>CM061551.1:91213285-92413285 GCA_030864225.1 Capsicum baccatum var. pendulum
GAGTCTTGAAGCATTCCAAAGAATGTTTGAGGTTTTCATTAGGCTTCTATTTGAATCTCACTATCTCACTGCGAAGTCTCACAGTCTTGCCTGATGAAAAGAATCTGATGAGGAAATTTCTAGATAAGTCATCCCATGATGTGATTGAATTGGACGGCTCTACATTCAACCACCTTTTAGCTTCCCCCAAAAGTCAATGGACAAACAATGTCAGCCTTACATAATCTGGAGTCACCCCTGTTGGAGTGAATGTATCTGTAAGCTCAATGAAGTTCTGTAAGTGGACTGTGGATCCTCGTATGAAAGTCCTGCAAACTGTCCACTGCTAATAAGAAGCTGCACCATATTGTGTTTCAACTCGAAATTCCCCCCCAGCTGCCAGTCTTTGAATTGGGGAAGTCAAGTTCGTTGGAGGTGGGACTGTCACTTCCCTAACCTTCTACCAGTTGCTTGTTGTTCAGCCATAGGAACAGTATTCTCTTGGCCTTCTTGGAATTGAGGACTTCTAAGAAAAGGGATTGCTTTTTTCTTGCATTGATGGTAAAGTTGCTCAGGTTTCGGGCTTGATCCTACCAACTCCCGATCCCTTGCCAGCTTATAAACTTAAGAACCCATTTTCTGCAAATACAAAAACAAGACCAAGCATAAAAACACCCAAATAAATCTAAAAATAAAACTAAAATAAACAATTGCCAAGTTCAAGTCCCCGACAACGGCGCCAAAAACTTGACAGTGCACACGCAAGTGTATGTGGTCTACCAAGTAATATAGTGGCCTTCAAGAAATCCAAGTTATTGATCCACAGAGACTAGATTTGGCAACGATTTGATTTGAGTTCACAATTTAGATTCACTTGATGCTAGAGTAATCAAAAGAGAGAATGGAGTTTGTAAATTGCGAGTAAAGTAAATAATGCGTAAAGTAAAGATCTTGTAACAATCAATAGGAGAAAACCCAGGGTTGAAGCACTCTGAACAATCATATTATGCTATTGGATTTCATTCGTTAACTTTCTTATCTTGGTTGTTGATTCATAAGGTTAATTGAACGATTATGGTTTCCCAACCTCTAATCTATTACCTAAGTTGAATCTTACACCTATATCATTGAGCGGGATATAATAGTTAACTCAAGATCTTAACAAATATCATCCTACATATGAATCAAGTAAGGTATCTAAATACATCTCTGTCCTAGATACTAATTCAAGTTTCTTATTTTTTAAAGAATCAAGACCCATACTTTGATCATTTCTATGTTCTATCGCCCTATTCCCTCTCTCGAGTTCACAAGGTTGAAAATGGATGTATTCTAAGGGTCTTGAATCCTTAAAATAGTTAAAACAATAATAAACAAACAACCAATATTGATAAGCGAAGAAAACAAACTTAATCCATAGCTATAATAATCATGTTCTTGGTTTCAACCCGAAAAAGGAGCGTTTCGCTACGCATAGTCATAATGGTAATAAAAAATAGTAATTAACGACTAAAAACATGAATGAACTAAATGAAAATAATAAAAACCTATGAAGAAGTTGTAGCAGCCCTTTACACTCCAAAATATGCTAAAAGATGTGTAAAAACGTGATATAACATGTATTTATAGTATAGGAACAAGCCCTTTTCATGTTGGAAAAGAAAACCTTCAGTTATTGAGTCCTGGACTAGGTGGGGCAGCACCCTATGTATAGCCCCGCTCCAGGTGAGGCGTCGCCTCAATATCGCCCTACCTCTCTAGAAATTGTTGTTTAGAATTTTTCTAAGGCAAGGGAGCACCAAAATGAGCCTTCGACTCTAAAACCACCACGTGCCATATGGTTAATATTTTGCGGCTCTTATTAATCCATTGATATTTTGAAATATTCCATTGGACACTCATACAAGCCACACGCGCCCCAGACATTCCATGGGTCCAAAAGTGCGTCAATCTGCGTATTTTGCCTTCGTTGAGTCATTCTGAGCCTTTTTGAGTTGTTTCCACTTGATTTGAAGATTGTATATCCTTCATATATCATCATAATCCATTAACCAAGCATCCTATAGCATTGATCACAATAATTTAAAGCTGAAAACAACACAACATCCAACACGATGAACTAGAAACACGAGCTAAGCATATGATAATTTCACTTTGATCTTTAACTCATTGTTTTGACCCTTGGCTTGATCCAATTGACCCTTGAGCATTATAAACAATATGTTTCACATATAATTACAGTTAAAACCATTTGGAACACTTTAAACACAATACAATCCACTAGAATCAACTAGACAAGCATCTAGCTCAAGCTAGTAACACTAGTTTTCCGGGTTGAACTCTAAATGAATCTTTTAAGTACAAACTTGTTTGAAACTCACTTTAAACATCATAAACACATGATTTAATACTTTGATACATATTTATATCATTATTAACTCATATATAACATGAATCATCCTCAAAACAAAGCTAAAAAGGCTAGAATAGTGACACTAGAATGCATAAATACACCCAACATCAATGATGTTGCAACCCTGGAAGAAACGAGGGCCACTTTGGCACATGCCCAATGCCCGATATATCTCGGCCACAATCATAGGGGCCAAGTTTTGGAATACCTTAGTTTGACCGTAATCCATTCCGTTGAAGAGAGTATCCGCTATCATAACGAACCCGGATTGATAGGGCCACTTTCTCCTTTTGGGAACACCATTGTTCCAAGTAAACCCACCACAAAAGCAAATGCTCTATTTCCCTTCCATTTTTCTTCTGACTCGAATTTATGACCGGACTTCTCAAAAGCGTCGTACCTTCCCAAATTGGTGATACAACTCACGAAAAGATATATTTTCCCCATTATGTTATCCCGACCAGGTGTCATCATTGATTGCAAAGGTCTTTCTGGATCTCTTAACGATTCATCATGTTAGGGACTAGAACACTATTGTCTGGTATGTTCTTGCTTTTTATGCACATATAAAGACTTTTGTTACAATGTCAAGATTTCTTCAATAGTGGGGGCCAACTCTACTTCCCCAAAGCAAAACACGTGTTGTCGTTCATCCCAAAATGTCGCTAGAATGCAAATAATTTTGGGCTAGGCATCCATCTCTATGAGTGATCGCAGGTGCCCTATATGCGTACGAACAACCCTTTTATCACCTTCGCTCATATATGTCCACCATTCTTTCAAAAAGTTATCAGGTTCGGTAACCATCTTGAACCTTTTGCAAATGGTATGGTTGGGCCATTTTCTACACACAAAAATAAAAAATAAGCCTTTCCCTGCCCCATAGAATTAATGGATTAGTTTTAACAAGCATATATTTCTTCAACACATAACATGATTTTGTCTGTCATTGACTCGGGGTCAATAGACGTAGGGCGAAGTTTTCTAATGGTCCCAATACCTCGTCGGATATTGGTGTCTTCCTAGGCTTATGCCTAAAAGAGGGTTTTGATTTAGCTCTATCCTAAGTGTCTAGAGTGGGTTTGGACACAGGTTCACCAAGCGGACAACTTGAGTTTTGAAAACACGAACAACCTCCGACCGCCTAACGTGTCAGGTAAGCTGTCGTGGTTTCTAATATTTTACTTGGAATTGAACAATAGGGGTCGGACAGTCCACGAAACTCCAAAATAAATATAATAATCCATGCAGGAACATTCAATTTACTGTTTGCAACTCTATATAGAATATGAGATAGTTTACGTAATTGATCCAATCTAAAATCTAACAGTACCAAAAATTTATGATCAATATAAAGTCTTGACATATTAAATAAACCAAAAGTATTAGAATATGATGAGTCCTACCATTCCCACCAATGTCTTGTAGTAACAGTTTTTAAACTTTCTTAAATCTATATGAATATTTTACCGAGCTAGAGATAAGAGAGAACTCACCCCCACATAAAAATTCAGTAAGTATATCTATTCATCAGCAGCATACATGAATTACCTATAAATATATATATGAGTAGGGATAAAAATGATAAGAAAACACAGACTTTTGAGGAAAAGAAAACATATTCGATCAAAGCAGCCCTAAAGTAAATTTGTTAGGAACAAATGGACTTCAAAAATTGGTTTCAAAAAATTTTCTTTGAGCTGGGGTACGACAAAAATGCAAACTTTAATAAAGATTCATGGCCATTGACGAACATATACAAAAAAAGAAAACCTGGAATCAAACAAAAATGGTAGAAGAAGGAAAAACAGCAATATATTCCATAGAGTAAGCATATTAATTAGGCAATTCGCTACATATATGGTATACAAAACCTAGTTTTATCCCATTTGATTTCAGACAACAACACAAATGAGGAAAAAAAAGAAAAAGGTGACTTTAAACAGAACTTAACGCTATACTGAATGCAAGAAGATGTAAAGCTCCTAACCTAGTACACGTCAAAGCAAACGGAATAGGAAAGGAACAACATAATCACGGTAAGACCTATTTCAAAGAAAAAAATATGAGAAGAAAATCACTGCTTTACTTCTACACTCAAAATTAACACAAAGTTAGAACGATCAGCTTCGTAAAATAGTCTCAAAAAATTATGACACATTCAACATGAATCATAACCATCAAGTGACCTACGAAATGGACGACATTATCTCGCAAGTTTAGTTACACGCAAGTCCTATGGCTTATAAGTCTTCCTATAACAAATAATACCCAGCATGCCATATCAATAATAAATATTAATACGAATACAGAATGTGGAGATGAAGGAGAAACGATCGAAAGATATATGAAACAGAGTGTTACCTATTTTTGAGCAGTAAAAATGGAACAACGAACTGACTTCAGAATCCACCACCATCGAAAATCACTGTTATCATCTTGAGAACCTCAGATTAACCGACCAATTTTCACAAAGAAGAAAGGAAAAGTAATTTTTTTACTGAGAATGAAAACTATTAGCTCTGAAGATTTTCCCCCCTTTTCGAACCCCTTTTTTGCTCCTAAAACCAGCCTTTTATAGAGAATAAGCTAGGATTTATTTTAGGGCTTCAACCGATGTGGGAATAGGGTCCTTTTGGGGGTAATTTTGGAAGTTTCCAGGGGAATTCAAAATTCAAAAATAAGGATAATCTCTTTTTGCTAACAGATTGTACTCATTTCGTTGTTTCTTGGGAGGAATTGAAAATGGGTGGACCAATATCATTTGGAAAAAATAAAATTCTACTCCAAAACCAATGGAAATCACCTAAATATGTACAAAATAGTACAAATTAACCCAAAAATCTAGGGATTTAAGCATTGTATGGGCCAACACATTAATTTTTAGAAGCTTCTAGGATTTTCTCACACGGATTCATGTGGTATGGGCATATGATGCACGCGAACAACAGGTTGAGGTCGGGTTAGTCGGTATTTGTACACTGATTTTCACGTGGGTTGGGATTCTTTGGATTAGGGTTGAGTTGTTGCGGTTCTGTTGTTTGTGTGTACTTTTGTATGTACGCTGGTTGTTTGGTTGTTGATACAGATAATGGAGAAAGAGAATATGGGTTGTGGACTGGGTCGGGTCGTTTGTTATTATTAGGCCGATTGGGCAGTGTTGGGCTGCTGGTGTTGTTGGTGTATTGGTCTTGAATTGGATGGATCATAATATTGTTAAGAATTTGGAGGATATTTAAAATATAACCCCCTATTAAAAATTTAGGATTTGGCCAAAATTAGTTAATATTTTGATCCAATTGAAAATTAGATTGGTCCATTGCATTGCAAATATGACCAATTTGATTTCAATTAGGATCAAATTTAATAATTTGACTAAATTGAATTGAATTTTGATATGAATTAATACCTTGTTTAATCCCGGGGTTCTTGATTTGATAAAATCAAACTTATATTTATTCAAATAAATTATTTTCAAGAACAAATTACCTTTAAGCCAAGATTTTAATCATTTGAATTTATTTTCAAGATAAGCCTTGATTCAAGTCTGACATTTTTGTGAAAATAAATATTTAAGTAACAAAATTATATAATCTCATATAATTGAATAGGATAATATATAATTTTCTCTTAAAATGACAAAATTGTCCAGACAAATACTTTGAAAAACCATTTATTCGAATAAAATAAAAGTTTTAATTTTATTCAAAAATTGAAGAAACTTGAGATTAAACTTAGTTGTGGAGGGAAAAAATTAGGTGTCAACAACTATCATACTTCCTCTTCTCTAGTTATGGTAGTTTTTTGTCACGACCCGAACTAGGGCCTGGCCGTGATGGACATCCCAAATCATGAAGGCCCAAACGTCCTACTGTATCTGGTAGTCATGCACAACATTCATATAATAAAAGAAAATATAGAATTGCGATCTAATACGGAAACATGGTCATACTTTGGATTAAGATTAACAATAAGGAACGAAATCTGAAAATCACTAACAACAACTGGAACAGTCTGCGAAATCTCTACTACAAGAAAATCTAACAACTATCTGAAAACTGGGACAAGGCCCTGAGTAGACCAAAACTATAATAGATGACATAATTTGAAAGGACAGGCCTTATGGAATAGAGAAGGCTCACCACTGCATAATCTGATCTACTGCCTGAATTATCTACTGCTTATCTTGACCCCTAGACTGAGCTTTAGAACCTGAGAGGTAGGAGAGAGGGGTTAATACAGATGTACTGGTAGGCAGAGAAAATCTAAAATAATCATTTATATTCAATATAGATGAGAGAAATTTAATGTAGTTCATAAACATATCATAAAGTAGGAAATCACATTGGCATTTTAAAAGACTCTGTGAAAACATCTGAAATTTGTGACACTCTTTGTCTTACTTATGTGCTAGGTGGTGTACCCTACAATCTGTAATCCCACGGGCTATATGGGATCTGTCATTAACTCGGCAGCCAAGCCCCCAACCCAAGTATTCCGCAAGGGTCGGAGTCTCTGAATCTACTACGCCACACGACCGTCGCCAGCGTATAATAATAATCTACCCGTATCGGCAAATACGATTTCAGGCCAAGAGTTACTTGAACTCATGCCTTCTTCGGATAACCACCTAACCTTCTTTGTGCTCATTTTTAGTTCTTTAAACATGCATGCTCTGAAAACATACTCTGAAATCTTAACTCTGTCATGGCATATACACATATAAGGTATCGTCATACCATTGACTTGCAAGTCATATTCTCTGAGGCATTTACAGCAATTTATATCTCTATTTTCAAATCATGAAATTCAGGACCACCATAACAATAATTCATTCATGGAACTCATGCTTTAAAATTCATGTAAAACCATGCAAGCAATTCTCTTTATCAACAATTTAACAAACAATGGTGGTCATGTCCAAAGTCTCTATCTTATGCAATTCTTCTCTTTAACACAAAACATAGTTATCTCAAGACACCCTCTCAATAATTCTAAATCAATGTTTCTAATACTATGACATTGAGAAAACATCTTAGAAATCACAGACATGCCTTTCAACTCTTTTCCAACAAAACCAAAATATTTAATTTATCACAAGAGAGGGAGTCCATAATTTATGCTCTCAAACAATCTTTAACCTCAAATTTTATACATATACGTATACATGTAAATCAACTTAGGGGGAAAGGCCTAAGGGACAAATCAAAAATGCATTTAAACATTCATAATGCATAATAAAATCATATATTTCGAACCCCTTTCTAAAATCATGCTTGAAAATCTTTAAATCATGTTCTAGTGTTTCCAAGCCCATGTAGTTTTTAGGATAAACCCCACGTACCTTAAATTATAAGATCTAAAAGATGGAACCTAGATTTTGATAGATGAAATCCGGATCTTGATTTGTTTCTTGGAGATATTGAATTTAAGGCTTGATTTTCTTGAATTCTTGTTCTTGGAGAAAACCCTAGTTTGATCTTATTTTTAGAGTGAAGAGGAAGTTTTTTGATGTTGTAAAACTGATAATGATTGATTAATAATGCTTAAGGGGTGATTTAATTCGTGTGAAAGGTTTTTGGAGTGAGAAAAAGACCAAAATACCCCTAAGGAAACTAAAAAAAATTGCATATTTGCATCAGTTGACGACCAAGGTTTACGGGTTGTCAGTCAAGTGCTAAGTCATCACCCAGGTCGTCACTTTTGGGCTGGTTTTCACCATTCACTACCTTAGGCTGACGACCAGGTCTGACGGGCAGTCACACATACATTTTGGCAGACAGATACTTCAAAGTAAAATGAACATAACTTTCTACTCCGCTATTGGATTAAAGCGAAACCAGTGGAGTTAGAAAGAGGACTCAAGTAAATTTCGTTTGATATATAGTAGGCCTCTTAATTAGTTATATACAAAGAGTTATGGTCAATTGAAGTTGACCCAAGTTTCAAGGCTCACTCAAATTCGAACGATAGGAAAACTTTCAACTCATCCTTGAGTTAGAGGACCTCTATGATCTCAATTCATGCTCAAATAGGTTCCCACACTACATAATTGATTAACATACCAAATTTGCATAGGATTTATGGCTTTTGGAACATCTATGAGTAGGAAAGACGGTTTTCATTCTAGCCCAAAATGTGGGGTGTACATTATCTTCCCCTTGGGATCATTCGTGCCCGAATGATAGGTAGGAATGTTGAAGCTTAAAGGTATGGACTAACGCAGACATGATGTGTCTTGTAAGAAAGGATACAACTAATTTGAAACATTTACACTTCTATCATGAAACTGAATTTTAAGTTGACTTGACTTTACTTGCTTCAAGGAGTTGATTCATGCTGAGAGTTTAGGATTTCCTTAGAGTGTTAATGATCTAATCATACATATTGAATTGAGGAGTGATAACTTTTGCAAGTATGAATCATAAGACAACTGGACTTAGATCTGATCAGGGTATTATACAATCTGAGCTAAAATACTTGGAGAAATTTGGGATTATGCGTTGAACTTTTATGAACTGAGTCATGACTAAATACCTGAATCTGAAATATGATGCTTGGACTGAATTGGATTCACAATTTACATGGATGGAATAGATTATATCTCAACACTCTTTCTAAAGAAGTTCCAGTAGCATTAGGGAGCAACTGATTTGGACACAAATTACACCAGGCATCCAACTACGAAATCACAACATTGACACTAGTCTATAGCACGAAATATAGACATGTAACTCATAAACTAGGATAGAATTACCAAACCTTAGGCAATGCAACTTCTTACTTTCAAGGTTAGCCACACTTCTAAAATACTCTTTGAACTATACTTTCCGCTTAAATACCATGCTCATTGATTCCACTTATTTTTCTTACATGGCCGCTGATATTTCCATCTACTAATGTCTAAACTGAACTAAATCCCCTCACCATCTTCAAGCCTAACTTCATACCCTCATATGCACTTCTAAACAAACACTCATAAAGAATTTTTCTCAAATTCTGTAATACTTTTATCCATAACAACATCCTTGCACTATTTGGATGATACACATAAAATATTCTCAACTAACCAAGCCATACACGAAACTTCACCTCAAAATTCGTTCAACTTACGGACTTACATAAAATGTGCACACAATAATTTTTTCCAAATATAACATATAAAACTTCAACTAACCTTGACATGTATCAAAGACTTGGCCTCAGTCTTACTCCATAATTACTACCTTAACTAAAATAAGCACATAACCATCTTTCATCAACAAGAAATGTTTACTCTTTTCCATCTAGACAACTATTCATCATCACTATATCGACCTAAGGGAAAAAGGTCACTGAAAAATTGGAATACTGAAATCCAGAACATGAGGGGAGTACTAATCATAACTTGATACCCTATTGAGGCCTGAGGAATAGAGCACTTACGGCATGGACTCATTAAGGAGATCTAATCTGAGGGCGTACCTGATATAAATCTGAATTTTTATTGATCGTTAAGTGTATCACATGTGCACAAGAGTCATGAACTGCAGACTTGAATTGTTTTGGAATTCATAACTTACGGAAAGTGATTCTGACTGTTGAACAAAGTGGGAACTCATCGTACTAGGAACTAGGAGAGTACATGATTCTTTATCATATGAATGAACCCGGACTATGATCATGAAGTTGAAACATAAAGCATGAGTATGTATTGGAATAACTGAAGTAAACTGCTGAAATAAGAATAGATTGAGCATCATTCTTTCTCACGGCCAATTCCACAACTTACTGGTATATCTATTAGCATCTGAAAACTTGACTTGGTTACTTGTTCTATTATTTCCCCCTTGGATTTAATCCATTACTCTAAGTCTGTGAACCACTATATACACTCTGGTATAAACTGAAATCACTTTACTCTAGAGTCGGGGATATAACAAAACACATAAAACTAAACTTACCCTGTAAGACGGTATCTTCATGTATAACAACCAATACTAATACCTCCTTCTAAGATTCAACCCTTAGGTTTCTATAGCCCCAAAAGTCACCATATAACAGCTTAAATATTCACCAACTTAGATTCTTCTAACACTAAACATGGATATCTCCAAACCTTTGACGGACTATACCACTTCTGTCTTAGTCTACCAGCATCATGCCTGCAAACTTATATTTCTAAACTATGAGAATCAAGATTATGCAAAAAAAAAAAAGCTCAACATCATTAATCATAACTCCATAACTTAGTTATCAAAAAACATCACATATTATCTAACTAGTCTTTCTCCGCCTAGCAACTCAGTACTACTAACCACATAACATGTAATGATCCTAAGTAGGCTTGTAATGAACCACAACTTCACACAATTTCCTTACATGCTAAACATCTAAAAATATTAATCCGCCAAAACTTCATAACAGTAAGGATCAATCACAATCCTATGATCTATCTTATTTAAAATCCATTAACACATCCTCCTTCTAGACATCATACTATCTACCCTTTTATACAACTAAACTTAGTTCATAGCTTTATAAGTCCCAACTAAACTCCCTCTTTCAACCTCAGGGGCATCTAAATTAACAACACTCATCCACCAAGTACCTTCATACATAACCTATAATTTTGTTGCACAACAAATACCGTCAACAACTCTTTTCACACTTCAAGTAAACAATAATTCTCCTTAACTAATAACTCCTTCTCTACCTTACCTTCTACTAAACTAACACACAAGGGCGTATCACTTCATTACCAACTCAATCTCATGCAAAAAGATTCGGCCATACATATATTCAATAAATCCCCCTTACCACTTTTCTTGCCATTACACCACTAAATCCCAAGTCCCAACCAACACAGGAATAACAAAGTTGCCAGTGAATCAAAATAGGCCCCACATGGCTTCACTAGACTTTGATTTTTTATCAACAAGAAAATGAGATGAATAACAAAGCAGCTATGCTAGTGAATCGAAAGATCCCCACACGACTTCACTAGACTTTCTGTTTCAACAACACAATGATAACAAGACTACAAGAGATAGAAACTTGACACATAATATTCAATGATCTAAGAATACACATCTTACCCTGTATAAATAAAAATCTGAGTCAAATACTTCCCCCCACAGACTACCATACAATCCACACATGCTACTGGCTACCACATTAGTCTATCACTATAAAAGGGTAAATCATTCTCAAACATCAATTATTCAACTAAATTATTTATTCACGCAAAAGTCACCCTCACTCAGACTTCTAACTTTGTGACTTCATATTACCAACTTCTTGGTCTAATCTCACTACCTATAAATCATGACACCGATACTTTAACTTATACTACTACTTAGGTGGAAATACAGTTCCAACATTCTACTACACCTCATTCCCTCTTAAGCATGACATCTGCAACATAAATTTTTAAAAAGGACTGAATACCCTTAATACCGCAGGCTGAAAAGCACGATTTCATCAGAACCAAAATTCGCACTAGAATTAATCCACTCTGAAGCACTAACGGACTCTTCTCAAGTCCTTGCACAATTTTTAAAATCTTATATGACATCAATTAGAAAGGACCATACCATTTAAATTCTAAACTTCTGCACTTGATTCACCGTAATATTAAGACATATCGAAGCCCATCAAAGTAAGAAAAGAATTGGGATAACTTTACTTTCGTATGGGCAACACCATAGCACGAATTAGAGTATGAAAGAGGAACATTCTGATCCATAGCACGAACTAGAACATGAAGAAAGGGAAACGTTCCTACATGCCTAGTAGCCTCTTGCTTATTAGTGTGGTACACTACACACCCATAAACAAGACTTCACCCGATGCGATTTCACAGACACCTTGGGACCATGAATCGTGCTCTGATACCAAGTTTGTCATGACCCGAACTAGGGCCTGGCCATGACGAACATCCCAAACCATGAAAGACCAGACATCCTACTCTATCTGGTAGTCATGAACAACATTCATATAATAAAAGAAAATGCGGAATTACGATCTAATACGAAAATATGGTCATATTCTGAATTAAGTTTAATAATAAGGAATGAAATCCGAATATCACTAACAACATCTGGAACAGTCTGCGAAATCTCTACTACATGAAAATCTGACAACTATCTAAAAACTGGGACAAGGCCCCCAGTAGACCAAAACTGTAATAGATGACATAATTTGAAAGGACAGGCTTCTGGAAGAGAGAAGTCTCACCACTGTATAATCTGATCTGCTGTCTAAATTATCTACTGCTTATCTAGACCCCTAGACTGAGCCTCATAACCTGAGAGGTAGGAGAGAGGGGGTCAATACAGATGTACTGGTACGCAGAGCAAATCTAAAATAATAATTTATATTCAACATATATGAGAGCAATTTAAAGTAGTTCATAAACATATCATATAGTAAGAAATCACATGGGTATTTTAAAAGACTCTGTGAAAACATCTGAAATCTGTGACACTCTTTGTCTTACTTATGCGCTAGGTGGTGTACCATACAATGTGTAATCCCACGGGCTATATGGGATCTGCTATTAACTCGGTAGCCAAGCCCCCAACCCAAGTGTGTCGCAAGGGTCGGATTCTCTGCATCTACTACACCACACGGCTGTCGCCAGCATATAATAATAACCTATCCGTATCGACAAATACGATTTTAGGCTAAGAGTTACTTGAAATCATGCCTTCTTCGGGTAACCACCTAACCCTCTTTATGCCCATTTTTAGTTCTTTAAACATGCATGCTCTAAAAACATACTCTGAAATCTTTAACTCTGTCATGGCATATACACATATATGGTATCGTCATACCATTGACTTGCAAGTCACATTCTCTGAGCTATTTATAGCAATTTATATCTCTATTTTCAAATCATGAAATTCAGGACCACCATAACAATAATTCATTCAAGGAACTCATTCTTTAAAATTCATGTAAAACCATGCAAGCAATTCTCTTTATCAACAATTTAACAAACAATGATGGTCATGTCCAAGTCTCTATCTTAGGCAATTCTTCTCTTTAACACAAAACATAGTTATCTCAAGACACCCTCTCAATAATTCTAAATCAATGTTTCAAATACTATGACATTGAGAAAACATCTTTCTAATCATAGACGTGTATTTCAACTCTTTTCTAACAAAACCAAAATCTTTAATTTATCACAAGAGAGGGAGTCCATAATTTATGCTCTCAGACAATCTTAAACCTTAAATTTTACACATATACGTATACATGTAAATCAACTTAGAGGGACAGGCCTAAGGGCCAAATCAACAATGCATTTAAACATTCATAATGCATAATAAAATCATGTATTTCAAAACCCTTTCTAAAATCATGCTTGAAAATTTTTAAATCATGTTCTAGTGTTTTCAAGCCCATGTAGTTCTTAGGATAAACCCCATGTACCTTAAATTATAAGATCTGAAAGATGGAACCTAGATCTTGATAGATAAAACTCGGATCTTGATTTATTTCTTGGAGATATTGAACTTTAGGCTTCATTTTCTTGAATTTCTTGTTCTTGGAGAAAATCCTAGTTTGATCTTATTTTGAGAGTGAGAAAAAGTTTTTAATGTTGTAAAACTGATAGTGATTGATTAATAACACTTAAGGGTTGATTTAATTAATGTGAAAGATTTTTTGAGTGAGGAAAAGACCAAAATACCCCTAAGGAATCCAAAACTAATCGCATATTTGCATCAGTTGACGACCAGGGTTGATGGGCCGTCACTCAGGTGATAAGTCATCACCCAGGTCATCAGTTTTGGGCTGGTTTTCACTATTCACTGCCTTAGGCTGACGATCAGGTCTGACAGGCCGTCACACAGCTGATAAGTTGTCATCTTCGTCGTCACGTTTTGGCAGACAGATACTTCGAAGTAAAATGAGTATAACTTTCTACTCCGATATCGGATTTAAGCGAAACCAGTGACGTTGGAAAGTGAACTTAAAGAAATTTCATTTGATATATAGTAGGCCTCCTAATTTGTTATATACAAAGAGTTATAGTCGATTGAAGTTGACCCAAGTTTCCACGCTCACTCAAACTCGAACGATATGAAAGCTTTCAACTCGTCCTTGAGTTAGGGGACCTCTATGATCTCAATTCATGCTCAAATAGGTTCCCACACTACATAATTGATTAACATACCAAATTTGCATAGGATTTATCACTTTTAGAATATCTACGCATAAGAAAGACGGTTTTCGTTCTAGCCCGAAATACGGGGTGTTACATTTTTGTCAAAAACAAACAAAACGAATCAATGTAATCCAGTCGAATAGATACAAAGTGAAGGAGATAAAACTCGAACCTTCACTTTATATTATAAATGTTTTAAGGTCTCGTTATTTTGAATATATTGAGTACATATGCTTGGGAGGTACTGAAGCTAGTAATAACTATTTCCTCCATTTCAAAATAAACAAATTGTAGAACTATTTTTTAATATTCAAAATAAATAAATAGTTCATTCTTTAAGTGTCATTTTGAAAATTCCTTCCAATTTTATCCTTTTATTTAATGAGGTTTTTACGTATTTCACATCTTTAGAAGAGTAATTTAAGAACAATCAAAGGGTAATATAAGAAAGTAACCTACAATTTATGTCCTAAAAGATTTTTTTTGCTAGGGATGTCATACCTCAATAATTCAATTATTTTGAAATGAAAGGAGTAATAAACAAGTTTTATAAACACTCTTTTTATTTTTATTTTTCTATATACGTATTTGCTAAATATAAAAGTATTTACAAACCAAGTGCTTATAAATCAAAAGATCAGTCAAAATTTATAACTTTGCCACCTCTAACTTATGATTTAGAATTTATAAACACTTTAAATTTGACCAGGCTATTACAATTTTATCCTTAGTACTTTTTATTATACTAGACGTTTAAGGGCCCGTGCTAGTATATGTTTTTTTAAACTAAAAATTACACACATACACAATTTATATTTTCAATATTACAAAAAATTCCAACTTTCTAAACATATTACAAAAATCTCAATATATACACAGAATGCTATGTATATATCGGCTATGTTATGTATATTAATAGGGAGAGAGAGTAAAGTAATTAAAAAAGTGGGAAAGAGTGTAATTACTTCCAAAAGGGTTGGTATTTTTATGCTTTTTTTTTATTTCAATTTATGTGACACAAATATAATTTAGATAATCAATCATTAAAATAATTTAAATTTTTAATTACTGTGATTTATAATGCTTTATCTTCTATTCGAATTTAAGTGACACTGATATAATTTCGAGAGTCAATCAAATTTATATTTTTTATATTTTTTAAATTGTTAATTATGTGATTTATAATGCTTTTAGCATAATTTTTTAATAAGATATTAATACTCTCTTTGTTTCGATTTACGTGTCTTCTCATTTTAAAATAATATATCTTACTTTATCTCTTCTTTGTCCCATCGTAATTTATGTGATACTAATATAATTTCGTTAGTCAATCAAATGTTTTATATTGACATATCATTTTGTGTCTATTTTATCCTTTTTATGAAATATTATTAATTTTGTAATGCTTAGATTACCATAAAAATTAATTAGGGTGATATAATAAAATCACGATTGAAACAACAATCCATACAGGTCTTAAATGACTTATAACAACTAATTAGAAGTGACATAACAAAATTACTATAAAAGATACTTGTGAACAAAATTTAAATGGGTCCCATATAAGTCATCAAGTTAATTTAAAATATTAAGTGTTAATTTATCATTTTGTCTAATTTTTTTTTTTATTAATTAATTTTTTTTTAAGACTTAAATGACTTATAAAAGTTAATTAGGAGTGATATACATCAAGAATTAATTTATTACTTTATTTCTATTTTATTTTTTATTAGATATTATCAGTTTTTTAATACTTAAATGATTTATAATAATTAATTAGGAATGAAATAGTAAAATTACATTGAACCAGCTGAAACAGGCAGCACAACCAGACACATGCCTGCTTATCCCCTTTATTATTAGTACTAGATGGGAGGCGCACGTGCTTAGCACGGGCCCAAGATAGATGTTTGCTTGTTTCATGTGTTGTTGCAACCTTTGTCGATATCTCTACAATGATTGTGTATCCATGTTTTATAAAACCAAAACCAAAAAAGGGGAAACAAATATATGCAACAAAAGAAGTGCTGAGAACTGTGTAATACCAATTGTATTATCAACAGGCTGAACACATCAATAGATATTCTGGTATATGCAGAAAGTTGGATGAAGTTGGTCACATTGGTTAATGCTTGCAAAGAAGATTGTGGAAATAACAACATGTGGGAGTAGAAATAGAAGATTGTTACAACTTTTAATTAGCTGAGGTAACAATATGGTTTAAAGTGATGACTGGGGTAAGTTCTTCCATTTTTGGTGTAAGAACACCAACACCATTAAGATGCCTTATTCCTTCTTTCTGCCCAAACTGAGTCCTTCGTGGATTCTATTAACTCTCACAGTCATAGCGATTTGTTAATTAAGTTTAAACGTTACGAGTGAGAGTTGTCGTAATTCTCTCAGGAACCGAGGAGAGAGATCAAACCTGCAAACAGTTATTTCAGCACAGCTGCAAATGCTTTAGCAAATGGTATATGTAAGGTAGTAAAACAACAGTCTACATTTTAAGGGGGGAAAATGTGTTAAGGCATCAGAAAATATGGATATTTTGTGATTTCGAGTCTTGAGTATATGCTCGGACTCTTGAAAAAAGTTGACGATTGCATGTTGGATCTCTCAAAAGCAGCATGGGCATCCTGGGTGTCAAGAATAACAGTAACAAATATGGCCAATCTATGGATTTTTTTGTCAAATTTCAGTCTCATCAGTGTTAAAGATTATATCTTTAATGAAAAAACAAATAAACTGCTACCATGGAAATCAAAGTCATAAAGGCAGGATGCAGTTCTTACCATTACAGAGTTGTAACTTAGCTGCTCCTGTTGGTTAGCGATAGGAGGTCTAACAAGGTGTCCAATGTACTCAATTACCTATTAAGGAAAAGAATTGTCAATGGTCTACTGACTTGAGACTAAAAAAAAGAATATAAGCATGAATATAGTTACTTGCACACAAGTGGTAAGGGGTAAGGCTGTATATACACCATCTTTCCCAAAATCCAGTGGGGGTTACACGGGATATGTTGTTGTTGTTGCACAAGTCATATCACCATAATAAAAAAAGGGACAAATTGCCATGTCTCCTGCTTCATGAGGAAGCTTTGTAAAAGGTATGACAATGTTAAAAATAAACTATAACTTGAATGAGAGGGGGAATAATGGTGATACCAAGAACACAAAGGAAGTTTAAAGTAGAATCAGCTACCAAAATAATGTAGTTAGGGATTAGTGAATATTAAGATGGATCTACTTTGAGCATTTATTTCATCAGTCAACTCTATTTCCACCATGAGCAAGAACACAATCAACTCTCAATTTGATTTTGCTCCAGATAGTAAGGGTGTAGAAAATATTTAGCTTACCAAATGCGAGTGTTTTTTGAAAGGTTTCTGTCATGTAGTTATATTTCTCAGGCATGGAAAGGATGATCCTTGACAAATGTGCTGCTAAATTGATTATGTTGACGATGGCTACCAAGCAAATATGGTCTATTTTCTACAAACAAGCGCTTCAACGATGCAACTGTACAGATTTCAGGTTCTTCCTTTCTCTTCTTCGTCAATAATTGTAACACTCTATTAAATGATAACCAAATATTAGCAATCATAAAATGGTTTACTCCATAGTTGAACACAAAAAAGAGTACCAAAAGATGTCGTATAAATAAAGCACTAACCAAAATCAGCAGAAGAGAGCTCCTGGTATGCAGAATGGTTTCTGAGGTTGACTTTCCTCAAATATGGAGCACCATCCATGCTGACCTTAATGAAAAGAGCTGGTGATCCAGCCTTTCCATCTATCTCTTCATTGTTCTTTAAGGCAGAGGTTATTGTGTTCGTTCTAAAAGATCGAACGGGTGGCCAACCCATAACCTGAGCCCTAAAATTAAACAATCATTAAGGATTAGACATTTTTATAATGAAGTTCAAATATCTCACTTCTTCATCCAAGCAGGAGCTACTCATTTGGTAGCAGGAGCACGACTGCCCTCACAGTTTGAAGCCTTATTCACAGCCGAAGGCTTCTCTAAAACCGTTTCTTGAGTATTTGCGTCTTTCAGTTTAGGTGGTTGCACACGTGAAGTCTCCTTTGTATCACCTGCTTTCACACCTGAGTTCGATAGAAATTTTCCCTGTAGGATAGATTTAGTAACTTCAGTTACAACTTTTAGTAGAAAATCAGCATCCCTAGTATTGACATGATTGTTCACCTCTAAGAATCCATCCATAGCGTCTAAAAATCCTCGTTTGTTACCAGTAAGAACTATTTTCTGTGATACCGAGAAAGCAGTATCTTTGGCAGGGTGCAAGGGAAAGAGCAGCTTCTCATCAATCTTTGTAGAGCCCAAAGGACAAGACTCTATGACCCTTTTGGGAGCCCAGGCCTGTGCTCCGTAGCCTTGAGATTTAATCCAACACCCTCTGTTGAGGTGGAAATATTGCAGCTATCCACAGATGAACAATCAGAAAGCCCCATATAGTTTCGCTCTTTAAGTGGTAATCTTTTTTGGCATATGCTTCCTAAGGAGGTCGAAGAACCCAGTAAAGTAAAATTACTCTGGCCCTCCTCCTTGCCAACATCAAGGAATGGTGGAGATATGACAATTATAAATAACTTTAATACTTCAATACTGCTTATTTCAAGAAGGAAATAAAATTATTAACATAACTCTATTCAATATCAGAAATCAAGTGCAATATTCTATATTAAAAAATCCATTCAGGATGTTTTGCGTAGTATGTGTTTAACAAATACTCTACAGGGGCGTGGACACACAGGAGTTACAGTGTCCGGTTGAAGAAGCTCAAAAGCAAATATAAAATCTAATCAGATTCATTTAAGGTGAAAGCCAATGTATATTTTTTTAAAAAAGAAAAAACTATTTCCATTTTTATCAAAGGAGTAATCAAGGAATTCTAAACTCTTAACACTTCTCCCTACTTGAAAACCACCTGAAAGAAATCTCTTTTCCTAACCCAAAGAGACAAAGGGTAAAAGAGTAGTATGTTCTACAATTGTGGGAATGGAAGTACTAAAGTTTTGCATCTAATTGATTTCTCAACTGGCCACTCGACTAATAGTTATTGCTTGGAAAGTCATTTTCTTTGTGAAAAAAAATTGGAATCAAGAAAAAATATGACTTTTCGAAATAGTGATGATCAACTAAGGTGGATGGACTCTTCACTTTCAATGCCACATCCAAATCGGATTCTCGAAAAAAGCACTACTTTTAAAGAACCCAATACGCACCCATTGAGATTCTTAAAGAGTCCAAGCAACATACACCATCAGCTGCTGAGCAACCAGATAAGAAATGTTAACATCAAGAAAAGATAGGTTAGCACAACAAACAGGAGAAAAGTTAACACCAAGAGTTCATATATACATAAAAAAAATCTTTTAAGCACTATATTAAAAAGAAATTACCTCAACATAAGTAGTGAAAGAAATTTGTTTACATAAAGGCTTTTTGAATAATTTCATCATAAACTATATTATATGTTGAATGATCATCATCACTATCTGTTGTGGGTGGTCGAATTAATAGCTTTACACAATGGAAACTTTTTGCTCTTGATAGAGCAACATAGAGTTGGCCGTGTGAAAATACAGGTTCACGTAAATAAATTCTAACAAAATCTAATGTTTGACCTTGAGCTTTATTTATCGTCATTGCAAAACATAACCATAAAGGAAATTGTGTTCTTTTTAATGGAACGGGTAGTTTTTCATCTGCCGATAACAGTAATGGTATTCTTGGTATAAATAAATGTGTATTCTTAAAGTCTCCGCTTGCTATTTTGGCACTAATAGCATATTTTTGAAAGTCACAACATATTAATCGTGTACCATTACATAAGCCTTCACATGAATTTAAATTTCGTAACAACATAACAGAGCAATTTTTTTTTAATGTCAATTTGTGTGGAGGTAAGCCTGCAGGATGTAATGTATGCAAATAATCTTCATATTGAATTTGATCATTTTCTTCTGTTGTTTGATCAAAGGAGACATATGTTGTAGGATCACCAGGAAATGAGCTATCAATATGTCGTTCATTTCATCAACAAAATCATTTTTTGTTGTTAGAATTTCACGTAAAGTTACAAAAGATATATCAGAAAAGCATATATTTAGATTAGGATAAACTATTTTGAACAAATGATTCAATGATTCATTTTAAAAAATGAAAGGAACAATGAAACAATCAGGAATTTCAATTTTATCGCAGTTGTTATTTTTTTCTTTTCCATTTCTTATTCTCATTAAATATTCACAAACTGTAGGATCTATTTTTTCTTGCATATTTTCTGATAATCTTAGTTTTTCGAGTTCATCCCAAATTTCTGAATATAACAAACTTTCTCAAATAAAATTCTCTTTTTTTCACTATGAACAACTGGGAGAGTTTGTCGAAAATCACCACCAAAAATAATAACTTTTCCACCAAATGACGTAGTTATATTCATTAAATCTTTCAAGAGAAGATCGAAAGCTTCTATTACATTCTTTTTTGCCATTGTTACTTCATCCCATACAATTAATTTGACATCATGTATTAAAGCTGCAAGTGAACTTTGTTTACTGATATTACATGAGAATTGTTTGTCAATTTCAATAGAATATTTAAAATGGGAATGAACGGTCCATCCTCCAGGAAGGATTGAAGCTTCTACACCAGAAGTCGCTGTTGCTAAAGCGACAAAAACCTTTCGATCGCACAACAGCTAATAAAGCACGATATAAAAAGGTTTTTCCAGTTCCACCAGGCCCATCTATAAAAAATGCACCTGATTGATTAGTAAGTATCCTATTAAGAATGTATCGTATGCTTTTCGTTGTTCCATGTTCAACTTGGTCTCTAGTAACAACTTTTCTTCTCTAATAATAATATTTCTTTCAAAATGACAATCTTTTGCTTCTCTAATAGAAGGTGGTAGCGTAATTCTTTCAGGCTCAAGTTTATATTCATTAATATTATGACCCATCAAATGTAACGTGTCATTAATTTAACTTAAAGTCAAGTAATGTATTTCTTTAGCATTCATATCAGGCAAAATCTTGAAATCTTCAGACAATGCATATTCAAATTTTTCCCAAAGTTCTGATGGATTATCAGGATTACAGTACACCAATAATGTTACGAACAAACGTCTTAAACTATATGGCATTTGATAATTTATGGCTTCAGACATACATTCAATTAAACTATTATCATAATACAGTAATCCTCATTTTTTCTGCCGCTTCTCTAAATGTATTACAACGTCTGCCATCAACTATAAGTAGATCTTCATATGATTGTGGAGCTCTTACATTCATTAATAATAATCTAAGGTAATATCTTTCTCCTTCTACTGGATGACATGTTACAATACGACCCACAATAATATCTTTTTTTTTTACGTGTCCACATTTTATATGTTGGTGACCATACAAAGTATTGGAAAAATTCTTTATATAGTAAATGAAGTTGTTTAGCTTCTTCATTTATTCTGTTTATTAAAAAAAATTCAGTCAACATTATTTTTCTAATCATTGGATTAGCTAATACACTTTTTATATTTGCAGTACTTTTAAAAGAAACAAATTGTTGTCCTTCTAAATGTAACTGAATGTAATATAGAACAGGAATCATTTCACTAATTGAGAAGCTAAATAAACGCCAAGCAACCTCAGGAGGTGAAACCCATCTAGCAAATTGATATTCCTTTATTTCATCTACGTCTGTATTTGTATCACTATTATGTACATGAAAAGCAATTTTATCATGGCCCTTACAAATATACTTGTAAATATACTTAACAACTTTGATATCAGAACAAATTTCAACATTCATGTGATAATTATATTTACATAACGAAAAAGGATTATATGGAACAACCCATGAATTGTCTAAGAATTGACGTCCTATTTTCATAGTCTGACCAATTTTTTATCTTTTATATATCGGATATGAATTTTTTTCTTTTGATGTATGATCAGCAAATTTTTTTGAATATTTAAACTTGCAATTACCTTTCTTATACATACAAATATTTGTTGGATTTAATTTTCCACACGGTACACAAGGATCATGCATCATATGTTGAGTAACAAGTGAATATAGATAAGGTTCTTTGTTAAAGTCAGGTAATTCAGCACAAATAAATTTGTCATAGAATTCAGGAGTTAATAATTTGTGTTTATCAGTAAGTATAATGAGAAAATGAGCATGAGAAAGACCACGTTTTTTAAATTCTATAGCGTACATAAAACCTGCAACCTTTCCAAAGATTTGTCTTTTAAATATATCATGCTTTAGTTCTTCTTTATTGAGCTTACACTACTTTTCTTTATTTTCTCTCTGTTCCATTAAGGGAAATAAGTATAAACTGGACAATAAAGTAAATGAGATTCAAGTTTCAAAATAGCAAATGAACTTTGTAGAAAGACAAAGCTATGCCCGAAGACAGTTTAAGAATCTGCAATGACAAGTCAAAAGATGCAAAATACCTACCATCTTTGCCTACTAAAGTTAGAATACTCATAAATTAGTATATAACTTCATTAATATCAGAAGATGCTATGATGTTTTGTTTTCTTTTTCTAAATATAAAGAGAATCTGCACCCCCTCCCTCCATCAAACCTTGTCTGGGTTAAGAGTACACTCGACAGGCTTCAATATGAGTTTATACATATACTCCCACTTATATAAACTATATATACTCCAGTGAGGGTGAGTAATTGCTGCATTGAATACAAAAACCAAAACTATTCAAATAGTATACCAAGAAGACAAGTATAAGACAATGTCATTGTATGTTTCAAAGTTCTCCAAATCAGATAAAAAAAAATCTGGTTCCTTGTAGTTCCTCCATCTTATTATGCATATTGAGCTGCATTTCGAGAAAGATTCTATATGGAACCAGACATCCCAGAAAATGGTCAGGCAGCCCTCATAAAGGCGGAAGCAAGGGTGCTAAAAGAAAATGCGAAGAGAGTAATGTTTTATTGTTAGGAAGATCTTCCAAGTTATAGGAGTAATAATATATTGGAGATATATAGTCCTACAGTAGCATTCACAGATTATCATTTTCAATCTATCCTCATGTAACACCTTAGCAGTTTTAACCTAAACCCACAGATTATCATTTTCAATCTATTCCCATGTAACACCTTAGCAGTTTTAACCCAAACTTAAAAGGAAGATCGCTTGGTTCCTTTTTCACAAAGCAAAAGAGAACGGTTAAAGTTGCATAAAAGAGTGAAGCCTGGTAGCTAACTGCAATTTTCTGGCAATGAACTATTAACATATCCAAACTGGCAAAATAAGGGCATTTAAAATTAAATAAAAGAAACTTGAGTATGAAGGGATCTCGAGGTAACGGCCAAAGTTTGTGCCATGTATGCACAGGGTCATGGGTTCAAGCTGGGAAACCACCTCTAGCAAGTAGAGCAACGATGAATAGTAACTTATTAAAATTAGCTTCTTTTCCCAGCAAAACCACATCAACAAGTGTTGCACAACCCAAAAGAGAAACAACACATAGGTATCAAAATATTAACAAATTCATCATCTCTAATAAAATCAAACTTAAAAGCCCCCACAAAAATACAAAAAGTATCAATTCACCACCTTTGACTCCACAATCATATTTCAGATCTTATAAACCCCAAAAACACTTTCCAAGAAAAACCCGGAAGCACCTAAAATGAACAAATTTGATCCAAACCAAAACTTGCATCCAAATCTCTACTATAATTCACAAAGAGAAAGATGATGAATTTCAGTGATGTATCTGTTACAACTTTAGTCCAATCTACTTTGTTTGTAATACCAAAAACTAATGTTAATTTCTAATTTAGACTAAAAATTTTATTGAAGATATTTACCTCTAAAAACCTACAACGCGGAAATCTCTAAAAAACTGTAAGGTGGAGAAGCAGAAATAGATACTACAATGCGAAAACCTCTAAATAATGCAAGGTGGAGAAGCAGAAATCGGTAGAAATGCTGGATGAGGCGGTGGAGTATTTAGTAGGTTGAAGAGTAAAGAGCAAAGACGGTGGAAGAGAATGGAGTAAATTTGCAACCTTAAAAGACTAAAATGCGAAAAGACAAAAAAAGCCCTTCAATGCCAATCAGGCATGTTGAAGACCTGTGTGGTTATTGGTATTTATCATATAGTAGAAAGTAATTTTTATTAAATATTATTAATTTTTTATACTTATATGACTTATAATAATTATTAATTAGGAGTGATATAGTAATATTATAATTGAAGCATCTAAAGAAGGCAACACAAAATATCAAGAATTAATTTATTATTTATTTCAATATTAAGAGCAAGACTAACAATGTAAAGAACAACAAACTAAAAGAAACAGTGATAAAGTAAATAACAAGAGAACAATATAATATGAATTTCTTCTTTCTTTCAATTGTCTTGAACAATTTCCTCAAGACCTCTATTTAAAGTATTACATGGGGGGTTTCAAGAGGTGTCATAAACTTGATGATCAATGAAGAGATAAAAGAGGTGTGAGAGTTACTACATTTAAAGGAGGAATTACACCAAGCAGTAATGGAGGAATTACACCAAGGAATTATGGACATCCACAATCTTTTACAATACTCCCCTTTGGATGTCCATTGATATAATGTGCCTCGTTAAAACCTTACTAATGAAAAACCCTGTGGGGGAAAAAATTCTAGTGAAGGAAAAAAAGTATACAGATATTCTTATACACATTGCTTTCTACCTCGTTAAAAACCTTGTCAGGAAAACTTATTTGAGACAAAACCTAGGCCAAGGGAAAAAGAGTGCAGTGTGTACTTTACTCCCCCTGATGTAAACATCATTTCATTTCTCAGAGATGGCGCATCTCAATCTTGAATATCATCTTCTCAAATGATGATGTTGGTAATGCTTTAGTGAACAAGTCTTTCAAATTATCGGTCGAACAAATTTGTTAAACATCTATTTCACCTTTCTTCTCAAGATCATGAGTGAAAAAGAATTTTATTGAAATGTGTTTTGTTCTGTCTCTTTTAAAGTAACCTTCCTTCAACTAAGCTATACATACAACATTATCTTCATTCAACGTAGTTGGAATATCCTTATTTAAAGAAAATTCACCCATTTCCTGAATATGTTGAGTTATTGATCTCAACCAAATACACTCTCGGCTCGTTTCATGAATGGCAATGATTCTGCAAGATTTGAGGAAGTTGCAACTAATGTTTGCTTCATTGAACGCCATGATATAGCTGTGTCACCATATGTAAATAAATAACCCATCTAAGATCGAGCCTTATGTGGATCAGATAAGTATCCTGCATCTGTATAACCAATCATTTCTGACTTAGATTCATTAGAATAAAATAATCACAAGACAATGGTTCCATGAAGATATCTGAATATATGCTTGACACCATTCCAATGTCTTTTAGTTGAGAAAAAGCTGAATCTTGTCAATAAACTTACCGCAAAATAAATATCTGATCGAGTATTATTGGCAACATAAATTAGTGCTCTGATTGCATTGAGATATGAAGTTTCATCACTAAGAAGCTTTTCATCATTTTCTTGAGGTCGAAATGGATCTTTGTTTATATCAAGCGACTTCGCAACGATTGGGGTGATCAATGAATGTGATTTATCCATGTAAAATTGATTTAAAACCTTTTTGGTGTATGTTGATTGATGGACAAAAGAATTATTTGTCAAATGCTCAATTTGTAGGCTGAGAAATTTTTTTGTCTTTCCCAAATATTTTATTTCAAATTCTTTCTTCAAACACTCAACAAATTTTGAAAGCTTTTTAAGAGTGTCAATGATATTCAAGTCATCAACATACATAACTATTATAGCAAATTCATATCCAGACCTTCTTATAAAAACACAGACAAATAGGATCATGTTGTACCCTTCTTTTAGCAAATATACGTTAAGACGATTGTACCAAATCCGCTCTAATTGTTTCAATCCATATAAGGATTTCTGAAGCTTTATTGAGTAAGTTTTTTGTAAAATTTTATATGCTTCGGGTACTTTGAAGGCTTCTGAGATTTTCATAAAAATATCGTTATCCAATGAGCCATACAAATAGGCCGTGACAACATCCATTAGGCACATATCAAGCTTTACATGAACTGCCAGATTTATTATATATATGAATGTAATTCCATTCACCACAGGAGAATATGTCTTCGCATAGTCAATGTCAGGCCTTTGCAAAAAATCTTATGCCACAAGTCATGCTTTATATCTTACGACTTTACCTTTTTCATTTCATTTTCGAACAAAAGCCCATTTGTACCCTGTTGGCTTGACACCTTTAAGTGTTTAGACTATTGGTCTGAAAACTTCACATTTTTCAAGTGAAGTCAATTCTGCTTGAATTACATCCTTCCGTTTTGGCCAATCATTTATCTGTCTACATTACCTTGGTTTTGTTTTTTCTCCCTATTTGAGTTTAGTTTTGTTTCTTGATTATTTCTTCTAATTTGTGTGAGCCTTGTATTTCCTGCTACCGCTTTGTTACTACCATTATTTATATTTTCTTATATTTTCTTGTAGTAGTGGCTGTGGGTATTGATGGTTAGATAGGGTTATGTCTGAGGGGGTTGGGGCAGGGGGCTGTTGTGGGGGCGAGGGAAGAGGAAATGGCGGGGGTAGGAGGGAGGCCAAGGTTTGGCCTCAGGGGCGGTAGAGGAAGATGTGTTGATGGAGATGGTAGGATGAGAGTTGGTCTTGGAATATAGGGACTCTTCAGGGTAAGTCCATAGAGCTTGTGAAGATTCTTAGAAAGAGGAGGATTAATATTGCGTGTGTTCAAGAGACCAAGTGGGTAGGGTCTAAGGCTAGGGATGTGGATGGTTACAAGCTTTGGTACTCTGTGAGCGAGAGGTGTAGGAATGGAGTTGGCATCTTAGTAGATGAAGAGATTAGAGGTCAGGTGGTAGAGGTAAAGAGAATCAGCGATAGGTTGATGACTATTAAGTTGATCATTGAGGGGTTTACCCTAAACGTGTGTAATACTTATGCGCCGAAAGTGGGATTAGATGGGGAGGATAAGATGCGGTTTTGAGAGGCTTTGGATGAGGTGGTAAGAGGTGTGCCTAGCTTGGAGAAGATTGTTGTAGCAGGAGATTTCAATGGGCACATCGGGGCGTTACCGGAAGGCTTTGGTGATGTGCATGGTGGTTTTGGTTTTGGGGAAAGAAATGAAGAGGGGGCTACTCTATTAGATTTTGCGAGGTCCTTTGGGCTGGTGGTGGTGAACTCGGGCTTGTCGAAGAAGGACGATCACCTGATCACTTCCGAAGCGCGATAGCCAAGACCCAGATTAACTTTGTGTTACTTAGAAAAGAGGATAGGGTATTGTGTAAGGACTATAAGGTCATCCAGAGTGAGAATCTTTTGACCCAGCATAGGCTCTTGGTTATGGATTTAGGTATAAAGAAGGATAGGAAGATAAGGGGTGAGGAGTGTAGACCTAGAATTAAGTGGGGCGGCTTGACGCTAATGAATGCATGAGAGATAGGGGAGAAGTTGGCAGGAATGGGGGTGTGGAAGTGCAGGGGGGACGTGGATAGTATATGGGATAGGGTGGCTAGGTGCATCAGGGAGAATGCTAGTGAGGTGTTGGGTGTTTCTAGGGGCTGGGTCGGGCATCATCGGGGGGATTGGTGGTGGAATGAAGAGGTTAAGAAGAAAGTGGAGACCAAGAAAAGGGCATACGCTAAGTTGGTTGAGAGTAAGGACGAAGAAGAGAAGCGGGTAAACAGGAAAGAGTACAAGTTAGCTAGGAGAGAGGCTAAGTTAGTAGTTACAATGGCTAAGACGGCAGTTTTTGAGAGCTTATATGAAGGGTTACAGGAGAAAGAAGGGGAAAAAAGTTGTTTAGACTCGCTAAGGCTAGGAAGAGGAATGGTCGTGACCTCGATCAGGTGAAGTGCATTAAGGGGGAGGACGGTACAGTGTTGGTGGAGGACGACCACATTAAGAATAGATGGCAGTTGTATTTTTATAGGCTTTTGAATGACGAAGGGGATAGAGCTATTGTGTTAGGGGAGCTGGAGCACTCAAAGAAGTGTCGAGATTTTAGTTATTGTAGACGTTTTAAGGTAGAGGAGGTTAGAGAGGCTGTTCGCAGGATGCGAAGGGGTAGGGCGACGGGGCCTGATGAGATACCTGCAGATTTTTGGAAGTTTTATGGCGAGGCTAGTTTGAGGTGGTTGACTGGATTATTTAACAAAATTTTCAAGACGATGAAAATGCCCGAGGCTTGGAGGTAGAGTACTATGATCCCTCTTTATAAGAACAAGGGTAACATTCAGAGTTGCAATAACTATAGGGGTATTAAGTTATTGAGTCACTCTATGAAGATTTAGGAGAGAGTGGTCGAGGTGAGGCTGAGACGGATAGTGTCTATTTCGGAGAACCAGTTTGGATTTATTCCTGGTCGCTCGACAACAGAGGTAATTCACCTGGTACGGAGGTTGGTGGAACAGTATAGGGAAAGTAAGAAGGACCTGTACATGGTGTTTATCGACTTGGAGAAGGCATACGATAAAGTCCCCAGGGAGGTACTTTGGAGATGCTTGGAAGTGAGCGGAGTCCCGATGGCATATATCAGAGCAATTAAGGACATGTATGATGGAGCTAAAACTCAGGTGAGGACGGCGGGAGGAGACTCAGAGTATTTCACTGTCTTGACAGGATTACATCAGGGATTTACTCTTAGTCCCTTTTTGTTTGCTTTGGTGATGGATGTGTTGACGCGGCGTATTCAAGGAGAGGTGCCTTGGTGTATGTTTTTTGCAGATGATGTAGTTTTTATTGATGAGACGCGGGAGATGTGAATGATAAATTCGAGGTGTGGAGACAAACTCTCGAGTCTAAAGGGTTCAGGTTGAGTAAGATTAAGACAGAGTATTTGGAATGCAAGTTTAATGATGTAAGGCTGGAGAATGAGGTGGTAGTGAAGTTGGAATCACAGGTGGTATGTAAGAGGGATAGTTTCAAGTATCTCGGGTTTGTGATTCAGGGTAACGGTGAGATTGACGAGTATGTCTCGCACAGTATTGGGGCAGGATAGATAAAGTGGAAACTCGCTTCGGGGGTGTTGTGTGATAAGAAGGTGCCGCCCAAGCTTAAAGGCAAATTCTACAGGGTGGCAATCCGTCCGGCCATGTTGTATGAAGCGGGGTGTTGTCCAGTTAAGAACTTCCACATTCAAAAAATAAAGGTGGCGGAAATGCGGATGTTACGTTGGATGTGTGGGCTGACTAGGAGGGATAGAGTTTGGAATGATACTATTAGGGAGAAGGTTGGTGTGACTCCAGTGGAGAATAAGATGCGGGAAGTTCGATTGAGATGGTTCGATCACGTGATGAAGAGCGACATGGATGCCCTGGTTCGTAGGTGTGAGAGGCTAGCTTTGGATGGTTTTAGGCGAGGTAGGGGTAGGCCGAAGAAGTACTGGGGAGAGGTGATTAGGCGGGACATGGAACAGTTACAACTCACTGAGGACATGACCCTAGTAGGAAGATCTGGAGGACGCGAATTAGGGAAGAAGGCTAGGGTCAGTTTGGGTCGCTAGTGTAGGGAATTACTTGGTGGGGGTATTATTCTTGTTATGATACCTTGTTTCATGCTTTATTACGAATCTGTTTACTTTTCTCTGTTTACTATTACTTGTGGGTGTCGTATTTATGTTATGCCATCTTATTCCATGCTTTACTATGAATTTGTTTAGTATTCCGTATCTCGAGCCGAGGGTCTATCGGAAACAACCTTTCTACTTCTTTAGAGATAGAGGTATGGACTGCGTACATCTTACCCTCCCCAGACCTCACTATGTGGGAATACACTGGGTTTGTTGTTGTTGTTGTTGTATTTATATGTCTACATTCATTGACAAATTTTGGTTCCAAATCCTCATCTTGTTGCATTATTTCAGTAGCAACATTGTAAGTAAAAATATTATCTACCATAATATTATTTTCATTCCACCTATTTCTCGTCGAGACATAACTTATTGAGATTTCTTTATTCTTATTAGTTATAGGTATTTTAACCTCCTCAGTGGTCTTATCATTTGTTAGATCTTGAAGCTCTTTTTGAGCAATTGCCATCATATCTTGATTATTCTGATAATTTATTTCTTTTCTTTTCTCGAGGATTTTTATCCTTGGAATCAATTAGTCTACCATGTTTCAAATAGGAGTGTGCATCGGTCGGTTCAGTTTGATTTTATATATTATCGATTTGATTTATCGATTTTTATTTTTTAAATATGCTAAACCAATAACCAAACCAATAAGATATTTTTTATTGGTTTTTAGTCCTTATCGGTTCAGTTTTTGATTTAACCGATAAGAAAATACTCATAAAATAGAAATAGTAGTAGCTAACATGAAAAAAACTGAATCTTAGTTGTAACAAAAAATCTTACATGATTTGTTTTAATTTACAAGAATCTTCAAGTTTGAACTAAATGTTGTTACAAGAATTTAAGAGTTTGTATAATTGAAATAATAGGTTTGTTAATCTATAGAAATTAAAGAGAAATTAGTATATATATATATATATATATATATATATATATATATATATATATATATATATTCTTACTGGGTTATCGGTTTACCCACTAACCGAATAAGAAAAAATCAAATCGAACTAATAACCCAATAATTTTTTGTATCAAACCATTAAAAATTCATTAACCCAGTAACCCAAGAACAATAAACCAATAACATTTTTATCGGTTCGATTTATCGGTAGGTTCGATTTTTGCACACCCCTAGTTTCAAATGCAACTTAGACTCATTTGCATTGACCACTTGTCTTATTGGGACATCAACTTGAACTGGAACATTCATAACTGAACTATAAGATTTAGTAATCCTTGGAAGGTTAGTAAATGCATCTGGCAGCTGATTTGCAACATTTTGTAAGTAAATCATCTTTTGAACCTCTTGCTCACATTGATTTGTTCGAGGATCTAAATGAGATAGTGATAATGCATTCCAATCTATCTCATGTTTCAGCTGCTTATTTTCTCCCCCTAATGTTGGGTATACTGATTCATCAAAATGACAATTAGCAAATCTTCCCATAAACAGATCTCCAATCATAGGTTTCAAATATTTTATAATGAAAGGAGATTCATACTTAACATATATTTCCAACCTTCTTTGGGGTCCCATCTTTGTGCGTTGTGGTGGAAAAATTGGCACATATACCGCACATCCAAAAGTTCTAAGATGGAAAATGTTTGGTTCTTGACCAAAAGCCAACTGTAATGGGGAGAATTTATGATAACTGGTTAGCCTTATGTGCACATGTGCTGCTGCATGCAAAATAGCATGCCCCTATATTGAAACAGAAAGTTTTGTCCTAATTAACATCGGTCTAGATATCAATTGAAGACGTTTAATCAATGATTCCGCTATACCATTTTGAGTGTGAACATGAGCAATCGGATGTTCAACTTTTATTCCAGTTGGCATACAATAATCATTACAGGACTGAGATGTAAACTCACAAGCATTATCAATACGGATAGTCTTTATCGCATAATCTGAAAATTATGCTCTTAACCTTATTATTTGAGCCAACAATCTCGCAAAATCCATATTGCGAGTTGATAATAAGCACACATGTGACCATCTTGTAGATGCATCTATCAAGATCATATAATATTTTAAAGGTCCACATGGAGGGTGAATTGATCCATATATATCACCCTGTATACGTTTCGAAAATGTAGGGAATTCAATCCCAACCTTATCTACTGATGGTTTAATAATCAATTTTCCTTGAGAACAAGCAGCATAAGAGAATTCCTTGGATTTGAGAATATTTTGATTCTTTAAAGTATGCCCATGTGAATTCTCAATAGTTTTTCACATCATATTAAAATCGAAATGGCCCAACTGATCATGCCAAATGATAAAATCATTACGATCTGTAAACCTTTTATTTACTATAGCATGTGATTCAACCATATAAATACTTGTATGATACAATCCCGAAGAAAGTGCAAGTAGTTTTTCATGCACAAAATTTTCTCCATCTTTTATTTTAGTAACATAAAGATATTCATTCTTTCCTTTATTTGCAGTCTCAATATGATAACCATTTTTGCGAATAACCTTGAAACTTAGCAAGTTTCTTTGAGTCTTACTACAATATAATGCATTATCAATGGCCAATATTGTTCCCCCAAGTAGTAATAATGTTGCTCTTCCAGAGCCCTCAATTAACTTTGTACAATCGGATATTATATTAACATAGGCCATTTTCATAATTAAAAGTAGAGAAATGTTTCTTTTCTCTTAATATAGTGTGAGTTGTAGCACAATCAAGAAGGCACATATCTCTATTACTCATCTTGGATACAATTGAAGATTGAAATTTTTTTATTATCTTCACAAAATAAAAATACATGATAAAAAATGTGAAATATCACAATCTTACAATAAAACTTAAATGCTTATTTTTTTCTTGAAACGTAAAAACAACATAATGAAAAAATATGATTAAAAAATATAATAAAAAATATTATTTATTTTTTCAATAACTTGATCAAGATTTAGTTTTGATCTCCAAAGAAGTCTTCAACTACCAAATGAGTTACTCCCTCCGCTTCAAAAAAATGACCTACTTTGACTTGACACAAAGTTTAAGAAAATAAAGAAGACTTTTGAATCTTATGGCCTTAAATTAAAGTTGTATCAAATATACCAAAATGTCCTTTAATCTTGTGGTCCTAAATATGACTGTGGAAAGTTGAAATTAAAATATTGCCAAAAAAGAAAGGGGTCATTCTTTTTAAAACGGACTAAAAAGAAAAGTAAGTCATTCTTTTTTAAACAGAGGGAGTATATCATCAAGACCATCAAAATCATCATCTTTCAAGACCAAGTTTGCCTCAACATTGAAATCATCTTTTTGTGAAGGTCCTGTCTTATCATCATTTTTGGAAGTCAAGTGTGATTCCATTCGGGCATTAGAAGAGGTCCCACCTTCATTTCTCTTTTTTTTGAAATATTCTTGATAAAGCCTAGCAAAATGCTTAGGCGCCCGACATTTATTCTTCTAGCTACCTTTCATGCCACAACGATGATAATTACGTATTGAAGAATTTTTTTTGAGGACTCATTTGTTTCTGTCTTTCTTTGGTTATCACTACCATGGCGATTATTATACCGTCCCCTGTCATTGCCTCGTCTACGAATATTATTATGACTCCGATCTTGTCGTCTTTCAGGTTGGTCATGTACTTGTACCCTATTTGCTTCCAGTAGTGGGGCAGCTTTAATGGGACGAGCTTCATGATTTTTCATCAAAAGGGCATTGTGTTGCTCAGCCACCAGAAGGCATGGGATCAATTCAAAATACTTTTGAAAGCCCTTTTCATGGTATTGCTGCTGCAATATCACATTTGAGGCATGAAAATTAGTTAGTGTTTTTTCCATCATGCCCTCATCATTTATAGTTTCCCCACATAATTTCAATTGGGAAACAATCCTGAATACAACAGAATTATATTCAACAACGATTTTATAGTCTTAAAACCATAAGTGCATCCACTCATAACGAGCTCTAGGCAGTACCATGGCCTTTAGGTGGTCATACCTTCCCTTCAAATCGGTCCACAATTCAAGTGGATCTTTCACTGTAAGGTATTCAACCTCTAGTCCTTCGTCCAGATGATGACGAAGGAAAATCATAGCCTTGACCTTGTCTTGACTCGACACTGCATTATTAGGGATGATAGTAGCACTAAGACCCTTAGCAGCTAGGTGAATCTCAGCATCGAGAACCCATGACAAGTAATTTTTTCCGGAGATGTCAAGTGTCACAAACTCAAACTTCAACAAATTTGACATGATGAAAACTATCATAAAAATAATGAAGTTAGACAACAATACGATAAAATAAAAATAATATTTTTTTTTCATGTGTAACTTTAACGTTAAAATTTAATATTTAAATGATTTATAGTAATTAATTAGGGATGAAATAGTAAAATTATGATTGAAACAGGTGAAGCAGGCATGTCGAAGAGCTGCCTACTTATCCCCTTTATTATTACTAGTAAAGTAATTTTTATTAAATATTCTTAATTTTTTAATACTTAGATGACTTATAATAATTAATTGGGAGTGATATATTAATATTACGATTGAAGTAGCTAAAGAAGACAACACAAAACATCAAAAATTAATTTATGATTTTATTTCTATTTTATTAAATATTATTAATTTTTTAATACTTAAATAACTTATAATAATTAATTAGGGATGAAATAATAAAAGTATGATTGAAACAGCTGAAGCAGGCAACACAAACATACATGCTGAAGAGCTGCTTATCCCCATTATTGTTAGTAGTAAATCTCTAAAATATTTTCGTAAAATATAATTTTTAATTTTTTTCTAAAAAAATCTATTATGTAAAACTACTTTTAATTTTATATTTTCTTTATAAATAACCTCTATGATATTTTAGATTTTACCTAAAAGTAGTTTATTTAACTCTTCTACCAAATACACTAAGTGTCTTTACACAAGATGTAATAAATAAGGATATTTCATGAGATTATTTTACTCCAGTCTCTATAAGGGATCATAATCCCATTACCTTATTAAAATAATTCAATGAAATAGCCTAGGAATTATTAATATATCATGTTAAATATGGGATAAAATTAAGCCCAACTTTTATCCCGAAATTATTTTTCTAATCAAACGTATAACCAAACGACCTCTAACTACTCATTTTTATCGAAGCACATAATTCTTCTTTCTTTGAACTAGTTTTTGGCATGTGAATTAGGCCCGAAACCTAATTTAACATTTTGTTCGAAATCCAATCAGCACAAACTACCTTATGTAGCTCCAAGAGCACTCATTCTCCATGGGATACTTGAGACATCATGTACAACCAAAACTCAGCAGACCACAAAGGTTTTGGGACTCCTATGAGTCCTCGAATCTCTTTCTCTAATGATTTTGTCGATTCATCAACTTCTTCTCAGCATCACCAAATGATGAGGATCTATAGGGATGCTCCTGTTTCCTCTGACTTTGAATTCAATGTCACTAATTATTCCATGATGAGTGCTGACCAACTTTTTTCTAAGGGTAGATTGTTGCCCTTCAAAGAAAGTTGTAGCAGCTCTCACAAAACTACTACTCTACGAGATGAACTCCTTCATGAGGATAAAGATGAACATTTTTCCTCTAGGCCACCCAAAAGTTCTACTAGGTGGAAGGGACTTCTTGGCCTCAAAAAATCTCACATTGGCTCCAAGAAAATTGATAAGAACAATGAAGGCTCTGCAGAGAAGAGGTCCAACATGGGTCATGAGGAGATGGTTCATCGAAGCAAGGATTCACAGGTACCATTTAATCATTAATAGCGCCTCAATTCCAAATTAGTTGGGTCAGTTAGATGAATCCTCTGTATTCATTCCGTTTCATGTTGAGGAAAATTTTTTTGTTCAACTTAAACTGTAGGAATAGTACGATATTTATTGTACTTATAAAAGTATGGATTCAAAAATTATAATTCAACGAGTTTTACATATATAGAGTGTCAAAATATTGGATTCTATGTGGAGTAAAAACATATTGCAACGGAAAGTTGTGTTGTCTAGCAATTGTGATTTTTTTTGAGTTTGGTGAAAGTGATTTTTGTGTTAGAAATTTTAGTTATATGACTTTGGTGAAAATAAATCATGGTTATATTGACCATTTATGAAACTTACCCTATGAGTGATGTCCATTTCATTCTAATAGCATTTTTGGATTGACTTTTGGCTTTGGGTTTAGCTTATAAGCCAAACTCATAAATTTTGATTTCTAACTAATGATTTTTGGCTTTTTTTTATTAATTTGGCTTGAAATTACTTTTTAATTTCAACAAATAGTGTATAAGTGTTTAAACGTTATTTGATTTAAAACACTTGAAATAAGTCAATCCAAACAAACTCCAAAACAAATTAACAAGAGAACTTTTCTTTGGTATTCACAATGTGACAATCGACTCTTTTTCTGATAATGCTCTCATTGTTTGCAGGAACCGTATAATGGAGCTGGTGGAGGATCCAATAGTAGAGATGTGGAGTTTCGTTTTAATTAACGTTGTTTACAGAGGCAGTATTTGATTCTTGGAGGTATTTGGATAGGGAGGGACAATGGCTTCTAAATGTTCTGTTTAATTAGTGTGCTCGTAGTTTTGGATTTTAGCTGGTCAAAATGGAATCAATTGGTGATTTTGTAGAAGTAATTGGGAAGTTTTGCTGTTTTATTCCTGTGAGAACATTGCCATAAGAGATTGTTGAGCACCAAGTTGATGTATCTAATTAGTATTAGAAGTAATTTATTTTCTATAGATAGTATCTGTTCAACATTTTCATTTTGTGTGTGTTTTGCATTTATTCATCTGAGAGCTTCAGCATTGTATGGATATTATTCTTCCCCTCTCGATGGATTCATTTATTTTTAAGTCAATTTTACACTTAAAGACGCCACAACCTTTGATGGTTTCTCTAGTGGAAGTTGTGTTCACACAATTCTATACATGGTAGAAGAGTCACAGAATATTTATTAAGTAGACTCAAAACATGAAGAAGCAAATATACAAAGAAGTCAAAATAGATTCAATAGTTATTATATATACATTAAAAAAGAAAAATTTACCGTGAGTAAATAAACAATGTAAGTTTTCACCAAAAGGGGTTTGAATGAACCTTTTGGCGCAACACCCTGTTTATACACTATACCCTGCCCACAAAATATATTGCTTTATTTTATTGACAAATTTCGGTTCTACTCCTGCCGTTTCAAAATAATTGTCATGTTTTGCTTTTCAAGGGTCAAGTTGACTAATTTTTAAAATTAAATTAGATTATATTAATCCAATATTTTAAAATTTAAATATTTAAAAATTATACGAAAAGTAGTATAAGTTGTAATTTTTCTCATATCAATACAATAATCAAATTTTATATCATTTGTATTTTAAAAAAAATCGAGACCAAGTAAACAGAAATGAGGAAAGTATAGTGGAATTGCGTAGCGCTAATAAAGAAGGCATGAAGCCAAGTTGTCCATTTAATTATTATGATTCAAATTTAAGCGTGGAGACATTGACTGAGTAAGGTTTTTGAAAAGCATAGGTGAAGAATGAATTGAATATGTTACTAATTTAGGAGTGTGGTATAAGAGAGTGGTTGGTGCATGGGGAACCAAAAACATAAACACCCTTGGTAGATTGATGGGTACAATAGTGATAGTCAGGCACCATTTAATTGGGAGAAGCAAATTCATAACGACCACGAAAGCGAATTTGGAATGCAAACAACAAAGAACTAGCTACGAAAGTGATAGTTGGGATTCAAAGCATCTCCCAACATTCGTGTGCTACAAACTCTATCCTCTCCCCCATCCATTCCCACCCTTTCTCAAGGAACAAGGGTTAAAATGTTCAAAATTTTACTCCCTCCTTATCATTTTACTTGGTTTTCTTATTAAAAATATTTGTTTTAATTTGCTTGTTCAATTTAATTTCCTTACTAATAAACTCTATCCTCTCCCTCCAGCCATTGCCAACCCTCTCAATGAAAAAGGGTTAAATGTTCAAAATCTTACTCCCTCTGTTCCCTTTACTTGGTCTCCTTGTTAAAAAATACTCCTTTCATTTCTTTTTATATGTCTCCTTCATTTTTGTGAGTCAATTTGACTAAGTTTTAGAGCTAAATCAGATTAAATTAATTGAAGTTTTAAAAATTAAAATTTGATTATTCAAAACTATTAGAAAGTACTATAAATTGTATTTTTTTCTTTTTTCAATTTGATTAAGAAAGACATCTTAAATTATTAGTCAAAGTTTGTATTGTTTGACTCTAAAAAAGAAAAAAGAATAAAGAATGGAGGAAGTAGTTGTTTCAAGTTGATTGTCCAATTTATGAAAGTAAGAGAAGTTTATCATGTTTTTTCAACATTACCTCTGTCATTTAATGATTATATAAATGCCGCTAGTCAAATTTAGATTTTCAAAGTATAACTAATAAGATTAATTTCGTAAAATAAATTTATAATAAATATTTTTTTAAGTAGACTTTCAAATCAACTTGGGTCAAGTAAACGAAAGTGAGGAAGTACAATAAATGGTTTCTTCTACTTACTGGATTTCCACGACTATATATATTCTCTCATGTTCAAAATTAGTCCCTTTAAAGATATACTTCTTTGTTCTTACATACTTGTCATATTTTGTATTTGCACGTCTTTTAAAAACATTAACTAGATGTTGTTTTGGCTATGTTATTCTTAGTTATTACTCCTTATTTAATATTTCTCTTTTGTACTATATTAATATATATATTCATATTTGTGACTAAGGATATATCAAAAAACAAACAAGTAATTAATGTCTTAATTTTTTAAAATGACAAATATTACGGAATGAGAAGTGCTAAATGGCCCCAAAAATTTTGGCCCAAACTTGACCACAATTGTAGAAAGACTACAATAACCTTTCTCTTTTAAGAAACTAATTTATTTTTATTTTTTTTAAAAAATAAAATGAGTTTAAGTCTTTTTTTATTTCCTAAACTTAAAAATTAAAATTTTATACTGAATGAATCATAGTTATAACTATGATTAATTATGCAACAAAGCATTTAATTGATTTTATAAGGTGGATTTCATCATACCATCTCACTTCACCTTCTTCTCTTTCTCTAGAAAATTGAAGAAAATGTATCTTTTAAGTTTTGAATGAAAGATTGGTGACATTGACCAACTTAAAGGGTCAAATATAATTAGGAAACTTGATTAAGTTAATTGTAGACTTGATTAATATTTTTAAAAACTTTCTAATCTTTTAAAAAATACAAATCAACCCAACTCACACCCCCCTTCAATCCAAATCATCAACCGCCTTTCTCCTCTCTCTCGACAGCTTCTCTCAACCAATAGTTCTGCAAATTTCTCCTTGCAATCCCCAATGATTTCAACCTCCGACGATAAATAGTTGAACTTCGAGTTCTTTTTCAATTTCAACCGTCAATCGATGTGACAACCTTACTCTCTGGTCACAACAACTTCGAATTCTTCATTATTCCTTTTCTTCTTTCACAGGTAAAAAATTATGGACTTTTTAGTTTTGAAGAAAATGAGGACCTTGAGTCAACTTATCTTATAGTATTGGTTAATAATTTCAATATTTGTTACTTTAATTTGAAATGCGGACTGAATAAAATCCTAATTTCTGGTATTTCTTCTTTTCTCTTCTCTTTTGTTGTTTGATTTTGAAGTTTAATTTTTTGCGTCCGTTGTTGGGTTGATTTGTTCTTGGTAAAAATGGTGATATTCCTGTTGTTCTATTGTCAAAATTGTGCTACTATTTTTTTCTCCAACAGATTATCCATCTGGTGCAACATATTAACCATCTGATGCAACAAATTTAGCATATGATGCAAAAGATCAACCATCTGATGTAACAGAAGAACCATCAGATTAAAATTCTGATACAACAGATTAAACATCCGATGTAACAAATTAACCATCTGGTGTAACAGATTAACCATCTGATGTAATAGATTAATCATCTGATGCAACAGAGGAACTATTAGATAAAAAATTTGATGCAACAGATTTAGAATATGATGCAACAGTTTAACTATCTGATGTAATAGTTTAACCATCTGATGCAACAGATTAACCATATGTTGCAATAGATTAACTATCTGATGCAACAAATTTACTATCGAATTTAACAGAGGAACCATCAGATTAAAAATTCAACGCAATAGATTAACCATCTGATGCAATAGAGGAACCATCGGATTAAAAATCTGATGCAACAGATGAACCTCCTGTTGGATAAAATCCTATCAACTCGTCCAATAGGACATGTCCAAACTTGATTTTTCTAACTGATCATTCATCTATTGCGATAGACGATCCTTCTGTTAGAAGAAATCTAAATAATATTGACCGTTGATAACTATTCTAACAGATCACTCATATGTTGCAACATATGTGTGACCTGTTATACAGACCATTTTCTTTCTCAATAGATGAGTGATATAATTTGTATTATCACAACAGATTAATCAACTGTTGCTATAGGTTAGTTAACTATTCTAATAGATCACTCATATATTACAACATATGTATGATTTGTTGCATAGACCATTCATCTTTCTCAATAAATGAGTGATATATTTTGTAATATCACAATAGATTACTCAGCTGTTGCTACATGTTATTTAACTATTTCAACAGATCACTCATATATTACAACAGATGTATGATCTGTTGCACAGACTATTCATCTTTCTCAACAGACGAGTGATATATTTTGTATTATCTCAAAAAATTACCCAGTCATTGCTACAGGTTATTTAACTATTCCAATAGATCACTCATATGTTGCAACAAATATGTGATTTGTTGCATTAACCATTCATCTTTCTCAACAGATGAGTGATACATTTTATATTTTTACAATAAATTACTCATCCGTTGGAACAGGTTATTTAACTGTTCCAACAGATAACTCATATGTTGGAACAGATGTGCGATCTGTTGCATAAAACATTCATCTGTCTTAAAAGATGAGTGATATATTTTTTATTATTCCAACAAATTACTTATCCGTTATAACAGGTTAGTTATTTGGTGCAACAGATAACCTACCTGGTGCAACAGATACGTGATTTATTAAAACTGTTATTTTACCATTTTGCATGTTAGATTTACTGTTATCCCCTTTTAATGATGCATTAATCAACTATAATATATTTTTTATGTTCCTGTTAATTTTAGATAATATGGCTCACAAAAGAACAAAAACCGAATCATGTTCAAGTAAAGAAACAAGTGAAGCAACTAGGCTATATCCACCACTTTATGAGCTAGCTTTACATGCTTTATCTCAATCAGGAGCAGAATATGATGAACACGGGGAGGAGGAATATTTCAAAACAGATGATCCAAATGCTAATAGCCCTTCTACCGAAGAGTTGGTCAAAACCTCCAGCATTGATCGTTATCCTGTGAGAATGTAGTATGATGGTGCCACAGATTTAACGGGTGATTTCATGGTTAAGTTGACCATGAGAAAATCTTTCGACACCTTCAGAAAAATACTTCGAGAATAAAAATTGAATGCTTATTTCAGGGACAGTTGCTTTGGTATATATCTTGATTTGCCAGAGGACAACAACACTCATTTCCAAATAAAAATGGTATATAAACTTCTCAAGTGTAGGTTTATGTATGAAAACAAAGATAAGATGGATGAGGTATGGATAAATTATTGTGGCATGCCTGTTTGTTTTGGTTGGAAGGAGTTTGTCATAGTTACTGGACTAAAATGTTATCCTCCTTGTTTTTCTCATGTTATACCTATTCTAACCCAAAAAAATACCCCACACACTGTAAAAAGGAAAAGAAAAGTCGTGTGATCGTGATGACCTGGTGTCCATTGTTGGTCCAAGCTTCAAAACAAAAAATTGATAGAAGCGTTGAAAGGTAAAAGATTTTCAAAGAAGCACAAGTAGTCATTGTGCTTGATTTGGTTTGTACATAATATTCTTTGGGAGAGAGACGTTAACAACCACATAAACGTTGGTTTAATAAAGCTCTCCGAGGATCTTGAGGCATTTAACAACTATTCTTAGGGTTATGAAAGCTTCAAAATAACTGTCAAATATTTGTTGACTCCGTTAGCGCCAAAGACAGTCAACTTATATGGCTTTCCATGGGCTTTCAAGGTAAATGTTTCTTTCTTATATTATGATATCATTCATTTTTTTTACTCAATAATGGTTTTAATTTATTGAAGTTATTTTATAGGCTTAGGTGTTTGAAGCCATTCCTTATTTGAGACAACAAGTGAACTATAAGGAAGAAGTTTTTTGTCCAAGAATCTTGAGATGGTTGTTGGTCAAAGATGATAAAAATACAAAATTTCTTAATATCTTCAACCCCTGAAGGATACAGTAAGTATAATTATAATTAAGTTTTTATTTTAATTAATGATTTTTTTATATGATCTAGTCATCATTCTAATATATGTAATGATTTATGTTAGATTGTGCATTTGTCGCTAGTTCCGACCAATTTAGAGTTGAAGATGATTTTTTTCTTACTTTATGGTCTGTACAAGCTTTATCGGACCCTAAGGTCATTGATAGAATAAAAATAGAATTTTTTGGAGCAATAACCATTACAAGAAAAATAATTTTGGAGAGTAGGCTTGTTGTTGTTGATGGTCTTAGTGGTGATGGAGTTGTTGGTGCTAATGATGCTCCTCTTACAGTATTTAAAACAAACCATTATGAGTATTATCATACTGGTTATATAGATTTTTTCTCTCTCAACGAATATTCTGCAAAGCGAAACATGATGTAGTAATTAATGCTATTAATGCATTAACTGCTTCTGTAAAGGAATTGAATCTAAGAGGGGTGCCATTTCATTATAGAAGATTTTATATCCATCCATTCCATTAGAGATTAAGGCTAAGTGGAGAAGAAAAGTAGTTTCCAAGGCATTATGAAACATCCGAAAAAGCAAAATTGCAACTCCTCTATCCGTGTGTTGCACTGAGCAATGTACAATGGCCAAAGGAGAGCAACACAAATTGAAGAAGGTGAATATATATGTCCCAACTAACAAACAGACACATATCAATTTCAACAGTTGACTAACTTATTGCATTAGATAAAGTAGCTGTTGCAATATATGTCTCGTCTATTTTAGCAAATCAAACAGCTCTTCGTACCGCTTTTATTTGTACCAACAGATAACCTATCTGCTGCAACATATAAGTCATATGTTCCAATAGATGGTTCATCAATTGGAAATTATTATACAGGTCTTCCTCATGCAGAAATTCATCCCAACAGTTGATTATCTATTTCAATAAAAATATAATCTATTTGGGATAATTTAAAACAGAAGTAAGACCTGTTTGATATGCTAGAACAGATGAGTTATCCTTTTCTATTTTATTGTATCTCTGCGATTAGCATTGACTAATTCTGGCTTTCCAGGTGGATGTAAAAGCTACTGCTGAACAACATTGACAATATGCTACTCTTTCTATGGAAATACGGAGAACAGAAAGTGTAGAAATCATACGTAAGAGAAAATAAAAATCCATGACGACCAAAGCCGAATTCCATAGCACCGGATGAAGAACAACTTGTCCATATTGAGTAGATCTTTATAGCCTCACTCTGTCAAAGTAATAACCTCACCACTCCTTAGGAATTCTTGGCATCAATACTTAAATTGTTGATGTATTTGTTGAGATTTGTACCCATAATAATTTTTTTATACTTTATTTATTTATTGATTTATTTCAGCTAATTTCTGAAGGCTTCGATTTATTTTATTTTGTCTATGAATTTTATTTTTTCCTTAGATTTGAACTTATTAATTGAAATGAAATACTAGATTCAAATATTGCAACAAATAATTTATCTGTTGCAATAGACTACACATCTGTTGGAAAATATCAAACAGATTTAGACATATGTTGCAACAGGTAGGTAATCTTTTGAAAACTATAAAATAGGTCTTTCCACTGTTGCAACAGATAGACTTAGATAGAAACTTTGTCATAATGCAACAGATGACCAACCCATTACAACAGATAAACTATATGTCTGAACAGGTAGAATATCTATTACAACAGATGGGCAATCTGTTGCATTATAAAAATTCAACTTTCATTAGACATAAAATTGCCACTACATGTAAAAAGTAAAAGTGACTTGAAATAAACAAGGCGGAACCCATCAACAGTGATCAGTTTAAACACCTAAAATAAAATAGGCATCAAGTAGACAGTGTTCATTTTAAACACGTAAAATAAAATAGGCATCAAATGTGTCAGTTTGTTACTTTTTTCCCTGTTGGCTGCTCACGTGTAATTCACACAACCAAGGCTTGATGAACCCCCCTATTTTTGCTGATTTGGCCCCCAATGGTTATTTTTCTCCCATTGTTTTATATATTCATCTTCTTTCTAAAATTTAACCCTAAATTCCCAAATCTTCTTTTTCTTCTTCATCTTTTTTTCTCTATCTAAATTCATCTCGATTATTTATATTTTTTTCTGCGTATTTTTTTTATTTTTTCCAACTGAACTTGACAATGTAGAGCTCATCTTTCACTGCTTTCTGTGACAAAGCTTTTCAATATTATAAATGTGGTCATGAAACTCTATTGAAGACTTCTTGGACTCAACAATATCCAGGTCGTAGGTGTTTTACTTGTTAGATTTCAAAGGTAATATTTTTTATTTAATTAGTTGATTACTTATTGACTTGTAATTATTTTGTAATTGTGGTGTTGTTTTTATAGAAGTTGGATGGATGTGATTACTTTGATTAGTATGAAGAACGACACCCTTCACAAGCAAATCGTGTAATCTGGGGTTTGTTGAAGAAAGTCAAGGCTTTTGAAGAGAAACAAAATCGAGCAAGAAGATACTACATTATTGGCGTTATTGCTACTTGTTTGGTGGGGCTGGGCACATGGATATTCAAGCCTAATTACTGAAATTTTCATGGTGGTGTATTTGTATTTGCTACTGGTTTGGTGTCGTTGAGCACATGAATATTCAAGCGTAATTGTTGGAAAATATCAAACAAATTTAAATATATGTTGTAACATGTAGGTCCATCTGTTGGAAATTATCAAATAGGTCCTCCCACTATTGTAACAGATAAGACTATATCAACATAATACAATAGAGGACCAACCTATTGCAACAGATAAACTATCTGTCAGAACAAATAAAATATATTTTACAATAGGTGGAAAATTTGTTTCAATAGTGAAAAATTCAACTATCATCAAACAAAAAAATCCCCCCTACAGGTATGTATATGTATGTATGTAAAGTGAAGTGACTTGAAATAAAAAAATTATTATTTCACAGGATTTTCTTTATACACAGGCTCCAAGCATCCAGTTAGTATCCCATAAGCCTAGACCTCTTTCTTGTTTACCATAGAATTGTCGCACAGAAAGGTCGTTGGCTCGACCATTTCTATGTCAATCATCAAACATTCGATGTGTGCAAGACCGTGTGACCTGCACGCTATAACAGTTTCATTTTTTGAAAGGTCTATGTCCTTGTTTCGACCTTCAAAATCCCATGGCTGCTTCATCAACACTTTCGTTGGCAAACAATTCATCAGTTTACTCTGCCTCAACTGTAGACACGTAATTTTGTCCCTTCAAAATTTATTTTTATGGTTTACTCCATCTTACCACGCACCTCAACCCAATTCCATAATTTTTCCACAAATGACAAAATAATAACCAACTCTAAACAAATTTTATCCCTAAATTCTCACATAATCCCAATTGGAACAAACTAACAAGCCCTCCCTATCAAATTTTGACAACACATCACCACCCCATCCCGATATACCCCTACCCACGTGTCCCCCACCCCTACCCTACCCCACTACCCCACCCTAACCTCACTGTTACACATAAAAAATATATATACGCACAGGTCATTAGATAAAAGGGGGGTTTTTTTTTCACCATTCCACACACACACACTGATTTTAGGCACAACATATACATACACATTACTCACAGGAGAGGACCTAGACAACAATAGAGAAAAACACTACACAACAACATAATTAAACACACCGAAGAGGAAAATTGGACATAAGAGAGAAGAGAAAATCAACAAGAGGGAGATCAAGTGAAAATTGGCGACCCACTACCAATGCCATTTCTGTTCCGGCGTAGGGACTCCTCACCGGAGCTCCGGATAAGCCATAGTAATTTAGTAGACTATTTTGGGTCAAACCATAGCCGGAAAACAATGATTGGTGAACCCATTCATTCCATCTTGAGTTTGGTTTTCAATAAAAATCGACTTTGTTAAGTTAAGTTTTGGCCAAATCTAACACCAACCAGTCATTTTCATCTGTTTTAAGTTTCAATCTCATCGAGATTATCAAAATTGGTGAACAAATCAATAAAATTTGACCCATCTGAGTCAATTTCGATGAAACCCCATCGGAAAATGACCAAGTCAGAAACGAGTATGAGTTAGTTGGGTTGATTTAAGTTGATACAGATTGTGGGTTGTTTGAGTTGCGGTTTCTTCATTTGAAGTTCTGATTTACCATTTTTGGATGTGAATTTTGTCTCTTATTTTGAATAACATTGAGTTCGAGAGCTTCAAATTAAGGTCCAATTCTATGCTTTCACTCTTTTTGTTTCATTATTGATGATATCGAGTGCATCGGATTGAATATCATTTGTTGATTGATCTTGATTGGTGATTAAATTTCAACTTTTTTGATTTGTTGTTTGATTCCATCGGGTTAGGAATTGTAATAAAATGATACATCATTAAGAATTAAAAAGCAATTTGAAGTGGGAATGGATAAATTGATAAAATATTAATATTATTTAGTTTGATTATTTGATGGATGTTTATGAATTCGGTAGTAGTATAATAAGACCATCAAATGCGTAGGCAAATGGTAGGCTCAGGTAGGCAAATGTAAAAATTATGAATTGGTAAATGTTAAAAATGTGTGTTAAATGGTTTGGTTTTCTCGTACTGAAAAAATGTATTCATTTAGCTAGGGAATGCTTCGATATCATATTGTCTTATTCACCAGGATGCCCCAAAGTATCATGTATACAAAGGAGGCTCGTGATCAAGGCCTGAGGCATCGGGTAAATCATTGGAGCATAGTTTAAGACTAGTGTAGGTTAGTGTAGGTTTACATTTAGTACCTTTTTATTTTGGATAAATAATAAATTGGACTGAATACTAATTTTGGTTTTGTTTCTTTGATTTTTTGTTTCGTGTTTGTGTGTTTGTTGGTTTATACATCCATAGTGTTCATGCTAGCCGATATACTCTACAGAGAAACTATGGTCGAACCATTGGACCGAGGGGTGCCTAACACCCTCCCCTCGATTAACAAAATTTCTTAGTCAGAATCTCTATTCGCGGATTAGTTTTAGAGTCATACCATTTTGAAAAGGGATTTCCAAAGGAGACTTGGCACACCCAATTTATGCCAAATGGAGACTCTGAGTTAATTGAAAAAGAATTTTTTTTGAAACAAATCTCTATTTTGTCACTTTAATAAGAAAAATCCTTTCAACTCTTAAAATCAAATCTTTTTGGTAAAAAAAAAGGTGTGATAGCTCTGGAGACTCTACTGGGGATTTTTCAAAATTCGAGCTTATTTTTTGGAGTTGTATCGGCTTAATTTGACATTATGAGTGTATAAACATTGTTTGTGTTGTCGTTTGTGTTTGTTTTATCATTTTCGAGTGCCTATGTGCTAAGTGTTTACAGTTTTTACTATGTATTACCGCTTTATATTTGGCATCATGTGCATAACCCGAGTCATTTTTTTCGCAACAAGTTCGTAGTACACATATGTATACGACCTCTAGTTGAGTCACCCTTATTTTTGGAGGGGGAGCCATTGGGTGTATGGAGTACGTAGAAAGCTGTCGCAGCCACCATTGATCATACGCTCCCCCAAACAGCCTTGTTAGTGCACTCCAGTCAAGGTCAGCCTTTTGGTTTTGCTTATTTGCATCATATTGATACCTAGCAGGATCCACTTGGTACTTTGTAGGAGACTTACCCGTAAAGCATCCTTACATGCTAATTGTTTCATGTTTTAGGTAATAGGGTCATTTGACGGACTGATTTGAGGAAAAAACATGTGCTAGAATTAAAGAAGGTGTGTAGGCAAGGAAAAATAAGAAAAAGGGAGAGAAAAAAAGTAGTAAAAAAAAGAGAGTTTCATAGTTTTTATGGCTTTTGTTTTTCACAATCCAAAAATTCCAAAAGATTTTTTTTATCTTTTGCACTCATGTTCTCAAAATACAAAAACGTCAAAACGATTTTTCTTTTCTTCTCTTTAATAAGCATTTATAATTAAAAAATTCAATTTTTTTTTTATTTCAATAGGAGATTTTTATAAAAGAAAAATTTAAAAAGATGGTAGAAGTTTTGTACATTTCATATAATGTAAATACAGAAAAAGAAGATTTTTCTTTCATAGTTGTTGGTGTCAGTTTTATGTGAAGTGTCAAATTAAAAATCCCAAAAAGATTTTATTGACGTTTTTAATCGTTTGTCTTTAGTCGTGTTTCTTAAGTTAGGGTTTAGTCGGTTCTATAATCTTTAATTATCTAATCTGGACGAACCACGCACACCTAATTCTCTTCTCTCGGAGTGAGATACGTAGGCAGCCTTTCTAGGGTTCAGTGATCTTATTTAAAAAGTTCAAAAAAGATTTTCTTCACTCTTCATTTAGAGTAGATATTTTATATACATCTTTAAAAGAAAACTACAAAAAGATTTTTCTTTAATAGTTCCAATTTTCATTTTCATATGAAATTCAAAATTGAAAACCCAAAAAGATTTTTCTTTGGTAATAATAGGTTTCATTTTGTATAGGAATCTGAAAAATTAAAAAAAAATAAAAATTCGGTCTTCATTTAGAATAGGTGTTCATATACATCTTTAAAAGAAAACACAAAATGATTTTCCTTTAATAGGTTCAAGTTTCATTTTCGTATAAAATTCAAAATCGAAAACCCAAAAAAGATTTTCTTTGGTAATCATAGGTTTCATTTTGTATAGAATTTTAAAGCTGAAAAATTCAAAAAGATTTTTGTCAATTCTTTTGAAAATTTGTTATCAATGTTTCAAGAAAAATAAAAAGAAAGAGAGTTGATCGGTTATTTTGTGGCCAAACTTCATAAATTACGCGCAACTAATTCTCCCCTCTAGGGGGTGAGATACGTAGGCATCCTTCTTGGGTTCTGTGATCTTTTAAAAAAAAAGAGTAAAAAAGAACAAAGATTTTGAGAAAATATTGAACTGTAACACATTTGTTATCTCTTGTTCCGTTAGTTTAAGGTGGTTGGTTTGTGGCACTCCACCTAGTCCTCCACATCATACCAAATTCAAGGAAGGGTTAACTGTGTCTAACAAGGATATAAAGAGTGACATCATCGATCAAACAAAGAGTCGGGAAAATAAAAGTTTAAAGCAAGAGATTTTGAGACTAAAACAACAAATGACAGAAATGCATCGAGCTTGGGTAAGTGGGTTACCTCCTCATCCATTTACCGCTATTGATCCTACAAATACCTTGAGTTTTCTACCAAAATCGCGAAGTCAGTTTCCGACTGTTGTTGATGCACTGCAACATGACTCAGAATTTATTCCAAGCCAAAAGCATCTCAATACTTCCGCCACTCTTTCTCTAGCTCCTCACATAAGCCTACTACATTTACACCACCATATGTCGTCTGTGATTTTGTTGCTCAATCCTCTACTGAGACATCCATATTGGCTAGCCTCTCAATGGTTGTGCTTCTCCATGCTGCTAGTGGACCCTTGTTCAATACTTTTGGTGATTATTGTTATACTCCTGAGCCTACTTTTAAGTTAATTGGACCACCAAAATTTCTTAATAAGAAGCCTAGTGTTCCTGAAGAGCCAGAGAAAATGATTGGAAAAATGAAGAGTGCAAAAAATGCTATGAAAACTTCCCTAGGACTGGCGGATAAAGAAGATATTTCATACAAAGACTGGGGCATATCTTTAAGCGTTAACCTTCCTCCAATCCTTGAGATATCAAAATTTGAGGACAAAGATGTAAATTAGGAATGCGTGAAACATTTGGGACAATATTGCAATCAATTAAGGGAAACTAGAGGGAAGAAGAATGAGAAAGATGCAGCCACTATTGTAGTTGGGTAACGGGCACATCCAAGAAGACCACGTCATCGTTACCCTTAGTCTCAAGCCTAAGTTCCTACCCAATTTATCTATAATCACTCCCAAAATCTATTATACTTCATTTTCCCACCTCCATGTCTAGTATATTGCACACGACTATATATTTAACTCCATTCTTACTCACAATAGAGCGCACCAACACCTCAGAGTCATCCTCTAGCTCCACAAACATACCAAAGCCCTTCTAGGCTAGATTTTTGTTCCAAGCCAAACAATGAAATGAGGAAGAAATTGAGGGATAGTTTCACACCAATTGGAGAGTCGTATGCCAGTTTATTTCAGAGATTGTTACAGTGGGGCATGATCACTCCTCTTCTTTGGCACACTCTTAATCCGCATTCAAGAATTTTTTATCCTAATGTATGATGTGCGTATCATTCTGATTTTCAGGGTCATAGTATTGAAGATTGTCGGAATTTGAAACGAGAAATTAAAAAGATGATTCATGATAAATCAATTTTGGTGTAGAACATTAACAATTAGGAAAGCTTGTCACGCCTCAAATCCTATTGGGGAGGACTGGCACCCGTAACCGAGGAGGCCCGGGAGAACCAGCTCATAACCTTATACCTCCCATGCATACCTCTATGACAACCCAAAATTCTGATAGGATCATGTCGCATATAAAAGGAAATAATCACCTGTATAAGCTCGAGCACACATATATATGTATATACAATACTTGGCCGTTGGAGCCATCACGTCTATTAACAAAACACCACCTTGACTGTACATTAGGTCTACAAAACCTCTAGATAATACACAGAGTTTAACTAAGGTCGGGACACACCCCGCCATATAACTAACTTCTATACAATACCAAAAGTGACTGGATATGACACGAAAAGCCCCGAAGCAAACTGGAGCTCGCCAAAAGCAGCTGGGTATCCTGGCTCCTACTTGTGCGGTGTATGAGCTGAGGTACCTGTGCCTACAGCATGAAATGCAGGTCCCCCGTGGGGGATGTCAGTACGAAATATGTACTGAGTATGTAAAGCTGTAGATAATCACATATGATATAGGAGCTCAATAGAAATCAGAAACAAGTGAATAAATCATAATAGGAGTGGACCACACTTTCTAGAACTTGTGACAACCTGTACATTGCATTTATTCAATCACTTTGCCTTCGTTCTTATCATCTTTGTAACCATTACTATACTGTACTGTGACCATTAGGCTGCCTCCAGTACATATCAACTGGTATCGACCCATGATAGGATTATGCCCCTGGGATACCACCCATAAACACATAAATAGGGATCAACCTATGATAGGCTTATGCCCCTAGGATACCACCCGATAAGAGAGAACTTCTATCACTTAGTTCAATTAATCTTTGAGATTGTTATTTCGATTGCCACCACATTTTTGATACTTTGAAACAATGATACATCAATAAGAGACATATAAATAGACCATCAATGCAATAACAATGAAGTAAGAACTCATTGGCACATCAATAAAGTGTTTTGGAGTCATCAATGTCATAACAATGAAGTAGGAACTTATTGGTATATCAATGAAATATTTTGGAGTCATTAATAGCACATGGATCTTATTCGAGTAACCGGATACCTTCTAACATTCACTAGTGCAATAAATATGTAATATTTGGAAAACAAGTAAGTATTGGAATGTCTTGACATCTTGTAGGGTGGAAACAAGTTCATTGGTAACGTAGGACATCATACAAAATCATTATGGATCACATGTTACAGAATAACTTTGGAAACTTTCTTAATAGAACAATTGTTCACTTTCATGCCAAAGATATGGTATAGAGTATGCTTTACATACCTGACTGTCAACCTTCAATACTAGTCCCAAATGGACTTATCATCTTTTCGGATTACTTATGTACAATGAACATATATAGCAATCTAGTATTAGCGGCCAAATGTCACAATTCAATTATTTGAATTCACCATACTAGTGGTTAAGTAGTAAGCCTTAATTACACCATAAAGGGTGTCACTTTAACCCTCTTATACTCCAATTACATTCACATGCCATGCATATTCATACAACATCCTCCAATATCAAGTTTGGATTCATTTATCCTTCCAACCAATCCATTAAACCAAATTGAGCCATAGACATAAATAATCATCAATTCAATAGTATATCACCATATCCACCTTCCATAACTCAATTACCATATCCACCTTCCACAATTCAATACAACCAAACCATGCAAAATAGTCCATAACCCTATTTCCATCACTTTTCAATAACAACCAATACATATAATCCTCTATCACACATATACATATGGAAGAGAACAAAGGCAAACAATATTCATACCTTAGAATTCACCTCTTGATTATGCAATCCTGTTTGCACAAATAATAGGTGCCATTCGAAACTCTCGAGATGACAAATGCAGTTATCGGATTACTTTGGAATTTCTACGGTTGAATCAAAAGTAATTTAAAGGTCAAATTTGGCTAGGGTTTGTTCTTTCTCAATGATTGATAATGAAAATGAGTTTTTGAACTCATATACATGTATATATACACATATTCCCGTCCATAATATCATAGGGAATGACCAAAATGCCTTTAAAATTTAAATAATGTCAAATCTGTCCTTTGGTGGACTGTTTTGATAAGCTAAAGTAGATCGACCATAACTCTTTGCTCCGATATCGTATTTGGGTAAAATTGGTATCGTTGGAAATATAATTCAAAGGGATTTCATTTCATATAAAGTAGGCCACCCAGTTCGTTCTGTACAAGGAGTTATGGTCGTTTCAAGTTGACCCTAAAAATCTATTTTGAGAGGTTGAAGTAAAAAGAGTATAACTCCTTACTCAGACGTTGGATTTAGATGAAACCAATTGCATTGGAAAGAAGACTCAAATATATTTCTTTTCATAGGTCGAAGCTCTCCTAGTTCATTATATTAAGGGAGTTATGATCATTCAAAGTTGACCCAAAAAAATGGCTGGCCTCAGTAGTGTGTGTGTAGTAAATTTTCCTGCACATTTACTATTCCCAAATATCCCGGCCACCGTTTTATAGTTTCGAACGTGCTCGATTATATCCGAAACCTATCTGTTTTTGGAAAATCTTTATATAGTTGGAAAGCTTATTCAATAACCTTCGTATGGAACCATCGACGGGCAAATTCTGGTATAAATAAAATAAAATAAAATAAATTCCATATAAATAAGACCAATACACGTACTTGAATACGCCAATACATGTACTTGAATATGGGGTGTTACAAAGCTCTAGTCATGTTGGTATGCAAACCAGTGGCTAAGATGTCAATTTCGACAATTGGAAAGTCACTCCTCTCCTTGCTAGGATGGATGTTTGGTAGTTGGTTTTGTTTTCCTTTCTGTTATCCGAATTACTTTAGGGTTGTAGTTCGGGATCTTTCTTGTTTTGTTTCTTTATTGTCTTTGTTCAAACCCTTCTATCTTTTATTTTAACTAAATGGAGTGTCCCTTTTTCCTTTGTGTTTTAAATATATGTTGTTTGTTTGTTTTCTTTACATAGTACTTTTATGGTATTCTAGTGATATGATATGCTAGCGGAATTTTTAGCTAGATCTTAAAATCCAATTTGAGCATGAACTGTTAATCAGAAGGCTAAGGTTAGAAAAAACATATGAGAAATAAGTAGCGCGTTAAGACATTTGGTGACCATATTGATGCCCTCTTTCAAAATTAAGGCAATTATTTTGAGAATCATAAGAATAACTTGGTCATCAATTGAAAAACATAGCTCATTTAGGTCAAATAGTAGACACGTGATCCTTATATCAAGAGAAACAGAAAAATAATCAGTTCCATGAAAGCATAGATCATTCAATGTCAGGGATGTACAACAAAGGTAGAGTTGTATGCTGGACAAGCACAGAAGAAGTAGTGATGTATAGGCTTAGTTAAAGTTAGTGCTATAAAAATGTCATACATGATCTTTATCTCCCACTTCCATATTGCATGTTATATACTCGCATTTTTAATGATTGATATGATGAAGATATTTCATTCTGCTATCCAAACATTGTGTCATCCTTTGTTTACCCCATTGGAGCTTTAGTGTTATTTTCTTTCATACCTCTTTTTTGGAATCAAGATATAGTCAACAAAATTCAAGAAAAGTGTTGAGTAAAAAATAGTCGAAAAAAATTTCAAAAAAAAAAGAGAGAGAAAAAATGCATTCAAAAAGAAAAAAAAAAGAGAAGAGTGTTAAGAAAAATAGAGTCAGAAAAAAAAAACCTGAAGAGAAAAGAGTTAATAAAAGAGCAAAAAAACGAAGAAAATAAATCAGAATCAAACAAAAAAAACAAGTTGCTGGAACTACGTGTGACCTGATTCTCCTCTCTCGGGAGTGAGATACGTAAGCTGCCTTACTCTGGGCTCGGTGTAACCAAATAAATGATTTAAAATTTCCCAGTCAAAAAAAACTGGGGCATGAGTTAATCCTCATTGTTTGAGCCGATTCCAAAAGTTGTAAGTCCCACCCCACTTCAAGTGTCATTTGGGCCTCATGCCGTCTTTTCTTTCTAACCTTATCCAAAAGCTAAGTTACAACCAAAGAAAGACCTTCAGATCAATCTTTGAGAATGTTAAGGCTAAGCATGCAATGGATATGATAATGTACTTTGGGAACTACTTGTCTTCCTTAGCATAAGGAATCAAGAGAGAAATAAAAATAAGAGTCTTATTGGTGAAAACCCTCTCGGGCACTGTAAGACAATGGTAAGTTGAGAGAAATAAAATGAGAGAGTCTTATTGGTGAAAACCCTCAAGGGCACCATAAGTCGATGATAAATTAAGATAAATAAGAATAAGAGAGTCTCATCACCATAAGACGATGATTCGCTGAGAGAAAAATGAGAGAGGTTTGTTGGCGAAAATCCTTCAAGGTGTCAATAGCCGAATGAGGTCTTAAATACAATTGACCTAAGGAATAAACTCAGTTTCAAGGCCATTAACTCAATAACAATTGATGAAAGTTTGAATGGACAGATCAAGCAGCTTAATCCAAAATGCATGGCATAATCATTAGAGTTGACTGTCATTTTTAGATAAATTTTTCATTCTTTGTTTCAAATGGGGACATTCATTGTCTTTTATTTCTTCAATTTATTTTTATTTTATTTTCTTGAGTCAATTATCCAAATATAAAATCATTGTCATTTTTCTCTTGTCTTTGAGTCAAGTCCGTGTCAAAATAAGTGAGAAAATATTTCATAACTGGATACCAGCTTCTTCAATTGCACAAAGCAAGAAAAAAGGCCATCACATAAAAGAGACATGATTGTGAGCCAAAATAAGGCATACAAAAATTGTTGTTAAAAAAAAAGTCTTGGAACTCATGGAAATACCAATGTTCAAAGGGTTTATCTGAGGAGAATGGCAAAGCAAAGATACTGTGTTTGTTTCAAGTTACTCTTAATAATATGAGTTTGGGTCAATGATGAAGCAAGTCAATGACATATGCTAATGGTTGGAAGCAAGATTAAATGTGATGTGGGCAAGGGCAATCACCTCAAAAGCCAAAGCCGCAAGCCAACCACCCTGTTTTAAACTCACAAATTTTCTTTGTATGAAATAGGAACAGTTGCTAACTTCAAATCAAAGGCTTCAAAGCACAAATATCCAGAGGTACAATTTCTCATTTCTGCAAATGCAAGAGCAGTGTTGCTGTACAGGTTTGGTAATCATATTTGTGGTAAAACTCATCATCTTGTACCCCTAAGAGAAACACTCTCTAATTTGGGTATTTCATGTCTTGTGGCTAGGAGGTGCACATCCTAATTTAAGCCTTTAATCCTAAAAGATGCACTTTTTATTAAGAATCTTTCACTTTCACTCTTAAGAGAGGGACTTGTTGGTCTCAGTCATTTAATTTTACCCCCAAATGGGTGTATTTGTTGATCAGAATTATGATTTGTCTTTGCATTATGAATTGTTGCGAGTAGTTGTGATTTGGTTGACACCCGCAAAAGCTTTTGATGATAAATTGGGGCAAAAAGAAAATTTAATTCCTGTTATTAGGAACTTCATTTTAGGACCCTCCCAGCAAAATGAGACTTTATTTTTTTTGTAAAATAAAATTTTCTTTATCACAATCTTTGGGTGGGCTAATTTTCGTTCTAGTTTTGATTTTGATGTCAGGAGCCGCCTGAAGAACAGGGTGATGAAATAGAAAGTCAGGAGCCTGCCTGAAGAATAGGGTGATGAAACAGCAAGTCAAGAGTCCGCCTGAAAAATAGGGTAATGAAATCAAAAGTCCGGAGCCTGCATGAAGAACAGGGTGATAAAATGGCAAGTTAGGAGCCCGCCTAAAGAATAGGGTGATGAAATTAAAAGTTTGGAGCCTTCCTGAAGAACAGGGTGTTGAAATTGCACGTCAGGAGCCTACCTGAAGAACAGGGTGATGAAATTGAAAGTCAGGAGCACACCTGAAGAACAGGGTTATGAAATAGCAAGCCCGCCTGAAGAACAGGGTGATAAAATGGCAAGTCAGGAGCCCGCCTGAAGAACAGGGTAGTGAAATAGCAAGTCAGGAACCCACCTGAAGAACAGGGTAATGAAATGACAAGTCAGAAGCCCTCTTGAAGAATAGGGTGATGAAATAGCAAGTCAAGAGCCCTTCTGAAGAATAGGGTGATATAATTAAAAGTTAGGAGCCCGCCTAAAGAACAGGGTGATGAAATTATAAGTCAGGATCCCACCTGAAGAACAGGGTGATAAAATTACAAGTTAGGAGCCCGCCTGAAAAATAGGGCGATGAAATTAAAAGTCAGGAGCCCGCGTGAAGAACAGGGTGATGATAAAATTGAAATTCATGAGCCCGCCTGAAGAACAGGGTGATGAAAATTGCAAGTCAGGATCCCCCTAAAGAACATGGTGATAAAATAACAAGTCAGGAGCCCACCTAAAAAACAAGACGATGAAATTGAAAGTCAGAATCCCGCCTGAAGAACAGGGTGATGAAAAAATAGAAATTCAGGAACCCGTCTGAAGAACAGAGTTATGAAATTTAAAGTCAGGAGCTCGCCTGAAGAACAGGGTGATGAAATGGCAAGTTAGGAGCCCACCTAAATAATAGGGTGATAAAATGGCAAGTCAGGAGCCTTTCTGAAGAACAGGGTGATGAAATAGCAAGTCAGGAGCCTACCTAAGGAACAGGGTGATGAAATAGCAAGTCAGGAGCTCGCCAAAAGAATAGGGTTATGAAATTGAAAGTCAGGAGCCCGCTTGAAGAATAGGGAGATGAAATGATAAGTCAGGAGTCCTCTTGAAGAATAGGGTGAAGAAATTGAAAGTCAAGAAATATGGTTAAGTGATTTAAAGTCAAAAAACAAGGTGAAGCAATTGAAAGCCAATAAAGTGGGGAAATTACAAGTCGCGAGCCCCGCTTGAAGAACAGGGCGGTGAAATTGAAAATCAAATGATTAAAAATAGCAACAAGGTAAAGAAATTGTAAGTCAGGAGCCCACCTGAAGAATAGGGTTAGGATTTTCAAATTCAAGATCAAGGTTTAGAAGTACCACCAACAAAACATTGTCAATTTGTGAGTTCATCTCCAACATCAAGTTCATCCCAAAGAAGATCAGATCTTTTGTATGGAGAAATGATCTATTCTCAAGTTCATCCCAAACAAGATCAGATCTTTTGTTGATTTTGGAAGCATAAAAAACTTAAGTCAAGAGTCCAAAAGAAGATGCATAGATAGGACTTTTGTAATTTTATTTATCTTTTTAACTTGTTATTTTTATTTTTAATGTAATGACAGAGCCACGGACCGGAACCTCGACAGGACCTTACTCGACTCTCCAACTCGGTATAGTCCCTCTTTGTCAATCCTAGAACTATCTGTGACTTAAATCCCACCTAACTTGGGATAGGTAGGATGCTCAAAATCAAAACTCGATTGCCCTCCTTTCTTCTATTTCCTTCTTTTGAATAACAGTCAGGATAAAATTCTGTCTCGTTGTCTATTTCTTCATCTGAAGACACTTTGTGTTTATATCCAAATGGGGCTTGATGTAGAAACGTAACTTTGTCCCTCCAAAATTTATTTTTATTGTTTACTCCATCTTACTACGCACCCCAACCCCATTCCATAATTTTTTCAAAAAATGACAAAATTATAACCAACTCTAAACAAATTTATCCCTAAATTCCCACATAATCCCAATTGGAACAAACTAACAACCCCTATCAATCAAATTTTGACAACACATCACCAACCTACCCCCACATACCCCTACCCATGTGTACCCATCCCTACCCTACCCTACTACCTTACCCTAACCTTACTGTTATACACAAAAACCATATATACGCATAGGATATCAAAAAAATAGGGGGTCTTTCTTTTTCACCATTCCATACATACACTGATTTTAGGCACAACATATACATACACATCACTCATAGGAGAGGACCTAGACAACAATGGAGAAAAACACTACACAACAACACAATTGAACACACCGAAGGGGGAAAATTGGATGCAAGAGAGAAGAGAAGATCAGCGAGAGGGGGATCAAGTGAAAATTGGCAACCCACTACCAACGCCCTTTCTGTTCTGGTGTAGGGGCTTCTCACCGGAGCTCTGGATAAGCCATAGTAATTTAGTAGACTATTTTGGGTCAAACCATCATCGAACAATAATGATTAGTGAACTCGTTCATCGCATCCTGAGTTTGGTTTTCAATTAAAATTGACTCCGTTGAGTTAAGTTCTGGCCAAATCTAACATCAACTAGTCAGTTTTGTCCTGTTTTAAGTTTCAATCTCATCGAGATTATTGAAATTGGCAACCAAATCAATAAAATCTGACCCATTTGAGTCAATTTTGATAAAACCCCATTGGAAAATAACCAAGTCAGAAATGGGTACGGGTCAGTGGGGTTGATTTAAGTTGATGCAGATTATGGGTTGTTCGAGTTATGTCTCTTATTTCAATAACATTGAGTTTGAGAGCTTCAAATTGAGGTCCAATTCTACTTTTTTAGTCATTTTGTTTCATTGTTGAAGATATCTAGTGCATCGAGTTGAATATCGTGTGTTGATTGATCTTGATTGGTGATTGAATTTCTACTTGTTTGTTTTGTTGTTTGATACCCTCGGGCTATGAGTTATAATAAAATGATACATCATTAAGAATCAAAAAGAAATTTGGGGCGGGAATGGAGAAATTAATAAAAGATTAATATTATTTAGTTTGATTAATTGATGGATGTTGATGAATTCAGTGATATCATGATAAGACCGTCAAATGTGTATGCTTGGGTAGGCAAATATAGGAATTATGGATTGGTGAATGTTAAAATTATGTGTTTAATGGTTTGGTTTTCTTGCACTAAAAAATGTGTTCATTTAGCTGGGGAATGCCCCAAGGTCACATTGTACTTATTCACCAGGGAATTCCTCGAAGTATTAGGAAAATCATTGGAGCGTAGTTTAGGACTAGTGTAGGTTAGCGTAGGTTTACATTTCAGTACCTTTATAGGTATATAATAAATTGGACTAAACACTAATTTTGGTTTTGTTTGTTTAATTTTTTGTTTCGTGTTTGTGTGTTTGTTGGTTTATACATCCATAGTGTTCATGCTAGCCGATCTACTCTATAGAACAACCATGGTCGAACCACAGGATCAAAGGGTGCCTAACACCTTCCCCTAGGTCAACAGAATTCGTTAGTCGAAATCTTTGTTTGCGGATCAATTTTAGAGTCAAACCATTTTGGAAAGAGATTTCCAAAGGTGACTTGGCATACCCGATTTATGCCAAGTGGCGACTATGAGTTAATTGAAATAAAATCCTTTTCGAAACAAATCTTTAGTTAGTCACTTTAATAATACAAACCCTTTCAAGTCTTAAAATCATTTTTTGGCCCATCATAGATCCCTCTTTTCTTTGGTGCCATGTTTTGCGTATATGTCCACTTTCTTGAATGGCCCCTGAACTTCAACAAATTTTTGAAAGAAAGGAGCTGCAGTTTTTTTTATTTTTGATTGGAGAGTACTTGGCTAATTGCTCTTTTCTTCCTCTTAACCGCCGATGTAGGAGTGTATGGCTCCCTCACCTTCTTGGATGGTCTGAAACCCCTCTTGGATTTTAATTCCTCAACAGCTTTAGCAATAGCCTCTACTTTTTCAAAAATTTTATCCTGGCTGTCCTTACACTTTTTGCATTTGCAACGAGAACATGAAGGTGAAGAAGGGTGAGAGGGACCTGTGTTTTAGGGAGAGGGACCTGTTAGAGGTGTGTTTTCAAACATATTTACTTTTTCTCGAGCATCAATATGCTCAGTATCATGACTGGGAGTAGCATCAACATGCCTGCCACCAATATCAACTCCACTAGCAACACCCCCAGTTGAAGAATCTGAATATGTTGCAGTAGTTTGGTCATAAAGAGCCTCAACAATAGGTTGAACTTACCCAACTGCTCTTCTTATGGCTGTTTCTCCAGCCAATTCCTTCTTTATTAACTCCACCATTGTGTATGTTATAGTATCAACATGACCTAGAGTAATAAAAAAAGTCATCCCCAACTCCTGCTCAGTAGGCATAATCCTTAGATGTACAATCTAGAAAAAAAGACAGATACATTTAAATCATATAATATAATAATTTTCACCATTATGTTATATGTTAACACTGACAACTTATGCAACAGACAATCTGTATGTCGTAACAGATTAATAATATGTTGTATCAGATTACGCATCTATTGCATAATTTGTAGTAGATGGTTAATTTGTTAAGAGTCGAGTTCAGAGAACCAAAGCAATAGATGGGTAATATGATTCAAAATATTAATCTTCTATCGCAATAGATTACCTATCTATTGCACCAGTTGGAACAGGACGGGTAATTGTCGCAATAGATGTCCCATCTAGTGCATTAGATATAACATTTATTGCACCAGATATAACATCTATTCAATATCTTTCATTGAGTCAAATTATTTTACTTAAAAGAAGACGTACTGCATCATCTGGAGGATTAAAGAGACCAGCCTCTTTAATTCTTGTGTTGTTCTTTGCAGCCAACCACCTAAACATCCTTGGATGAGAAACCTCATCCGGGTAATCCATTACCTGCTTTGGAGGGGAGGAATGACTTCAAATACCCAAGCCTAAAAATGTAAATAGGAAGCATGCAAAAAAAAGTCATAATAACTATATTCAATGTAAATTAATGGATGAGTAAAAATAATGATTACTTTTACCATGAAAGCCCAAGGAAAGCCGTATAATATGGTCGTCCCTGGGGATAGCTTTGTCAGTAAATATTAGACAGTAAAGTAGAAGCTGTCATATCCCTAAGGATAATTGTTTAATTTATCAAAATCCTCAGCACGCGCCAATAAATCATCTTTTATGACCCTGTTGACGTCTCTTACCAATATAATGGAATGAGCAAACCAAACTAAGCACAATTGCTCCTGTATTGTTTTGGTATGGTTTTATCCTTGAGATCTGTAATCAAATCAAATGCTTTGTAGCCACATCCAGAAATGTCCAACAACCCATCTATTTTTTCTTTGTGTTTGTTGGTTTTGTTCGATGGTCGCTGGGACAATGCCTTCCCTCTATTTGCTTGTGATGGTTTGGCTGTCCTACTTGCCTTTGACCTTTTATGAGGTGTTACCTTGGTGATAGGTTCTTCTGGATGATAGCATCTCAATCCCATCATAATGGCAAACTCTTGCAAGCCAAAACAAACCGTCATGCCACAGTAGTTGATCAAGATTTCATCCATCTTTTTGCCCCTCTCCTCCAAATCTTTATAATCCCCCATATACTTAATCTTGGACTTGAGAAGACCATATGCCATCCTCATTTTGAAATGGACAGAGGGTCCTCAAGTAGCTCAAGAAAGCGTCCAAAGCAGCTCTTTTTAAAAAGTTCATCTATGTTTTCGTTCTTCATAATATTCCAAAAATAATTAAGATTTTTCCCAACTGATATTTAAGTACAAGTTCACTAGTTAGTTCTGCAGGGTCATCTATCGGCATCACAACTTGAAACTTATCAATACTTATAGTTTTGACAGGATCATGCTGGGATGCCAATATTAATTCACGCCCCATTAGTGATCCATTATCATCATGCTGATGATCATCCTCTTACTCACTCTCTAATTTCTTCTCTTTCTCACTTTTATTTTCTTCATCACCATCTGCAGACCCTTGTCCACCTCCCTCAATGTTGTTTTCATATATCTCCTCATCTTTACTTTTCCTTGACTTAGATTGTTCAGGAAGCTCCCTCGAATCCCTCTGTACTGTAGCCTTTGTTCTTGGGTGGACAGAAGTTGATCCACTTTTACTTTCTTTTCTTGTGTGAGACATGTTTTACTTACAAACAATAGAAAACCAAAAATTACATTAAAATTGATGTATGCATAAATTTTAAAAATACATTACAACCACCACTACAAACACCACCAACCAATGCCACAAACACCATGAATATTGGCACCACTAACAGCTACCGCAAACACCACTAGTGCCACCACAACGACCACCAACCCCAACACCACGACCACCAATACAATAAACATCATCCAATAATACCACGACAGTTAACAGAACATTGCAACAAAAACTAGAATTTTCTCAAGTTCTTCCTATAATTTTATCATCAAAACTCAAAATTGTAAATCCATTTTCAAAGATAATACAACTAAAAATATTCTTTTTCATCATTTACTTAAAAGCCCTTATTTTTGTAGAAAAAATAACAAATATAAAACTCTTCTCAAAATCTGTTACCTATGAAGCAGAGAAAATGACTGATACAAGCAATTATAAAGTCAAAAATAACACCTATCTGGTCAAAAATGAGAAAAAAATCAATCTGTTAGAAAGAGTTGAGTAGTTGTTGTTTGTTTTGTTGAGAGAAAGAAAATAGCGAGAACTCGAGATTTAAAATGATAATATGTTTTTCTCACAAATGGATGATTTGTATGGGTTGATTTGTATTTTTAAAAAGTATGACAAGTTTTGAAAATGTCAACTTGGTCCAAATTGATTTTAATTATTTTTTAAGATTGTAAAAGATATGCGGAATTTTTAACCCTCTCATCATGCAATTGCCAAAAAACACAATTGAAGTTGTAGTTGGCCCTATGAACTCACCTCAAATCCTAGATTAATCAATTTAGGTATTAGTTGAACATATGAACTCAATTGAAACTGTATAAAAACAAATGTTCAACCTATTGCAACAGATGACTTATCTGTTGGAATTTATAAAACAGATTAAGTCATTTGTTGCAACAGATTACCCATCTGTTGTAAATGATCAAATATATTAAGTCATCTGTTGCAACAGATTACCTATCTGTTGTAAATTATCAAATAGATTATTTATCTATTGCAACAGATTACCCATATATTATAAATTATCAAATAGATGCTGCCATCTATTGTAACTGACCCTATGAGAACTCACCCCTAGTCCTAGATTAATCAATTAAAGTATTAGTTGAACATATAAGGTAATAAGAATTGATTCAGCTTTGAGAAATCGATCGACAACTCTGGTTGGGAGAAACGCAACACCGTCTCTTCATACAATTGCCAAAAAACTCTGTTGAAGTTATAGCTAACCCTATGAGAACTCACCCCTAGTCATATATTAATCAATTAAGGTATTATTTAAACATATAAGGTAATAATAATCGTTTCAGCTTAGAGCGATCAATCGATGACTCTGGTTGGAAGAAATGCAATATCATCTCATCATGCAATTGCTAAAAGGCTCAATTGAAGTTGTAGTTAACCCTGTGAGAACTTACCCCTAGTCCTAGATTAATCAATTAAGGTATTAGTTGAACATACAAGGTAATAAGAATCAATTCAACTCAGAGCAATCGATCGACGACTCTAGTCGAGAGGAACGCAATATGTCTCATCATGCAATTGCTAAAAGGCTCAACTGAAGTTGTAGTTGACCCTTTAAGAACTCACCCCTAGTCCTAGATTAATTAATTAAGGTATTAGTTGAATATATAAGATAGTAATAATTGATTCATCTTAGAGCGATCGATTGACAACTCTAGTAAGGAGAAACACAATATCATCTCATGAAGCAATTGCCAAAAGACTCAATTAAAGTTGTAGTTTACCCTATGAAAACTCACCCCTAGTCCTAGATTAATAAATTTAGGTATTATTTGAATATATGAACTTAATTAAAATTGTATAAAATTAAATGTTCAACTTGTTGCAACAGATAACTTATCTGTTTGAATTTATCAAATAGATTAAGTCATCTGTTGTAATAGATTACCCATCTATTGTAAATTATCAAATAGATTAAGTTATTTGTTGCTACAGATTATCCATGTATTATAAATTATCAAATAAATTAATTTATCTATTGCAACAAATTACCCATCTGTTGTAAATTATCAAATAGGCATTGCCATATGTTATAGTTAACTCTATGAAAAATCACCCCTAGTCCTAGATTAATCAATTATGGTATTAGTTGAACATATAAGGTAATAAGAATCAATTCAGCTCAGAGCGATTGATCGACGACTCTGGTCAGGAGGAATGCAATACTGTCTCATCATGCAATTGCCAAAAGACTCAATTGAAGTTGTAGTTGACCCTATAAGAACTCACCCCTAGTCCTAGATTAATCAATTTAGGTATTAGTTGAACATATAAAATCAATTGAAATTGTATAAAAACAAATATTCAATGTATTGCAATAGATGACTTATCTGTTAGAATTTATCAAACAAATTAAGTCATCTGTTACAATGGATTATCCATCTGTTGTAAAATTATCAAACAGGCAATACCATCTGTTGCAACAGATGACCGAGCTTTGAAAAATTTCAAACAAAAATTGTCATCCGTTACAAAGTATGACTTAGATGTTTTAAGATCTTTTTTAAAGCAATTTAGGTATTTTCTGTCCGAGATAAAAAAAGATAAAATACTAAGGTGGTAAAAAATATTACTTGGATAAATCAAAAATCTCCTCATCGAGAAGTATTATGTCGTATTTCCAATGTCACCGTCTCCTCGTGTCCCTTAAAAGTTATTAATGAATATTTAAAACCCATATTTAGAATACTCTCTCTTCTTTATTCTCGATTCCGTTTCTCTCATTTTTTCCTTTCTTTTCTCTCTTATTTTGGATGAGGATCCTTTTGGATCTCAACCTATCAATATCTTTTATCGACTGAACTGGATGTTCTGCTCCCTTTGATTTTTTGACATTGTACGTTATTTAAATTAGATATTTACTTCTATTGTTATTAATGATTTACCTATTAGCAGCTTCCTGTTTATTGAGAAAATTGAAGGAAAGGTGACTTTTAAGTCTTGAATGAACAAACCATTATTTTTATTTAAATATGCAAAAAAACTCATATGTTGGGAGAACTTAAAAAACCCTGTTGCTTGTATAATTTTTTTATATTACTTTGGTGGTGCTATTGTTGGGGATGGTGGTGGTGTTGGAACATGTGGTGTTTGTGTTGTTGATGGTGTTATTTCTTTGTTGTTGATGCTGTTGTTGGTGGTATTGCAATAGTTTCCTCAACTGTTGCAACTGATGAATCAACGGTTGGAACAGACGAAGAAACTGTTTGAAGAAATCAAACCAGTAGCAAGGCATTGTTTGATTTATTCCAAAAGATGACCCATTTGTTGCAATGTGTCATCCATCTGTTGCAACAAATGCCTCATCGGTTGAACATATGGGGAATATACTGCATCAGATTAGTCATCTATTGATCCATTCAATTTTGTGTTACCCTTTTGTAATGCTCTTTTTGTTCTTCTTTTGTTTGTCATCAAATGCATTTCTCTTGTTTGCAGATAAAAGGAAGTGTAACTAGATAGAATTTTATCCAACCAGCATTAAAGGCTAGAGTAAAGATGGGTTCAGAGGAATAAACTACTTGCAGATGGAACCACTTTATATGCGAGAGGTATGTATTACTGATCAACTTATCGTGAAAACACACATCCAGTATAATGATTTTGTGAATGTTGGTTATTTACCTATTAGGCATTAATCCTTCAAACAAGATATGGCATTTTACAATTAAGATTGTTAGGTTCTAACTGGTAAGACTGAGGAATAAAGTAAGTAGTGTTGGTACCCTATTACAATTTAATAAAGATTTTGCTAATTTATGTGTCAAGTTTGGAGAAGGGTTAAGGTTTTTTATGGCAGTGTAAACATTCAAATAGTGATTGCACTGACTTTAAGGGTTCAATGGACTTTTAAAAGGCCTCCAAAGCCTCGCACTACTACAAATAAGAATGAAAATGAATATAGTTATTGCTCTGGTCCAAATTTATATGGATGGGTTGCTCGAGGAGACTATTATACAACAAAAGTTTATTGTAAGAATACCTGTGTGGGAAGGGGGAGGTGGAGAAGATCATATATCAACTCAGACCTTATTAAAGAAGAAACACAGGGTAAAAAGAAAAGTGTAGCAAAACTGACTGGTGAAATTGACATGAAAAATAAAAAAAATGAATGAGTTGCAAATGTGAAAGTGTATCCAAAAATGAAAATCCATCAGTCGTTATTGAAAAAGAAAAATGCTCAAGTGGAATGGAGATGTACACTTTATTCAAGAACTGCAACTAGATAGCGTGGCCTGAATGAAGACCCACAAAATGCAGGACCAGACCTCTAAAGTTTCAGCTTCGCAAGCACAAAAGGTGGTAAGATTATTGGTTAGGATTGAAACTTGAACCAACTACTCCTGAATTAAAAATAAGAGATCAAGCCATGGTGGCAATTTCTCAAGTTAAACTTTCATCCCATGCCTCCTTTTTATGGCTATGGTCAGGTCAAAGGCAGTGGAAATAACAAGGCATGGGATTTCTGCCCAACTTCAAACCTTTTTCTTTCTATTACCATTGACCTGATCATAGCCACAAACAGAAGGCATGGGATGCAAGTTAGACTTTAGAATTTAACGCCTTGGCTTCCCTTATTTTTAATTCTGGAGTTGTTGGTTCAGGTTTCATTCTTGACTAAAAATCTTACCAATCTCCTGTGCTCGCAAAACTGCTTCCTTAGAATTCTGGCCCTGCACTTTGTGAGTTTTCATTGAGGCCACTCTCACTAGTTGTAGTCTCTAGCAAAGTGACCAGCTCGAGTCCTTTTGACCATTCTTTTTTTTCTTCAACGACTGATGGATTTTTATATTAGGATACACTTCCACATTTGAAACTCATTCAGTTTTTTCATTTCTCATGTCAAGTTCATGGGCCAGATTCACTATATGTTCCTTACTTGCTTCCCTATGTTTCCTCTTAAATAGGGTCTGAGATGATATATGTTCTTCTTCACCTCCCTCTTTCCACACAAGTATTCTCCCTAGCACCTTCTGTTATATAATAGCAGCCTCGAGCAACACATTCATATAAATTTAGACCAAGGGAATTTCTATTAGTTTCATCATTGTTTGCTGCAGTGTGAGGCTTTGGAGTCCTTTTAAAAAGTTCATTGCATCGTTAAAATCAATGCAATCACTATTGGATATTTACACTATCGTCAAAAACTTAAACGCTTCCCCAAACTTGACACCAAAACATGAGCATAAACCGTCATTAAATTATAATAGGGTATCGACACCACCGTCTAGGAACCCTTCGGCCTTATCAGTTCATACCTATCAAACTAAATTGTACAATGCAGGATCTTGTTTGAAGGATAAATGTCTAATCGGTAAAAAAATGCATTAAAAAATCATTGTACTTTATGTGTGTCTATCATGATATCTTAATCAATAATACATAACTCGTATGCATGAAAGTGGATCCATTTATCTGCACGTATTTTATTCTTCCTACCACATCAAGACATGTCAGACAATATTTATTCATCTGCACGCATGTGATGACTATTAAAAAAGAGGTGAAGAGTCGTGACTTTTTATCTAACACAGTCAAAACAACTTATGAGTCAAATTCTCCATTTGTTGCAACTGATGAATCAACTGTTAGAAGAAATCAAAATATCTCCTCTAACAGATGGTCCATCTGTCATAACAGATGGTAAATATATTACGATAAACCAAATAGTGTTTATTCATCCGCATGTTTATGATGACTATTAAAAAAGAGGCGACGAGTCATGAATTTTTATCTAACACATTCAAAACAGCTGATGAATTGATTTCTCCATCTATTTCAACTAATGAATCAGCTGTTAGAAGAAAACAAAATATCTTCTCCAACAAATAGTCCATCTGTCGCAATAGATAATACAAATGTTGCAATAGATGGTAAATCTGTTGTGATAGAATAGACAGTGGTTATTTATCTGCACACATGTGATGACTATTAAAAAAGAGGTAACGAGTCATGGCTTTTTATATAACATATTCAAAATAGTTGATGAATTGAATTCTCCATCTGTTGCAACTGATGAATCAACTATTAGAAGAAATCAAAATATCTCCTCCAACAGATGGTCCATCTGTTACAACAGATAATACATATGTTGCAACAGATGTCTCATTTGTTGCAAATATAAACCATCTGTTGCAACAGATGGTAAATCTATTTTGACAGACCATCTGTTGTACATACAGACCATCTATTACAACAGATGATAAATCTATTGCAACAGATGGATGATCTATTACAACAACTCAATAATAATAGATGTTATCAAGTCTCAAACTATTTTGAAAAGGTGAGAAGTTTTAATGTAAAAGAAAAAGTCACGTCTTTCCACAGAAAATAAAAAGCCAGCAGTTTGAATGCAATTAATACAATGGACCTGAATAGTCATGCCTTTTTGCCTAATTGATCTATTGCAACAGCTTAATTAATAATAGTTGTTATTAAGTCTCAAACCATTTTGAAAAGGTGAGAAGTTTGGATGTAAAAGAAAAAGTCGCATCTTTTCACAGAAAACAAAAAGGAAGTAGTATAAATCTAACTAATACAATGGACCTGAACAGTCATACCTTTTTACCTAACACATTTAGATTCAATCCTCTATAAATAGGTCCCTCCACTTTTATTTATTTCTTGCATTTCGTCTTTTCGGATTACATCTTCGGCCACTTCTCTTCAAAGAGCATATTCCTTTCTCATTGAGGTAAGTTTTTTTCTGTGTAAATCTACCAGTTCGTAGTATACATTGTATTATATTCAGACTATTTTCTTTACTTTTTTATGTCAATTCACATATGTTCTAAATATGGCAGATACAAATTGGAACGTTGCAATTCTACAAGACACTATCCTAGAACTTGAGTTGCAGGTTCATGACATGCGGTGGGAGTTGTCTGCCATGAGAGCTCGGATGATCATGGAGATTTGCAAGCTTAGAAGGGACTTGCTTCTGGCGGTTGAAGATTGGCCTGCTGGCAATAATAATATTATTGCTGATAATAATAATAGTTAGAATGTATTTTTTTTAATTCTATATCGAATCTATACCTAATAAATTTTGGTTTTTGTTTAATGGAAAATTTATTGTTGGACTACTTTGTCTTTTTTATTCTGATTTAATTTTTATTCTGTCTTTTTCTTCTTCTAAACATGTTAACATGTTGACTGTTGGAGCCTTAAGGAGTAATTTTGAATCTAGTAGCAATAGCAATTTTGACATTTAAGTTCTTTCAATAGATAGACCATCTGTTGGAACAGATCGATTGGGTTTCTGCCTGCAGATTATCCATCTGTTGGAGGAAAACATTCTAGTTTGATGGAATTTTGTTGTGTTCTTCCATATAATGTCAATCTGTTACCATAGATGGGTAATCTGCTGAAAATAATTGTGGTCTGCTGTATTATTTAATTCATGTTTTGCCTCTTTTTCTATACCTAAAGTGTTTTGTTTTTTATTTAATGGAAAATTTATTATTGGTCATCTTTATCTTTTTAATTCTTATTTAATTTTCATTCTATCTATTCCTTCTTCTAAACATGTTAACATGTCGAATGTTGGAGGTAAGTAGGAATTTTGAACTCAGTAGCAATAACAGTTTTGACATTTGAGTTCTTTCAACAGATGGATCATCTATTGAAACAGATCGGTTGAGTTTTTATCAGTAGATTATCCATCTGTTGGAGGAAAACATTCTAGTTTGATGGAACTGTATTGTGTTTTTCCAGCTAATGTCCATCTATTACCACATATGGGTAATCTGTTAAAAATAATTGTGGCTTGTTGTATTATTTAGTTTATGTTTTGCCTCTTGTTATTGATGCAAAAGTTATTAAAAAAGATACTTTCTATATAATAAATGATAACATTACGTACACAACAATGATTTAAATATATAAAGTCCACAACAAACAACACTTTTTTGCAATTACAACGATCATGGTGGATTACGATTCGAGCATGTAGTTCTTTTGTAGCCAACGCACTTACATACAGAGCAATTATTTCTTCTTGATGAAAACAATTCACTAACTCCACACCTCCTCTTATATGGATTTATTCTTGATTTGATAGTGCTTGGGTCAATATATGGAGAAGGTATTAATCTCCTAAAAATCTCTATAGGAACAACCCAAGATTCTTTGGGTGGCACCGGAGTAATATGTCCACTATATGCCATTTTATATTTTTCCATCGAATAATATTGAGAGGAGTGCTCATAAATTTTAGGTCCATATTTTGAACCGTATTGAGCTCAAAGCACTACCATAACATGTGGACAGGGTATTTTGTCCAAGTCAAAAACTCTGAACGTATAAGATCTTGTTTGAAAATCAACCATGGCAACATCACCATGATCAATGATACTGTATTTGTAATTTGCTATTTGATGAGATAATAACCTATTCCCCAAACTGATGTTCGTTGATATTATTTGTTTTATTTCTAGAACAAATGGGGTTTTTCTTGGGCCCTCAAACTACATATGCCTTTCGTTAAAAAATCGGCCATATTACTTGTTTATTAGTTTAAACAGAGGCTTAAAGAAAAAGTCTCTTTCGTCGCCAAACAATGAATTCACTGATTCAGCTGTGTTTGATGTCATAACATTGTACCTATACAAAAGAATCACGTAGTACGACATCATATTAAACTTGTAACTCAATCAAGACATTAAATTCATAAGAATGAACCTATCTGCCAGACAGAATGCCCAACTCCATCTCTTGAAACCAACATGTACGAGATGTTCTGCTACTTTGTGATGCACATCCACTATTTGATTGAAATGGTATAAAAATTCTCTCTACTGTATGCTTTAGTTTCTCTATAAAAAAGGGTCACGACCCTTTTGTTTTGATAGTTGGTTCGAATGTTTTCTCCAAGATGCCTGATGGAACATCTAAAGTAAGCTCAAGTGAAGAAAATTGAACCTATCTTTGGAATACTTGGATGCCTATCCGAAACAAAACACAACACTTCGGTATCTTCGATGCAGCTTCGCAGTTGATAAAAAAAATCCATAAGAGGCATCACATTTCTTATCTGCTACATAAAAAATGACAAGAAAGATATGATTCTCTGTATCCTGCACCACCGCCGCTAGCAGAACTCCATTATACCTTCTCGTCAAGAAGGTATCGTCGACGGCTATGCCTTTTCTCAAATATCAAAAACCTTGAATTCAAGAACCATAGGATACAAAAAAGTACTTGAACCTTCCGTTTTTATCAACATGCAATGTCGTCTTACTTCCGGGATTTGTGGACTCAATCATGTAACGGTAGGCATCCAAGACTGCATACCCATGCTCGTGTGTATCCCTAACCAAGTCCTTGGAAATCCCCATAGCCATATATATCTTCCAATAACTGACCAAGACACCCTATTCCGTAAGGAGTTGATTGGCCATAACCCTTGTAGAAGGGCCTTTGCCATCGGGGAAACTACTCTTGAAATATTCACCGAGGACCTTTGCTGAGGCATGAGGAGTTTGGCCCGAGATGTGATCCGAACCATATGTATGATCCTTTTCATGTTTATGAATGACGAATCTGTCAAAACTTACATACTTCACCGCTCTCAACCACCATTTGCAGTTTAGATTAGTACATTTGTAGCTAAAGACTCTGCTCGAATTAATCACCTTCTTTATTCTGAAATCTTTTTTCAAGAAAGAAATAAAAAAAGTGGTAAATAATTCTTTCTTGTCCTTGAATGACATTCCATTGAAAAAGCCGATTCCATTATCTTGAAGATTTCCAGATTGTGTCGATCGAGAAAAACTGCCTACTGTATTGGTCGCATCAACGGGCATAGGTGTTTGATCACCATCTGGAATATTCATGTCTAGATCATCCAACCTATCATCAAAGATGTCTTGTTGTTGTTCTTCTTCTATGTTCTAGTTCTTATTCTCTCTCATCTTTTCAACCACGTACACCCTTAATACCGGCCTGGATGAATCACTAAGATAAGCACGCAATCGAACTGATCGGTTATATTGAAAGGTAGTACCCTCTGATTTTCAAAGGAGCTATGGATGTAGCTGATGATGAGTTCTTCCGATTGACAATTCAGTCCACAATAACTTATGATTAAGTACACAAAATCATCATACAAAACATCACATTGGACTGTCATAGCTATCGTCTCTAGCATTTTACCCTCCTTCCAATGCCATACGTATTAATTGCTCTTCTCAATTCATTGATCGTGACAATTCACCCCAATTTTTATTGATCCCTCCATTAGTGGTACCTAAATAAAGTCATTTGTTAAAAAAGGTTAATGGTGATTTCATAGTGTCGTATATGAATCTCAATAGATGTGTAATCTGTTACAACAGGTAAGTGATCATTCACAACAAATTACTTACCTGTTGGGATGCATGTTATGCTCCGGAAGTAGATTTCAACATACGAGTCATCTGTTGTAACATGTGAATCATATGTTGTAACAAACTATATATCTATTACAACAGATGAAGCTCCTGTTGGAATAGATGTTACATTACTAAGGCACATTTGAAGCTAATTTCAACAGATGAGTGACATGTTACAATAGATAATTAACCTATTATGATAAATGACTTACCTGTTGCAACAGACGATGCGTCTATTGGAATCAAGGTTAGGTTTCATCGCAATAGGTTACTAATATGTTGCAACAAATATTTACCGTCTATTGGAATCGAGTTCAGGTTCTGTTGCAACAGGTTACTAATCTGTTGCAACAGATATTTACCCTATTGCAACAGACGATACGTTTGTTGGAATTGAGTTCAGGTTTTGTTTCAACAGGTTACTAATTTTTTGTAACAGATATTTATCATGTTGCACCAGATAACTAATCTTTTGCAACAGATGGGTCATATGTTGCAACAGATGAACCATTTGTTCGATTTATGTTACGTCACTATAGAACCATAAACATGAATCCAATATATGAGTCTTTCGTTGAAACATATCTATTTAAACAGATGGCTCTTATGTTGAATTCATGTTTGCGTGCTATCTATTGTTGAAAAAGAAGCACAATAGAAGTTACCCAGATGACAAATTCAACTAAAAATCACAATTTGACTTACCAAAGTCTCCTATGAAATAATGCCAAAGTGGAAAGTAATGTACAAAATAAATTTTAACATAAAAAATTGGTCAAATAGCAACAGTAGCGGTAACAACAACAACAATAATGGTCAACAAGAAGAAGATGAAGATGATAATGAAGTAGAAGATGATGAAAATGAAGAAGCGAAAGATGATGAATAAAGAAGCAGCAACAATAAACAACAAAAATCGCTAAGAGAGAAAAAACAACAATGGATGAGAAGAGAGAGAAACACCCTTTTCCCTCCATTTTTCATTATATTAGGTAAGTATTTGGATTAAAGTGTAAATTTAAAAAAACTTGCGGGATATTCTCAAACTTACCCAACTTTCTTAATCCATAATAAAGTAAGTGTCACATCCACTCAATTATTAAGACTTGTGTCACCTACACCTCATTTTCAAACTCTTTTGTCACTTTTAGCTCAAAGCCCCCTCTTTCTCCTCAATTCACTATTATTGTTTCCCTTGATTTTCTAGCTCATTCTTTTTCTTTTGTTTTTATCAAATTGTAAGACTAACTTATTATATAAAAAACAATAATTCCTTAAGATGTTTTTGGTTAGTTTTCTAAGTTTGAGTTTATAATATATATATATATATATATATATATATATATATATATATATATATATATATATATATATATAGTAGAATTGGATGAATTTTACATAATAATTATATATATATATAATTATTATGTAAACTTCATCAAATTCTATTATTTATTGTTTAACCTTTTTAATAATTATTATTATTTTAATTTTTTTTACCTAGAAGTCATCCAAATAAAAAATTTTGTAACATAAAAGTAATTTTTATCTTAATTTTTTGTCGGTTAAAAGTCATTCAACTTCAATCAAGGAAACTAAAAAGTAAATTTCATTGAAATTTCGATATGTCATATTAAAAATATGACAGAGGTTCAAAATAAATTAATAACATTTAGAATGATATTAGAGACATCTCTAATGTTTCACTTCTTAACACATAACTTGTTGGAAGTGTACAATAGTATACTTGCGTTCCTTAGCTTGGTTTCTTTATATAATAGTTTTAATTTGATATTATTAATACTGAAGAAAATGTGCTTTGACTATTTTCTGCACTAATATATATTTGTATAGTAAATTTTGTAAAGACCTTTTGAAAAAATAAACAAAATAATTTTGTGTACTAAATTTTAAAAATGGGATAGTCTTATGTCATAAAATAGAAAAATAACTTTTGTATATTAATTTTAAATCTAAATGAATTTTATGGTAAAACAACTGAAACCAATATTTTGTGTGATAGACTCAGTGTTAGGTGATCATCGATAAATTTTACCTATCTTCGGTTTCAGTTATTCAATTTTTCAATCTTTTTAATTTTTGTCTACAACGTATTCAGTGTAGTTCCATAATTTTCACATATCTCAATTATTTTTTAATAAAGTATGAATATAAAAATAAGAATTAATTAATCATAAAAAATATGAGTTCAATTTCATAATAATTTTAAAAAGAAAACAAAGGAGGAGAAAAAGTGGTAGAGAAAAATTATATACATGAATCATTAATTGCTTGAAAACTGAAATTTATTCTTATCCTTTTGTTAGTGTAACGATCTAAAAATTTCATGAAACATGTAAAATTTGTGATTTTGTGTGATGTGACTATTTTATCCCTCTTCGTATTTTTATTATGGTATTTCTGTGTGTAACACTCCAAATCTGATACCCAGAACGCTACACGGTGTTCATGACCCTGAAGGACCACAAGCTAACCCATGACTGATATCTGTACCTGTATACTGCATAAAATACTTTATAATGCGGAAACATGAATTGAAAGGCCATAAGGTTCAAAACTGAGACATAGTATCTGATAAAAATGTAACATCTGGGAGGGGTATGAAATACCCAAAACAAAACTGAAATAGATTATCTAAACATACTGTAGTTTGGAAAGCCTCTAAAATGTGATTGTCTGAATAAGGAGTTGATGGGACATATCCTCAACTAAATCCAACTAGTAAACTAATTACTGAGATAATAAAATGATGATCATGTCCTCGAAAGATGAGGACTCACTGCTAACTCTAACAGGTGAGACTGGAATCTACTGATGCTCTGGAGCTCGTGTCTTTGAACCTATGGTATAAGACACCATAACCCAAATGTGTCAATACTTTGAATGTACTGGTATGCATGTGAGGTAGGCTGAATGTATGGGGTTCATATGCATGAACAATAACAATAGCAGACTGACTATCATGAGCGTGAGAATACATGCATGAGACATAGTAACTGACACTGATATAGTGATAACATGATTATTGGATCTGAATACTGATAACATGACATACTGATAACTTTATAACTGATAACATGAGTGACTGTATCTGGCAGTCCTGAATCTAATGGAGCTAGCTGAGTCCCATATTGTATCTGAGTTGATTGTATCTGACAATCCTGAAATCTAAAGAACTATCTGAGTTCTATTACTGAGACTGATTGACTGTGTCTGACAGTCCTGATTCTGTAACATGAAACTGTGGGAAGTAGTTGTCTAATCAACATGCCCCTAATATGCCATTATAGCTGAGTTGGGGTCCAATCTGTAACCCTAATTTAAAGGGTGTCAATACCGCACCACTAGTAAGGACAAACCGTGGGTAACCCTCATCTGACTTAGTATCCCCAAAAGAGAATGGTAGGGCTTTTATCTTACAGTGCTTATCCACCTCATCAACCCTCATCGAACAACGTTGATGTCTCAACCTATGCTGGCTACATAGTTCTGGAATGCAAGGATGACTTCTAAGAATCACGCCCTCATCTGATAGTGTGTGTTCTCATCCGTGGATTCACTCGGTGCTAATTCTTACTCCCATATGAATAGAATCTGAACATGAATTACTGAACTGAACAAGGGCTGAGTTAATGAATTCCGTTAACTAATGAAATACTACTGATATCTGACAACTGACTGAGTTCATGAGATCATGGAGATTTCCTGAGTCATAAGACTATTTAAAGTCTAAGAATTCATAGCTTGACTGAGAGTATCGTGAAAACATGACATGGCTCTAGGCACACAACTAATGTTTCGGGTACGAGTACCCCCAGGACTCGATGGAAGGAAACTAACCAAACATAACTCACTTGAACATATAACTAACATCATAATCCATAATACATTTGTAGAAGCATTTCATCAAAACATGTGATAGGCATAAATTGTACATACATGGGGATTTCATGGTATCATACTAGTTAGGCACTTTTCCTTCATCTAGACATTTAATCAAACAGATTGTAGGCATGGTACATGTAAACATCATGGTTCAATTTTAATTTTGTCATTCAAGGGTTTAGTCATAGGTTTGCATGAATCTATATCTTTAATAATTTAACGCACATAGAATTTATCACCCAACATGGAGTAGAATTTAATTTCTCATTATCCACATGAATAAGAGCAGCCCAATCATAAAATTCATAAGAAAATCCATAAACTTGAATTTAGAAAAGGGATTCTTGGACTTCATGGAAAAAAAGAGTCCATGAATGAACACTATGCATACCTTGGTTTGTAAATACATGAAGATTGACGGAGAAAATTCTTGATTCTGAATCTTCTATGAAAAGCCCTTGGTTGTTCTTGAGAGGTATTCGAGAGAAGAGAGTGTATTTTGAGTGAAAAGTGGCTGAATCACGTGTTAAAAGGCTTAAATAGGGGTAAGAAATTGACCCTTTTAATCCTGGACGCATTTTGTAATTTCAGCGAAAAAATTCTTGAATTGGACCCCTGGCGTGACGCGGCGCTATCACGCCGTGTCACTAGAATTTGATTATTGAGAAACTAAGGGATGGTGCAATGCGGAGCCATCGTGTTGCCCCCTTCTTTTGCGATCTGGAACTTTGGCGCGACGTAGAGGAAATCGTGCTGAGATACTAGAAAAGGACAATTGCTATTTTAGCTTGTGGCGCAGCATGCCACTGACCAATATGGTGCTATTTTACGACGGAAACTTGAAATAGTCATAACTTCTTACCCGGTTATCGGATTTAGGAGAATTTTATATCGATGGAAAGCTTGTTGAATTTTTCACATTACAAAAAGTAAAAAATCTTTAAAATACCATGTGCACAAAAGTGGAATCACCTTTTAAAGAAATCTCCTAACATTTTTTAGATGATTTCAAGCTAGGAAAAAGTATGGGTATTACACTGTGGTATGGGGGTTATTGACACAGTTTTTGATATATTTTAGTATCATTTATGCGATATTGTGATTTTTGATGGCTTTGAAAGCCTTATTTTGAACTTATCACTACAAAAAAATTGGCAATTTGTAGTAGCTTATTTGTGAAAGTTTTAAGAAATCCCACTAATAATTCATTTTGTGACGTCTTGTTCTAGCCTCCACAGTATAATTTTTGTGACGTCTTGTTTAACTATTAAGATACTCTCTGAATATATATTTTTTACTTTGTATACCCAATTTCATTTCAATCTTATATTTTATACGTTACTTCTTTGTATTAGATATTTTTGCAAATTGGTGATATTGGTTGCTACATCACATAATAATTTAAATTTCATAACTATCAAAGCTAGGGTAAATATTGTATGACCAATTTTGAATCAAATACATTATATATATATATATATATATATATATATATTCATTTATTATATATTTTTTAAAATAAAAATTAGATGTCAAATCAATAGTAATATTCATTATATTTGTTTTATATGCATTTTAACTTTATTTATGCTCATATAATAATTATTTTTAAGGTAAAATATTTTAACTAATAGTTACTAGTAAATTTTATTATATGCACCAAAACAATTTTTTCACATTTTGCATTTGAACCCAAACCCAATCAAAATCCTAATATCTATTCCTCCTTTAAAAGAAAAATAAAGAAATTGAAAATTTTTAAAGATCAAAATTTTTCTCAAAAACAATTAAAAGTCATTATAATAACTCACTCCCTTCCCACGTACAAGTACCAACTCCCACATCTTTGTTTCCCTCATTCCTCTCCCTTCCTTTCTAACCTTTCATGCCACGTCTCTTTTTTTTTGGTGCCTACACATGTAGGATGAACATAACTTATCCTTATCTCATATATTGGGTCAATTTAATTTTTTTATGAGATTTTTGATAATTATTTTAGTTTTTTGCAGGTTCAATAAGACGGGGTGGATGTTAAATAATAGTTTTGTGAATATAAAGGTAATTCTTTGTCACTTGAACTTAAGTAATGTTTATGTTATTTTTACTCTGTTTTTAAATATCTATGTTCATACAATATTTTCAATCGATCAGTTGATAACAGTTATTCTTTGTGGAAACATACAATTTTCTATAATTTTTTGTGAATATTATACAATTTCTCAATCACTATTTAATGTTTGATCATTATTAAAGTAATTTTCTTTCATCTATAATCTTTTATATGTGTGTGTGCGTGTCAATTGCGAAGTTATATATGAACTTATGTTTGAGATGAATGTTGTACCTTTTTTTTTTTATATCAAAATGTACAAAAATATATGTACATTAATATATGTTTATCTAATCATTTACAAAATTTTTATTGTTTCAATCAAATGTAGATATTGAGCTCACTTAATCATAAACAAAGGATTGAATGACTACAAGTATAAAACTTAAATCACCAAAGAAATGCATAGATTTTTAATGTTTATTTGATCTGGAACTATGTAGATTCTTAAAAATTTTAAATTGTAATATTCAAGCTATTATACATAAGTTTGCATTACTTCAATCTAACATGAATTTAGAATTGTGAAGCTTATAATTAATATGGCTTCGTTTGATGAATAATTTATGTTGAATGTATTAGTTAGTAAAATTATTGATTCCTATTATTTTGAAAACTTGATGTAAATCAAATTTTATATTTTTTTCATTTTGAAAAATGATACTTTGTGGCAGTTGTAAGTCTTCATAAATTAAAATACACTAATTTTAATCTCATATCACGATAATTATAAACTCACACAAATCTAATTTTTAAAATATTGAGATCATATTGTGAAGGTTCTAAATTGTCACAAATTGATATTAAAAACCTCCACAAATTTAAAAGTCATATTGTGGCAAGTGTCATGGAGGTTTATTAGAACCATCGTAAATATACTCGGGGAAAGGATAATTATGGCATTTTTTAAAGTTGCCGCAATTCAATTTGTGGGGGCCATAAACCTCCACAAATTGATAAAATAACCCCAATAAATTGAGCCTTTTTTTGTAGTGTATGTCGCTATATTTTGATCCATACGATGGATGGATGAACGGACTACATCAAAAGCTCCAGAATATTGATTTTAGGCTAGGTAGATCTTTGATTTGGATCCCGGTGCATCTGAGCTTATTTCGATTGGTTGGTCGAAAAGTTAAAAAATTAGAAATATGGGTGTGGGATCCATATTTGATTGAAACGACCTTGGTTGAAAATATGACTTCACCAGCAGATTTGGAATTTTAATTTTAGGGTAGTAACATGTTTGGTGTTATTTTAAGGCTTTTAAATCTCATTTCGATCCTCGATTTGGAAAATTATGATTTCGAGTTTCGAGAATCAACTTTGTGAAAAAAATATTTTTTTCAAAAATCTGATATCTTCATTGAGTTTGGACCATCAGATTTAGTATGGTTACATAGTTTATTTGCATATATCGGACTTCGAACGAATTTCGGACACCCCGTCGTAGTCCGTTTGCAATTAGAAAAATTTACAATATATAATAGCTTTTTACCCCCTTTTTTGGACCATTTTTGTTCATTCTTTCACCTTGCCTCTTGAGAGTTAAATTATAAAATAGTATCAGAGCTTAAAAGTGAAGTTATGGGAGTTTGGAAAGCTAGATTAACATCTATTTCTTGTTCCTATTGTGGATTTAAGGTGGAATTTCATCCTTTCTTACTTTAATTCTTGATTAGTGTCTCAAAACTTCAAAAATCTTCGAACTTGATTTTAAATCTCAATTTCACTCCTTTTCACTTGAATATTATTTTAATCTCTTAATTACTAGTTTTCATTAATTTAACCTTCAAAGCAACTCTGATTCTTGATTTTAATTTTAATTTAAAAGATTTTACCCGATAAAGCTGAAAGCTGGTTTTTCTTCGATTTGAACCTCATTTTTTTACTCGATTTGGCTTGAATTTTCATTTGTAGGTTCTTAAAAATAAGGAAAACACATTTTTGAAGTAAAGTTATGATTTTTTCCTTCTTTTTCGAAAGCTCATTTCGAAAGTCCAGTTTGACTCCAAATAATAAATAGTCTATGTGCGTGTTGTTGATTTTATTTTGATGCATAGATTTCGTATTTGATGTTTTTAGTGGAGTTCGAGATCATTTATGAAAAGTAAGGCGATAGGTACGAAGTTTAGCGGATCAGTTTTGTCTTTTGAGGTAGGTTATGACTTAACTCTTTCAGGCTGGGCTGGGTAGTAAATGATGATACAAAATGCATGTTAAGAGTGGAAACTAATTATGAAAATCGCTATCTATGTGTTGTTCCCATGTGGGGGCCTATATGTAATAAAATTATTGAAATTAGGATATTATGTGATATGTGTGACCGTGTGGGGTTCTATGTGATGTTGATAGCCTTGAATATATGTGAATAATTACATTGTGTTGTTGAATTGCCTTAGGTGGTACCACTGGTATATTGTGATATATTCATACTTCTTGTTATAAGAGACATGAAAATTCATGGATAAAACAGAAATAATGAGTGAATATTGGCTCACGTGGTTGTGGAAATGTATAATTATAGTTGTTTATAGAAATATATCATTGTGATTGATTGTAAAAATACTCATTTTGATTGTATGTGAGCATTACATCCTCATCTCATACTCATTCATGAAACAGTGATACCACAATGGTGATATCTGAGAAACACTGGCAACACCTTTTATAAAACCCTCACTGAGGGAAATACTGGGGAGAAGATATTATAACACCTTCTAAAATCCTCCCTGAGGGATATATGGGGAAGGATATATGAGATACATTGATTATATACGGGTTGACGAACCCCTCATGGGTCCTGTGTTGGGAGGCTTGCCTCCGTAGGTGTATACGGGGACTGTGCAACAATTCCAGAGGTTGTGCGATGACCTCGTGCATTATCACCATCATCACCATATACATTGCATTTACATTATTGTGTTTATATTGTATTGTATTTCCATATTGACTTGTCATCTATGTGTTTTTCTTACCTTCCTTTACTTGTATTGATGATTTTATATCTACATGTTCTCTCTTATTCTACTTATGTGTGAAATAATGTATACTTGTTCTCTATCTTGGTGTGTTGTTTTAATATATGTGATATATTAGAACTATTAGTACAAGCAGTGTGGACTATCGTTGTAGGACATTTTCAGATTGCAGATGACCTACTCTAAGTGTGTATTTTGTATGCTTTATTTTCTACTTTTCTCCATAGACCTATCATACCTACAGAGTACATGTGGATCATACTCACTCCTACTTCACCCTTTCGGTGTAGTTTTAGGTTCGGTGCGCCTCAGACTAGTTGATTTCAGGCGCCTTCAGATCTCTCAAGGTAGCGGTTGGATATTCATAAGTTCATAGTTAACATCTATCTTTCTGTATTATTTATGTCCTTATTAGTGTTCGGAGATAGATATTTTCTTTGTAGTTATTTTTCTGATGTATTTAACTCTGAGATTGTATTAGTAATTCTTATACTACTGACACCAGGTTTTGGGAGTTTTGGCTGCATGTGTTGATTTTATTCTTTCCGTTTTTATCATATCTATATGGTTTGGCTTTATTCTAGAAGCCTTACCTTAGGGGCATATCTATGTTATCCCTTTGTATATCATTTTGGGTGAGAGGCTTACTTCCAAAGGTTTGTCGCAACAAGTGACATCATAACCTGTCGATTTTTAGGGTTGTGAAAAATTGGTATCAAAGAAAACAGGTTTCATTAGTCTCAATGGTGTGATAATGGGATGTTTAATAGAGTCTCACGGATCAATACGTATATGTTCCTATCTATCTTAGAGAGGCTTTAGGATGTCTTTAGGAAACTTCTCTTATTTTTGTTCCTTATCGTGCAAAGTTCTTTCATATCTTGTATTTTGAATTAGGTTTTACTCTTTTTGCACAAATATTATTGACTAGGTCCCGCAGGACTTTGATGCAGAGCCTTCACCCAAAAAATGAGACTCGAGTCATGGATGAACTCGGGGAAGGGGATGCCCCCATAGTTCATCCCTATCTAGAAGGAGTGCTATGGCACTCTCACCTGAGCCTCGTGTTAAGCAGGTTGGAGGTATAGGTCCTACTCTAGTTATTTAGAGTTCATATACCCCAGCATTAGAGGGATTGTTAGTGCATTTACTGACCTATTTAAAGGGTTCTATTTTAGTTATGTTGGGTATTCCTCCAGTTCAGAGTGTGGATCCTGCTGTTACACCTGTTTCTAGTTTGGGTACTCCTCAGACCTCGAGTCCTATTCCATATTCATACCGATATCTGACTATAGGTTTTCGATAGTAACAGTCCAGACGTCATTTATGTTACCTCTCTAGATCAGATCACAGCCTATCAGATATACTATGCCTCGTCTCTTGGCTAGTGTAGTGATGTCTTCTTAGGATCAAAAGAGGTTTGAGAGGTTTATTGATAGGGTCTTCCTAGATTTGGTGGTGCAGTGGGCGAGGATGCTTACGAGTTTCTGATTGATTGGTGAGAAAAGTTGCATAATTTGGGATAACTCGAGTCTCATAGAGTTGCTTATACACTTTAGAAAGATGTAGTGAAAGAATGATAAAGGTCGTTTGTTAGTTGTAGACCTCATGATTCTCCCGAGATGACTTGGGATCAGTTGGTCGAGGATTTCCTAGAGAGATTCATTCCTTTCAATTTAAGAGATCGTATGTGAGATGAGTTTGATTATTTAGATCAGGGCTCCATGATAGTTGCTGAGTATGAGAAATGTTTTTATTCCCTACCCAAATATTCCCATGATAGCATTTTCACCGAGTCTGAGAAAATTCAGAAGTTTGTAAAGGGTTTGGATGTCTCCCTTTAGTTGGCTACATCTCAGATAATTGTGCTTAGGGCTTCTTTCCTAAGTATTTTGGATCATGCTAAGATGATCAAAGGTATTCTTAGTACATCTCAGAGAGACGCCAAGAAGGCGCGGCATTTTAGTGAGTTAAGGAGTCAGACCTCTCAAGGTAGAGATTTTAGAGGTTCTCGTGGATACCATGGTAGGCCAGTGTAGGTAGCCTTACAAAGTTCAAGTGGTGGGTCTTCTAGTTCAGTAGTTCAGGGTGGTTGTTAGGGCCCAGTTGTACCTTTTACTATTGAAACTAGTCATATAGGTTGCTATGTGTGTGATGATATTGGCCATGTGGCTAGGGACTATCTTTGCTGGGTTGTTTGAGCTACTTCTATTCCAGTTGTGAGGGGTAGAGGTGCTACTAGAGGTACGAGAGACAGAGGTAGTGAAACTTGTGGGGGTGGTCGTGGGTCCAATCAGGCAGTTAGTGGTCATGAATCCACCTAGGCAGTTGGTGGTCCTGGTTAGTGCTATGCTATACTAGATAAACCCAAGGCAAAAACTTCAGATATAATGATTACAAGTATCAACCCCGTTTGTTTCAAACTTGCATCTATATTATTTGATCCCAGATCAACTTTTTCCTATATGTTTATGTATTTTTCTGTGGGTTTTGACTCTGTAAGTGAGCCTCTTGTCATGCCTATTCGTGTATCTATCCTGGTAGGTGATTCTTTAGTGGTGGATTGGGTGCATCAATTTTGTGTTATGACTTTTATCGGGCGTGAGACTTTGGTAAACTTGCTTGTGTTAGATATGATTGATCTTTATGTTTATTGGATATGGATTAGTTGGATTCTTATCATGCTGTCTTAGATTATTTTGTTAAGACTATGACTTTATCTTCGTTAGGTGTGCCAGGGATAGCTTGAAAGGGTGCATTTCATTCGGGTCCTAACAGGATTATATCTTATGTTCAGGCTCGTAAATTGGGTGAGAGGGGATGTTTATCTTACTTGACACATATTCATGACACCAATGTTGTTTTGCCTCCTTCCTTAGATTCTGTATGTGTTTTTTGTGAGTTTATGGATATGTTCCCTACGGACTTGCCTAGTATATATTCGGATCAAGATATTGATTTTTCTATTAATATTAAGTCAGGCACCAAGCCCATTTCTGTTCCTCTTTATAGGACGACCCCAACAGAGTTGAAAAAATTAAAAGATCAGTTGCAAAAGTTATTAGATAAGGGATTTATTTGACCTAGTGCTTCACCTTGGGGTGCGCCTGTCTTATTTGTGAAATAAAAGAATGGTTCTATGCAATGTGTATTGATTATCGTCAGTTGAATAAGGTGACGGTTAAGAATAAGTATCCTTTTCCTCTCATTGATGATTTGTTTGATCAGCTTCAAAGTGTTGCGGTATTTTCGAAGATTGATTTAAGGTTCAGTTATCACCAATTAAGGATTAGAGCTTTAAATACTCTAAAGATAATATTTCAGACTCGATATGGTCATTATGAGTTCTTGGTCATGTTCTTCGGGTTGACCAATGCCCTTGCTGTGCTTATGGAGCTGATGAATCAGGTGTTTTGATCGTATCTTAACTCCTTTATTATTGTATTTAAAGATAATATCTTGGTTTATTCCAAGAGTGAGGTTGAGCATGAGGAGTATTTGTGGATTATGCTTCAGAGATTGAGGGGTGAGAAGTTATATGCTAAGTTCTCTAAGTACGAGTTTTGGTTGGAGTCTGTTTCTTTCTTGGTTTATATGGTGACTAAGGAAGATATTATGATTGATTCAACCAAGGTTACAGAAGTTCCTGATTGGGCTAGACCTACTTTGGCCTCCAAGATTCGAAGTTTTATTGGCTTAGCAGGTTATTATCAGCGTTTTGTTGAATGTTTTTCATCCATTGTAGCCTTATTGACCAAGTTGATCTAGAAGAAGATTTCTTTTCAATAGTTTGATGCTTGTGAGGCGAGCTTTCAAAAACTCAAGGATTTGTTGACTTTAGCTCCTATCTTGACTTTGCCCAGAGAGGGAGTGAGTTTTATTATCTTCTGTGATGCTTCAAGTATTGGGTTAGGTGTTGTGTTGATGCAGGAGGGAAAGGTGTTTTCTTATGCATCTCGTTAGTTGAAGCCTAATGATAGGAATTATCCTACCCATGATTTGAAGTTGTGCAAAGTCATATTTTCCTTGAAATTATGGAGAAAATATTTGTATGGAGTTTGTTGTGAGATCTTCTTAGATCATCGTAGACTTCAATACTTCTTTACCCAGTGAGATATTAATATGAGGAAGCATCATCGGCTTGATTCACTTAAGGATTATGACTTAAGCGTTCTCTACTATCCGGGCGAGGCTAATGTAGTTGCAGATGCCTTGAGTTGAAAGTCGACTAGCATTGGTATCTTGGCACATCTTTTGACCTAGGAGAGACCTATGGCCTTAGAGGTTTGGTCTTTAGCTAACCAGATATTTAGGTTTGATATTTCGACACCTGGCATATTTTGGAATTTGTGGAGGCTAGATCTTCTTTGATGGAGCAAATTCAAGCTCATTGGTTTGATGATGTTGGATTGAGGTTGATTCTAGATAAGGTGTTGAGTGGGGAGTCTAATGAAGCCTCACTTGATTCAAATGGAGTTTTGAGTATTAGGGGTTGAGTTTGTGTGTCGAGAGTGGGTGATTGGATTAGGTGGTTCTTGGAGGAGGCCTATTATTCTAGCTATTCCATCAATATAGCTGTTACTAAGATATATCATGATTTGAGATAACACTACTAGTAGGATGGTATAAAGTGAGATATAGAGGATTTTGTGGCTCATTTCCTATGTTTTCAGTAGGTAAAGACTGAGCATATGAGATCTGGTAGATTGCTTCAGAGGTTGCATGTACCCGAGTGGAAGTGAGAACGGATCACTATAGACTTTGTGACTGGTTTGTCTTATACATCTCATCGTTCTGATAGTGTTTAGGTCATCATGGATCATTGACCAAGTCAGATTATTTTATTCTAGTTCAGGTCTCATTCAGTATTAAGAGGTTGGCACGTATCTACATTCGTGAGATTGTGCATCTTTATGGTGTGTTGATGTCCATTATTTTAGATTGAGGTCATGTGTTCACATCCCACTTTTGGAAGACTTTGCAGGATGAGTTAGGTACTCGGGTGGATCTTAGTACAACGTTTCACCCCCAGACTGATGTCCAATTAGAGCGGACTATCCATGTTTCATAGAATATGCTTTGTGCATGCGTGATGGATTTTGGTGGCGAGTGAGAACAACGTTTGGCTTTAGAAGAGTGTTACAAGTTCAAACTTACAATAAGGAATCAAGAGAACAACAAGAACAACATCACTAGAGAATCAAAGGCCCCACTTGGCTTCTCTAGGTTTTCAAGGCAACAACAACAATTTTCAACAAGATAGATAAATAACACAAGATTGCAATAACTATAGTGAATCGAAAGAGCCTCACACGACTTCACTATATCAAGATACAAACAACAAGATTACAAAATGATGGATAGTAATTTGAAACAAAATATCCTAAAATCTATCAACCCTAACATAAAGATTAGGACCCTAAGACTAAAAGATATTTACACCAAATTCTTACTTGAATCAAGAGGAACTCATGACCCTTAAGACCCCAAGTTTCTAGACAAAGAACAACAAAAGTGTTACTACATTTTATTGTCTAGTTTTGGGTTTACTCTCAAGAACAAGAGAGAGAAGTTCTCAAATATTACAAGACTTGTGTAGTGAAAATATCAATAATGAACTAAGTCCAAGAAATAGCCCTATTATTGTCTATTTATAGTACTCCACAAAATAAAAGGAAGATAACCATTCTAGCCTTTGTCTTGTGTGGCTTTGGAGTGTAATTAAAAAAAAGTGTTACTACACTTTTTGGAGTGTAATAAACTTACACTTCAAATCCCCTCTTCATACTTTAAAACATAAAATCCCTTAGATGAATTAATTACATGCTCACACACAGCCATTTGCATGAGCATGAGTTGAAGTTTTTGTAACTCCCGAGCTTGGCTATGTGTGAATGGTCTTGAGCTAGTTGTACTTGTATCAAAGAGTTTGCATATAACAACAACTACCAATCCAGTATTGACTTGGCTCCTTTCGAGGAATTGTATGGTACCTGTTGTCGCTCTCTAATGGGTTGGTTTGATATTTCAGAGGTGAGACCTCGAGGTACAAACTTGTTTCATGAGTCTTTAGATAGATTCTGGGTCATTCATGATAGACTTAGAGTAGCTCAGAGTAGGCAGAAGTGCTATGCTGATCATAGACTTTGTGCCTTGAGATTTGGTGTTGATGATTGTGTCTTCCTTCGATTTTCATCCATAAAAGGTGTGATGAGGTTTTAGAAGAGGGGAAAACTTAGCCCTAGGTATATTGGCTCATTTGAGATTCTTCAAACTATTGGTGATATGACTTATGAGTTGGTTTTACCCCCTGATCTATCAGTTGTTCATTTAGTTTTTCATGTTTCTATGCTTCGCTTGTATATTCTTGATGAGTCTCATGTCATTCATGGAGATTCAGTTCAGTTAGATGAGTGGTTGTCTTTTGTTGAGGAACCAGTCTCCATTTTGGCTAGGAATTTTAGGCGGTTGCGCTCTAGAGTTATCCATGTGGTTAAGGTTCAGTGGCAACATCGACCTGTAGATGAGGCTACTTGGGAGGTTGAGTGTGATATGTGTATTTCCTATCCCTAGCTCTTTATTGATTCACGTATTTCTTTGCTTTAGTTCGAGGATGAACTAGATTTTTAGTGGTGGATGACGTTACGACCTAAAAATTTTATGATGTGAAATTTACAATTTTATATGATTTGACTATTTTATCCCTTTTCATAGTTGCATTATGGTATTTTTAGGGTGTGGATGTGATTGACACAGTTTTTGATGTAGTTTGGTACCATTTATGTGATATTGTGATTTTTTATGGCTTTGAGAGCCTTATTTTGGACTTACGTACATATCTTTTGATTCGTATGACGAATGGCTAGACAAACTATGCCAATATCTCCGAAATATAAATTTTAGGCTAGGTAGACCTTTGATTTGGGTCTCGGTGCATCTGAGTTCATTTTGACCTATTGGTCGAAAAGTTGAAAATTTGAAAATATGGATGTGGTACCCACATTTGATTGAAATGACCTCAGATGAAAAATATGACATTGCCGACAGATCTAAAAATTCGATTCTAGGGTGTTAACATGTTTGGTGTGATTTTACGGCTTTTAAATCTCATTTCGACCCTCAATTTGGAAAATTGTGATTTCGAGTTTCGGGGGTCAACTTTATAAAAATAATATTTTTCTTAAATTTGATATCACCATTGTGCCCGGATTATCGAATTTAGTGTGGTTATATAGTTTGTTTGCATATATCGAACTACGAATGAATTTCGGGCACCCCGTGGAAGTCCATTTGGACTTAGAAAAATCTGCACTATAGCAGATTAATTTTGTAACCCCCCTTTTTGCCCCATTTTGTCCATTCTTTCACCTTGCCTTTTGAGAGTTAAACTCTAAAATAGTGTGAGAGCTTAAAAATGAAGCTTGTGGGAGCTTGGGAAGTTAGATTAACACCTATTTCTTGATCCTATTACGAATTTAAGGTGAGATTTCATCCTTTCTTACTCTAATTCTTGATTAATTTCTCAAAACCCCAAAAATCTTAGCGCTTGATTTTAAACCCCAATTTCACTCCTTTTTATTTGAATAATATTTAATTTTATCATTACTAGTTTTTCATTAATTTAACTTGCAAAACAGCTCTGATTCTTTGTAACACCCCGTATTCAAGTACATGTATTGGTCTTATTTATATAGAATTAATTTTTTTTATTTTATTTATACCGGAATTTGCCCATCGATGGTTACATGCGAAGGTTATTGAATAAGCTTTCCAACGATATAAACATTTCCAAAAACGGACAGGTTTCGGATATAATCGACCACGTTCAAAACTATAAAACGGTGGTCGAGATATTTTGGAATAGTAAATGTGCAGGAAAATTTCCTGCACACAAACTACTAAGGCCAGCCGAATATTTGGGTCAACTTTGAACGATCATAACTCCCTTAATATAATGAATGGGAGAGCTACGACCTATGAAAAGAAATATCTTTGAGTCTTCTTTCCAATGCAATTGGTGTCATCTAAATGCAATGTCTGAGTAAAGAGTTATACTCGTTTTACTTCAGCCTATCAAAATAGATTTTTAGGGTCAATTTCAAATGACCATAATTCCTTCTATAGGACGAATTGTGTGGCCTACTTTATATGAAATGAAATCCCTTTGAATTATCGTTCCAACGATACCAATTTCACCTAAATCCAATATTGGAGCAATGAGTTATGGTCGATCTACCTTAGCTTATCAAAACAGTCCACCAAAGGACAAATTTGACATTATTTAAATTTTAAAGGCATTTTGGTCATTTCCTATTATATTATGGAGGGGGATATTTTTATATATACATGTATATGAGTTCCAAAACTCATTTTCATCATCAATCATTGAGGAAGAACAAACCCTAGCCAAATTTGACCTTTAAATTACTTTTGATTCGACCGCTGAAATTCCAAAGTAATCCGATAACTGCGTTTGTCATCTCGAGAGCTTCGAATGGCACCTATTATTTGTTCAAACAGGATTGCATAATCAAGAAGTGAATTCTAAGATATGAATATTGTTTGTCTTTGTTCTTTTCCATATGTATATGTGTGATAGATGATTATATGTATTGGTTGTTATTGAAAGGTGATGTAAATAGGGTTATGGACTATTTTGCATGGTTTGGTTGTATTGAATTGTGGAAGGTAGATATGGTAATTGATTTATGTAAGGTGGATATGGTAATTGAGTTATGGAAGGTGGATATGATGATATACTATTGAATTGATGATTATTTATGTCTATGGCTCAATTTGGTTTAATGGATTGGTTGGAAGGATAAATAAATCCAAACTTGATATTGGAGGATAATGTATGAATATGCATGGCATGTGAATGTAATTGGAGTATAAGGGGTTAAAGTGACACCCTTTATGGTGTAATTAAGGCTTACTACTTAACCACTAGTTTGGTGAATTCAAATAATTGAATTGTGACGTTTGGTTGCTAAAACTAGATTGTTATATATGTTTATTGTAGATAAGTAATCCAAAAAGACGGGAAGTCCATTTGGGACTACTATTGAAGGTTGACAGTCAGGTATGTAAAGCATACTCTACCATATCTTTGGCATGAAAGTGAACGATTGTTCTATTAAGAAAGTTTCCAAAGTTATTCAGTAACATGTGATCCATAATTGTTTTGTATGATGTCCTACGTTACCAATGAACTTCTTTCCACCCTACAAGATGTCAAGACATTCCAATACTTACCTGTTTTCCAAATCTTACATGTTTATCGCACTAATGAATGTCATAAGGTATCCGGTTACTCAAACAAGATCCATGTGCTATTAATGATTCCAAAATGTTTCGTTGATATACCAATAAGTTCCTACTTTATTTTTATGGCATTGATGACTCCAAAATACTTCATTGATGTGCCAATGAGTTCTTACTTCATTGTTATTGCATTGATGGTCTATTTATATGTCTCTTATTGATGTATCATTATTTCAAAGTATCAAAAATACGGTGGTGACCGAAACAACAATCTCAAAGATTAATTGAACTAAGTGATGGAAGTTCTCTCCTATCGGGTGGTATCCCAGGGGCATAAGCCTATCATGAGTCGATCCCTATTTATGTATTTATGGGTGGTATAAGAGTATCATAGGTCGATCCCAGTTGATATGTATTGTAGGCAGCCTAATGGTCACAGTACAGTACAGTAATGATTACAAAGATGATAAGAACGAAGGTAAAGTGATTGAATAAATACAATGTACAGGTTGTCACAAGTTCTAATAAGTGTGGTCCTCTCCTATTACAATTTATTCACTTGTTTCTGATTTCTATTAAGCTCCTATATCATATGTGATTATCTACAGCTTTACATACTCAGTACATATTTCGTACTGACGTCCCCCACGAGAGACCTGCATTTCATGCTGCAGGAACAGGTACCTCAGCTCACACACCGCACAAGTAGGAGCCAAGATATCCAGCTGCTTTTGGTGAGCTTCAATTTGCTTCGGGGGTTTCGGTGTCATATCCAGTCACTTTTGGTATTATATAGAAGTTAGTTATATGGCGGGTGTGTCCCGACCTTAGTTAAACTCTGTGTATTATCTAGAGGCTTTGTAGACCTAATGTACAGTCAAGGTGTTGGTTTGTTAATATACGTGATGGCTCCAACGGCCAAGTATTGTATATACATATATATGTGTGCTTGAGCTTATACAGGTGATTATTCCCTTTTATATGCGACATGATGATGTCCAAATTTTGGGTTGTCATAGAGGTATGCATGGGAAGTATAAGGTTATGAGCTGGTTCTCCCAGGCCTCCTCGGTTACGGATGATAGTACGCCCCAATAGGATTTGAGGCATGATAATTGTGGTATTAGAGAAGTTCTTCCTAGTGAATCTACAAAGTCGTGTCTACATAGAGTCTTGTTTATCGGTTTGTCGTGCACCGCATCTATAAACAGGAGGCTATGGACATTCAGGAATTATTTCTTTTTCTTCATGTCTTAGATCGTGCGATAGAGCCTATATTGTATATGAAGTCATAGTTGACCACTGAATCCGTTTGTTTCTCTTATTATAGTAATGATGCTGGTTACCAGAAGCAAGAATACCGGTAAACAAGTAGATGTGGCTGCCGAAGAGGGGACTACTAAGTCACCCACTATGCCAGCTAATCAAATTGAGGCTCCAGCTGAGCATGCATCAGAAACTTCTTCCACTCTAGAAGAAATAAGGGGGAGGAGAACTATATCCCTAGAGCCACCTATTAATGCTGCTGATTAAGATCTTAGAAATGCAGTGCAACTTTTGACTCGTATAGTTACTGGGCAAGCCATTCCTACCATGGGTCCTAGTAGTACTGATAGGGCGCTAGACTTCAAAAACAGGATTTTCTAAAGATGGATCCTCCCACTTTTACTGGATCAGATCTTAACGAGGACCCATAGGACTTTATTGAGTAAATTCAAAGGGCCTTAGATGTTATGCATATAACGGGTAGAGAGATAGTGGAGTTAGCGGCGTATAGATTTAAAGGGGAGGCTATATATTGGTACGAGGACTGTAAATCTAGGGGTATTGATGCACCCCCAACTACTTGGAAAGAGTTCAAAGAGGCATTTCTTGATCATTATCTTCCATTCGAGATTTGTCAGGCCCGTGCAGATCAGTTTTTAAATCTTCGTCAGGGGAATTTGAGCGTGAGGGAGTACAGTCTCTAATTTAATTCCTTGTCGAGATATGCTCCTAATTTTGTAGCTACTATGGATGACAGAGTTCATCAATATGTGGATAAGCTGGATCCATATCTGGTTAAAGATTGTACTATTGCCGCTTTGAACAAAGATATGGACATAGAGAGGATCCAAGCTTTTGCACAGAAAATGGAAGATCAAAGGCAGAGGACAAGAACACATGAATTAGAAAGAGGATATTCCCAGAGGGCCAGATCTACAAGGCAGTTCATGGCATCCTAAGGAGGGTTCAGGCCACAGTTTTCTGCTAGACCACCTAGGACATTATCTTTTTATTCTGAAGCTAGTGCCCTACCACAGTTCCAAGGGTCCAGAGGAAATCAATTTAGGCACAGAAGTGAGAGTCAGAGTTCGCGGACAGTGGGGTACCAAGGGTAAGGGAATATGAGCCAATCGAGACCTCCTCGAGAGCCATGCAATAAATATGGAAGGTATCATTTGGGTGCATGTCGGATGGGGACTAATATTTGCTTTTGGTGTGGTATGTCAGGGCATATGATGAGAGAATGCCCATGAGGGGCATAGAGGGTATGGCAGAACCTACGGGGTCATTTTTTGCATCATCATCATCGATGCCTTATTCAGGAAGGGGTGTACAACCAATGGGTCATGTTAGAGATAATAGAGGAGCCACGAGTTCTAGCAGGGCTCAAAATTGTACGTATGCTCTAGCTGATCGACAGAATTTAGAGGCTTCCCTAGATGTGGTTACGGGTACGTTGTCTATCTTTTTATTTGATGTATATGCCTTAATTGATCCCAGTTCTACATTATCTTTTGTTACTCCATTGGTTACTGGAAAGTTCGAAAGAATACCCGAACTGTAAATTAAGCCATTTGAAGTGTCCACACCGGTTGGGGAATCTATTAAAGCTAAAAGGGTTTACCGAAACTGCATAGTCACTTTATGTGGTCGTGATACGATGGCTGATCTTGTGGAGTTAGAAATGGTAGATTTTGATGTTATAATGGGTATGGACGAGTTGGTGTCTTATGCCATAATTGATTGTTGCACGAAAAAGGTATATTTCCATTTTCCAAATGAATCGGTCCTTGAATGGAAAGGTGAAATTAGCGCGCCAAGAGGTAGATTTATTTCTTATTTTAAGGCAAGAAGAATTATTTCCAAGGGATACATATATCATTTAGTTAGAGTAAGGGATACAGAAGCGGAGCCACCAACTCTTCACGCTGTTCCGGTGCTAAATGAATTTTCTGATGTATTTCCTGAAGATCTTCCAGGTTTGCCTCCTGAACGAGAAGTAAAGTTTGGTATTGATGTAATACCAGGCACCCAACCAATCTCCATTCCTCCATATAGAATGGCCCTATCAAAATTACGAGAATTGAAAGAGTAATTGAAAGATTTGCTAGAGAAGGGATTCATAAGGCCTAGTATATCCCCCTGGGGAGCACTAGTGTTATTTGTGCACAAAAAGGATGTATCGCTGAGGATGTGTATTGATTATTGGCAATTGAATAAGGTGACTATTAAGAATAAATATCCTCTCCCAAGAATTGAGGATTTATTTGATCAGTTACAGGGCGCCAAGTGCTTTTCTAAGATTGATTTGAGGTTAGGTTACCACCAAGTGAGGGTCAAAGAGAAGGCTATACCCAAGACAGCTTTCCAAACACAGTATGGTCATTATGAGTTTCTAGTTATGTCATTTGGGCTAACAAATGCACCCGCAGCTTTTATGGATTTGATGAATAAGGTGTTTAAGCCATTCCTGGATGTATTTGTGATAGTTTTTATAGATGATATTCTAGTTTATTCTAGATCAGAACAGGACCATGCCAATCACTTACGACAGGCACTGCAGACTCTTCATGATTGTAAGCTTTATGCAAAGTTCTCTAAATGTGAGTTTTGGTTAAAGTCGGTGGCATTTTTGGGTCATTTGTATCTAGTGAAGGGATAAAGGTTGATGCTCAAAAGATAGAAGTTGTGAAGAACTGGCCAAGGCCCACAACGCCTACGGAGATTCGTAGTTTTCTCGGGTTGGCCGATTATTAAAGAAGTTTTGTTGAAGGATTTTCTTTTATTCCAGCACCCTTAACCAAGCTAACTCATAAAGCATCCAAATTCCAATAGAATGATGCCTGTGAGAAGAGTTTTCAAGATTTAAAGAACAAGTTGATTTCTACACCCATGTTGGTACTTCCAGAAGGCACCGAAGGTTATACAGTGTATTGTGATGCTTCCAGAATTGGTTTAGGATGTGTATTGATGCAGCATGGTAAGGTAATAGCATATGTTTCTAGACAATTGCGGCCACATGAGAAAAATTATCCTACATACGATCTTGAGCTGGCAGCAGTTATTTTTTCTTTAAAGATATGGCGCCACTACTTATATGGGGTTCATCTTAATATATATACTGACCATAAGAGATTGCAATATATTTTTAATCAGAAGGATCTAAATTTAAGGCAGAGGAGATGGCTTGAACTATTAAAGCACTACAATGTTGATATCTTGTACCATCCAGGGAAAGCAAATGTGGTAGCTGATGTGTTAAGTCGTAAGGCTATGATGGTGCCTATAGAAAGGCAAGGGATGATTAAAGATCTTCACCAGTTAGCTAGTTTGGGAGTTCACCTTCTTAAAGCTCCGGATAAAGAGCTTATCGTACATAATGCTGCGGAATCTTCATTAGTAGATGAAGTGAAAGAGAAGTAATATGCAGATCCTATTTTATTACAGCTTAAGGAGAACGTTTAGAGTGGTGCGACCAAGGCATTTGAGCTTACGCGAGAAGAAGTACTTCAGTGCCAAAACCGATTATGTGTGTCGGATGTAGATGGGCTAAGAAAGAAAATTATGACAGAGGCACATTGTTCAAGGTATTCCATTCATCCAATATCAACCAAAATGTATCAAGATTTAAAACATATGTATTGGTGGAATGACATGAAGAAAAGCATTGCAGAATTTGTAGCTGAATGTCCAAATTGTCAAAGAGTTAAAGTTGAGCACCAAAAACCCGGAGGTGATATACAATGCATTGATCTTCCAAGCTGGAAGTGGGACATGATCAACATGGATTTCATTATTGGTTTGCCTCGTACATCCCAAAAGTTTGATTCTATATGGGTGATTGTTGGTAGGCTTACCAAATCCGCATATTTCCTACCAGTTAGGACCACTTACACAGTTGAAGAGTATGCGAAGCTGTACATTAAAGAGATAGTCCGATTACATAGAGTGCCAATCTCTGTTATATCAGATCTGGGAACCCAATTTATCGCAAACTTTTGGAAGTCTTTTCAGAGGTATTTGGGAACACAAGTGAAGTTAAGTACAACTTTTCATCCTCAAACAAATGGACAAGTAGAACGTACCATCCAAACACTTGAAGATATGCTACGAGCTTGTGTAATAGATTTTAAGTGCAACTGGGATGATCATTTACCTCTTATTGAGTTTGCCTACAATAATAGCTATCATTCAAGTATCAAAATGGCACCATATGAAGCTTTATATGGAAGAAAGTGTAAATCACCAATAGGATGGTTCGAAGTTGGTGAAACTCTTTTGTTCGGACCGGATCTTGTTTATCAAGCCATAGAGAAGGTTAAAGTAATTCAGCAACGACTGAAAACAGCCCAAAGTCGACACAAGTCATATGCGGATAGTAGAAGGAGAGGGCTAGAGTTTTCTATAGGTGATTGGGTATTTTTGAAGGTATCACCAATAAAAGGGGTAATGAGATTTGGCAAGAAAGAAAAGTTGAGTCCACGTTATATAGGCCCGTATAAGATCACTCGAAGGTTTGGACAACTTGCATATGAATTAGAGCAACCCCAAGAGTACTCATCAGTACATCCGGTATTTCATGTGTCAATGCTTCGAAAGTGCATTGGAGATCCATCACATATCACTTCTACTGAGGATGTGCAAGTTGTAGAAGATCTTACCTATGAGGAAGTGCCTATTTCTATTCTAGATCGCCAAGTTAAGAATATGAGAAATAAAGAGATAGCATCTATGAAAGTACATTGGAGAAATCGTCAAAGGGAAGAGATTACATAGGAAACTGAGGAAGCAATGAAATCTAAGTACCCTGATTTGTTTAATGATGAAGAGGAAGTTCAAGAAACGGAGTTAGAACATTAGCAAGTAAGTTTTTTTTATATATGCATAGTATTTATGTGATTATGTGAATATTAACGATGGACTTGAACTTGCTTCGGTTGAATAACTACGCTAACATTTGAGGACGGATGTCCTAAAGGGGGAAGGATGTAACACCCCGTATTCAAGTACGTGTATTGGCATATTCAAGTACGTGTATTGGTCTTATTTATATGGAATTAATTTATTTTTTTATTTATACCATAATTTGCCCGTCGATGACTCCATGCGAAGGTTATTGAATAAGCTTTCAAACGATATAAAGATTTCCAAAAACGGATAGGTTTCAGATATAATCGACCACGTTTGACACTATAAAATGGTGAACAGGATATTTGGGAATAATAAATGTGCAGGAAAATTTCCTGCACACAAACTACTGAGGCCAGCCGAATTTTTGGGTTAACTTCGAATGATCATAACTCCCTTAATATAATGAATGGGAGAGCTGAGACCTGTGAAAATAAAGATCTTTGAGTCTTCTTTCCAATGCAATTGGTGTCATCCAAATACAATGTCTGAGTAAGGAGTTATACTCGTTTTACTTCAGCCTATCAAAACAGTTTTTTAGGGTCAACTTCAAACGAACATAACTCCTTGTAAGGACGAACTGGGTGGCCTACTTTATATGAAATAAAATCCCTTTGAATTATCCTTCCAACGATACTAATTTCACCCAAATCCAATATCGTAGCAAAGAGTTATGGTCGATCTACTTTAGCTTACCAAAACAGTCCACCAAAGGACAGATTTGACATTATTTAAATTTTAAAGGCATTTTGGTCATTTCCTATTATATTATGGACGGGAATATGTGTATATATACATGTATATGAGTTCAAAAACTCATTTTCATCATCAATCATTGAGGAAGAACAAACCCTAGCCAAATTTGACCTTTAAATTACTTTTGATTCAACCGTTGAAATTCCAAAGTAATCTGATAACTGCATTTGTCATCTCGAGAGCTTCAAAGGGCACCTATTATTTATGCAAACAGGATTAGATAATCAAGATGTGAATTCTAAGGTATGAATATTATTTGCCTTTATTCTTTTCCATATGTATATGTGTGATAGAGGATTATATGTATTTGTTGTTATTGAAAGGTGATGGAAATAGGGTTATGAACTATTTTGAATGGTTTGGTTGTATTGAATTGTGGAAGGTGGATATGGTAATTGAGTTATGGAAGGTGGATATGTTAATTAACTTATGTAAGGTGGATATGGTCATATACTATTGAATTGATGATTATTTATATCTATGGCTCAATTTGGTTTAATGGATTGGTTGGAAGGATAAATGAATCCAAACTTGATATTGGAGGATAATGTATGAATATGCATGGAATGTGAATGTAATTGGAGTATAAGAGGGTTAAAGTGACACCCTTTATGGTGTAATAAAGGCTTACTACTTAACCACTAGTTTGGTGAATTCAAATAATTGAATTGTGACATTTGGTTGCTAAAACTAGATTGCTATATATGTTTATTGTAGATAAGTAATCTGAAAAGACGGGAAGTCCATTTGGGACTACTATTGAAGGTTGACAGTCAGGTATGTAAAGCATACTCTACCATATCTTTGGCATGAAAGTGAACAATTGTTCTATTAAGAAAGTTTCCACAGTTATTCAGTAACATGTGATCCATAATGGTTTAGTATGATGTCCTACGTTACCAATGAACTTGTTTCCACCCTACAAGATGTCAAGACATTCCAATACTTACTTGTTTTCCAAATCTTACATGTTTATCGCACTAATGAATGTCAGAAGGTATCCGGTTACTCAAACAAGATCCATGTGCTATTAATGATTCCAAAACGTTTCATTGATATACCAATAAGTTCTACTTCATTGTTATGGCATTGATGACTCCAAAACACTTCATTGATGTTCCAATGAGTTCTTACTTTATTGTTATTGCATTGATGGTCTATTTATATGTCTCTTATTAATGTATCATTGTTTTAAAGTATCAAAAATGCGGTGGCGACCGAAATAACAATCTCAAAGATTAATTGAACTAAGTGATGGAAGTTCTCTCTTATCGGGTGGTATCCCAAGGGCATAAGCCTATCATAGGTCGATCCCTATTTATGTATTTATGGGTGGTATCCCAGGGGCATAAGCCTATCATGGGTCGATCCCAGTTGATATGTACTGGAGGCAGCCTAATGGTCATAGTACAGTACAGTAATAATTACAAAGATGATAAGAACGAAGGTAAAGTGATTGAATAAATACAATGTACAGGTTGTCACAAGTTCTAATAAGTGTGGTCCACTCCTATTACGATTTATTCACTTGTTTCTAATTTCTATTGAGCTCATATATCATATGTGATTATCTACAGCTTTACATACTCAGTACATATTACGTACTGACGTCCCCCAAAGGGGACCTGCATTTCATGCTGAAGGCACAGATACCTCAGCTCATACACCGCACAAGTAGGAGCCAAGATATCTAGCTGCTTTTGGTGAGCTCCAATTTGCTTCGAGGGTTTCGGTGTCATATCCAGTCACTTTTGGTATTGTATAGAAGTTAGTTATATGGCGGGGTGTGTCCCGACCTTAGTTAAACTCTGTGTATTGTCTAGAGGCTTTGTAGACCTAATGTACAGTCAAGGTGGTGGTTTGTTAATAGACGTGATGGCTCCAACGGCCAAGTATTGTATATACATATATATGTGTGCTCGATCTTATACAGGTGATTATTTCCTTTTATATGCGACATGATGCTGTTCGAATTTTTGGTTTTCATAGAGGTATGCATGGGAAGTATAAGGTTATGAACTGGTTCTCCCGGGCCTCCTCGATTACGGGTGTCAGTCCTCTCCAATAGGATTTGAGGCATGACATTCTTGATTTAAACCCGAATTTTAAAGATTTTATCTGGTAAAGCTTAAAAATGGTTTTCTTTGACTTGAACCTCATTTTTTACTCAATTTGACTTGAGTTTTTAGCTGTAGGTTCCTAAAAATGTGGGGAACACATTTTTTAAGTAAACTTACGATTTTACCCTTCTTTTTTGAGAACTCATTTCGGAAGTCCGTAGGTTCCTAAAAATGTGGGTGTCGTTGATTTTATTTTGATGGATAATTTCCATATTTGATGTTTTTCATGGAGTTTGGGATCGGTCGTGGAAAGTAAGATCATAGGTATGAAGTGTAGCGGACAAGTTTTGACTTTCGGGGTAGATTTTGGCTTAACTCTTTCAGGCTGGGCTAGATAGTAAATGTTGATACAAAATGCATGTTAAGGGTGGAAACTAATCATGAAAAATGGCTATCTAAGTGGCGTACCCGTGTGGGGGGCCTATATATAATGTAATTATTGAAATTGAGATATTATATGATATGTATGACCATGTGGGGTTCTATGTGACATTGATAACCTTGAATATGTGAATAATTTTATTGTGTTGTTGAAATGCCTAATGTGGTACCATTGGTGTATTGTGATATATTCATACTTGTTGTTATATGAGACATGCGAAAATTCATGGATCAAACAAAAATAATGAGTGAATATTGGATCATATGGTTGTGGAAATATATAATTATGGTTGGTAGTGAAAATATATCATTGTGATTTGTTGTGAAAATACTCATTGTAATTGTTTGTGAGCATTACATTCTCATATCATACTCATTCATGAAACATTGGTACCACTGTGGCAACATCTGAGAAACACTGGCAATACCTTTTATAAAACCCTCTTCGAGGGAAGTGCCGGGGAGAAGATATTGTAACACCTTATAAAACCCTCTCGGAGAAATGTTCCAGGGAGGATATAGGAAATATGTAGACTCTATACGGGTTGACGAAGCTCCCCATGGGTCCAACATTGGGAGGCTTGCCTCCGTAGGTATATACGGGGATTGTATGACGATTTCAGACGTAGTATGGAGACCTCGTGCATCATCATCATCATCACCATATAAAATGCACTTACTTTATTGAGTTTATGTTGTGTTGTATTGCAATATTGACTTGTCATCTATGTATTTGTCTTACCTTCCTTTACTTGTATTTGATAATCTTGTATCTACATGTTTTTTCTTGTTCTACTTATATGTGATATAATGCATACTTTTATTTTATCTTGGTTTGTCGTTCTAATATATGTGATGTATTAGAAATGTTAGTGCAAGCGATGTGGGCTACCGTTGTGGGACATTTTCTTATTACAGGTGGCGTGCCTTTAGAGTGTATTTTGTATGCATTATTTTCTACTTTGCTCGGTCGGTCTATGATACCTACTAAGTATAAGTAGACCGCACTCACTCCTACTTCACCCTTTCGGTGCAGCTTTAGGTTTTGGTGCGCCTCTGACTGGTTGATTTTGGGCACTTTTAGATTTTTCAAGGTAGCAGTTGGACGTTCATGCGTCCGGAGTTCACCTCTATCTTTTTGTATTAGTTATGTCTTTATTAGTGTTCGGAGATAGATATTTTTCTTTATGATTATTTTTCTGATGTATTTGACTCCGGAATTGTATTAGTAGTTCTTATACTGTTGACACCACGTTTTGAGAGTTATGGTTGCATATGTTGATTTTATTCTTTCTGCTTTTATTATATATATGTGGTTCGTCTTCATTATAGAAGCCTTACCTTTGGGACATTTCTGCCTTATTTCTGTGTGTATCAGTTTGGGTGAGAAGCTTACTTATCAAGGTTCTCCTCAACAAGTGTCATCATGACTTATCGATTTTTGGAGTCATGACAGTTAGTAAAAGGATGCTCTCACACAAGTATATCTTGGCATGTCTCTAACTTAATAAAATTACTGCAACAATACAACTTTTTTAGGTACAATAAATTACTTCAAGTAAAATATTGTAACTAAATAAGTATTTTTGTTTCAAGTTTTGAAAAATTGTGGCAATTATTAAATTTTGCTTCAAGTTCCATAACTATCTATTATGAAGAAATAATTTTTGGTAGAATTTGTAGCTAATAATTGTTTTTATCATGAGTGAAAAATTATTGTAACAACACTAAAAACTAAAAAAGGAGATATTATAGCATGCCCATATAGTGATTGGATAATCTTTATTATAAAATCAAAAACAATCGATCTAAGATAATTAGATGTGTTAATCATTTTATTTGATTTATCATACCGAACTTTACTAGTACATTTGAAATATAGTTTAGATAAATAAGTGATTATAACATAATTTGATTTAATTAAATCTTAATAGGTCTTACTAGTAAATTTCAGATATAATTTAAATAAATAAGTAATTATAGTATAAATACTTTAAATTTGCTATTTATAATGAAAAGAAACAAAATTTTATCATGTCTCACTCAAATTTTATCTTGATAAAGTGTTCTAACAGTTGTTATTTTATAAGTTTCGAACCTCATCTATCTGAACATGCTTGTAAGTCTACTATTAAATTAAATTAATTAATAATTATTATGAATGTAGTTATAATTAGTTGAATCGAGGATTAATAATTGAACATAGTTATCACAGAAGTGTGTTTGTACAATAATTTATATCTAAATAAATAAATGACTAAATTTAGTTTTTCTTATTAACTAATTATAATAAATTAAAAAGAATCAAATTTTATTTTAGACTTGTTTTATCAAAATAATATTTTTATCGATCTAGTGTAATTAGTGTTGTCAATGATGCGATTTAATTCTATAACTTATAAGTTTCAAATATAATTTAAAAATAAATAATTATATTAACTTTATTAACTAATTATAAAGATTTTAAACAAAATTTTAATGTTTCACTCAAGCTTATCCTGATCAGTTGTTTTGGAATTATCATTTGATTAGAGGCTTTTGTTATTCAGTTCTATTCAAAATTTATAGGATCTTATTTATAAGTTTCAAATATAACTTGAATAAATACTTCCTCCGTTTAAAAAAGAATGACCTACTTTGACTTGACACAAAATTTAAGAAAATAAAGAAGACTTTTGAATCTTGTGGTCATAAATTAAAATTGTGTCAAATGTACCAAAATGTCCTTTAATCTTGTGGTTCTAAACATGTCATGTGGAAAGTTGAAACTAAAGTATTGCCAAAAAAGGAAAGAGGTCATTCTTTTTGAAACAGACTAAAAAGAAACGTAGGTCATTCTTTTTTAAACGGAGGGAGTATATTACTAGATCTTATTATTTTATTAATTAATATACTTGATCTAAACAAAATTCTACAAATTGTCGTTAATTATATGAAGATAGATACTAGTTATTTATCGTGGATAAAATCACTTACCATACGTATATTTCTTGTAACATAAATATTTCTTTATAGATATAGTTTATAACATAATAGAATTTTGTAGTAATAAGTATAAATTCTTGGTTATGAACCATGTAAAATTTGTAAATAAATTTTAGCCACATCTATTTCTATGTATGTAACGGAAAAAATATTGTGGTTAAATTGTTTAGCCATAAAAAATTTCAAATTAACTACGACAAATTTTTTTTAGTATATCTATCTATAGAAAAATGTAAAGTAACAAAATTTTAAGCATGCCAAAACATGTTATTATTTAAACTCTGTATTCACACATTAGTTTTCATAATCATTAAAAAGAAACCCTCATAGAATCGAACTCGCGAGATAAAAAATAAATAAAATAATTTAATTAAATTTCTCAAAAAATGTACAAAGTATAAACTATATATAACTAAAAGTTGAACTAAAATTAAACTACTTCAAACATTTTTTTTTTTATAACTAACAACTAATAAATAAATTTGTACCGACTAATTTTTGTTTTCTTAATTACATACTATTACATTTGACAATTATTTTATAATGTAATTTTCTTTTTAAAAAATAAATAATTAAAAATAGAATACATAAATTGTCTAATCTCATCTATTGGGATAGTTTTCAATTTATTGGGTAATGATAATAAATAAAGTAATGTAAGAATTTTAAATTTAGGATAAAAGAGGTAAAAATATCTAAAAAAAAATAACTAGTTTACAGTGTGAATATGTTTTTTATTCACTATTGTGACCTAATTTGGGTCAAATTTTGATGACAAAAGAATTTATTCTTATAAAATATCTATTTCTAGTCATATGACAGGTATTGAGGAAAGAGAGCATATAATGTCAATCATAACAATTACTCCATCTGATTAATACTACTCAACTCATGTTGACTTGATACACCTATTAAACAAATAATCTAAATGTTGGCAATGAATGTGGTATTTAGTAACATGGGCAAATAAATATAAAATGATAAATTATCTCTTGGTTTAACAAATCGAATAAGAAAAGTCGAACAACTATTTCTAATATAATGGGAAACGAAAAATTAATGAACGAAGAGAGCAAAAAGAAATAAATTTAATATTAAGGCCAACTAAATAAACGTAGAAAGTGTTTGATTAAATAGCACTATATTCTTCTCAAAGTATCCTTTATCTTATTCCTCATACCTTTCAAATTAGGAAAGGTAAAATTAGTGTAAAATATTTTAGGCTTAAATTAAGTCATCGAACTTGTTTCAAAATTTCATTTGGACCCATCACCTTAGACTTGTACTTATTGAACACCTAACCCACCCAAAATTTGAACCACCTAAGTCTTTTTTGTCCATATGGCATCTCGAGTGAAAATTACTCAAGGCATGCAGGGGCGGATCCAGGATTTTCAGTGAGGGGGTTCAGTAGTACATATACGGACTAGTCAAAGGGGGTTCAGCCTCTATTATTTATACATAAAAAAAAATTTTACCCTGTAAAAATAGTATAATTTTCCGACGAAGGGGATTCGGATGAGCCCCCTGGATTACATGTACATCCGCCACTGGGTGCATGAAGCATTTTCGAATTTTTGACAAACCAATTAAAAATTGAAATGTCTACAAAAAAAAAGCCAAAATTTAAATATAAAAGTCACATCTTTTTCATTAATTTTTTCCCCAATCTCTTCCTCTTTCTTTTTTATTTTCTTTTTAAATAATCTTTTTCTCCTCTTCATAATCAACTACAGCTCTCTGCCATGTCTTCCTAGGGGTGTGCAAGAATCGAAATGACAAATAAATCAAACCGATAAAAATATTATTGGTTTATTGTTATTGGGTTAACGGTTTGTTAATGGTTTTATATAAAAAAAATATTGGGTTATTGGTTCGGTTTTATTTTTTCTTATTGGGCTATTGGGGTTTTTGGGGTCTCACTTATCAACCTTTACCTTATTTTCTCCCTTTCTTGATTAAAGCACATTCAAGCTGGGTGCATTTTTTATTCATTCATTTTCTTTATTTTCACAACTTTTTTTTTCTGATTCTTTTTCTATCACACCCAGCCTTGCATATTCTTTTATTACCCTTTTTCATACTCAATTTATATCACGCACCCCTATGATAGACACCCTCAACTTATGCTATTTGCCTAAGTCAAAGTGTACAATGTCCAAGGAGGACCAGGGCCAAAACAGGTTCATTATGATACAAATGAGAAGGTGATAGGTATAAAAAAAAGAATAGGCATTCATACTCAAAATTAGGATCAAGGGACATTATTCACACATGGAAGGTCATTTATGCTAAAAGTGGACTAATATCACCAACGTCCTATGATCCTTTCCTAACCGCTATCCTACAACCAAGGCAAGACCAACTGGACAAGTTCTGGATTTAACACACAATGGAAACTAGGTAGTATCTCACACACACATGGCACAAAGGTACATCACAAACTACTACCCATTCGGCTCATGCAATTGTTAGCAGTGATTATCATGTCCCTAGTACTAATGCCATAAAAAGATTCACAGTAGTTACATATAGATGCATACACACAGTTACCAGATAGATAATTGGAGAGGTATTTATCATTCCAAGAAAAATCAATAAAAATATATCAACTGTCCTAGATACTTATTTTTCCCCCAGTTAACCATAACACATCACAAAACAAACACAATATGCCTAAACATGCCATCTCTACTAGGAACAAGACTCCAGGAAAAAGAGGTACGACAACAAAAACCCCAAGAGGACATCAATACCCACAAGTAGCCCCACCCTCAACTTAAAATCATACAATATCCCCAATGCGTCAAACTATAATAAGAGAGTTAGAAATATACCTGTGGCACCATAGGTGCAGAGATCTGATGTCAATTACATAGTACAAATACAAATAACAAAATGCCTTGGGTTGCCTCCCAAGAAGCTCCTGATTTAATGTCATGGCACGACTAGGTTATCTTGACTACTCAGAATTCATCAAGATACTTGAAAATCCTTCATCCTTTATTTCTCCACTTAGACGATTTAAATCATCATCCCATCTTTCAATCTTTACATCTTTGAGGTGCATTGGGCAAATATGAGAGCATGATAAGGAAAGTTCTATCATGCCACTTCGAAGACTTGAACTGCTTGCCCAATTTTGCATCGAACTTTTGTGTGGGCTAATTTGGCAATGGTGACAATCTTAAAAATCCACTAAATGGACATCGATCTTTAAGCTTCTTAGCCTTCAAGATTGGGGTTGTATTATACCCTTTCGGAAAGATAAACTCTAAAATATAGGAATTTTCCTCCTCATTTCCAAAATTCATCATTTGCTTGGGTGAAATCCACCTAGAATAATGTTGAAAAGTGATTCGAGTGAGATTTTCTCCCTAATTTTGGAGTTGCATCCTTCTCGACCTTTTCACCCCGAATTGGGCTAGAGTCTTTATAAGAGATTGACTTGGTTTCTTTTTTTGCCTCTAGTACCATTTCCTTCTTGGCATCATCTCTCATGGTTGGTTCGGTTGGTTGGGAAATCACTGAGGGTTGCTGATCATCAAGCTCAACATTATTATAGCATTCTTACTCCTCATCTTCACACTCCTCCATTATTTTAAATGATTCCACATACAAGATATCATCTAAACATAATATAGAAAAATGCATTGAATGATTGACCTCTATATCTATGTCCTCATGAATTATTGGCTTTATGTATTGATGCATATCACATACGATATCATACATTTCTTTTCTGAGATGCAATATTCATTGAAACATAGCTTCAATGCCACTCTTTCCGGTGCATCATTCTTCCTTTTCTTGACCATAAGATCTATAAAACTCATAAGAAGAACTAGAATTTGGGTTAGTGCAATAGGAGGAGGGAGCATTTGGGAAATCACTCCAATATCCATCTTGACCACTACATAAAGAACAATCATACTCCCGATAGGATGAAGATGGTGCACACATCTCTCTCCGGGGAGCATATCTACAATCTTGCCAAAAGTGAGGTCCATCACAATATGGACATGGATCATCAAGATAAGATTTTCAACTATCAAGCTCATGTTCATTCCACGATGCCATAGTAATAAGTAAACTAGAATAAAAATCTACCTAACACAAGAAATAAAAGAAAACTAAAAACAAATATTTACAAGTTTGAATTCAAGCAAGTAGGCTAAAGTTCCAAACCAACTCAATACACCAAATTGTTCCCCAACAACGGCGCCATTTTTGATAACGCTTAACTTACACGTCAATTTAGTGTAAGGCTATCGTCGTCAATATATTTATCCAATTTTTGAGTCGGGGTTGAATCCGCGAGGAATAATATGAGTAGCGATTAAACTAATTTGAAACTATAGTTACAAGTTAGATTCAAACAAATGATAAGAAAAGATAAAATGGATTTTTTATGATTGAACAAAAGTTATTAACACTTCAATTCACTTCAGAACTCAATGCTTAAACTGCAATATTTCAAGTCAATGATATAGAGATACTAGAGTTGTGATCACTGTGATTATTAACCCCTCATTGAATGATAGTTGTAGTACTGGATTCTCATGACTTGTGGGAAACACCAAATTATCAGTTTCGACAGTCCATCTAAGTGTTGCTCAACCTACCTATATGTTGAACTCCCTAATTCTCTCAAACTTAAGAAAATATTCTATTCATACTGACTTTATCTCAAGTTGATCAATCTTGTTACAAAATTAATCATTGGATGAGAACTTAACCTTCCCAAATCCTCGTTGATAATTTTCTACCTTTAGTTTATTTCTCAGTTCGAGCAAACAAACATAAGGCTAGATCTATTTCTTGTAACCAATTGAAAACAATCATTACAAAGGAATTATCAAGATGTTCCATAACCACTCGAACCCTAACCAACTATAAAATCCAAGAAGGAATAATCATACATCCCACAACCTTAGTTATGGGTTTTAGTTCCACATGAGAAAGAAAGCGATAAAAATAACTAAATTCATAATTCAAAGCAATTAAACTTACAAAAGATGTAGTCAGAAATTAATTATCTTCCCAAATTCAAGAAGAATATCCCACAACTAAATCAAAGAATTAAAAATTGTAATCCAAGTTTAGAGACCAAAGAGAAGTAAAATAGTTTCTCGAATAAGTTCAAGATGTTAAACCTTAAAAACTAGAAAGAAAACGGATTAATGTCGTGAAGTTCAAGATGCCCTCGATAATCTTCAACTTTGCCTTAAATACTTAGCCTAATTTTGGAAGAAAATGACAGCATACAACTTTTTCTCACACAGGTGACGACAATATGTGACGACTTATCAAGGGGTTGACGGCTTATCAATATGTCGTCAACTCCTCTCTGTATTTGATATGTCACTGTCTTCAGCTGATGACGATTTTGACGGCTTATCAAAGATCTAACGACTTATCACGGAATGTTATCACTTCTTCAACTCAGCTTCTGAACACTACCTAAGGCTGACGGTAATCTTGATACTTATCACAAAGTTGATGGCTTATCAGCAGATGTCGTCACTTTTAGAATCTGACTCCCATACACTGCCTAAGGTGGATGATGACTTTGACGACTTATCATAGAGCTGACGACTTATCAAACAAGCCATCAACTATACTTTGATGTTTGTTTGCTCTAATTTCATCTCTATTGATTTCATTGTCGTTGATTTTCTTGCATCTTGACTTTACTACAATATCAAAGAGAAAACAATCAAAAATAACAATAGTTACTTAAGAAACTACAATTATTCTGAGTTAAAAGCCTTAAATGTTCTAAAAAAAAGCTAGCACATCAGCTTTAGGAGATGAAAAAGAGGAATAATTGCATATTTGTTAGCCAAAAGTAAGATAACATTTATTGACGGCTCCTGTCCTAGGCCACCTGAAGGTTCCGCTCATGCATGAATCTGGGATAGGTGTAAAAACATGGTGATATCGTAATTAACGAGTTCATTGTCACCAGAAATTATTGCTAGTGTGCAGCATTTCGAGACCACTCCAAGTATATGGGAATAGATTAACAAAATATATGGCTTTATAAATGGAACCAAAGTTTTTGTGCTGAAGAAGGAACTACCTTCTATATCTCAAGGGGAACTTTACATAGCTTATTATTTCACTAAGTTAAAAAAATTATGGGATAATCTGGGTTCGATGTGTAAAAATTACAGCAATGAGTGCACATATGCTATAAAAGAAGGTTTAAAATAGGAAGATAAAGAAAACAAACTATGCCAATTCCTCATAGGGATTAATGATGCTTATGTTGGTGTAAGGAGAAACATGCTCATGATAAACCCCTTTCCTTCTATAGATAGTGCTTATAGTATTCTTTTACAAGATGAAACACAACGACAAGTCAATCTTTATGCTCAACATCATTCTGAAATGGCTTCTTTTCATGCAAAACTGAATTTCAAGCCATCTCAACGTCCACAACCACCTCCAAGGCACTTTACTCTGAAGGACCACTCGATCTATGCTAAAACTTTTCTCACTTACAAATACTGCCAGAAACCCAAACATTCCATTGATCAATGTTATAAATTGCATGGATTTTCGCCCAACTTTAAGTTCACCAAAAATTGAAAGTTTGGGACTGCTGCTAATATGGAGTCCACATCTTACCAGAATTCTGTGTACACTACATCTAAACCTTCTTATTCTGATCAAGGTTGTTTGGTTCCTGGTTTGACTAAGGGGCAATCATCCCAGTTGTTTATGTTTTTGCAACAGTGCAATCTTGTTGATTCAGATGCTAGTCCTCACTCTGACTTAATGGGATCTGCTAACTTTGTTGGTAGTTCTTCTTACTTTCCTAATTTTAATGGTGTTGCTTATACCTGTATATTAACTAGTGTAGCTAGAAGAATTTGGATAGTAGATTCAGGAGCAACCAACCACATGACCTTTGATAAAATTCTTCTCTCTGATATTACACCTCTCTTTGTCCCATAATTAGTTACATTGCCTAATGCATATAGGGTGAAGGTGACCTCTATAGGTTCTCTTTATCTGTCTTCAACTTTTACTCTCCAACAGGTACTTTATATTCCTATATTCAAGTACAATCTAATTTCTGTGCATAAACTCATTCAACAATTTAATAGTTTTGATCTCTTTACTGCTTGTTCCTGCCTGATATAGGACCTTTCCAATAAGAAACTTTTGGCACTTGGTAAGCTGCACCAAGGACTGTACCACCTTCAACACTTTCCCAACTCATTCTCATGTTCTTCCACTATCGACACAACTTTCTCAACTAAACAAGGTCACTCCATTTTAGATTGGAATAATGTTGCACCAGCTATGAATGTTATTCCTTTCTTTCCTTTAAATGAATCTGTAAATACTAGTTTATTTCCTTCATATGTTTCTGTTGCATAATCTATGGAAAATGTAAACAATGTTGATGTAATTTGGCCTTACAAGTTCGGACATATTCCTTTTGTAAAAATGAAGTGCATACCTTTTATATCCTCTGAATTGTCTTCGAAACAATGTTTTGTTTGCCACATTTATCCTTTGGCTTGACAAGCCAGATTACTTTTCACAGATATTTCATCAAAATCTACTTCTTTATTTCAACTTATCCATATTGACACATGGGGGCCTTACCATACACAAACATATTCTAGTGCCAGATATTTTCTGACTAAAGTAGATGATTATAGTCGGGATACTTGGACACATTTGTTAAATTCTAAAAGTGGTGTTTTCGATACTTAAAGCTTCATTTTTATGGTTAAGACTCAATTTAATCTACCAGCAAAATCATTAAAAGAGATAATGCCCTCGATCGTAGTTATTTTAATCTATCAAAACAATTTTTTTGGATAACGGAATCATACAACAAACCAGTGGTCCTCATACATCTCAACAAAATAGTATTGTTGAGAGAAAACACAAACACCTCAACAAAATAGTGTTGTTGAGAGAAAACACAAACACCTCCTAGAAACTTCAAGAGCTTTATTTTTTAAATTGAATCTTTCTAAAAGTTTTTGGGGAGATTTCTTATTAACTGCTTACCTAATAAATAGATTTCCCACTTCAATTCTTTCCAATGAGACACCTTTAGAATTGTTATATGGAAAAGCTGATACGATAAAAAATTGGAATACACGAAACACACTCCAAATCATTCCACTAATCTTAAGGATCCGAGGACCTTTTTGGAGACCACTCTTGGATTCACTATGACAACAACAATACAAGATAACAATGCTATATTTGATACCAAAACAACCACAACAAACTAACAAAGAGAGTATCAAGATAACAAGATGAAGAACAAGATGAACAATAACACAATAGAAACAACAACACACGGTTTTGACTAGAACGACAACAAAGAGTACAAGAAATGTAAAGATAAATAGATAGACAAAATGAAGGTATAATCTTAAGAACCCAAGAGCCTAGTCCACTCTTGGACCCTTAACACTACACACTACAAACAGTTATCTCTTTGGTGAGCACAAGAGAGACCTCAACCTCCTCTAGCACCCAACGTTCCAAGCATGAATTTAACACGAATGACTCCACACTCAAGTTGGAAATCCTAGTTATAATGTTTTTTGGCCAAGAGGCCTTTCTCATAAGAGAGAAATGTTCTTCAAGTGTTACAACTTTCAATATCAATAAACATCTAAGACTAAAAACCCTAAGAGGTTCTATATATAGTGTATTACAAAATAGAATACAAAATAACCACAACACCTCTCAAGAGTGAGGTGCCCATCAAGTGTAACTTAGGGGGGTGTTTTTAGTGCATTTAGGCCCTCTTTTACACTTTACTTGTGCACTTCCTTGGACGGATTCAATACACACTCATTCTCATCCATCCTCGTGGTCATACTCGTATCATCCTCCCCTTTTTGGAAAAGATTCGACCTCGAATCCATACCTTGCAAATTAAGAGAAGACAAATAAACACACATCATTATGACATGAGGGGTTAGGGTTAGCAAAAATAACATATCAACATGCCATGCCGAGGAGGGAAAAATTTGAAGTATAGCCTCGAGTCCTTTGTTTTAATCATGAAAAGATTAGTACAATTGCTACAAAGAAAATGGCTTGGACAAGCATCAAGACAAAATAAAAATAGGTCGAGATTCATCCTTTCCCACCCAAAGATGGTACCAGGATCAAATGAAAAAATTAGGCAAGGGCCTAAGCCTAGGCTAGCCCTTCCTTTCCCTAGAATGTCACTCCCACATTCACACACAAAAACATTTTCATACACATGATCTCTATGAACAAAACTAATTGCAATTCCTTTACCACACAAGATGTTCAAAGAGACATGCGCATTATCAAGATCAATTCTATAGACACCATTTCTAACTTGAGAATTTTTAAGCACTATATTTATATGATCAAGTAGTGAACTACATTTAAGAGTAAATTGATCATCATGCACACCAAGAGTACTGCCAAGAATACTCATTTCTGATACTACATATTCCTTGCCCATAAAAGTACTCTCATCTTCCAAGAAGAGATTTCCATCTTTTGGAGGAATGTTGTCACACCATAGTGGGTTATCATATCGGATATAGCCTTCAAGGCAAACTATACCATTATTTTCACCACTAGGTTCATTAGGAGTGTTTATATCATCTTCAAACAAAATATTAAACCTAAAGAGAGCACGATCTATCTCACAAATAGATTTGGAACTAGCAAGTGCTTCACTCTCTATAAGTTCATTATCAAGTGCAAAAGATGTTTCAATCTCCTCTTTACCTTGGTGTGGGTTGGGGTATCCCACCTCTTCCTTTGGAAAGCTCTCATCACAAGGTGTTTGGACAAGGAAAGTTGGATTTTGTGGGATAAGTTTAGGTAACAATTGGCGTAGCCTTTCCACGTGCCATTTCATTTCTTCAAGATCGTCATTGATGCGATCAAACGTGGCATCAAGATTAGTGGACGCCATGGTACCTAAAGAAAAGGACAATAACAAACAAAAAAACAAACTTATTAGCTCAAAATGCCTCACCTTACTCTCAGTTTTACCTCACACTTGGTTTTGCAAGTGTTGAAAGTCGGCTTATACTTCGTGAGTGATTAAGGGATGAGTGTATCTTTTCCCAAAATAGATTTTCCTTTGAGTTGACTCAAAAGAAAATTTATTTATGGATTTGAACCAACATGACCCAACGAATTCACAAAAGATAAAAAAAAGCACACAACAAACGCTAAACAGGAATGAACGAACACAAAGACTAACTAAGAATCTAGTAGATGAGTACTAACGAAACCATGGAACAATTAAAAAAATTAAAAAATCTAAAATTTAAGCTCAAAAATGATATGTGAATAGTAACTTGATGATATGGCAGCATACCATTGGTCGCAGCCCCACAATTAGTCACTAGTTGAAGTTTACAGACTTTAGTTACTATGTAATGGAAACAATTGGTTTTGGAGGGAAAGTATATGTCTTGAATCTCCTTTATGTCTAATATTCAAAAGGCGAGACTTAACTTTGTATAATTTCAAAAAAACAATGTCCCTTGAAACAAGAAAAGTGGTTGAAAAGTAGATGTCAAGTCAAGGAAGTGATGCCTCAAGTCTTCTCACAAACAACTTTACAACTTGTAGGTTCACCTTTTTGAATCTATATTACACTTTTGGTTGTCTTAAGTTGTAAGATGAGATGAAGAATAAGATAAAAACCACAACAACCTTCAAGAACACATCAACAATTTCTACACCACGGCCAACATCAATACACATCACGGCTAATTTTAGTGTCAACACATGACCAAGGTTCTTTTTGGTATTGTATTTCAGTTTTAGCAAGGGTGAAGGTTGTGATAAATGTAAAAAAAACTCAACAACAACTTTATAAAGATCAACACCAACACCAACAACGTCCAACCAAGACTATAACAACAAGTCCACTTGTCCAAGAACAACAACTTCAACACACGGCCATGGCCTTGTTCACAGCAATAACATCAATTTTTTTAAAGCTCAAATCTAGATCGACACAAAGTGTTAATGGAAAAGAATACTAAAACTTGAAACTACAACACAAGAAAAATAAATCCTAGACCTAGACACACAACATTAGGCCAAGATACAACAACAAGAAGTTCAACTTCTCGGCCAAGATCTCAAGCTCAAGAACACGTCTTTCTTCTTTCTTTTGTTTTATTTTCTTAGCAAGAAAGCCTAAGATTGGGATTGTAAGAACAGCACCAAAGATGGCTCTGATACCAAATGATACGATAAAAACTTTGAATACACGAAACACACTCCAAATCAGTCCACTAATCTTAAGAATTTGAGGACGTTTTTGGAGACCACTCTCGGATTCACTACGACAACAATAATACGAGATAACAATGGTGTATTTCACACCAAAAAAGCCACCACAAACTAACAAAGAGAGTATCAAGATAACAAAATGAAGAACAAGATGAACAATTACACAATGGAAACAACAACAAACGTTTTTTACTAGAACAACAACAAAGAGTACAAGAGATGTAAAGAAAGATAGATAGATAGATAGATAGATAGATAGATAGATAGATAGATAGACAGACAGACAGACAGACAGACAGACAGACAGACAGACAGACAGACAGACAGACAGACAGACAGACAGACAGACAGACAGACAGACAGACAGACAGACAGACAGACAGACAGACAGACAGACAGACAGACAGACAGACAGACAGACAGACAGACAGACAGACAGACAGACAGACAGACAGACAGACAGACAGACAGACAGACAGACAGACAGACAGACAGACAGACAGCTAGACAGACAGACAGCTAGACAGACAGACAGACAGACAGACAGACAGACAGATAGACAGACAGACAGACAGACAGACAGACAGACAGACAGACAGACAGACAGACAGACAGACAGACAGACAGACAGACAGACAGATAGACAGACAGACAGACAGACAGACAGACAGACAGACAGACAGACAGACAGACAGACAGACAGACAGACAGACAGACAGACAGACAGACAGACAGACAGACAGACAGACAGACAGACAGACAGACAGACAGACAGACAGACAGACAGACAGACAGACAGCTAGACAGACAGACAGACAGACAGACAGACAGACAGACAGACAGACAGACAGACAGACAGATAGATAGATAGATAGATAGATAGATAGATAGATAGACAGACAGACAGACAGACAGACAGCTAGACAGACAGATAGACAGACAGACAGACAGACAGCTAGACAGACAGACAGACAGACAGACAGACAGACAGACAGACAGACAGACAGACAGACAGATAGATAGATAGATAGATAGATAGATAGATAGATAGATAGATAGATAGATAGACAGACAGACAGACAGACAGACAGACAGACAGCTAGACAGACAGACAGACAGACAGATAGATAGATAGATAGATATAATCATAAGAACCCAAAAGCCTATTCCACTCTTGGACCCTTAACACTACACACTACAAATACCTATAGCTTCAGTGAGCACAAGAGAGACCTCAACCTCCTCTTGCACCCAACGTTCCAAGCATGAATCCAACACAAATGATTCCACACTCAAGTTGGAAATACCAATTACAATATTTTTTGGCCAAGAGGCCTTTCTCACAAGAGAGAAATATTCTTCAAGTGTTATAACTTTCAATATCAATAAAAATATAAGACTAAGAACCTTAAGAGGTTTTATATATAGTGTATTACAAAATAGAATACAAACTGACCACAATACCCCTCAAGGGTGAGGTACCCATCAAGTGTCACTTAGAAGGGGGGGGGGGGGGGGGTGGGGTTAGTGCATTTAGACCCTCTTTTACACTTCACTTGTGTACTTCCTTGGATGGATTCAATACACACTCTTTCTCGTCCGTCCTCGTAGTCATAGTCGTATCAAAAGCCCCTTATTATGACCACTTAAAGCCCTTTGGTTATTTGTGTTATGTATCAGTGCCTAAATGTCAAAGAGATAAATTTCAGCCAAGGGTTGTCCTTTGTGTTTTTGTAAGGTATCCATTTGACCAAAAGGGATATAAACTCTACAATTTTAAAACCAAATCTATTCTTATCTCCAGAGATTTTATTTTTCACGAGTTTGTTTTTCTTTATTCTCTTTCTTCATCTTTTCCCACTACTTCCACATTTGGTTTTTCTCCCTGTCGTATACCGGACGATTTTATCTCTACTGCTCCAAATCTGTCGTTTCCTGACTCCTCTAGTGTAACGACTAGCTTTTTTTATGAAATATTTGAATTATGTGTTTTTTGTGTAATTTAACTATTTTATCCCTCTCCGTAGTTGCATTATGGTATTTATGGGTTGTGGGGGTGATTGACATTGTTTCCGATTTATTTTGGTACCATTTATGTGATATTGTAGTTTTTATAGGCTTTGAAATCCTTATTTTGGACTTATGTAGATATCTTTTGATCCGTGTGATGGATGGCTGAACGAACTACGCCAACAGCTCCAAAATATCAATTTTAGGCTAGGTAGACCTTTGGTTCAGGTCCCGTGCATGTGAGCTCATTTTGACCTATTGGTCGAAAAGTTGAAAATTGAAAATATGAGTGTGGAACCCATATTTGGTTGAAACGACCTCGGATGGAAAATTCAAATTTGTCAGCAGATTTAAAATATTAATTTTAGGGTGGTAACATATTTTGTGTGATTTTATAGCTTTTAAATCTCATTTTGGCCCTCGTTTTGAAAAATTGTGATTTTGGATTTTTGTGGTCAACTTTGTGAAAACGATATTTTATTAAAAAATATAAATTTGCCAACACGTTCGGAACATCAAATTTAGTATGATTGCATAGTTTATTTGCATATATCGAACTCCCAACGAATCTCGGACACCCCATTGAAATCCGGGTGGGACTTTGAAAGGAAAAATCTGGTGCAAATATGCTATAAAAATCAGTTTTTTATCCTATTATTGGTCCATATTGTCCTTTCTTTCACCTTGCCTCTGGAGAGTTAAACTCTAAGATAGTGTGGGAGCTTAAAAGTGAAGCTTTTGGGAGCTTGGAAGGCTTTATTAACATCTATTTCTTGATTCTATTACGGATTTAAGGTAAGAATTCATCCTTTTCTTAGTAATTTCTTGATTAATTTCTCAAAACTTCAAAAAATTTAGGGCTTGATTTTAAACCACAATTTCACTCATTTTCACTTAAATAATATTTTACTCTTATAATTACTAGTTTTTCGTCAATTTAACCTCCAAAACAACTTTGATTCTTGATTTTAACCCGAATTTCAAATGTTTTACCCAGAAAAGCTCAAAAATAGTTTTTATTCAATTTGAACCTCATTTTTTACTCGATTTGACTTGGGTTTTCAGCTGTAGGTTTATAAAAATACGAGAAACATATTTTTGAAGTAAAATAATAATTTTGCCCTTCTTTTTTAAAAACTCATTTTGGGGGTCCGTTTTGGTCCAAAATCAGAAGTAGTCAATATAAGTGTCGTTGTTTTTTTCATACATAGATTCTATATTTGATATTTTTAGTAATGTTTGATATTTTTCTAGGAAAGTAATGTCATGAGTTCAAAGTGTAGCGAACCGATTTCGCATTCGAGGTAGGTTATGGTTTAACTTTTTTAAATTGGTCTGGATAGTAAATGATGGTACAAAATACATGTTAAAGGTGGGAACTAATCATGAAAAATAGCTATCTATTCGTTTTACCCATGTGGGGGCCTGTATGTAATGTAATTGTTGAAATTGAGATACTATATGATATGTGTGACTGTATAGGGTTCCTATATGATGTTTATAGCCTTGAATATATATATGAATAATTGTATTATGTTGTTGAAATACGTAATGTGGTACCATTGGTGTATTGTTATATATTTATACTTGTTGTTATATGAGACATGTGGAAATTCATGGATGAAACAAAAATAATTAGTGGATATTTGCTCATGTGATTGTGGAAATGTATAATTGTGGTTGATTGTGGAAATATATCATTGTGATTGATTGTGAAAATATTCATTGTGATTGGTTGTGAGAATTACATCATTGCTACTACCGTGACAACATTTGAGAAGCACTGGCAACACCTTTTATAAAAACCCTCCTCGAGGGAAGTATTGGGAAGGATATATTACAAAACCTTATAAAATCCTTTCTGAGGAATATGCCGAAGAGGAGATATGAGATTGTAGATTGTATTCGCGTTGACGAACCACCATGGGCCCTATGTCGAAAAGCTTTAGCTCCGTAGGTGTATAGGGGGATTGTGCGATAATTTTGAAGGTTGTGTGATGACCTCGTGCATCATCATTATCATCATCATCATATACATTGCACTTACTTTATTGTGTTTATGTTGTATTATATTACCATATTGACTTGTCATTTATGTATTTGTCTTACCTTCCTTCACTTGTATTTTATGATCTTGTATCTACATGTTCTCCCTTGTTTTACTTATATGTGATATAATGCATACTTGTTCTCTATCTTGTTGTGCTTTTGTAATATATGTGATATATTAAAACTGTTAATGCAAGTAATATGGGCTACTATTGTGGATATTTTTTTACTGTAGGTGATGTGCCCTTAGTGTGTATTTTGCATGCTTTATTTTCTACTTTTCTCAGTCAGCCTATGATACCTATTAAGTACAAGTGGACCGTACTCACTCCAACTTCACCCTTTAGTGCAGCTTTAGGTTCAAGTATGCCTCAGACTGATTGATTTTTGGCTTCAGATTCTCAAGGTAGCGGTTGTACATTCATACATTCAAAGTTCACCTTTATCTTTCTGTATTAGTTATGTCTTTATTAATATTTGGAGATAGATAATTTTTCTTTGTGGTTATTTTTCTGATGTGTTTGACTTAGGGATTATATTAGTAGTTCTTACTGTTGACACCAGGTTATGGGAGTTATAGTTGCATGTGTTGATTTTATTTTTGATGTTTTTATTATATTTATGTGGTTCGACTTTGTTCTATAAGCCTTACCTTAGGGGCATTTCTATCTTTTTCTCATGTATATCAGTTTGGGTGAGAGGCTTACTTGTCAATGTTCATCGCGACAAATGCCTTCATGATCTATCAATTTTTGGGTCAGGATAAATTGGTATCAGAGCAGTCAGTTTCATTGGTCTCAATAATGTAAGAGTGGGATGTCTAATAGAGTCTTACGAATCGGTATATAAATACCCATATCTAACTTTGAGAGGCTATAGGGCATCTTTAAGAAACTTCTCTCATTTTATTCTTTATTGTGTGGAGTTCTTTCATACCTTGTGTTCTGAGTTGTGTTTCACTCTTTCTACGCGGATGTTGTTTCTTATACAGGCAATCAATTTATAGATACTGTAAAAGATTGGTGGAGATCGATTGTCGATTGAAGGCCTATTAATGCTCCTGAGTTGTCATGGGATTAATTTGCTAATACCTTTCTAGAGAGATTCGTGCCTTGTAATTTGAGGGATCGGATATATGATGAGTTTGATCATCTGGAGAAAGACTCCATGACCGTTGCAGAATATGAGGCACATTTTCATGCCTTCTCCAGATATTTCTATGCCAGTATTTCCATTGAATCTTAGAAGATTCAAAAGTTTATGAAGGATTTAGATGTCTCCCTTCAGTTGTCTATGTCGCAGATGGTTGTGTTAGGGCTTTTTTCAGAATATTATGGATCATGTTAAGATGATAGAGGGTATTCTTTATGTATCATAGGGAGACGCTAAGAATGCGTGGCATTTTGGTGAGTTCAGGAGTTAGACCTATCAAGGCAGAAATTTTAAAGGTTTTCATGAATACCATAGTAGGCCAATGTAGGTGGCTTTACAGAGTTCATGTGGTGGATCTTCTAGTTCAGCAGTTCAGGATAATCATTTGGACCCAGTTGTACTTTCTTCTGTTGAGGATGGTTATAGAGGTTTCTTTGTGTATGATAAGATGGGCCATGTGGCCAGGGACTTTCCCTACTGGGTGATTTGGGCTACTCCTATTTCAGCTATGATAGGTAGGGGTACTACTAGAGGATGAGAGGTAAAGGTGATGGAGCCTGCGATGGTGGTCATAGGGATACTCAGCCAGTTAGGGGTCGTAGTCAGTGTTATGATATACCAACCAGACATAAGGTAGAGGCTTCTGATGTTGTGATTACATGTATCGTCCTTATTTGTTTCAGACCTGCATCTGTATTATTTGATCTCGGATCGACTTTCTTCTAAATGTCTGTGTATTTTACTTCAATTTTGGTTCAGTTAGTGATTCTCTTTCCATGCCTATTCGTGTATCTACCCCGATAAGTGATTCATTAGTAGTGGATCAGGTGCACTGATCTTGTCTTATGACTTCTTTAGGGCATAAGACTTTGGTAGACTTACTTGTGTTAGATATGGTTGATTTCGATGTTATTTTAGGTGTGGATTGGTTGGCTCCTTATCATGATGTCTTAGACTATTTTTCTAAGATCGTGACTTTAGCATCACTGGATGTTTCAAGGATAGCTTGGAAGGGTGCACTACATTCGGGTCCTAAGAGGATTATATCTTATGTTTTGGCTCATAAATTGGTCGAGAAGGGATATTTATCTTACTTGACTCATATTCCTGACACTAGTGTTGTTTTGACTCCTTTCTTGAATTTTGTCCATGTTGTCTATAAGTTTATGGATATATTGTCTATGGACTTGCCTGGTATGCCTCCGTATTGATATATTGATTTTGCTATTGATGTTGAGCCTGGCACCAAACCTATTTCTATTTCTCCTTATAGGATAGCCCCAACAGAGTTGAAAGAACTGAAGGATCAGTTGTAGGAGTTGTTGAATGAGGGATTTATCTAATATAGTGTTTCACCTTGGGTGCATCTGTCTTATTTTTGAAGAAAAAAGATGGGTCTATGCGGATGTGTATTGATTATCAACAGTTGAACAAGGTGATGGTTAAAAATAAGTATCCTCCTCCTCATATTGATGATTTTTTTGATTAGCTTCAGGGTGTTGTAGTTTTTTGAAAGATTGATTTGAGGTCTTGTTATCACTAGTTGGGGATTAGAGCTTTGGATTTTCCGAAGACAGTCTTTCTAACTCGATATGGTCATTATGAGTTCTTGGTCATATCCTTCTAGTTAACTAATGCCCCTATTGTGTTCATGGAGTTAATGAACCGGGTATCTCGACCATATCTTGACTTCTTTTTTATTGTATTTATATATGATATCTTGGTTTATTCCAAGAGTGAGGTTGAGCATGAAGAGCATTTGCGGAATGTACTTCAAAGATTGAGGGATGAGAAGTTATATGCTAAGTTCTCTACGTGCGAGTTTTGGTTGGAGTCTGTTTCTTTCTTAGGTTATATGGTGACTAAGGAATGTATTATGGTTGATCCAGCCAAGGTTGCAATGGTTCATTATTGGGCCAGACCTACTTCGCTGTCACAGCTCGAACTAGGGCCTAGACATAATAGGCAATCCCAAGACCAACATGGATTGGGAACCGCCCCCGTTACCCAACCCAACTACCAAACTCATACCATGAGTCAGCTGAATTCCAAACATATAACAAGATAGTGCATTTATCCATGTGGTGATTCTGGGATAAGTCTATAATCGAGACCAACCCAACCAAGTCTGTCCACCCAATGACCAAACAAACTAATGCGGAAACCATAGACCAAAAGTATTTATAATAAGCCAATATATGTATAAATAACATAAACCATCCATACCATACCCAAGTCCACAATTGTCCATACAAAGCCTCTAGACCAACCAAAGAGTACCTAGTCTGGACATGCCCCTGACCATAGCCAAAAACCAAAGTTTATGGAGGACAAGAAGTATGTAAAGTAAACCACGACATGAAATAGATGCCTTCAGACTATGGAAGCTTACCAGTTCAATCCAACATCAACTACACCCAAATCCGATCACTAAGCAAGAGGAGTAGAATGGCTAGTTCCTATATAGCGTAGGTATACAACTGCCAGTAGATGGGTTAGTGGGTGAACACTAGTATACACTCCGTATAGGGTAAAAAAATGTCATTTATAAAACCAAGTAAAACCATTCATATGCATACAACTATACATAGATATGTGTGCCGGGAAAGGGAACTGAGTTTACCATGCATTTAAAACCTTTACCTGGGGTGTGTAACCTTGTCGTTTAACCATACCCATGAGCCTATGGGTTCAGCTTTCCCTGCTGAAAGGGTATCAGTTCGTGTAGCCGCATGACCAGGAAATATCCCATGGTATGAATAGTACATCCCTCCAATATAAAATATGACACTCGTATATGGTCATTGAAGACCCCTCATATCAGCAGATAAGTTTCCAGTTTCGGTCCCCCCAGAACTCCACCTTCCATGGCTTAGTTACACATCTTGCCATTAATAACCAAATTAAAAACCATGTCCAAACAATCCAATTACCATTTATTACCAAGGCCAATTATTAGTGGTATCATCATACCAACCATACTTGCAAGATTTATCCATAGCCAAACCATTTATGTTAAGGTGACTCTCAAGTGCCCTTTCCGTTTACCATATTAACCTCTTGGAAGACTACCATGTCCTACACAAGCATAACCAATTAGCCTTTAACCTTTGTAACCCATTTAAACCAATTCCATTAATGCATTCACTTAAGGGATTTCCATGTATCCCACAAGGTTTTCAAAATAGACCAACCATGACCACCAAAACCTTAATGTTTAAACCATTCCAAACCATTTAAGACCATGCCAAACATTTAAAGCATTTACATCATTTAAACTATTTAAAAATTATATGAATAATTCAATTCCCGTTAAGGTTCCATTGTCAAACCAAATAATGCAAGAGTTCCAATAAAAGGTCAACAATAGAGTAAAAACATTCTTTGAGGCATTTTATCGAACATGTTGAGGGCAAAACTTTACCAAGATCAAAACCAACATGTAAATCACCATAATTAGGGTTACTCAAGACCCCTTTAGGTAAACCATAACCAACAACCAACTATACATGAAAACCATTATCAAAAATATGTAAAAATATAGTTTAAACCAATACCAAATCATATGCATAAAGACTGTCAATAATATTTCAAAATCCACCATTCATGACTCATAAACCAATATTTAAAATACAATACACATGCATTTATATTTAAACAACAATGAGGTAAGGAGTACATACCTTATAAAATAAGATTCTAAAGAGAAACGTGACTCTTGATCCCCTTTGAAGAAAACATGAGAAAACCTAGCCTCCAATCTTCCAAAAGAGTGTTTTAGTGGATACTTAAAGTGTTATGATCCTTTTATATGTGTTATGGAAGGCCATATAAGGTTATATAACATGAGGAAAATTGGGTTTAGGAGTAGGAAATATCCAAACTACCCTTGTCTTATAAATTAAAATAATTCACATCTAGGGTTACGACTTCCCCCTTACCACTCGTATCGAAGGGTACGAGTGGTACCCCAAATCGTACCCGACCTTTCCAATGCCTTACCTATTGGTTTCTATATGACTTACCTTCTCTAACTCATATCTAATGGTACGAGTTGTAACCTCAATCGTATCCACCAACTGTATGATGGACAGATTACACTAGACAACTCAAACATGCACTATAAGAGTTGTCCTATACCACTCGTAAGATCCCATATGAATCTTACCCATATGAGTTATAACTTGGGCAGTAGTTAATCCATCCTTATGGCCTAGGGTATGATTGGACCACCTAGGTACCCTACGACTCATAACCAAGGGCACGAGTGACTCCCTTGAGTCGTACCAAGTCAAAAAGGGTCCAAACTTTAGAAATTTTCAAGGGTCCAAATCCTAGGATGTTTTATTCTCCCACTAATATTTGGAGTTTTGTTGGCTTAGCGGGCTATTATCAGTGTTTTATTGAGGGTTTCTCCCCTATTGCAGCTACATTGACCAAGTTGACCAAGAAGAAGATTTTTTTTAGTAGTCTAATGTTTGTGAGAAGAGCCTTCAAAAGTTTAAGGATTTGTTGACTTTAGATCTTATCTTGACTTTGTCTAGGGAGGGCATGGATTTTATCACCTTTTATGATACTTTTGGTGTTGTGTTAATGTAGGAGGGCAAGGTGATTGCTTATGCATCACGTCTATTGAAGCATCATGAGAGGAGTTATCCTACCTATGATCTGGTGTTTTTCTTGAAGTTGTTGAGACACTACTTATATGAAGTCAGTTGTGAGATCTTCTCAGATCATCATAGCCTTCAATACATCTTCACCCATCAAGATCTTAATATGAGGCAGTGCCATTGACTTGAGTTGATTAAGGATTATGACTTGACCATTTTATACCATTTGGGTAAGGCCAATATGACTGCGGATGCCTTGATCCAAAAGTCTACTATCATGGTTAGCTTAGCGCATCTTTTGACCCAGGAGAGGCCTTTAACCTTAAAGGTTTAGTCTTTAGCTAACAAGATGGTTAGTCTTTATATTTTGAAACCTAAGCGTGTTTTAGAATTTGTGGAGTCTAGATTATTTTTGATGGAGTAAATTCGAGCTCCTTAGTTTGATGATGTTGGATTTAGGTTAATTCGAGATAAGGTATTGAGTGGGGCGGCTAATAAAGCCTCACTTGATTCAGATAGAGTTTTGCAGATTGGAGATTGAGTTAGTGTGCCGAGCGTGGGTAACTATATTAGCTTTATCTTGGAGGAAGCCCATTATTCCAGATATTCAATCCATCTAGGTGTGACTAAGATATATTATGATTTGAGACAACACAACTGGTAGGGTAGTATTAGGCAAGATATAGAAAATTTTATGGCTTGTTATTTATGTTGTCAGCATGTGAAGGCCAAGCATATGAAACCTAGTGGTTTGCTTCAGATATTACCTATTTCCAAGTGAAAGTAAGAAAATCACTATGGATTTTGGTACTGGGTTGCCTCATACTTCTCGTAGGTTTGACAGTGTGTGGGTTGTCGTGGATCGATTGACCAAGTCAGCTCATTTTATTCCTGTAAGGTTTCCTTCAGTGCTGAAAGGTTGAACTGTATATACATTCATGAGATTGTGCATCTGTATGGTGTGCTGGTGTTCATTATTTCAGATTAAGGTTCTATGTTCACATCTAAATTTTGGAAGACTTTTCAGGATAATTTGGGTACTCGGGTTGATCTTATCACAGCATTTAACCCTTGACTGATGGCCAGTCAGAGCGGACTATCCAGGTTTTGGAGGATATGCTCCGCGTATGCTTTATAATTCTGGTGGCTAGTGGGAGCAGTATTTGCCTTTAGTTGAGTTTGAATATAGCAACAGCTACTATTCCAGTATCGATATGGATCCTTTTGAGGTGTTGTATGGTAGGCATTGTCGCTCCCCAGTGGGTTGTTTTGACATTTCATAGGTGAGACTTTGAGTTACAGACTTGCTTCATGAGTCTTTGGATAGAGTCTGGGTCATTCAGGATAAACTTAGAGCAGCTCAGAGTAGATTTCATTCAGAATTACTATGCTGATCGTAGACTTCATTCCTTGATATTTGGTGTTGGTGGTCGTGTTTTCCTTTGATTTTCACCTATGAAGGGTGTGATGAGGATTGGGAAGAGGGGCAATCTTAGCCCCAGGTATATTGGTCCATTTGAGATTCATTGGACTATTGGTGATGTGGCTTATGAGTTGGCGTTACCACCTGATCTATCAGTTGTTCATCTAGTTTTTCATGTTTCTATACTTAGCCGTTACATTCTGAATGAGTCTCATGTTATTTGTTGGGAGTCAGTTCAGTTAGATGAGCGATTGACTTTTGTTGAGAAATCAGTCTCCATATTGGCTAGGGATGTTAGATAGTTGCGAGAGTGATGTGGTTAAGGTCCAGTGGCGACATCGACCTATAGATGAGGCTACATTGGAGGTCGAGTCTGATATGCATAGTTCTTATCCCTAGCTCTTCGTTAATTCAAGTATTTCTTTGCCTTAGTTCAAAGACGAACTAGATTTTTAGTGGTGGATGATGTAACAACCAACTTTTTTTGATGAAATATATAAATTGTGTGTTTTTGTGTAATTTGACTATTTTACCCCTCCTCGTAGTTGCATTATGGTATTTTTGGGGTGTGGGGTGATTGACATTGTTCCCGGTGCATTTTGGTACTATTTATGTGATATTGTGGTTTTTATAGGCTTTGAGGGCCTTACTTTGGACTTATATGGATATCTTTTGATCCGTGCGATGGATGGCTGAACAGAATATACCAGTGGCTCTGAAATATCAATTTTAGGGTAGGTAGACCTTTGGTTCGGGTCCCAATACACCCGATCTCATTTCGATCTATTGGTCGGAAAGTTGAAAAATTGAAAATATGAGTGTGGGACCCATATTTGATTGAAATGACCTCGGACAGAAAATTTGACTTTTCCAGCGAATTCAAAATATCGATTTTAGGATGATAATATTTTGGTGTGATTTTACGGCTTTTAAATCTCATTTCGACCCTCGGTTTGGAAAATTGTGATTTCAAGTTTTGGGGGTCAACTTTGAGAAAATGATATTTTTTAGAAAATCCAACTTCGCCAAGAAGTCCGAAACATAAAATTTAGTGTGGTTTCATAGTTCACTTGCATATATCGGACTCCGAATAAATCTCGGGCACCCCGTCGAAGTCCAAGTGAGACTTTAAAAGGAAAATCTGGTGCAAATCTGCTATAAAAATCAGCTTTTTACCCTTTTTTTTGGGTCCATTTTGTCTATTTTTTCATCTTGCCTCCTGCGAGTTAAACTCTAAAATAGTGTGGGAGTTTAAAAGTGAAGCTTGTGGGAGCTTAAAAAGATAGATTAAGATCTATTTCTTGATTCTATCATGGATTTAAGGTAAGAATTCATCATTTTCTTAGTAATTTCTTGATTAATTTCTCAAAACTCCAAAATCTTAGGGCTTGATTTTAAACCCTAATTTTACTTCTTTTCACTATAAAAATATTTTAATCATAAAATTATTAGTTTTTCATCAATTTAACCTCCAAAAAAACTCTGATTCTTGATTTTAACCTGAATTTTAAAGATTTTACCCGTAAAAGCTCAAAAATAATTTTTCTTCTATTTGAACCTCATTTTTTACTCGATTTGACTAGGATTTTCAGCTGTAGGTTCCTAAAAATATGAGAAACATGTTTTGAAGTAAATTTACATTTTTTCCTTCATTTTTTGAAATCTCGTTTGGGGGATCCGTTTTGGTCCTGAATCAAAAATAGTCAATATGGGTGTCATTGGTTTTGTTTTGATACCTAGATTATATATTTGATATTGTTAGTGATATTGGAGATCATTCATAGAAAGTAAGGTCATGGGTTTTAAAGTGTAGCGAACCCATTTCGGCATTCGAGGTAGGTTATGGCTTAACTCTTTCAGACTGATCTGGATAGTAAATGATGGTACAAAATGTATGTTAAGGGAGAAATAATCATGCAAAATGGCTATCTGTATGTTTTGCCCATGTGGGGGCCTGTATGTAATGTAATTTTTGAAATTGAGATATTAAGTGATATGTGTGACCGTATGGGGTCCTATGTGATGTTTATAGCCTTAAATATATGTGAATAATTATATTGTGTTGTTGAAATGCCTGATGTGGTACCATTGATGTATTGTTATATATTCATACTTTTTATATGAGACATGTGGAAATTCATGGATAAAACAAAAATAATAAGTGGATATTGGCTCACGTGGTTGTGAAAATGTATAATTGTGGTTTGTTGTGGAAATATATCACTGTGATTGATTGTGAAAATACTCATAGTGATTGGTTGTGATCATTACATTCTCATATCATACTTATTCATGAAACATTGGTACCACCGTGGCAAAATTTGAGAAACACAGGCAACACCTTTTATAAAACCCTCCCCAAGGAAAGTGTCGAGGAGGAGATATTGTAACACCTTATAAAACTCTTTTCGAAAGATGTACCAGAAAGTAGATATGAGATATGTGGATTATATACGAGTTGGCAAACCCCTCATGGGTCCTACATCAGGAAGTTTTAGCTCCGCAGATGTATACTGGGATTGTGCGACGATCCCAGAGGTTGTACGATGACCTCGTGCATTATTATCATCTTCATTATCATCTTATACAATGCACTTACTTTATTTTGTTTATGTTGTGTTGTATTATCATATTGACTTGCCATCTATGTATTTGTCTTACCTTCCTTTACTTATATTTGATGATCTTGTATCTACATGTTCTCCCTTGTTCTATTTATATATGACATAATGCATACTTGTTCTCTATCTTGGTGTGATTTTGTAATATATGTGATATATTAGAACTATTAGTGCAAGCAGTGTGGGCAACCATTGTGGGATATTTTCTGATTTTAGGTGGTGTGCCCTTAGTGTGTATTTTGTATGCTTTATTTTCTACTTTGCTCAGTCGGCCTATGATACTACTGAGTACAAGTGGACCGTACTCACTCCTACTTTACCCTTTTGGTGCAGCTTTTGGTTTGGGTGTGCCTCAAACTGATTGATTTTGGGTGCCTTCAGATTTCTCAAGGTAGTGGTTGGATATTCATATGTCTGGAGTTCACCTCTATCTTTCTATATTAGTTATGTCTTTATTAGTGTTCGGAGATAGATATTTTTATTTATGGTTATTTTTCTGATATGTTTGACTCCGAGATTATATTAGTCGTTCTTATACTGTTGACACCAGGTTATGGAAGTTATGGCTGCATGTGTTGATTTTATTCTTTTCACTTTTATTATATCTATGTGGTTTGGCTTCATTCTAGAAGCCTTACCTTAGGGGTGTTGACACCCAATTTTGACTCACCCTTTTTCCTTTAATTACTTTTTCGATACTTCTTGCCCTAAATAATTTTCAAAAATTAAATAATAATATGATTTGGTATTTTTGTTTCTATTTCTACAAGTTTTAATAAGAAGGGAATTTATTTTTATTTATAAAGCTATTTTAATAATTAAGCATTTGACATCACAATCACAAAATATATATATCTTTTGGTGGTCGCATTCGCATTCTTTCTAACTTTATTTTTGGGGTAGTATTGTGACCTTATAGATATATTTTTATTACACAAAATATATTTTTATAAGATGTACATATATGTCATTATATTCTTCTTTTTATGTATTTTATTATATTCTTATTTTTCATACACACGCACATATATATACATATATATACGTATTTTATTAATAGGAAAATCACGGATGTCTGTACAAATTATGTCTGCAATTATATACGTCAAACTAATAATAGTTTTAAATAATTTTAGGGTAGCAGGAAGCATCGATAAATTTAATTTTAGTAGAAAAAAGAATATTTGCGCTAATAATAACCCAATTTCCATTTTATTTCGCCCAAGCCCAATTCTTATTTTATGAATTTCAGCCAAGAGCCCGAATATCATCCCAAGTCAATATAATTTCTATGCCCGCTTTATCATTCCGACTTAACAAATATAATCTGACTCGATTTGTCGATTTATTTTGAAGCCCGAGGGATCTCGAATTTTCAAATGTTATATATATGTATATGTATATATATATTGTAATTTGCCTTTTATATATTTTTGAAATTTATACTGTTCGATTAAACTTGAACGGATCAAAAAATAATACTTTTTAGTTAACTCTTTATATTTATTCATTATATAAGATTTATAACTTACTTAACGGTCCATATTTCAGTCAATAGATCAGTGCAGGCAAACAGCTGTCTTCACCTTTCTAGGAAAATACACGCCTCTTCCAACAACATCAATTCATCCAAAAGCAGAGCAAAAATCAAATTGCTTTTCCCTTTCTCCTTTCCAACCCTCCCCCCCCCAGAAAACGCCATAGCCTAGCCATCTGTTGCAGCCATAGCTGCTCTTAATCTGCGAGAATCTCGCTAAATCGTCCCCTCCATCCCGTGAATCCCTTCAAAGACAGCCCCAAGTCCATATAACAGCAAAAAATATGCTTTAAATCCGCATTAAAGGCTTGTGATTCACCCAAATCGAGAGATGATTCGTCCCTTTTAAAGGTTTGAATCCTATTTCGTCATTTTCTATCCAACGATGCTTTCCATTGAGATATGGGTTTCGACTATGGATTTTGAAATTCGGATTCGCACCTATAAATAGAGGGGTTGAGGGAAGGGGAAAGACAAGGAAAAAAGAGGTTGAAGATCAGTGAAAATCAAGTGGAACAAGATCGAAAATTAGAGCCAATGAGCAAGGTGGAAAATCTAAAAGTGCAAGAGAATTTGATAGAAAAAAATAGAGTTTGAGAGGTGAAAAAAAGTGAAAAAAATCTGAGAGGAAAGAAAAAAAAAAGAAAGATACTTGAGAGAAAAGCAAGTTTCGAAGAGGTTCGGATCAGCTTTCTAAAGAAGCAAAAGTTTTTCTGAAATTTTTATTTCTTTCTGATATTCGTGAAGTCAGAGTTCGATCGTTGAGTCGTCACCGAAAAAATCCTCGACGTCGAAGCCCCAGTTTTGCTGCCCCTCAAAAGGTGATACTTCTCTATTCTCATCTTGATGGCTCGCTGCTTATTTGATTTATTTGAATTTGGTTCATAGTTTAAATGTGATTTCCTGTGTGGATTAGCTTTCTTTTAATGTGTTGGTTTGATTGTTGGAGCGACATAGTAAGGACCCGAATGTAAACCTTGCTTTGGTGTTTCATATTTTCATATAGTTTCTTGTTTGTTTAAGCCACGATTAATAGGTTCCTGGTCTTAATTTTCATTATTGTTAATAGCATTCGGGTTCTTTTGGGGCATTCTGGACTACTATTATGTTATTGGTGGTAGTGTTGTATTTAGGGGTTAGTGCGAAAATAAGACTAGTTTCTAGCATGAGTTTCTCGAAAGATTCAGACTTTGATGAATCCTCGAGCGTTGCTCTTGCGTGCCAAGTATTGTATTTACTTGAAATGGTTTGAACAACTTCTTTACTGGATCTTAGCATATGGCAATGTTTGGAGGTGTTTTTCAAATGATTTGGTATCGCATTGTTCTTATCCAATTGTCGGAGTCCGTCAAGTATAGCCATTTTGGATATTTTATCAAACTAGAAAGACATTTAATTTGGGGATGCAACTTACATTTGTTGTGCAAGAGTGCTTCGATTTTGAATAGCCTGTGGGTTTTCAGTCGTGTCAGTAATAGTTCTTACTTTCGAGATTTAAAAAAAAAAAACTTAAATGCTTGTTCTTTGTTCTTGCGGTTACTAACAGATAGTTAAATTTTTAATGTGTTATATTTTGTGCGGGCCATAATGCATTAAGCGCATTCCAAAATGATAGAATACAATTCCTTTCAAGGTTTGCACAGTTATAGAGCTAGCGGAATGAATCAAGGCACTTACCGTGGTTAACATGATATTGTAGCCTGTATATCAGCGTCAAGAAGCTAAATTGGTGCTAAAGCTTAGAGCTATTAGACTATGGTTAATATATCTTCTTACTTCATTAGTTGAGCTTTCATTCAGAGTGATTTCCTGGAAAGATTTAATTTTGGCAACTTTCATTTTTAATGGTATTTATTTTATTGAATGAGTTCAATGAAATCTTTCTTTGGTTTGTGTTTATTTATACCATTATCATCTTTAAAGGATGTGATTTCTTGGGAAAATTTAGTCTTGGTAACTTTCGTTTTCAATGGAATTTATTCTTGCTAATTGATTTTTACGAAATTTTTGCGTTGGTAACAAAAGGGAGTAGTCTTTCATGTCTGTAGTTTTCTATTCGTAGTGTTGTGTGGTGTCTATGATTTTGGCTAGATAACTCTTTTATCTTGTGGTGTAATGGTATCTTGTTGCAAGCAGTTTTAGTTTATTTTGTACTTATCCTTTATGCTTGTTTTACACCTTATTACCTGAGAATTGTTAGTTTATTACTATATTTCTATTCAAAATAGCTGAATGTTAGGTTTTGAAACACGTGATCTAAAGAGCAGCTTGGTTCTACCCATGAGTTTCTCGTCTTTGCTCCCTTTCTATTGATCTCTGTGAAAGGTAACTTATAGTAAAAGCCGTAACATGGAACCAAGGTGAGGAACTTAGGTGGCCAGAGAGTGGAACGGACTATAAAGGTCAAGCAATTGTAACTATAACTTCTCAGAACATAACATTGTCCTTTACTTACCAATAAAACAATTTAGAGAACCATTTGTATCAGATTAAATCATGTAATTAGTCAGCTCATTAGACTTTCCTTTAAAATGAGGTCACTGGTCAAAATTAATCCCAACTTCCTAGTGAATATATGCCAAAATCCTGAGATATGGTGTGACTAGAATTTCCAGTGACACAATCTTTGTACGTTTATTTCCCTCTCATGAAATGGTTGTTTACGTCCCCCAATTTGTTCAAATAAGTTCCGCCCACATTAGTATATTTGATTTTATTAAACATTAAAGGGGTCTTTGCTACTGGATATTCGAATTCTCAACTACAACTCCGAAGATTTGATGAATGGCTTGTCAATTTATTTCTATCCTACACCTTGCGGTTTATGCTCTCTAATTCTTTATCTTTTTTTCTGTTACATGTGAACCCGGGAGTTGGAGTTTCGCAACGGAACTCATTTTTGATCCACATCAGATCAATCGTAATTAGGATCGCAGAGCCTAGGAGTCCCTCGAATAGGAGCCTAAGTTTCTAAACCGCATTCATTATTTCTGTTTTAATTTACCTTTATGTTGAGTTACACTACTAACTCTTGTTTAAATTGCATGGGGTAGATTCATTTGATTATTAAGTCTGTACTACTCTATTATTTGTCGGTGTTCCTATACATAGTCTTAATATCTCAATTTTGGCGGACATCACGTGACCGATGTTAGTTGAGAATATCCTTCATCGTACTTAGTTAATATCTTTAGAAAAACAAAATTCATTGTCTATATTTTAAATAGAACTAGCATAGCAATCTCCACGATTTTCTAAAATAACCAATCATTTTCAGAATTGAACTAATAGGGAGGCAAGTTGTTGAATTCGGATTTAGGTAAAAAATTTATTCGCTACTTTATTTCAACAGGTTAGTAATCCTAACGTTTTAACATTTTTCTTGAGCTTTTCCCTTCTCTGGCTTTCAAAAGACTAAACCGTGAGGTATATTTAAATACGCTACAATATCCAAGGTATTTGGTATCTTCATCATTTATACTATTGTTTGCACCTTACTTTAACCATATATCCATACTTTGCTATTAAATTTATTTGACCACTATTTTAAAATTGGCAAACAAATAAATAAATACCATTATATGTTGATATACTTAATCAAGAATTAGTGTGCCTTGATGCCTCATATATTTTCATTTCGTGATAAATACACCCATGTATATTCGCACCCGAATACAAATTATTTCAAGCATGCATAATTATGTTTATAAGAAAATAATTTCTCGCCATGATATTAAAGTTATGTCACCGATATATCTACCCTTATCTGTTACTAAACTTTTTCACAAAACTATAAGACACTGAATCCTATAAAATGAGCATATGAAATTTCTACTCTCCCATTTCATATCTACTTTATAATAAACTATATCTTTGTATATCGTGGTAGCGTATCTTTTATACTTCAAATTTTTTTTTCCTTTCTTAATATGAGTTTCTTATCAGTGTATAAAGAAAACAACAAATAAAGTTTTTCTAATAATTTCCTAAACTAAGCGTAAGGACTATCTTCGGATAGGCTCTGAGGGGTGCCTAATACCTTCCCCTTGAGTAACCAAAACCCTTACTCGGAACCTCAAAATGTTTTCGATAGACTAAAACAGAGTTTTACAATAAAAATGTTTTTTTTCTAATTTTCCTAAGAAGTTAGGTGGTGACTCTAAAAATGAATTTTTTAATCCCAAAGTCATTTAATGCCACCATACGTCGCATGCTGCTTCGACTAGTTCAAAATAGGGCTGACAGGGGGCACTTCTATCTTTTCCATGTGTGTATCAGTTTAGGTGAAAGGCTTACTTGTCAATATTTTCATTATGACCTATCGATTTTTGGGTCGGGACATCTAGCGTTTTACCCTTGTTTTAATAGATTCTTTCCACCTCTGTGTCATTATCTCCACCTCCCTAATTTGTCCCGCATTTCCCTCCCGCACCTAGAAAGAGTTTTAGGCACCACCAGATTCCTTCTCATCTATAGGATTATGTGGTCCAGCTTCCTCTTTTTATCTCCAACTCCTCTACTACTTTTGTTTCTACTACCTTATCTTCTACAGCAATTGAGTTTTGCTCTTACAGTCAGGCAGCTGCCAGTGAAGCCTGGCAAGAGGCCAGAAGGAAATAGTTTGAGGATTTAGAAGCTAATCATACATGGGATATTATAGAGTTACCTGTTAGAAATAAACCTATCGGATGTAAATGGGTTTATAAAATAAAACAAAAAGTTGATGGGTTAGTGGAGAGGTACGAGGCTAGGTTAGTTGTTCGAGGTGACACTCAAATTGAAGGGGTTGACTTACATGAAACATTCTCACCCGTTGTGAAGATGTGTACCATTCAGTGTCTCATTGTTTTTGCTATTAAGAAATATTGGTCTCTTTTTTAATTAGATGTCAATAACATTTTCCTTCATGTGGATTTGGATGAGAAAGTGTACATGAAACTCCCTCAAGGTATTTCTGTTTCTTCCTCCTCACTTTCATCTGCAACTTTAGTTTGCAAGTTACAAAAATCATTATATAGACTTCGGCAAGCCTCTTGACAATGGTATGCCAAGTTGTCCCAAGCTTTTTTTTTCAAGAGGCTATACCCATCCTTTAAATGATTATTCACTCTTCTTCAAGAAATCAGCCTATTCCACTGTGTTCCTTGTTGTATATGTGGATGAGATCATCCTTACTAGGATGATTTAACTAAAATCATGGCCTTAAAAGCATCCTAGGATGAGCAGTTTAAGATCATGGATCTAGGGCTGCTCTATTATTTCTTGGGTATTGAGGTTTATTATCATCTGTATGGAATTTTGTTGTACCAGAAGAAATTTGTTTCTAGTTTACTTGTTGATTTTCACAGTTCTGAGGTTAGGTTTATGGTATCTTCTTTGGATTTAAGTGTCAAACTTCAGTCTGATATTAGTTCTCTACTGCCTCACCCAGACTCCTATAGAAGTCTTATTGGTGAGCTTAATTTTCTTACGCATACTAGACCTCACCTCTGTTTTATCATACAATACCTTGGTCAATTTTTACGGTCTTCTTGAGTTCCTCATATGGATGTTGCCTTGCATGATTTGCGATACTTAAAAGGGACTCCTGATGTTGAGATTTATTTGAATAACTCTCCTGATTTTTCTCTGGTGGGTTGTTGTGATAATGATTGGGTTGTATGCCTTAATTCTCATCGCTCTTTTATTAGTTTTTGTGTCTCTTTAGAGGGAAGCCTTCTTAATTAGAAATTCAAGAAGCAACCTGTGGTTTATTTATCCTCTGCGGAGGCTGAATATAGGGCTATGAGCAAGCTTGTTGTTGAGTTGTCATAGCTGGTTCATTTGCTGTTAGATTTTGGTTTAACTATTGATCGAGGTATTCCTATTCTTTGTGATAGTTAGACTGCTATACACATTGCCAAGAATCCCATTTTTCATGAACAAACTAAACACATCTAGGTTGATTCTCATTTTATCCGTACCTAGTTAGCTGAGGGTCTTATTTTTTTGTCCCATGTGCGTACTGCTTTCCAGCTAGTTGACATATTTACAAAGTCTTTTATTGGTTCTCAGCACCAGCTTTTACTTGTCAAGCTGGGTGTGTGTCCACCCTCCAACTTGAGGGGGGTTGTTGGCGTTACGTAGTGAGTAGTGATTTTGTTTTCTATTTCTATACTTTGCATTTTTATATGGACTTGCCCATTTTGTAACAACCCAATTTGGGCACTAAGTTGGTGGACTTGCCCAACTATATAAGGGACATTTAGGGGTCGTTTGGTAGGCCGTATTAGGAGAAATAGTCCATGTATTAAGTGTGGTATTAATTAATACAATATTTGGTGGGATTTTGAACCAACGTATTACTAATACCATGCATTAGTTATACACCCTACATGGTATTATAGGGTGTATTACTAATACATCACATATGGTGGTATTAGTAATACATGGGTTTTAATACCATGGGATTAGTATGTATAAAGACAAGAATATCCCTCAAATTCTTTTAAATATTTTTTAATTTTTTTAATTTTTTTTATATTTGTACCAATAAATTTATTCAAATAAATTAGTTTACAAATTTTATTATTATTTACAAAAATTTCCTCAAATTTCTTTAATTTTTTTCTAAATCTTTTTCAATTTATTCAATATGAGTTACTTCTTTTCAATTTATCAAAATAATAATATCCCTTCAAATAATTTTAGTTATAAAAAAAACTACTCCATTAACTCAAAAAAAAATATTTATTGATCAAAATCCAAAAATAAATTGCATACAAGCTTTAATTCTGTAAATAGGATATCCATAAAAAAAAATTCTACTTAGTTTTAACACTTTATAGAATACAATTTTATTTTAATAATGATTTTATTGTCTCATCCAAAAGTTATGCGTACCTCCCTCCAACTTAAAAACAACACAAAGTGGAAACAACAAGCAAATGATGAAAAAACAAAGAAAAAATAATAAAAAAATAATTTTTGTAAGTGAATGATTAAATCTTAAAATTATAAAGTAAATAATTAGTTATATTGTTAACTCTTTTTATTTTAAAAAAAGAATAACAAACTTTAGCAAATAAAATATACAAAATTATAATATGTCAAGGGTATTTTGGTAAACATACAATATTCTTTTTAAAATATAACAATACATATTATTTTTAATACATCAAACTAAACACTGCATAAAAATAATCTCAATATTACTAATCTCAATATTATTAATCTCTGCACTACTAATCTCCGTATTACTACCAAACGAATCCTTAGTGTACTGCAGCTCATTGAATATTTTGGGAAATATGAAATCAATTTCTTTCTCTTCTTCTTCACTGAACATTTGTTGCATTTTACACCTTTTCTCCATAATTTTTAAAACTTGCACAGTTTTTACGCTCCCGGTGACTCGAAATCATAACTTTGAGATCGACGATGGAGGTTGCTTACCATCTGAGCAACCCCCAACCCACCTCTTTTTCCATTTTTTTGCTTTTATTTTCTCTACTAAATATTCAGAGACTAACCCCCTCCTGTTTACCACCTCCTTTCTGTAGGTTCAAAAATTACACGTGGGAAACTTGCAATTCAAATTATTAAATAAAATAGTTTTGCTAGTTTATTATCATATCTAACTATAACCGAATTGAGCAGAGTGATTTGTACATAAAAGTTGTTCACGTCAGTGCTAAACCCCAAACTTCTATTAGAAATGGAGGGATGATAAAGGGGGTGGTCAAAACAATAACTGGAAGGGGTCGTTTGGTTAGTAACAAGCTATTTCGGGATAATTAATTCTAGGATTAATTATCCCATCATATATATATATATATATATATGGTATAACTTATCCCATTATTAAGGCATAAATGGTGAGATAAGTAATCACATGACTAACTTATCCCATCAATCAAACATGGGATTAAATAATCCTACAATTTTTTTCAGGATTATTATAACTTATACCTCACACCAAATGACCCCTTAGTGAGAAGAAGCACAAAGCTCCAAAAACAAATTTACTTAGCTTCCATTCAATTGTATATTTTGAAGTTAAAAGTTTAAATTTTTTTTGAAACTTAAGGTTATATATAAATATGTATTTACTTGAAAAAAATTAAAATTTTGTTTGTGAAATTTGTTCCGAAACTAGTTCACTGATAGTTTTATGAAATTAAAAATTAAGGATCAAAAAGATATTTAAATATAAATTTTTAAAATACGATTCAAAATTTGTAGCCAAATTGCTAGGTTAGTTATTAGCAAAACCCAAATCTGTGGTGTAGAGTGGATGGTCAAACCCCCTCCACTGGTTTTGTCTAGTACATTGAGTCTCTTCCCGAGTCTCTTTTTGGTTTATTATTTTACAACAAAACGAAGTTACTTTCATCGTTAGTATTTTCTGTTTGTCCATTATCATTGTATATTATTTTCATTTTTCATCAGTAAACATGAACAGATTAAGCACTTATGAACCCTTTTTTATTCAACTTATTTGAACCTCTCCAAATCCAATATAATTCCTCGGTTTCAAGGTTTGGACATCTAGGGCGAAATGACCTAACCACTTAATCACAATTTTAATGTGAATTTATTGGTTCATTTACGAGGGAGGGGTACGGTGCTAGACACACTAACCAATGATTATGAAGAGACACAACGCAATATCTTGATCGAATCCACCAATGCGAAGCTGCCAACCTCAGCTGCTAACAAGGATAATCTCAATGAGGAACAACAGATCTAGGTTTACAATCAGACTACTAACCAAATAGAGTCTGAGCACAGTCAATTATGAATGGTGGTTTTGATAGGCTCAAAACATCTTATCAATTATGAATGTCTCCCTATTATTGCTCTTCCTGAACCTTTCTACAAAACCAATAAAATAGATAAATTCAAGAGAAGACTTTGCTATTATGGATTTTATGGAATTCCACCGTTGCCTGCAACATCACGGAAGAGGATGGACAAGTTAATTACCCGCACCATTAAACATAATAAAATCTCTTTTGCTGTCACTTACATGTATGCCATGTTAATATTCGAAGTAGAAGATGAAGATCGAGCAAATCAATAACAAACAATGAAAATCAGTAGAAGTTTCTAGAGAGAGAAAGTAGATAGAAGCAGGAGCATTTTGTTATTACTGAAAAGAGAATAAAATGAATCGTCCTACCAAAAATATCTCTGACCTGTGCATATATACATTGTAGTATGGATCAGGTCATATTATGGAGCATAAGCTTAACGGGCCAAGCCCAATACATCAACATAAGAGAACAATGTTGTATAATGATCCAATGAGTAATGAATAAAATCAGTCTCCAAAACCCCCCGCAAGCTGGAGGGGGAAAGAACTCCCAACTTGAGTAAATGATAATGATGTTGGACTCCAGTTAAGCTCTTGGTGAATACATCAGTAAGCTGGGAGGAGCTGGAAGTATAAGAAAGAGATATCAAACCGTCAGCCAAATTGGTATGGACGAAATGGCAGTCAAGCTCAATATGTTTTGTCCGCTCATGGAATACAGGGTTCTTGGCTATGTGAATGGCAGCCTGATTGTCACAAAACAAGGGAACAGGAGTGAGAACAGACACGACAAAATCTGAAAGAAGACGAATAAGCCAAGTAATCTCCGCAACAGCTTTACTTATTGCCCAGTACTCAGCTTCAGCAGAAGAAAGGGATACCACAGCTTGCTTCTTAGACTTCCAACCAATGAGACTATCACCCAGGAGAACACAATAGCCAGAGACAGACCTGCGTCTATCAGCACAAGCACCCCAATCGCTATCACAATACACAGTAAGTGAAAGATCAAGGGCAGACGAGAGAAAAATGCCAGAATCTGAAGTCCCCTTTAGATACCGAAGAAGATACAATATTGCAGACATATGAGGTACACAAGGGGTCTGTATAAATTGACAAAGATGTTGCACCGTAAAAGATATGTCAGGGCGTGTATGTGTGAGGAAGTTAAACTTCCCAATCAAGCATTTGTATTCTTCAAGATTAGGAAGAGGAAGCCCAACCCCAACTTGGAGCTTAGTGTTAAGCTCAAGAGGACACACCACAGGGGAAAAAACCAGGCTGTTATAAGTAGCCAATAAGCCATGAACAAACTTCCGTTGATGAAGCAAACCACCAGATTTAGTGTATAAAACCTCAAGCCCTAAAAAATATAAGGATGAGTGAAATCATCCTTGTGGAATTCAGTTCTAGGAAATACAGTAGTGGTGCTGCTAGGGGGAGAAGAATTAGGTATTCTCTCCACTCTACAACCTGATACTCAGAACAAAACCAATAGCAAAGCAAAGCAGTAAAAAAAATCAATAAACTACAATATGATAGCAATAGCTACCAGAAAATTCTCCGCAAGCAGAATATTAATGCAACACAAAGTCCGAGAGTGACGAAGAATACCAGATAATTTTGGAATCCAAAAAAAATCTCAAAATTAGAAGAGTGAACACTGAATCAGCAATTTAGCTCTCTGTGCAGATAAAAATGGAAGAATCCAGGCGACACAAAATGCAAAACCACCAAACAAACCCTAGAATTCGAATAGCACTTGAATCAGATGAAACCTTACACGAGCTGAAATCCAAACAGATCTACTGATCTTTGGCTCTGATATCATGTTAACATTCGAAGTAGAAGATGAAGATCGAGCAAATCAACAACAAATAATGAAAATCGGTAGAAGTTTCTAGAGAGAGAAAGTAGAGAGAAGCAGGAGCATATTGTTATTACTGAAAAGAGAAAAAAATGAATTATCCTATCAAAAATATCTCTGACCTGTGCATATATACATTGTAGTATGGATCGGGTCATATTATGGACCATAAGCTTAACGGGCCAAGCCCAATACATCAACATAAGAGAACAATGTTGTATATATAATGATCCAATGAGTAATGAATAAAATCAGTCTCCAAAATGCCTAGTGTGACTCTTAACTTGAGAATGGATCTTTGGAAGAATCTCAGATTTATCAATGGACCCTTTAATCTTTCCTTGGTTAGTCACTAGTGATTTTAATTGCATTATTGACCCTAGATAAAATAAGGGTGGCTCGCCCCATAGATTGTACAAAAGCATAGACTTCATCTAGTGCATTACTAACCATAATTTGGCAGGCGTTGGCTTCTCAAGATCTCCTTTTACCTGGTGCAATGATTGGGCACCTGATAAAAGAGTAGAAGTTGGATATGGTGCTTACTTATCATCATTGAATTAACATGTTTGATACTACCACGGTCAATCACCTGATCAGAACTAGCTCGGATCACTCTCACTTCCAATTAATATTAGCAATAACACATTGGATCATATTAAATACTATGTTCCTCGACTTTTGGATAGAGAAACCAGGTTTCATGGACATTGTTGATGAAGCTTGGATGTAGAGAACTTGTCTGTCATTACGTATAAGTCTTTCGTTTAAACTTTTATGTTAAAATTCTTTTCGAATTCAAAGTTATAAATTTTGGGCTAGTTTAGTTTCGGATAAAATTGGACTAAGGTACGGTCTAGGATCTTGAAAATAATTTGGATACGTATTGTGTTATTTGATTTGATTCCTAGTTAGTTAAGACAATAAAAAATCCTTACGAAATTAAATTTGGATAAGGAGAACTTTTGGAATTGATCTTAGCGTAAAGGGTATTGTTTGGGATGTCTTAGATTTAAGGTGTGTTGTGAAAAAGGGATTTTTTTTAAAGGAAAATAGACTTTCTACCCCGTCGACATCGCTATAGCGACATGCTCAAAGGTGAAAAAAAATTCTGCTATGACTATCGGTCAACACAGTCAAGGGCCGCTATCACGACATAAAATGTTGTTTTATTTCAACAACCCCCCTGCAAATGATTTATTTTTTCAAGAAACGTTTGAGGTTTCAACAGTGGCGATTTGAAGCAAAAATTATCAATTTTTCATCATATTTCGTAGTTAAGGTAAGGAATTCATTTCTGTTAACTAGTAAATCAATAATTTAACCTTAGAATTGCTAGTTTTCATAGTTCAAGGGGAGTTAAGAGCTGAATTTTATTGATTTTTTGGTGAAAACAGTAAATTTAATATAAAATCAATGGATATTGGTTGATTATTGTTAGTTTACCCTTTCAAGTCATTAATTCAGCAAATCATTCATGAAATTAATAGTTTAGATGAATTAAGGTAGATAAGTTCAAAAACGGGGAGAGAATGGTAGTGAACTTGGACTTAGGAGTTGAATGTGAGTTATAATCCCCAACGTGGTAGATCGTTTCACTCATTATATGATTGTATGCATTTTCTAGATCAAGATCAAGTAGAAATTACACGAAAAGGCAAGGCTCCAGCTTAGTGGAGTTGTGCAAGCTGGTTTGAGGTACGTGTTAGTATTATAGTTTAATCCAATTTGTACTATATGTGCATGTTAACTACTTCTTAGTATGGCTTGTTAGTGTATGATGTTTATTGTGGTCAACTGAATAATTTTATCTTGTTATATGATTTTGACCTATCTTATATTTAAATGATGAATACTTTGGTATTTGAACATTCTCTCAGTTTATTGGTGAAATAAGGTTGATAGACACTTGTATCTGAGATTTTGATTTATGGACAGATATTATCTCCTATAGGTCATGACTAGAGGATAGTTATGATATCTGTAGCATGTTTGTACGAGGTTTGGGTGAGTTGATGGTTTCATGAGTGAACCGAAAAAATACAATTATATGTTTGATTATTGATTAACTTGTCTTGACCTTTTTTTAGCTTAGCTTGACTTACTTGACTTGGTGATAAATGGCTTGACTTGTTTCTTGTAATTCAAACTACTTAATTGATACTTGTTATGCTAGGTGTAGGTTAGACTGAGTATGGATTAACGTGTTGTATTATATTTTGGTTAAAAGTTCATAACCTCATCTTGGGTTGGTCAAATAACCGTACCAGTACACTATTGTTCTTAAGTGACATCTGCTCTTCCTTCTGTAGAGTGCAACACATATTCCAGCAGCTCGTACAAGACCTCAACCGTGATTCTAACGAGTGATTTAGATTTCAAGAGTGAGCAGCTTATTCCGCTACCATGGAATCTTTTCCCCCAACTTTTCAAACTTTGCCTCCTTTTTTATTTAAATTCGTGTCAGCTTTTTCTCAAACTAAAGAAAACTAAATCGACGAGGAAAAAATAGTTTAAGCTTGGCGAAATCTGTCTAGATGGAATCTTCTCCTTCTTCCATGATATCATTGGATGTATTTCAGCAATGAAGGAGTTTAAGCTTGAGAAAATGGTAACTCAAAATTAGGAAAGAAGGTGGAAAAATAAACTAAAATAAGACTAAAATAAGTCTTTCACGCACCATTAATGATGTATTATACTTTATTTATAATGTCACCGAAAAGTGCTAAAAAAATATGATAGAACCCTACATGAAATGTTTAAAATGAAGGAAGCTTAGTTGAAATGTCTAAGTGAAAGTTGATGTCAAATTTTAGGAGCCATCGATGAATTCTGCCAAGAAATAATATATTTCTTTAACATGTGTTCTTTAGAGTAACTTTTATTTCTACTATAGCAAAAGAAAGAAGAACATGGGCAAACTTTCCTTTCCCTATTATAAAATGTCACAATCCAAACTAGGGCCTGGCCGTGACGGGTATCTCAAGTCTCACGTGGACCGAAGATCATACCCTATACCTAACCAAACCCAACACACCCCACCTCAAAGTAGGTTGAATTTTAAACATATAACAAGATAGTAGAATGTTAATTTAAAGATATTAAATAAGTCTACAACCAAATCAATCAATATTGGTGTCAATGTCAATACCAATACCAATACCAATACCAATACCGACACCGTCCATACCAATAATAATCTGAACAAAGCCTCTAATCAGAATCAAAGAATATCTGATCGGGACATGCCCATAGCCAAAAACCAAATCCAAAGAAATAGTCGAAATGTAAAGGAAACCAAAATCATTAAATGGGGTCTTTAAAAGTATGGAAGCCCATTACTTCAATCTAACTTGCTAGATGATCCCAAATCCAAGTCACTATGCAGAAGGAGTAGAAGTATGACCAGTTCCTCCATCGCGTGGGTATACAACATTCGAAGATGGTTTGCGAGGTGAACGCTGGCATGAAACTTGAAAATAAGGATAACATAATGATATGCTCAACAGTTTAAAAACCATTCAAATATCGATGCATACTATCAAATATATATATATATATATATCATATGTCAGAGTAGGAAACACGACTTTACATGCTTTTCAAAACTTTAGCCTGGATTTTGTTGCTCAACCATCATATAATAGTACCCACGGGCTATACCAACCCAAGATCTCACCCCCTGATTGTACCCCAGTACGTGTAGCTGCATGAACCAGAGAATAATGTCATATATATATGCATGAGAGACTCGAATCCTCTAACATATTTCAAGGTGACTTAAACACCTGATCATATAATAATTTATGAGAGATTCGAACCTCCCTAATCATGAAATAGTAATAAGGGGGACTCGAACCCCACGTCGACAAATACGATTTTTAGTATCGGTCACTTGGACCTCTACTTTCACGACTCAACTACACAACTCTTATTAAAGACCAATTAAGATAATTGTCACACATTCTCATTCAATGAACCACATTACACTTTTAGGCATGCATTGTTGGTATTGTCATACCAACTACATTTGCAAGGTAACATATCATGGCAAAACAATTTTCATTAACATCGGGAGAACAATTTCCTTTGTTCATTAATACACATTAGAAAACACTGAGTCCCTTTATTCATTAAATCATACCATTATATTTTAAATACTTTTTTATATCATGTGATAGTTCAAGACACGTTTAGTTTTACAAATTTCCACACTTCTCATAACTAAATCAATTTTACATTAAGGAGTTAGGGTTATAACCACTTCAAAAGTCATAAGTTTGAGAAAATCACAATTCCCTAGTTCATTCACCATATTCATCACCCGCAAGTTCAAAATCATATTAAAGCATGAAAATCATATGTATAAACCATGAGAAACATTTTTCAATTCATAATATTCAAAACCCCCAACCTTTACTTTCAAAACCAAAACAATAATCTTATGGAACAGTACTTTAAATCACATGCTTTTGCAAACTTAACAATGAGGAAGAGTAAAATTCCTTAAACACCAAGAAGTATGGAGACAAACCACTCGTGGAAGCCCCAATTGATTAGCTTGATGAAACTCTAAGTGTTCTTGACCTTGAAGATTTTGAGAGTAATTGAAGAGTTACTTAGATGGTTGTGAGAGATAATGACACCCTAAAAGAGGTTATAAGTTGTAGGGTTCTATTTGGTTATGAGGGTAAATCTAGAATGCCCTCAACTTAAAAGTTAAAAAGGGCCTCCTTTGTTTACGAGTTGACCCCTTGACTCGTAACCACACCATATGACTTATGACCACGAGTTGTAACTAAGATAGTTTTCGGGATCCTCAGACACTGCCCACATTATGACTCAATCCACCAACTCGTAACATGACCCTATGACTCATAGAGTCCAGTAGTATTCAACATAGAACAAAATTTGAACATACACTGGACATCCTACGATTTGAACCTACGACTCGTAACATATCCTTACGGCTCATAGTGATACGCTAGTACTCAGAGCAGAATCAAGCCTCAAACTCACTGGTTTGGGTACGATTCAACCTAATGAGTCATCAAGACACCCAACGACTCTGGGGGTACAGTATTAACCAAGGCAATGAGCCCAAAGCGCAAGAAATTTTCAAGGACCAAAAATTTGGGGTGTTTCATAATAGTACTAATTCCAAATTGAATTTAAAAATATCTTCTTTTTCTAAAGAATATTTTGATAATTGTGGTGCTCAAATCAACTTGTGTCCATCTCTCTATATATAATGAAAAATGATCAAGGATTAAATTGTCTTTTCTTCAATAGTAAAGTGCTAATTTCAAATCAACATACTCAATAAACATTCTCTTTTCAAGAAAATATTTTGACAATTGTTGTGTTTGAATCAACTTATTATGCCCATCCTTGCTAATATAGTGAAAGAAGATCAAGGGCAAAATTTTCTTTTCATCACTGCTAAAGTACTAATTCCAAATGAACATACTCTAAAACCATTCTCTTTTCGAGAAAATATTTTGACAATCATATATTCACATCTACGCTAATATAATGAAGAAAATCACTTAACTTTTTATTTATCACACAAAAGTTATATTTTATTTTTTTTATTACTCAAAAATCATTTTACTTTATTTCGGCCATAACAAAAGTCACTTTGATCGGATTTATAATAGGGCAATTTTCTTAAATCCCGCTAGTTTGTTTCTTAATTATTCTCTCTCCCAATTTTTTAATAAATTTTCTCTCTCCTAGATTTTAATTGTTCATATACATTAATATACATAAGTATCTTATGTATCATAACTAACTTGCTTAACAATATTTAAGAAAATAAATCAAGTCTAATAATTATCCAAGACTGTATCTTATTAATGTGCGATTAATGAATCCCTTAATTCCATAAATTTTTTAAAATATCCTCCTAAAAGGAAATTTATCACATAAATCACCTAGAAAATTTTGGAACCAAAGAAAAAAAATTCTTATAAAATAAAGGGACATAAAAAATTTTAAAATGAAAAAAAAAATACTCGTATAAAGAAAATTTTACTATGTAAGTCTACTAAAAATTTTACTACCCAGTCTGCATATAACGAAAATTTTACTACGTAAGTATGAAAAAATTTGAAACCAAAAGAAATAGACTTCTATAAGATTTGAAGAACATGGCAACAGTAAACTCCGACCCTTATACATAATTGTGCTATGTATCACATTAGAAGGAATAAATCCATATACATTGCATAGCGATATACAAAGGTAAAATAACAATAGATCTCAAAAACATGACAAGAGTGAACTCTAACCTTTATATATAACTATACTATATATTAGATTAGATGGAATAAATCCATATACATTACATAGAATGCATAAGGGGTGAAATAACAACAAATCTCAAAAACATGACAATAGTGAACCCCCAATAAACTTGTACATAATTGTGGTATGTATCATATTAGAAGAAATCAGTCTATATACATTATAAGAATTTATGTAATGTATAAGGATCTGAAATAACAATAGTTCTTAAAAAGGCGTCTCCAACTATATATAACTAAGCTATGTATATATAGGGTTGAAATAACAACAACTCGCACTTATATAACAATGTATAAGAATACGTAAATTAACAAAAAACGTAGTTTCAGCAACAAAAGCACTATACCTTTGAAAGACACGATCATGATGTATCTTCACTTTTTTCTTACTTGAAGATTTAGCAACGAATTTTTTAGAGCTTGTATGAGCAACTTCTCCCAACTTCTTCATCTTGGCAGGATCGTTTTGGTGTTTCGTTCTACGTTTGTACAAGCAGCTTTCCTCAACAAAGTAACTCGTCGATTTTTTATTTAGTAAAGTTGAAAAAATTAAGATATTAAACTAAACTTCAAAAGAAATTGAAGAAGATGATGATGTTGAACAAATTGATAAGATAATATTTGTAAATTCAAACCTTGAAATCATCTGATTATGATTGCTTTATTTTAGGCACAAATTGTGGAGTATTAGTCGTAATAAAGTTGAGATATGTTTATGAAGTTTGGAGAGAGAAAATGTAAAAAATGTAATATTTGTAATTACCTTTGATGGTTGAAATTTTATATAATAATAAAAACTTAGGGTGTATACTTACATAAATTTTTCTTTATAATAATCCTACCTAGAAAATGGTGTGACAACCCTAATAAATGTATTTGCTTGATTAAATAAAATTAATATACTAAACTAACATTATTACATAATTCAAATAACTTAAATTTTATACAATACAACAATTTTTATAAATATCACAAATATTTGTCTAATTTTTCATCAAAATTTTTATTATCTTTACACCTTAAACTCATTTTTTCAAAGAAAGTCATGAATCCAAACTTATTATTTAGAACCCCCCCCCCCCCCCCCTTTATATATATATATATATATATATATATATATATATATATATATATTAACTTTATTCAATTGATTAAATTAAGCATATAAATAGTTTTAAAATATTTTCTTCACAATTCAAGAAAATTATAGTCCTCCTAGTAATAGGTTAACAATAGATTATAAATTAAGAAATAATGACTTTTCTATAATAAATATAAAATTAAGTGACTATGAATGAAATTTTCTCAATATAATGAAAGACGTATTGGGCAAAGTTGTGTTTCCTCATTATTAAAGTGCTGATTCCAAATCGACATACAAAAAAATTATCTTAGTTTGATTTGATTTGATGTAGAAAATCCAAAGCACTAAAGGTGTGTTTGGTATGAAGAAAAATATTTTCCTAGAAAATATTTTCAGGGAAAAGAAGTTGGTTTCTTACTTATTTTTTTATGTTAGTTTGGAGAGTAGAAAATAATTTTTGAAAAATATTTTCTAGTGTTTGCTTGGTGAATAGAAAAATATTTTTCAGAAAATATATTTTAGTATTTAGCTAAAGAGTAGAGAAATACTTTTTATAAAAATAACTTTTGAACCCGAAAAATACTTTTTTCTAGAGTGTGTTCAATTTGAAGGAGGAAAATATTTTCTAGGAAAATAAGTTGTTTCTTACTTATATGCTTGTGTTCGTTATGCGAGTAGAAAATATTTTCTAAAGGAATTTGTATATATTTAACACAAAAATAATGAGAACGAATAGGGTAAAAAGAGTGGGATAAGAAAAAAAAATTTAAAACATTTTTAAAAAAATTAAAAACTTAAATCCTTTTTTTTTAGGGGGGGGGGGGGGCAGGGGGGAGGCAACGAGTAAGGAGTTGGGGTAGGGTGTATGGATGGGGTAAGAAAAAAGTGAAATATTTTTTAAAAAAATTTAAAAATCTTGTAGGGGGACGGGGGCTAGTGAGGGGAGGGGTTAAGAAAAGAGTTTGAAATTATTTTAAAAAAAATTTAAAACTTTTTGGAGGAGGGGTCGGTAGGGGGTGGGGTGTCGGGGTAAGAAATTTTTTTAAAATATTTTAAAAAAATAAATATGTTTTTTGGATGGGGGGGGGGGGGGCAGAGGAGTGGTTGTCGAGGTAAGAGTGGGTGATTTTGAGAGTTGTGTGAATATTTTAACTTGAGAGTGAGGTTGAATAGAGTTTTGAAAAATGTTTTCCTTATTTATTGAAAGAAAGTGATTTTCCTTAGATTTGAGGAAAGTAAGTTGATTTGAAAAATATTTTTCAAAACATTTAAGTCAACCAAACATGAAAAAATTGAAAAATATTTTCCGTCCTGCCAAACACACTCTAAAATCGATTATGTTTTTTCTAGTCCTTCTAATTTTGGTTTGATTTGATTTATTTAATTTGTGATTAGAACCCATGATACTACGTGAGCTTCTCGGGCAAATTAATTGAGGGTGACAAAAAAATTTCAAAACTAAAAAAGAGTGACACAAGTCTTAAATATTGAGTAGAGGTGACAATTTTAATACTAGTGTTAATGACACTAATTTTAAAATCCTTAAATTTTATTATTTACACAAAGATCCCTGCAGCAACTTCGATAATTGTTGTAACACAACAACTAACCGTAGTTGTTGCAGCAATTACCGTAGTTGCTGAAGCAACTCTCGTAGTTGTTGAACCAACTCTCGTAGTTGTTAAAGTAACTCTCGTAGTTGTTGAACCAACTCTCACTGTTGTTAAAGCAACTGTTGCTGAAGCAATTCTCATAGTTGCTGAATTTGCTAAATTATTTCTTCATTAATTTTTAAAAGAAATCAAAAAATTTCTTCTCAAACTTTTAATTTTTTTTATAAAAATAGACTATAAAAATTAAAAAAGGTAAAATGAAATGAAAAGAGAAAGAAAAAAGAAGAAGAGAAGATGGAAGAAGAGAAAAATCTATAGAGAGAGAAAAAAATATGAAGAAGATGACGGGGAGAAAGAAAAAGAAGAAGAAAGATTAAAATATAAGAAAGAGGAGAAACTCTAAAATTTGAATTTTGGAGTTGGAGGACTTTCAAAAAATTAAATTTTTTTAAAAAATTACACTTTACACCCTAATTAATTTAATCACAATTTAAATAAAGCTTTGACCTTAGCTAGTCAAAGTTGTCATCGTTTTTAGTTCAAAGATTTTTTTGTCACGTCCCAATAAATTTTCTCGAGCTTCTTTAATAAGCTATAGTAACATATTAGAAAATTCTCGATTAGGCTGTATGTGTTACAAAATAGGTTGAGTAGAAAACATCAAAGTTATAATTAGGCAAAATGACCTTCTGGATCCTTGTACTATGTCGGTTTTGTAAGTTGGATACTTCTACTTACATGTTTATCATCTGGACCCCTGAACCCACTAAAGATCAATATTTTAAATCCTTTTTTGGTGAGTGTAACACACTCTTCCCACGTCAGCTGCCACGTTTGCCTCATCTGCCACGTCATTTAAAAAAATAAAATAAAATAAAAAATAAAAAAAAGTATTACATTAAATTCCAAGTCATTTTAAAAATGCTAAATAACAAATTAAATATTAAAATTAATTTAATTAAATAAGAAGAATTTATAATTGTAGAAAAATTTGAATAATCATGTTTTTATTTTTGCTCACAAATTAAACATCAAATTCATTCCAAATAATTAAAATTCTTCTCCAACTAATTTAAATTTTTAACTATAAATTCATATATACAAACATAATAAATTTTTTCTTTTTAAATTTGAATATCTTTAGAAAATTCACAAAAAATTTAATTTTTTTCAAGCGAAATTCACTAATTTTTTTCTATATTCACTATCACTCACTTTCAATTCAAATTTAAATTTTAATCCCCCCAAAAAATTCAAATTTAAATTTTTATTAAAAAAATGAAAAGAATTGAATTGAGAAAAAATTAAGATAAAAAATAAAAAGTGATGGTGGTGGTGGTGGGAGGCTGGAAGAGTGTTGGGGTGGGGTGTGGGGGCTGGAAGGAGCGGGGATGGGGTGGGGTGTGGGGGCTAAGGGTGGGGTGGGAAGGGGATGGACGGGGCTGGTGAGGTGTGAGGGGTGGGGACGGGGATGGGGTGGAGAGGCTGGGAGGTGAGGTGAGGCTGGGTAAGGTATGGGGGGTGAGGGTGGGGGTGGGGAAAGGCTGGACCGGTGTTGGGATGGGGTGGGATGGAGCTGGGTGGGGTGTGGGGGTGGGGACAGGCTGGGGTAGGGTGAGGAGGGAAAAAGATATTTTTATTTTTTTTAATTTTAAAAATTATTTTTAAGTTTTTAAAAATATTTTTAAATTAAGAAAGATGAGGAAAAAAAGGATCCTTTTTTAATTTTAATATTATTTTTATTTATTTTTTTAATTATTTTAATATAAAATTAATTAAAAATTGACCCTACTCACAGCCAAGACAAGTGGTTATACTTTCTTTGTGCTGCTCACCGTTTCTTTTTAATGAGTTAAGGTTGAGATGACAAAATTTATAAAATCACATAGTACAGGATCCAGAATTGTCTGTGGTGTGTTGCAAAATAGAGTGGATGAGAGTATGGACCTTGTACAAGCAAATTTGTTCTGTGCCAGCAACCAACGTGACCCCATTCTTGGCATTCGATATAAACAATTTACTTCAACTCTGCAGCAATTCCAAAACAATACACCAAACCAAACAAACCCATCAACAAATTATCGTAAGTGATCAAAGCCGCAACGCATTCATCATCACCAAATTGATACAATCTTATGCTGATCGCGACGATATTAAATCTGCCCATAACCTGTTCGACAAATTGTCTCAAAGAAATGTGTTTGCTTGGACAGCCATAATATCATATTTTTCGCGTAACCGATTAATTGAAGAATGTATAAGTACTTATAAGGAGATGAAACTAGATGGAATTTTACCTGATGGGTATGTGTTTCCTCAAGTACTGAGAGTTTGTGCTAAGTTTGCGAGCTCGGGGATTGGGGTACAAGTGCATAGAGATGTAGTTGTATGTGGTGTAGAATGGAATGTCCAAGTTAGTCATTCTTTAATTGATATGTATTCAAAATGTGGTGATATTATGAGTGCTAAACGGATATTTGATTCGATGCAAGAAAAAGATTTGCTTTCGTGGAATTTGATAATTTCAGGATATGTATGTAATGAGTTTCTTGATTTGGCTGTTGAGATGTTGGAGCATATCAGTATGGAAGGTTTTCAACCAGATGTAGTAACTTTGAACACAGTGATGGATGCTTATTGTCGCATGGGTCAATGCGATGAGGCTAGGAAAATATTTGTTTTAATCAAAGAACCGAGTATAATATCATGGACGACTTTGATATCGGGCTATTCAAGAATTGGAAATCATGGTAGTGCGTTGGATACGTTTAGGGAGATGATAAATAGGAGAGAAGTTTGGCCTGACCTATATTGTCTCTCTAGTATACTTGCATCGTGCCAGCTTATTGGGGATTTAAGGAGTGCCCAGGAGATTCATGCACATGGGATTAAACTAGAATCACCTTTTGCCTTTCACAGATCTTCTGGACCTGCATTGCTGACTCTATATGCTAAATGTGGGAGGATTCAGGATGCAAGGTATGTTTTTGAGTTGATGGATAGAACGGACGTTGTTGCTTGGAATTCCATGATTCATGGTTTTGCTGAACTAGGGATGAAAGACTCGGCTGTGGATTATTTCAAGGAAATGCTGACTATAGGAATCAAGATTAACGAGATCACACTTTTAATTGTTTTGTCAGTTTGTGACATCAAATACGGGAAACAGATTCATGCATATATATCTCGGAGCAGTTTTTGGGACGTCACTCCCATTTGGAATGCACTTATTTACATGTATTCGAAATGTGGGTGCATTGGAAATGCTTTATCTGTATTTTCTCATTTGGCTCATAAAGATATAGTGTCATGGAATACAATAATTGGTGGGTTGGGAATGCATGGTTTGGGCCAAGATGCCTTGCATCTACTGGAAAAAATGAGTCATTCTGGCGTTCAACCAAACACTTTGACATTCACTTCAGTGCTTTCAGCATGCAGTCATTCAGGACTTGTTGATGAGGGGTTAGATATTTTCCACAGAATGGAGGAATTTGGAGTGAACCCCAGAATGGAACATCTTACTTGTGTTGTTGATTTACTAACACGAGCTGGTCGTCTTGAAGATGCCACAAATTTTATAGGGAAAATGTCTGTTCAGCCGAACAAGCATATATGGGGTTCTTTACTTGCTGCTGCTTTAGCACACCAAAAAGTGAGCATTGGAGTTCTTGCTTCGGAGAATTTGGTCGAGTTAGAACCTGATAATCCTGGACACTATGTAACACTGTCAAATTTATATACTAAAGCTGGAAGAATAAGTGATGCTCTTGCAGTGCGAAAACTAATGGAGACTAAGGGATTGGTAAAGGGTTCTGGTTCTAGCTGGATAGTGGATGGAAATTGAGAACAGAAAAAGAGATGTAAATCTTTTACCTAAATCATCACCAAATTCAGATTTTCTAATTTGAGTGAAATTTAAGATTTTAACATCTTTTTTCTTGAAATTGCTTCAGGTCCTAGATATTTTAAAGGTTCAGGTAAGTTATAGCTGCTAAAATTTTGCCTGTCCTTGATAAGTATTTACTATATTTACCATGAAGACTTCACTAAGTATAGCTTGCTGCCTTCTACGTTGTGGTTATATAGTTTCACTTAGTCATCCGTGTGACTTGGAAGCTTAACCGTATCGGTTGTTACTGAATTTGGAACTCCGGACCAAAATAAGTCATTTTTAAAATGAATTCACCAAAGTAATATGTTTTTTTTGAAACTTTCCCAAACTACTATAAAGCTTGTTCCCAGTAACGTATTACGCTTTAAAAAAAGTTAACGGATCAAAACAAGTTGTGGATGACGTTAAAATAAAAATCATTACTGTCAGACACGTTTTTGACATAAAACGTTACTGTGAGTAACGAGATTCTGCAACTCACATCAGAAGTTTTGTGCAAATCTGATGTTAAATTCGTTACTGTCAATTACGTTTTAGCTTTAAAACGTTACTTCGAGTAACGTTACTCCGAGTAACTCAAAACTCTGACGTCACAGAGTTTTGAGTTGATTTGATAGTATTGTTACTCGGAGTAACGTTTTAAAGCTAAAACGTAATTGGTAGTAACGAATTTAACGTCAGATTTATACAAAAATTCGGATGTGGCAGAATTGCAGAGTCTCGTCACTCACAGTAACGTTTTATGTCAAAAACGTTACTGACAGTAACGATTCCTATTTTAACGTCATCCACAACTCTTTTTGGTCCGTTAACTTTTTTTAAAGTATAATACGTTACTGAGAACAAGCTTTATAGTAGTTTGGGAAAGTTTCAAAAAAAATATATTACTTTGGTGAATACATTTAAAAAATGACTTATTTTGATCCAGGACTTCTGAATTTGGGAGCCAACTGTTGCAACAGAGTGTATGAAGTTTCGAACTCAATGACATAATTCTTGACTTTTCAGTTGTAGAATCACGAACTCCATGTCTCTTTCTTTGAGTTCTCAGTTGTTGAACCACGAACTTCATGGAAAAATTCTTGAATCTCAGTTATAAAACCATAAACTTCATGATCATACCTTGAGTTTGAAAAAAATCTCTAAATGTGAAACTTCAACACAAAAATTCCGATGTTCAAAAATTTTACAATTAAAACTCTAGTAAAGTGCAACAGAGTTCTCTTAAGTTTCATACCTTTTTAAAGAAAAAGCTTGCATTTTCAAAGATAACTGATATGCAATTAGAAACGCCTACTAAGATTTGTGGTTGTGACTAAAATTTTCTAATTTTGAGTGAAATTTAAGATTTTAACATATTTTTCTTGAAATTGCTTCAGGTCCTAGATATTTTAAAGGTAAAGGTAAGTTAAAGATGCTAAAATTTTGCCTGTCCTTTGTAAGTATACTAGCACGGGCCCAATGTGATGTATGTAAATAAAATTAGATGTAATGCATTTATGTGTAGAACAAACTATTTACTTTATAGTATTTATCACGGAGTCAAGTTTTATATAAAGTTTTCAGATAATATATTTTTGTCTCAATTTATATGTCACTGATGGAATATTTGAGAAAATCAATTAAATTTGTTTTATAGCTTTAGATGTAAATTATTATGATTTATATGACTTTCCACGTAATTTTCATGTAATATATGCTACTCCATCTATTTCTATTTATATAATATTAATAGAATTTGGAAAATCAAATAAGTTTTTTACATTTGGGAAAAGAACAAAAATAGCACCTAAAACTAAAATAATACCACAAAAATAGTACCCACAATTAAATATCCAATAAATAGTCACCATCATAACCATTTTCATTCTGATGATACTGCCCATATACTCCCCTGTACTCAGCTGAGCTTCTAAACCTCTCTCAAACCTTCTTAGTGTCATCAACTATATTTCAAATTTTAGCAATAATTCCCTCAACAATCAGTCCATCAGTAGTGGTGGGCTCAATAACAACTTTCGAGCTGAAAAACGAAAATCCCATAAAAGGCCCTGATGGGTTTTTTGCACTTGCATTGAAAATTGAAGAGAACAATAGTTTATTTATAGTATTGGATGAATTGTACCAAGAATGGAAAATAGAGAAGTTATAATTGGAAATGGAACTATTAGAAGATTGAGAAGAAGATTGAGAAGAGTTGCTTTGATCTTCTTCTCCCTAATTTTTCAATACTAAAAATGACTTTTTTTTGGTTCTTTGTGTAATGAACTTTGACGAACCTTAAAACACAAAGGTTTAGGCGAGGGCTTAAGCATTCAGATTTCTACTGTATATGCTTACATAGATTTCTTCTGTAAAAAGTGTATTTATGTGGTATATATACTGTATCGATATGGTATAAAAATGTATCAATTTAGTATGAGAGAGTATCAATTGGGTATATAGACACTGAATATGCATGCATATATACCCCTTCTCTCTTGTTATAAAAGTGTATCAATATAGTATAAAAAAGTATCAATTGCGTATAGGGACTACATGTGCTTTCATAATTTTATTTTTTTTAAAGTGTATCAATGTAGTATAAAAGTGTATCAATATGGTATAAAAGTGTATCAATTGAGTATAGAGACTGTCTGTGCCCAATTGGGTCAAATGGCTAAAAAAGGGAATTAAAAATAGCTGACTGGCTACAGTTGTCCACCTTTTCAAATTGTGACCATTTTTTTTAAATGGCCACCCCATGTCTTTGTTCCTTTAAATGGGCCCCGTGTTAGCACGGGCCCAACATCCATTATATTTAGCTTATTTTAAAATTAAAAGTTAAATATTTGAAATTTGATACCAATCAGATGCTAAGTTGTAAGAATATATGATAAGTTGCGAGACATTTTAACTATTGTAATTTATAATATTTTTGTATATAATTTTTAAATAACATAGGTCATTCTTCTTGTCCAAATTTTTGTAGCATTAATAATCAATTATATTTTAAAAAAATTTAAGTTTATAATTATTATTTTTATAATATTTTTTTCTATTCCAATTTAAGTGGCACTTGTATAATTTTTAGAGTCGCCAAATATTTTATATCTTTTCATCTTTTAAGTTATTAATTATTGTGATTTACAGTATTTTTTTACATACTTTGTGAAATATGTAACAAATTAATTTCTTATAGATATTTTAATTTATTAACTATTGTAATTTATAATATTTTTTTATGTAATTTTCAAATAATATACGTTACTCTCTTTGTCCTAGCTTTTATGACATTGATAGTCAATTATATTTTAAAAATAATTTTAGTTTTGAATTATTGTGATTTATAATTTTTTCTATTCAATTTAAGTGGCACTGGTATAATTTCGAGAGTCAACAAAATACTTTATATATTTAAATTTTTTTAAGTTACTAATTACTTTGATTTATAGGATTTTTTACGTTTTTTATAAATATATAACAGATTAAAAAACTATGAAAAACAAATTAAAATGACGAAAAAAATTGAAGGCGAGGAAAATGATCAATGAAGTTGTGCCAAAGTAGGCATGTTGACCTTTAAATTTTTTAAATTGTTAATTATTGTGATTTATAGTACTTTCTTCTTATTTTTTGAAATATGTAACAGATTATTTTTTTTAGATATTTTAAGTTGTTAAGTATTGTAATTTATAATATTTTCGTGTAATTTTCAAATAATATATATTACTTTTATTATCCAAATTTTTGTGGAATTGATAGCCAATTATATTTTCTAAAATAAATTAACTTTATAATTATTATGATTTATAATACTTTTTTCTATTCTAATTTAAGTAGCACAGTGTCTAGATGATCATAATAATTAATTAGGGTGATATAGTAAAATCATGTTTGAAGCAACGAAGCAGACATGTATTAAAATGACTTACAATAATTAATTAAGTTTGATGTAGTAAAATTAAAATAAAAGTTACTTGTGAAAAAAAAATAATTAAATAGCCTCATATAAAATATCAAGTTAATTTAAAACATTAAGTGTTAAATTTATTTATATTTAAGACATTAATAAGTTTAATTTAATTTATTTAACTTCAAAAATCAAAATGTGGCAAATGAAAAAGAAGAGAAAAATAAATAATAAGAACTCAATTGATTAAATTAGCAAATGAAATTAATACACCAATTAATAATTTGGAAGGAGTGGATGCCAGTGGCAGCTATCCAGGAGAGTACAACTTATATATAATAACTGCAAGACACATATACTATAGTGCAATGACCAAATAGTCTATATCATTGTCAACAATGGCAGAAAATTACCGTGTTGAAACCACCAATTCTATTATATAATACTATATTTATCATGAACGCTTAACTAAGCTTAGCGTGCTGCCTTCTTGTCACGACTCAAATCCACCGTGACTGGCACCCATATTAGCCACTTGATAGGAGAATCATCTACTCAATTTATCATCTCCAAAATCAACACTTGCACTTTGTTTGGATGGTGGTTTGCCATGATTTCATAATGTCTGATACTATATGATATGATATTATACTGTACAATATAGTATAATATCATGTTTGAATAGACCGTATCATTTATTGTTGGTTAATAATAGTTTTATTGTTTGATTTGACAATATGATAATGTATCTTAACTGATAAGTTTACTAAAATACCCTTAATTATTATAAATGTTAAATTTATCAATAATTATTAGTAAAATAATTTTTTTCCTACTAATTTGTCATAAATTATGCCATGTAGATATATTAAGTTGTTAAATTCATGTAAATTCTAACAAAGTCAATGAAGGAATATATCAAAATAAATATAACCAGATTCATTTTTTATAGCAACAAATTTTACTTCTTTTTGGTGTTTTGAGACCTGACACCAACGACAAGTACAAAGTTTGAATGTATCTTTTGTGTATAGTATGAGTATGTTCAGTATTGAAGTCCAAAAAATATTTTCTAGTAAAATAAATTATTTCTTACTTATTTTCTTATGTTCGATACGCAAGTAGGAATCTTTTTCTAAAAAACATTTGTATATATTTAACACAAAATAATGAAAATGAATATGACAAAGGGGAAGGGGTAAGAAAAATTTAAAGTTTTTTTAACAAAATATTTGGTGGGTAGGGGTAGTGGAGTAGGATGTCGGGGTAGGAATTGGGATAAGAAAAAAAGTTTTAAATTTTTTAAAACATAAATACCAATGTGAACTATAAAATACAAATACAATTGTATCAATAAATACAAAAATATAAATGATGATACGAATACAAATACAACAAACGATTGTAGTATTTTCGTTATGCCCCATGACTTGTGCTCGACATAGTCATATTTTTTAAAAATACAAAAAATATAAAATAAAATTTAAAAAAAAATAAATTAAAAATTTAGAAAAGAAAATCGAAAAAAAAGAAAAGAAAAACACAAGCTACAGAAAGAAAGAAACGAAAAAAAAAAAGAAAAAACAAAAATAAGAAAAAAAAAAAAGGGAGGGAAATATGAAAAAGATAAAAATGATTAAAAAAACAATCAGAAAAAAATGAACAAAAAAACAGAAAAAATGATGGTGAATACAAGTACAATGAGCGATTATGATATATCCGTCATCATCAATAATTTATAATCGATGTAATTTTATTTTTAACAAATACAAAAAAATATAAAATATAAAATAAAATCCAAAAAAACATAAGAAAGAAAAAAACATAAAAAGGAAATTAAAAAGGAAAAATAGAAAAAAGAAAAAAAGGAGAAGCAGAGATCAGAAATAAAAAAGAGGGAAAAAAAGAAAGAAAAGAAGTTATAAATTATAATTTTTAAAAGTTGAGCTAAAAACACTTTAATTTTGTGGATGATCTATTACCCCCTTAAATAATTTTAAGTGAATACTAATAAAGTTATGCACTTACCACATATTTTAAGAGCAATATTCAATGGATAACTCATTTTTTTAAACTTATTTTATATTTGAATAACTCACATAATCAATGAGTTTTGCTCTCTTCATTTCGTAATAGTTAGCCTTTTTTCTAAAAAAATAAAACCTTAAAAGACAAATTAATTGTTCACATAATATGTAAGTTTTTATAAAGTGAGTTATATAATTTTTATTATATTTATGTAGAGAAAAAAAAGCAAGTTATGTAACTTTTATTATATAACTCACTTTTTGAGTAAGTCATGTAGAAAAATGCTTAGAAAAAAATGCATAATTCTTTTTTTAAGAAAGTTGTGTGACTTCTATTACATAACTCACTTTTTAAGTGAGTTATGTAAAAAGAAATGAATAACTCTCTTTTTAATAGAGTTATGTAACTTCTGTTAAATAACTCTCATTTTAAGAGAGTTATGTTAAAAAAATGCATAACTCACTTATTAAGTGAGTTATGTACATTTTCTGAAATTTAACTCCGTTTGTTCATTTCCATTAAAAATAATGCATATAACTTTTTTTTTAAGAGAGTTAAGCATATTATGGTACCACTTTAAAAACATGATATATTTTGATATTTTTTTTAGTTTCATGACATATTTTGGTTCCAAACTCCCAATTTCAAAATTAACATGTATTCCATTTTTCTCCATACATGTATTCTTCATTTTCTTTTACATTCTCTTTCTATAACCCATCACAAACTCACAAAGGCTTTCATTTTCTTTTAAATATTTTCAGTTTTCTCAGTTTAACAAAAACAATCATTAATTTGTGAAGTCTTCACGCAATTCAAGATCATGATTGCTGAACGATTTGATGAATATTATTAGATTAATCTTGTGTTATTTGTTATATTTTTTTTTTGCTTAAGAAAAAGTCATTGAAAAAGTTGATAATAGTTTGTGTAGTGATTCCGATTTTGAAGATTGCCTTCCAAAATTTTTAATTTCATCACATGCAAGACCTTGTAGGCAAGTTAATCGAGGAAAAGCAAGGAAATTTTCTCAATAATCAAAAAGTAAAGCAAAAAAATTGTCGAGTACAATTATTGAAGATTTTTCAAGTAATGAGTGTTGCAATTAGAACATTGTTTGGATGATGATTTGGTGTTTTTATTATCTGTTTTTGCTTATAAATTGATGAGTAGGAGAAGTTTCCTGAAAATAATTGATAAAAATTGGTATAGTAATTTCGATTTCAAAAATTATCTTTTGATTATATAAAAGATCTCATAACAAATAATAAATGTAGTAAAGTGAATGAGAACCAATGTATACTACTTATGTAAAATTTGAAAGATACTATTGCAAATAAATTTAACAAATTTGTTAGGTGTATATAAACCAATGTGTATCTATGTAAAATTAGAAATATATTAATTTAAACAATACATATCAATCTATCAAATGAATACGAATTAATAAATATCAATGCAAATAAATGTACGCAAATCTGTTATGTAAATATTGATCAAATGAATACGGATTAATAAATATCCATGCAAATAAATATATACAAATTTGTTATGTAAATATAGATTGGATTTGAATGGGTGGAAACAACATTTGGATGGAAGAGAATACTCATAATTAAATGTATTTAATGCCTAATTTTAAGGAGAGTGATAGTTTTAAATATATTTTACTTCTAATATTAAGGAGAAATTTTGATCAAAAGTTGAAGAGAGATGGAGCTAAGTCACTAAGGGCTCATTTGTTTGCACCTAATGGAGGTCTGAATCTGAATAGTTCAGACTTCAGACAATTAAGTGCATTTGTTTTTGACTAAAATTTTAGCTCTTAATAGGTCTGAATAGGTCTTAATCATTTAGATCTAGAATCAAGTCTTAATAGGTCTGAAGAGGTATTCTGGTATTGGATAATATTCACCGTCACCCTATTCATAATCATCAGTCACCACCTCTGCCACCGCCGTCATTGTCAACCGCCACCACCATCACAAGCACCATCGACAACAAATATCGCTACCAACCACTATTGTCAACCGCTACCACGCCTACTGCCTTTATTTTTCTAATTATATTTACTGCCACCACTGCCGTCAACAACACCATCATTATCAACCACTATCGACCAATTCCTACTATTGACCAACTCATCTATCACAACTAGTACCAACACTAACTACCACTAATACATCACAACCTCCACACATTCTTCGGCGGCCACTGCCATTGTCACTGGTAATGCCACCTCTACCATCACTATAATTTATCTCTACTAACAACCATCTCCACCATCACAACTAACAACATCTCCAACTAACATCAACACATCGTCAACCATCATACTTTCATTTTTTAGCCATCACAATCAACACCTCCAACTACTAACGTCAAGCAACGTCACATCACAACCACCACCACTACTATCAACCGCCACCATCATAACAGTCACTACAATACCATCACAACTATCACCACTAACATTACTAATCACTAACATCAATCATTGTCACCATAACAACCATTATAAACCATCTCCACTATCACTAACAAACATAAATATTTTTTCGATCAAATAATAATTTTATTGTATTAAATTACATACTTTTCTGATATATAATTAGTTTTTTATTTAAATTATACTTTTTATTTTATTATATATTCAAATAATTTTTTTTTGCACATTTAGATGTTGAAAAACAAATGGTCTTAATCATTCAGTTTTCAGATCTAGAGACAATATCTTAATCATTCAAATGTGCATTTAGATTCAGACGTCTGAATCTTAAAAAAAATGCAGCCTAACTATATTTAATATTTTTAAGGAAGAAAAATAATTAAATAGAAAAACATAAACGGAAAAGAAATTTCCTCCCCCATTTTTGTGCCTTATGGCTATCAAATGTCAATTCTTTTAGGCTTTTATTTGCCAAATAATTATTTGGCTAAAAACATGACAATTTTATTTAGAAAAAATGCATCGTTTTCATCCCAAACTATACCTGAAAAGTTGAAGCTACACCTAAACTATACTAGTGACCTATTACACACCTAAACTATAAAAAAATGAACTATTTACACCCTGTTAGGCTACCACCACTTGCATGTGGTGTAGTATTTTACACGGGCTGCCAAGTCAGTAAAAAGTATCACTTTTTTATAGTTAAGGTGTGTAATAGGTCACTTATATAGTTTAGGTGTGGATTCGACTTTTCGACTATAGTTTGGGGTGGAAACAATAACTTTTTCCTTAATGTTTTTAGCCGTTTACTTTTATTATTTAATAGAATGGATGCACCTAAAATAAGTGTAACACACGCGCCTTAGAATGGGGGTCGCGGGGAGGTAATAATATCACCTTTTTATAGTTAAGGTGTGTAATAGGTCACTAGTATAGTTTAGGCATGGCTTAGACTTTTCTGGTATAGTTTAGGGTGGAAACGATGCCTTTTTCCTTTTATTTAAAAGTTGGTATATACATGTCAATTCTCCCATCATCATGGGTCTATTTGGAATGGTGATTTATAATGAGTTAACTTGGACTAGCCCATACCCTGAACCCTAAACCCTAAACCTTGAACCCTGAATCCTAAACCAAAATCGCTCTTGCCCAAACCAATTGAACATTGGGCGGGTCATTTGAGTTTGGTCTAATTTTGCCACCCCTAAATAGAACTAATCCATTAATAAAACATCAAGTCTAAAGAACAAACATAAGCACAACCTAAAAGCGGAATATTGTACTTAATCAAATCATTCCAAGGAATCAAAAGTCCTCCGTACCAAAACTAAAATGTCAAAAAGAAAACCCAACCCCAAAAACTGATAGAAAAACATAAGTTCAGAAATAAGAAACTATGCCAATAAAGAGAGATTCCATGGTAGTCCGGATATGTTGCTCACCCTGAAATCTAGAGTCAATCACTGAAATCACAAGTAAGGTCTCGTAAGAGCCGCTGGAATATACAAAGAAACACTAGTGTAATGGTATGGTTATTTGACGAACCCAAAATGAGAATATGAACATATAACTAAGTTACAGTACAAGAAGTTAATACCTGTTTAACAATATACAATTAGCATAATAAGCAACAACGAATAATGAGGAATCAATCAATAAGTCAACATATTATCACCAAGTCAAGTTTAGTCAAGTCAAGCCAAAAGCAAGACAGGATAATTTATTAAATGCATAAAAATATATTTGCCCAATTCACTCGTGGAATTGTCAAACTCACTTGATCCTCGTGCATACGCGCTAAGAGATGTACAACCACCCTTTAGCCATGAATTGCAGGGGACAATTACCGTCCATGTACTAAACTCCAGACACAAGTATCTTCCAACCTTGTTCCACCAAAATCTATGAGAACGTTCTAAATAGCAAATATTCCACATTTAGCAAGTTAGATAGGTCAAATCATATAACAACCGTGAAATTATTTGCACAGGCCACACCAAATAACATGCGCTAACAACTCATACTACAAAGTATCTAACATGCACATACATATAAGACAAATTGAATTAAACTACAATACCATTACCTACCTCGAACCAAGCTTGCACAAGTCCTCTATGTTAGAGGTTTGCCCTTCCATGTAATTTTTTCTTGCTTGTGGTTTAGAGCATGCACATAAATACATAATTAAAGAAATGATCTAGCATGTCAAAATTTATAACACACACCCAACTCCTAAGGTCAAATTCATGATCATTCCGTTTTCATTCTACGACTTTTTCTCTGTAATTCACCTAAAACTATCAATTTCATGGATAAATTAGTGAATTAAAGAAATACAAAGGTAAATTAAATATTAATAATCAAAACCCATTAATTTATTCCTTAATCCCCTCCCCTCCTACTTTTTCAAACTAGAAATTAACCAAAATTCGCTCTAAAATCCTCTTTAAACTTCATAAATTAATAATTTTAAGGCTTAATAACTAAATACAAGTTAACGGGGGATGAATTCATTACCTTAATGTATCTAAACGAAGAAATTCTAGTGTGTTTAACCCTAAATCATTCCCCCTTTACCCCAAACGTTTTTTTTATAAATAAATTATTTTGAAGAAATATTTTAATAAATCTGCGATTTTCACCGCTATAGCAGTACCAACCACTATAGAGGTTGTTGACCACCTTTGACCCCCGCTATAGTGAAAATTATTTTTCTGTAGTGCTTACCACTATAGCGGACGGTGTTGATGGGACATAACATCCGTCTTCGCCCAAAAATTCCATTTTTTGCAACACAACTTAAGCCTGAAATATTTCGAACAATGCCCTTTACGCTTAGATTAATTTTGGAAATTCTACTTAATAAAATTTGATTCCGTAAATTCCTACAGGTTCCTTATCGTCTTAGCTAACTAGAAATAAAGACAAATACTACTACCACAGTCTAAATCATTTCTAGAATTTCTAGGTCACACCTGGCTCCGAAATCAATTAGAACTAGCCTATCCTAAAATTTATAACTTTTAAATCAGAAAAAAATTACACATAAAATTTTAAATAAAGGGCTCATATGTAATGACAGAGAGTATCTTTACACTTCTGCCTTGGGGGTTATATTGTTGCACTATATGTCATCTTTTTCTTTAGCATTTTGACATTCTTTGCACTTTGATCACTTTGCTTCCAACTTGTTTACATAAGTTGCACTTTGTCATCCATGTGACTGTTAACCAACTTGAAGGAACAACTTATCCTCTTTCTAAATTTAGGTTGTGGTTTAGGCTAAGTTCTTTCCTTTCTTCTTTTGCCCTTCTCATCTTTCACTGTTCTAGATTCCTATAATTTACATATTAATTCATCGTAAGGTGAAACTATATACTTTCTTTGTTCACTTTTGTTTGTAACATGTTGTTTCACGAAAGTCAATTTGACTAATTTTTTACGCTAAATTAAATGATATTAGTTTAATTAATATTGTAAATTTAAAATTTAGATGGTAAAAAACTATGCAAAAATACTAGTTGCAATTTTTCTCTATCTTATAATATTATTTAAAGTTCATGTTGTTTGACTATAGACAAATAAAATGTGACAAGTAAAAGTGAATGGAAAAAGTATACTCTCTCTGTTTAAAAAAGAATGACTTACTTTGACTTGGCACAAAGTTTAAGAAAATAAAGAAGACTTTTGAATCTTGTGGCCTTAAACTAAAGTTGTGTCAAATGTACCAAAATACCTTTTAATCTTGTGGCCCTAAACATGTCACGTGGAAAGTTGAAATTAAAGTATTGCCAAAAAAGGAAATGGATCATTCTTTTTGAAACGGACTAAAAAGAAAAGTAGGTCATTCTTTTTGAAACGGAGGAGTATGTCACAAGAGTATATGTTATGGATGATAACACTGGTAGTTTGCGGAGTGGTACCCTTTTTTGAAATGAAATGGCGCCAAAGGATAACTTAATTACAAAGAAGAAGTTTGTATTTTCAAAGATAACTATATTAGAAACGCCTATAGAGCAAATTTGAGAGAAGTATCAAATCTAGATTTGCCACAAAATCGATGCATCAACATTTTGATCAGATCTATTATTTCCAAGCACTTTACTGTAAATATAAATTGTTATTTTTATGGGCATTTTAACATTAACTTTAATACTTTTTTGAATGCCTAATCTTGGTTATAATATTCCTTTACGACAAATATCATTGTGGAAGTTTTTGATTGCATCAGTTATACTGCATTTGTTGTTGGCATTTGATGCCTTATTTTAATGCCATTGTTTGCCACTTTTCACACGTTGCATGGCTGCAATTTGCAGCTTCCTAACTCGCATTTCATTTGTATTTAATAAACCATTAATCACCATAGTTAGTGGTGGTAGAATATTGATATAAGTTTCATGTAACTTATCACTCTTTATTCCTCCATTATCCTATTCTTTATGTGGTGTACCTCATGTAACTTTTGTAACTCTTGAAACCTCTAGGTCATTGATCTTCCCTCTTTGCTACCATCATTCATTCTGATTCAATAAAAGGATGAATATCTTTAACTATAAATAAAGGTGGTTTTGCATGTTGTTCAAAACATAAGATAATATAGAATTCACTAAAGTTAGTAAAAAGAGAGTTTGTTAGTTAAAGGGAGGTGCTCTTTTTGTGGAGCTTTGAACTCAACGTTTGTCCGAAGTTGTTGAGTTTTTATTTGTGAGAAGGCTGTTGTATCCTGGAGGGGACAAGTCAAAAAGATTACTGTTGGACCGGTGAAATAATTTGCGGTAGTGGGCTTGAATCTCCTTAAATGGAGCGAGATATCCATGCCTCAGACGAAGAAAAAGAAGATAAATTTTCATTTTTCGTCTCTTGTAACTTTTCAGTTGTAATATTTTTGGTAATTTTACCAATAATTTTAAAGATATTCAATGACAACAACTGGAAAATTTGGGGATGTCAAGATAGAGATCTTAACAAACCATTCTGGATCAACGATACTCATTTTAAAAGGTGGAAGGGTAAAATGCTTTTCTACTTAAGTCTTCTCAATATCTCTTATGTATTAACTGAGAAGAATCCAAACAAAGTAGATAACTCTTCCATGAGTGATGAAGAACTCATTTCTGTTCAAGAGAAAGTGGAAAAATATGATGGTGACTTCTACAAGTGTCAGTATTTTTTACTTAATTGTCTATCTGATAATTTTATGATTATTACGATAAAACTTACTCTAGTACAAAGAAAATTTAGAAAGAATTGTAGAGTAAGTATGATATTGAGGAGGTGCGCGAGAGCGAAAAATCTGCAGCTAGCAGATTTTTTTGTTTTCAAATGGTGGACAACAAATCAATGGTAGATCAAGCTCAAGACTTCATAATGATTGTTGGCAAGCTCAGGTTCGAGTAAGTCAAAATTGGAGATAACCTTTTTATTTGTGGCATAATTGATAAAATTTCATCTCCATGAAAGGAATTTCAAAAAACTATGAGCCACAAGCAAAAAAAACTTCTCTTAAGACTTTGATAATGAGAATCCGCATGGAAGAAGAATCTAGGGACCAAGATGCACTTTGAAAATAGAAGAGAACAACATCACACCGAAGGTAAATTTAACTTCTTCATATAATGCTGCCCCTGAAACAAAAATACTACTTTGAAGCCTAAGAAGAAAAAACTCAAGAAAAATGATAGTAGAAATTCCAAGGACAATAATGGTGGAAACAACTAAGAAAAAAATTAATATGTACAAGAAAAAGGACTGTGCTTTGTCTGTGGCAAGAGTGAGCATATTGCTCGATTTTATAAATTTTGAAAATGTGGGCCTACACCTCAGGCAAACATTATCAAAGAACTATTTGTGGCAGTGATAACAAACATAAACATGGTGAAAAATATTGATGGATGCGGACTGACTCTGGTGCAAACCGTCATGTCTGTTATGACAATGACTGGTTTAAAAAGTATACTCCTTTTAAGGAGCCCAAAACCATCATGCTTGAAAATTCTCACACAACTCAAGTCTTGGAATAGGAGATACCGAGTTGAGGTTTACTTCTGAAAGAGTATTAATTTTATAAGATATACTTTATACTCCTTCCATGAGGAAAAATTTGATGTCTAGTTTTCTTCTTAATAAAACAGGCTTCAAATAGATTATTGAATCTGATCAGTATGTAATTGTGAAAATAATATTTTTGTGGGAAAGAGATATGCATGTGATGGTTTGATTAAGTTGAATGTTGAAATGAATAAAAAATCTATGTCTGTTTATATGCTTTCTTCTACTAATTTTTGGCATGCTCATCTGTGTTATATAAATGATCATTATGTGGGAATCATAGGTAGTTTAGGATTAATTTTAGTGATCACAAATAAATTTGAAAAATGTGAGGCTTGTATTAAAGCCAAAATCACAAAAAAAACTCATTTTCAAGTTGAAAGAAAAACTAATTTATTAGAATTAGTTCGTACTGATATTTGTGAACTTATAAAATTTTTAACGCGCGAAGAAAATAGATATTTTATTACTTTCATTGATGATTTTTCTAAGTTTGCATATGTTTACTTAATGAAAAATAAAAGTGATGCTTTTGAGAATTTTAAAAATTTTCTCCATGAAGTTAAAAATCAATTTGGTAGAAAAATAAAAAGAATAAGAAGTGACAGAGGCCGTGAATATGAGTCACATGAGTTCAATTCTTTTGTTAGATCATTGGGTATAATTTATAAAACTACTTCTCCTTATTCGTTCGCATCTAATAGTGTAAAGGAAGAATAGAATTTTGGTTGAGTTAACTAATGCCATGTTAATTGAGTCTTGTGCACCTTTGAATATTTGGGGTGAAACTCTTTTGACTGCTTGTTATGTGTTGAATCATGTGACTCATAAAAAGACCAAACTAATTAACACCTTTTGAGTTGTGGAAAAGTCATAAGCCAAATTTGGGATATCTAAGAGTTTGGGGTTGCTTAGCCTATATAAGGTTATTGGATCCTAAAATTTATAAGTTGGGTAAAAAAGTTACTACTTGTATTTTTCTTGATTATGCTTCAAATAGTACAACCTATATATTTTTTAATCTTGAATATAGTATTATAATAGAATCGGATGATGCTATTTTTTAGGAAAATAAATTCCCTATTGATTCTAAAAATAGTGGGGGTCAAAGGACTAAGCAAAATATTTTGTCACTACCTAGTTCTTTTATTTCTACTTTGAAAAATAAAGAAAATGATGATTTTGAGTTAAGAAGAAGTAAACGAGATAGAGTAGAAAAAGATTTTGGTCCTAATTATTATATTTTAAACTTTGGAGATGATCATCTAACTTTAAAAGAAGCTTTGTCTTCACATGATGCTATTTTCTAGAAAGAGGTTGTAAATGATGAAATAGAATCACTAATTTCCAATAAAATTTGAAAACTAGTTGATTTACCTCCGGTTTGTAAAATAATTGGATGTAAATAGGTCTTACGTAAAAAGATAAAACCAGATGGATTTGTTGATAAATGCAAAGCCAGGTTAGTGACTAAAGGTTTTAAATAACTAGAAGGCCTAGAATTTTTGATATTTTTTCTCCGGTAACTAGAATTATATCCATTAGACTTTTAGTTGCTATTGCAATAATTTTTGATTTACAAATTCATCAAATGGATATAAACACTACTTTTTTAAACGGAGACCTAAATGAGGGATTTACATAGAACAACCTGAGTGTTTTGTTGAGGCTGACTAAGAAAGTAAAGTGTGTATATTTACTAAATTTCTATATGACTTGAAACAGACACCAAAGCAATGACATGAAAAGTTTGATTCCTACATGATTGATAATGAGTTTAAAACAAATGAGTGTGATAAGTGCATATATCATAAGTCTTGGAATAATTTGCATGTTAGTATTTGCCTATATGTTGATGATTTATTGATCTTTGACTCTAATATGAATGTTATTGGAGAAACTAAAAATATTCTTAAAGGCCACTTTGACATGAAAGATCTTGATGAGGCAAATTTTATTCTAGGAATAAAAATTACTTGAACATGTGATGGAATTTTCCTTGACCAGTCACATTATATTGAGAAAATTTTTAAAAAATATAATTTCCTTGATTACATGTATGTTGTAACTCCATTTGATTCTAGTGTTCACTTGTTTCCTGTTAAAAGTGAAAATGATGTTATAAATCAAAAGGAATATGCTAGCATAATAGGAAGTTTGAGATATATAACTTATTGCACTAGGCCTGATATTGCATATGCAGTAGGAGTGTTTAACAAGTTTACTAGTAAGTAAGCTAATAAACATTGACATGTTATAACGCGAGTAATGGGATATTTAATTAGAACAAAAAATTGTGGGTTGTTCTATACAAAATATCCTGCTGTACTTGAAGGCTTTTGTGATGCGGATTGGAACACTTTATCTGATGATTTCTATCTACTACTGGTTATATTTTTACTTTGGGTGGTGATGCTATTTGTTGGAAATCTAAAAAGCAAACAATTATTGCTAACTCTACCATGGAGGCTGAACTAATTGCTTTAGCTTCAGCTAGTGAGGAAGCGAATTGATTGCGAGATTTGTTATTTCAAATACCTTATTTTGAAAAACTAATTTCTCCTATATTAATTCATTGTGATAGCACCGCTGCAATTGGTAGAGTTAAAAATCGTTATTACAACGGTAAATTCAGATCTATAAGGAGAAAACACAGTAATATGAGATCATATTTGACAAATGGTACCATTAATGTTGATTTTGTCAAATCTTGTGATAATCTTCCAGATCCATTGACTAAGGCATTAGTAAGAGAAAAGGTCTAGAGTACATCAAGGGGGATGGGATTAAAGCCTATTGAATCTTAAGTCATATGTGAGGAAACACAACATGGGGGCTAGAGATCCTATAACCAGGTTCAATGGAAAAAAAGAATCATATGATGACTTGTTGTGAAAAATGCACTATCTTTTTTATACCCCCCATGGTGTGAGTTCATTTACCTGTAATGGTTGTGACGTTGACTTTAAAAGAAACTCTTAATGAATATTTGTAGCTCGTATGAGTGGAGTGCTAAAATTATAAGAGCACTCTCAACGGATTTCACCTATGTGTGTATAGAGGTAGGCGTTTCCTATGAGAACTAGACTCATTCTCAAACATATTCATGAAATCGGGATAACATAATGTCGTAATGTGCTGGCTATAAAGCTCAACTCAACACCTTGACTATTATGTGTAAGCAGTAATTTTTTATTTTCCTTAAGCAGTCATAGTTCAAGTCTGAGATCACTACGACTCTGGAGTAAAAATTACTGTTTTACTAAGAGGAGGTTCAGTGCAGAGCACACCTTCATTATGCATAGTAGTCTTCCTTCAACTAGTAGACTCTCTTGTGTTAATATTAAAATGAGTGGGGGACTGTTATTTTTATAGGCATTTTAATATTTCCTTTAATATTTTTTTTAATGCCTAATCTTGGTTATAATATCCATTTAAGACAAAAAACCATTGTGGGAGTTTTTGATTGCAACATTTATACTGCATTTGTTGTTGGCATTTGATGCATTATTTTAATGCCATTGTTTGTCACTTTTCACACGTTGCATCGCTGAATTTTGCAGCTTCCTAACTCCCATTTTATTTGTGTTTTATGAACCATTAATCACCATAGTTAGTGGTGGTAGAATGTGGATATAAGTTTCATGTAACTTATCATTTTTTATTCCTCAATTATCCTATTCTTTATGTGGTGTAACTAATGTAATTCTTGTAACTTTTGAAACCTCTAGGTCATTGATCTTCCCTCTTTACTACTATTATTCATTCTTATTCAATATAAGGATGCACATCTTCACTGATAAATAAAAGTGGTCTTTCATGTTTTTCAAAACATAAGATAATACAGAGTTCACTAAAGTTAGTAAAACGAGAGTTTGTTAGTTGAAGAGAATTGTTCTTTTAGTGGAGCTTTAAACTCAATGCTTGTCCAAAGTTGTTGAGTTGTTCTTTATAAGAAGGCTGTTATATCCTGGAGGGGACAAGTCAAGAAGATTACTGTTGGACCGGTGAAACAATTCACTGCAGTGGGCTTTAATCTCCTTAAAGAGAGCGAGATATCCACGCCTCAACCGAAGAAGAAAAAGATAACTTTTGATTTTTCTTCACTTGTAATTTTTTAGTTGTAATATTTTTTGTTATTTCACCAACATAAATACATCCAAACAGTTCAATGAATATAGCAAAAGGGATAATGAAAAATGATGATACCATTTTTAGAGTTGGGTTCAAAATCCTACATATATAGCGTGATGAAGTTTTACTTAAAAAGTGAACTCCAGCATACGATATTGGAGTTTCACATATAGAATTTTGGATTTTCCAACAGTGTGATGGAATTTTACTTGGAAAAAACTATACTCTAGGTACTGAAGTTTTTCGCGTTTTATTTAGGGGTTTTGTCCAAGTGTTTTTTGTATTAAAGAATAGCTAAATGTTGACTAACTTTTGAGGAAATTTCTTAAATAACAAATATGATTCTATAACTAAGTCTTTCATAGCAATATCTATAACGGAAAAGGGCCTAAAATGCCTTTAACTATGTGAAATTGTGCAAAAATGTCCTCAGTCCACCTATTGAGCCTAAAATGCCCTTCATGTCTACCTATTGGGCCTAAAATGCCCTTTCCATTTACATATTGGGGCAATTTTGCCCTTTTATTTAAGAAAAAATTATTTAATACCACAATTTATCTTTATTAAACTACATAAAATCCCTATAATTTTTATTAACGTTAACCAAATAAATAGTGCACAATATCAATTTAATTTCATCATTCTAAATTAATCTGATAAATAAAAAGAAAAACAACATAAATAGCCATTTTAAAAACTTATTACATATACATAGCCATATTAGTTGGTTGTCAGATATAACATATAAAAATTTACTTTTATAACAGATTCTAATATATAGAAAAATAGTTATATATTAAATTCTCATATTTCTTATTTATTACTTATTTTTAAGGAAGCCTTTGTTCATTCATTTTTATAGACGATATCAAAATTTTATATTTTTCATTTTTATTGCTTGCTTTCACAATGCCTCCATAAAATATATGGTGTATTTATACCTTACAAATTCGTGCTATATTTATATATTATATACAAATTATATTCATATCATAAAAATACATGGTATATTTATACCATATAAATTATATCTATACCATACACATACATGGTATGTTTTAGATATAAGAAGTTTATACCATGTAATACTAAAAATATATATTTATATTTAATAAATAATTTTTTAACAAGAAAAGTATTTTCGACATAATGAGATATACCATGAATATTTATCTCATAAATTATCTCAAAAATATAATAATAATCTGACATTGACATAAATTATATTTATACAACAAAAGTATATGGTATAACTGAACTTCCAACATAATGATTTTTATTCCATAAAAGATTATGGTTAACTCGTTACATTTGAACTAAAAAGACACGATAATGAAATAATACTAGATGATTAACGTATATGAAAATAAAACAAAACATATACGAGAAAATAATAGAATACTTAGTTTATTTAAAAATATTTGAATTTTGAATATAAGAGGGAGAAAGATTTGAAAGAAGGAATTATCTTTTTCACTTTTAATTGGAAGATTGAAAATATATCTCTTAAATTAAGGTGAATTGATAATTAGTCATAGCATTAAATTAGGAATTATAATTATCTTTTCAATTTTTTTAAATGGCTATATATGTAAAAAAAACTTTTATTTTTGTAATATTGAAAAAGTACTAGTATTTATGTAATTAAGTTTTAAGTATGGCTTTTTCATGTAGTTTGCCTAAATAAAAGAACAACATAGGCGCAATAGGCAAATGAGAAGGGCATTTTAGGCCTAATAGGTAGGTGAAAAGGGCATTTTAGGCCCAATATGTAGACGAAAAGAGCATTTTAGGCCCAATGGGTAGAAGAAGAGTGTTTTTGCACCATTCAACATAGTTGAAGGGCATTTTAGGCCTTTTTTCCGTATCTATAATTAAGTCTTAAAAAAGTGATTTGAACTTTTTGCCCTTCATTCAAATTCTTCATTTAGAAAATATCGTCTTTTTACAATTTTCTTCAATTAAGTATTATTTTATTAAATTAAACTGACAAGCGGCACTTTCGAGATGCCACCTTGAAATATCAAAATAGTCTTTTCAATTCCATTTGACTCGGGGCGTTAGGGACCCTCCAATAGAAATCTCGTCTTTGGGTTTCGGTCTCTGTTCGATTGCTTTATAAAGGGGAACAAAAAGAAAAGCCCTATACACCAAAAGTAAAAAGGGGAAATCCCTTGATCAAGTCTTGAATGAGACCGAAGGAAAGGAGAACCGCCTAATGAAAAAAAAAGCTAAAAAAAAGAAGTAATTTCGTACATAAATATATGGGTTTTCGGGTTTAGATTGAAATGGAATCCCCAAAAACCAGGGTTGGAGTATTAGACTTGTTTTGCTTTGATAGAGACACTATAATTGTAAGTGGAATAACAATCATTCGTCCGATTGCTCTTATCCTTCCTTCCTAATATTTACACGAAGAGATATGATTGCTGCCATGATTATTCGAGCATAAATTTAAGGAAGCTCATGAAGCTTTCAAGTAATTTCGTGTTTCTTTTTTTTTTTTGAGTTTACACTTTTACTCGATCCATGAACGAGATAGTTAATTTAGTTATATTTTTATTATGTTTTGGTTGATTTATGAAGATTTTTACTTTTGTAAACTCATCTTTTGGTTGAAAAATATTTTTTTTGGTCATCATTATGATTTTTTCCTTTTGGATTCTCTAATTCATTACGTTTAATCAAAATTTTAGCTTTGTATGCAGTTTCTTTAATTGTTCATGTAAAAATTAGTGCTTTGTTTTAATTTGTACGTCTAAATGGTCCGTTGGTGTAAAACTCTTTTCTTTTCCTATTCCATTGTCTACAACACTGGTTCAACGTCTAGCTATCCTATTAATGATAATGGACTCATACCCTTTATATCTCAACTTCACTACTTGTCCAAATCAATTACGGCAACAGAAACATCCATGGTTGTACCAACTAGAAGTATAATTTTCATGTAATTACTTGTATATAGGTGGTTTATTAGAAGCAACCTCTCTGCCTCTGAGGTAGTGGTACAATCTGCATACATTCTACCCTCCCTAAATTTCATTGAATATGTTATTGTTACTTATGTATAAGTTTGATTCGTAGTAATGGTAGTAGTTATTCTTGTAGTAATATATAGTTTGTTGAATGGATTTGTAGGACGTGGTGGCAGTGGATTCAGAGGTGATAGAGGAGATGGAGGAGGAAGATGAGGACGATTAGGTAGAGCTGGTTTCAGTGGTAGAAAATGTGGTTTTGGTAGTGGAGGAAGTGGGGTGAAGTGTGGTGGTAGAAGATGAGGAGGAGGTAGAAGTGAAGGAAGGGGACGTGGAGGAGGAGGAATAAAGGGTGGTAGCAAGGTTATAGTGGAGCCTCACAGGGGCGTATCTAAGGCCTTGGTGGGGGCTCCTGGGAACCCATTAACCTTTGTGCCGATCTAGTATTTATATAGAGAAATTTAGTAAATATATAAGAATTATAAGTTGAGAACCCATAAACAAAGTATATTGTTGGTCTAGTGAAGTAGAGGGACTTGTTAAAGTTTTATTGACCTGCTGACTGTGGGTTCAAATCCCTTTAGTTACTATTTGATTTTATTTTTATCTAACATGGGAACCCACAAACTTTAAATCTTAGATTCGCCTCTGGTCAGCCTCATAAACATGTGTTTTGCGGAGAAATGACTTTTAGAGTCACCACTTAATTTATTTAGGAAAATTAAGAATTTTTTTTAAAATTATTCAAATGATTTTAAAATAGAAAAAATCATTTAAATTTAGAATTTCTAGGTAAGCGGTTCTTATTAATAATTTTAGGAAGGTTTTTACGGATCCTAAAATGTCCTATAAATTGCGGTTATCTGGACTGTTTAAAAATAATTCTTTTGACTAAGTTCTAAAAGAAAAATTGATTGTTGAAAGGAAATTACTTAAGGAATATTTTTTCTGAGTTTTATGCAAAATCAATTTTTAACGACTTTGTAAGAAATCTAACTAGTTCTAAGCAAACTAAAGTCAAATACCAAATAAACATAGAAAAAAGGGGAAGGGGGAAGAAATAAGAGATTTAGGCTCTTAAGCCCAAATCTATTAGCCCTGTCCTAATCTAATTGAGTTTTCAGCCCATCTTCACCTGTCCTAATCAAGATATTGAGATTTGGCCCATAACCTATCCTAAACTATCTTTTGGACCTTTTGGTCCATAATCGACTTCACCTGTATTAATTTACAACTTTGGGTTCGAGTCTCAAATGACTAAATAAATAACTAAATGCATAATGATAAATAAAGCAATAAAAAGAGATGAGACTTTTCATGTCTCTTAGCTACTGAAAAAAAAACTTTAACCCCATTTTCTCCCATCAGTGATAACTTTTTCCTCCAAAAATATGTCTAGTTTGATAGGCTCGAGAGGATGACTTGAAAGGGGAATGGGCCATGTTGGCCCACTGTCAAAATACACATCAGAAGAGTCCATTTGGACTTTTTCAAGGTGGCAAAAAGCTTCGCCGGAATCAACCACCACCAAAAAACTTTGCCATCAACTCAAAAACTCGAAAATTTTGAGAAGCTGACCAATTTTTTATGAAACAAATTTTTACTAAAAAAATATAACTATTTTTCTCAAAAGGGTCTTTTTTCCCTTTCAAGCCTCCTTCAAAATTGCTCCCAAATGAGCTATTTATAGAGAGAGTGGAGGGTCATCCTTTATTTTCCTACCAATGTGGGACAAAATGTGAAGGGTGCTTTTGGAGATTTTGAGGGAGAACTCCAAACATAGGGACGTGAATGAGCTGAAATAATACTATGTTAATATCAATTTGAATTTTGAATTTGTAAATCGGATAAAATTAAAAGTTTAAGGGAATTAACGGTTGTTGGATGTTGTTCGGGTCTACGGGCTAGGTTGAATATCGTTGGGTTATTGTTTGGTTTACTGGAATTGCTGTGTTGAATCGCGTTTTAGAATTGTTCGTTTGTTCGTTTATGCGGGTCGGGTCTTGCTGACGTCACGGGTCAGGTTTTGATGGCGTCGGATCATCGCCGGGTTAGGTTGGGTTGTTGGATTGTCGATGGGCCGGGTTGATGGTTGTTTGTTGGTGCGTATTGTACATAAATTATTGTTGTTTCTATGTGTGCTTGTACGTTGGTTGACTGAGAAGAAACACAAGGTGGGCCGGGTCAGTTTAAAAGGTTTGGGTCGCTGGGGTTGTTTAGCTGTTGTTGCAATTGGGCTGTGGTAGAGGTTTTTCCTTGGGCCATTGGTGATGTTGTTTGCTGAAGAAAGGAGCGGGCTAGCAATGGTTTTGGGTAGTTAATGCTGAATTGTTGCTGTTATTTGTTGGATTGGGCTAGGTGAGTGGAGAAGGAATTTTGGGCTGCTGAAATTGTTGGGTTAAATCATTTTTGGGCTGGTTTGGTTATTTTTATGAAAAGGGTAGATTATGTCTTTAAATTTTGGGGGTTATTTAAAACAAAACTCCCAATTAAAATTTAGGACTTAGTCAAATTTAATTAATATTTTGATTGAATTAAAAATTAGGGATAATACCCACGAAAATACCTGAAGTTTGACCGGATTACCAGTTGAGCATACTGAACTTTGCGGGTGTCCTATTAGCCCCCCCCCCCCCCCCCCAGACTTTTTTTTTCATATTTAATAGCATATATCTGCCACTTGGCACATTGTATGTTAGTCACGCGCATTAAGCGCGTGAATAGTGCTAAAATGTTTTAAACTCTTTTTTTTGCCAAACAACCCCTTAATTTTATAATTATTTAAAGTTTCACATTTTTTCTCCTCTCTTCTTGAGTTTCATTTTCTTCTTTCTATTTGTTGCAGTCCATTTCGTTCCTTTTCAGATTCCATTCTTGAAGATTCCGTCTTCGAAACTGAAAACTCAATGGAAGAAAGTTTGGGGTTTTGAGTTTAAGAAAGTTTGTTGAAGAAAGTTTTCAAGAAATTTGAGTTGGGATGGACTTGGAATTTGAAACTCAATGGAAGATTCAATTGAATTGGCATAATTTAGAAATGGAATTTGAAAACTTTTGCGGACCCGGATGAAGAAAATTAATGGAAGATTTCATTCAATTATTGAAAATTCAATGTATGTTTTTTATATATCATCTATGTATACTATACAATTAAGTAGTTGTTTAACATAACTATCCATAAAATGTTGATATCTACCTGGTGCATTTTTATATCCAAATGGTAGTACATTCCATTCATAAAATCTTTGTGGTACCGTAAATGCGGTTAATTCCTTAGATTCTTCTTCTAACTTTAAATGGTAAAATCCTGATTTACAATCAAATTTGCTAAAATAATTATATCCTTGTATTTGTCTTATTTTTAATATCTTATTTGGTATTGGGTAATTATAAGTCATTGTTTTTGCATTTAAATTTCTATAATCAATAACCATTAGTAATATGTAATATGTGCTACATAGATAAATATACTTGCGCATTTAAAGAATATTACTATAAAGGAGCATATAATATAAAAGAAAGTAAAGAAATCTATCATCCTAATACATATTAAGAAATTAATTTCTAATTTTGGTCAAGTGTTTAGTTTGTATATGAGGATTGGATTCTTAAGTTTCCTTTTGATTCTACACTAAACATGAAACCTTATGTGAAATGATTTACTTAAATGTGTAATTTGCATGCATAATTGATAAAATACTTGCGTGATTGTCTCTTATTAACAGACATGACATCGAAATGCATAATTTCCGACTTGAATAAAGGAGAAAAACTAAATGGTGACAATTACGATATTTGGAGTTGTAAAATATGGTATATGCTGGAAGAGAAAAATACTGTTGAAGGTATTAACCATGTCTTATGTCTACTAGAAGAGGGTAACACTGTACAACACAGAAGGGACCTTGAAGCTCATAAAGCTTGGAAAAAGGCTGATTCCATTGCATGTGGAATCATTGTAAGTTTTGTGGCTGATGACCTCATACATAAGTGTGAGGAATTTCCTACTGCCAATGCCATCTGGTCACACTTGCGAGGAACATATGGGGGGTGCTTCTATCACCCGCCTTAGATAGATGACTATCAAGTTTGACACTTACAAGAAGCGTCATGATCATAATATCAAATAACACCTTAAGGTGATGACGAATATGATATCTCAAATCAAAAGTGCTGATCATGTTTTCTTCGGCGAGCAGCAAGTTCAGGAAGTGATCCGATTTCTTTCCGATAGTTGGAAACACTTGAAGGCCAACTTAACCCACAATGATAACATAAATTTTTTTTTCTGATATTGCCCATTATGTTGAACTTGAAGATGAGTGGCTTGGTGTTGCTAAAGCTGCTTCTAATGCCTTTATGGCAGAATCAAGTGGTAAGAAGTCTTTAGGATTCAAGCGTAAGAAGAAGTAGAAAAAGGACGGGAAGGGTAAAGAAACCAAAAAAGGACCCTCTGAGAAAAAGAATAAGCCAAATTCCAAGAAGGGAAAAAGGTTTTCCAAGAAGAAAGACAAGAGCAAGATGAAGTGTTACAATTGCCAAGTTCAGGGGCATTTTGCTCGTGAATGCCTTGAGAAGATAAAGGTAGTATTTCTTAACACAACTCTAAGTGCTATATATGTTTCTAGCAGTGCTTTATTAACTGAATCTTCTACTATATGGATTGTAGACTCAGGAGACACCGACTATGTGAGTCGAGATCGAGAAGAATTTATGAATTTCTATAAAGTTTTACCTGGATCAAGGTGGATTCATACAGGAAATAATTTAAGACATGAAGTCAAAGGGATTGACATTTGCAAAGTAGATTTTTGTGGAGGTCGGTCTTTAATGTTGCATGACGTCCTATATGCTCCAAAAATTCAACGAAATTTAGTGTATGTGTTTGTTATTTTAGATGATAGTTTTCATTTGTTTTTTAATCGTAATTCTATAAGAATTACTCTGGATAATGTTTTTATGGTTTTGGGCATTGTTATGATCGCTTTATTATTTTAGATTGTAATCCTTTAACTTATGACTATTATGTTGACTGTTGTCTAATGTTATGTTATTCTAGTAATAATGATGTTGATATACTTACATGGCATGATAGATGGGGTCACATAGGGTAAGATTGAATGAATAGATTGGCAAAGGAAGGAAATCTAAGTTCTTTATTGAAATGCCAACTTGTGAAAATTGTCTTGCCGAAAAGATTACACGTAAATTATTTGGGAAGGTTAAACGAGCTAAATTCCTATTACAATTAATCCATTCTGATAGCTGTGGTCTAATGAATATGAGGGCAAGGTCTGGTGCTTTATATTTCATTATATTTATAGATGATTTCACGCACTTTGGTTATGTCTATTTGATATCTCATAAATCTGAAGCACCTGAATACTTTACAAGATATATGAATGAAGTTGAAAATAAATTAGACAAAAGTATAAAGGTATTAAGAACCGATAGAGGTCATGAATATTTGTCAAAATAGTTTGAAGAACTGTGTATTTAAAAAGGCGTTATCAACCAATTAACTACTCTTTATACACCTCAATAAAATGGTGTAGTTGAAAGAAGGAAGAGAACTTTGTTGGATATGACAAGGTCCATGATGACACATGCAAATTTACCAATCTCTTTCTGGGGAGATGCATTATTAACTGCGGCCTACATATTGAATAATACACCCGCTAAATCAGTGTCTTCTACTGCTTATGAACTATAGACTGATAATAAACCAAACTTTAATAATCTACGACCTGGGGTTGTGTTGCATAAATTAAAGATCATTTTGGTAAGTTTGGAAAACTAAGTCCAAACGAAAAGAAATGTATCTTTATAAGATACTCAAAACACTCCAAAGAGTATGTGTTCATTAGTGAATTGGATGATGGAAGTACAACTGAGATTAAATCAAGAGATGTCACATTCCTGAAAATGATTTCTTCAAAAGGTGTGAAATAAAGAAAAATGAGCCTTTTTATGAAATGTTGAATTCATATGATCAAATAATGTCTCCGAACATACTTGGTAATTCAATAAATGAAGAAATAATTGTTGGTCTAAGTAGGAGTTGTGAATCCCAAAATTCTATTGAGGAATCTAAACTTCAATTATGTAAGAGTACCAGAAAAGGTGTGCCTAAATAATATTATAAGATTGAGGATTATGTTTTCCTGGTATCTCCCATAGAATCAGATGAACCTAATTCTGTGACTGAGGATTTATCGAGTCCTAAAAATATGAATGGATAAAAGCAATGAAAGAAGAGTTAGAGTCCATGAAACCAATAAAGTTTGGGATCTAGTTGACCTTCCTTCTGGTCGTAAATCTATTGAGAACAAATGGATTCTCAAAGTTAAACACAAATTAGATGGGACAATAGAAAGGCACATAGTACGATTGGTGGCAAAAGGTTTTACTCTAGAAACTGGAATAGATTATGAGGAAATTTTTTCACCAGTTGTGAAATTTACCTCAATTCACTTGCTTTTGGCTATATTTACACGTTTAGATTTAGAATTGCACCAAATGGATGTGAAGATCGCTTTTCTCAATAGAGAACTAAATGAGGAAATATATATGGAACAACCTGTAGGTTTTGTTGTTAAATGTCAAGAAAAGAAGGTTTGTAAATTAATCAGATCAATATATGGCCTAAAGTAGTCTTCAAGGCTGTAGTACCTGAGATTTCATAAGAAATTGATTTCATTTGATTTCACCATGATCGATGAAGACCATTGAATCTATGTGAAAAAGTCCAATGAAAAGCTTGTGATTCTTTCACTTTACGTGGATGATATTTTATTAGCTGGAAATAATTTAGAGTATGTGAAAATTATTAAATCATGGCTTTCAAAGTCATTTGACATGAAATATATGGATGAAGCAGACTATATATTGGGTGTTAAAATCCAAAGAGATCGTTTTAGAAAAATTTTAAGTCTTTCTCAAGAAACATACATAACAAAAATTCAGGAATGCTTTGAAATGAATAACTGCAAATCCCTGGATACTCCTACAGTAAGAGGTGAAACTTTAAGCCTTAAAATATGTCCAAAGACTAAAAAAGAAAAGAAAGACATGTCTCAAGTACCGTATTCTAGTGCAGTTGGGAGCTTGATGTATGCTATGATGTGTACTCACCCAGACATTTGTTATGCCATAGGTCTGGTTAGCAGGTATCAATCCAATCTTGGAAGAGATCATTAGAAAGCATTAAAGAGAATTTTTTGATACCTGAAAGGAACCGTTGATTATTTACTATGTTACAGTGGATTCAATTTATCTATAAGAGGTTATACAAATGCTGATTGGACTGGTGACCTGTATGATAGATAGTCAACCTTTGTTTATGCCTTCTTACTAAATGGTGTTACAATTGTATGAAAAAGTAAGAAGCAAACTTGCACAACCCTAACAACTATGGAATCTGAATTTGTAGCTTGTGCATCTGCAGTACAAGAAACTATTTGGTTGAAGAGAGTCTTTGAGCATTTGAACATCACAAAGATTCTAAAGGACTCAAGATTTTATATTGTGATAGCCAAGTGGCTATTGCATATACGAAGGATCCTAAATATCACAACAAGACCAAACACATTGATATTAAGTATAACTTTGTAAGAGACATAGTAACAAGTGGAGAAATAAATTGTTATACATTCCTTCATGATAAATGATAGCTGGTCCCTTTACTAAGGCGATATCTAGAAACTTGTTTGAGAAACATGTTATAGTTCTAGGATTACGTAGGATATGATTATGTTTCTGTATTGTAGATGACTAGATTGTAATTATTATCAATATAAGAGCCTTGAATTTATGTTCAATCTCATATGCATGTGAAAATATGTTTCATTGATATAGTGTGTCGAATAAGTCGTGAAATTGGCTCTCTCACACGAGTAATTTCCTTTTACATTGAGAAACATGAAGAGATAAGTTCCACCACAAAATAGTGACTTGTTTTGTAAAGCCAAATGTGAGTTTCTATAAGAATATGTATTTGAGGATTATTAAAGAAAGAAACTCAAGTTACACATTTAGAGATGTCTATACCTAGATCTGTACGATGTTGAATGATTAAGAGATTGAAAACACACACCAATATATGGTGAGAAAATCATAGCATGTGTTTCATACCACGTGTGCTAAGTGACCAAAGGGTTAATAACAGAATGAATCCTTGCTTCTTCATTATGTGAGACCCTCAAAGATATTTTAACTTTTCATTGAAATAACCTTAGAGCTTTAACTGTTTCTTGAAGTTTTGATCAGTGTTGCTACTTTAGCATGTTACTAATAGCCATGAGAGATTCGGCAATGCGGTAAGTGTCTAGAAAAGCAGTTGATTGGAACAAATAGATTTGAGTAGAGAGGGAAGACGATTAAAATGAATAATTTAACTTATCTATACAGGTCGGCTATTACACTAACCATGTAGGTGTCGAGTGTAATTGTGTATATGAAGTTAATCATGAACTCAAGTTCACCTCTTTAAAGAGGATGAGGGATCAAATAAGTAACTACTGAAGTAGTAAATGTCTGGGGTATTGTGAGTATTAAAATCCTCATATTAATAGAGAATTATTTTCACATGTGATTGGGTTCCTATATGTAGCTTATAAAACTTATAGGTAAAGCTTGAGATGCTCACGAGTCGCCAAACTATTTGATGTATGAATCAATGATGTGTTTATGTCATCTGCTTCGGGTCTTGTCCACCATGTGCTAAGTGGAAGATGTTGGATTAAGGGTCATGGGTCGCACATCTAAACCGACCCGACTCGACCTGTTTTTTTGTTTTTAGATTATCTAAAAAAAGGGGGAAAAAGAAGAGATAATGTTGTGTATTTGAAATTTAGGGGGGAGGGGGACAGGTACAAAGAAAAATGGTTCCACTTCCCCAATATAATTTTGAGTTCATTCTTCCTCTGAAGTATAGAAAAGTGACAAGAAAAACACAACAAAAAAAGTAGTGAATCTTTCAAAACATCAACAAAACATCCAAAAAGAAGGCATTTAGTTTGTAAAATATTTTTGTTTCCAAGAAAAATAAAGTGGACTAAGAGCGATTCATTTCGGTAGCAAATGCATCACTTTTCGCTACAAAATATCAAAGTACACACTAAATTTGCTCCATTTTAATTTAATACTAGACATCATGAGAATAAAGCTAGTATAAGATTGACTTAGTCTTAGCAAGTCATTTTAAGACTAAATGGATGGGACGTATCTATACATAATGGGAAGCTTTATTCACTCCTATTATCTTTTTTTAAAAATCAATATTCATTCCTTTGCAAAGTGATTTTAAGAAATCCATCCGATGTTATGTGATTCACTTTGACTTGATACAAAATATGGGAGTGAAAGATTTGTAGTTTTTTTAGGTGCATTAAGCAAAAATTATATTTTTTTATCAAGAATTTCAATCACAAATTCAAACAATTTATGAATAACCACAAGAATTTCAAACTATGTTTTGAAAAATAGTGAAACAAAGTGTTTAGAAAGAGACTATTTTTTGGAAAATAACAAAACAAAGTGTTTAGAAAGAGATGAAAATAGAAAGATTAAAGTCCATTGAATTTATGGTGTGTCCTTAAGAAAATTATTTCCTTCAAGTACCCAAGATTATGGAGTATATCCTCCCAGGATAAAATAAATCATATCAACAGAATAGTGGTACGTCAAACTCTGTCGATCTTCGAATCACTCTACGATTTATAAATTACATTTAAGTTTTTTCTTTTTTAAAGAATAGAGTGTTTTTACTTTAAAATTTAATTCTTGACTTGAGAAAAAAATAAGTTATATATAGCTTAAAGGTGGTACTTTAGAAAAAAAAGCAATAGTTCATAAAAAATTGAAACTTTTTGAAACATCAGGCTCACCTGCATCTGCAGGTCGTATGTCGAGCGTTTCCCAAAATAAAATGTTTTATCCGATCTGCTCTGGCATCTGTATTCGTAAATGTCCTAGTGCGCCTGCAGGTCCCATTTCTATTTTCAAATTGTGCCTCAAAGGGTTGCGTCCCTTTGAGGTGCATTGTGATATGCGTACGCACATGCTTGTCTTCCTCTTGCCTCACTATCCACATGAAGGAGTACTTCTATATTTATGCACAAAGATGTTCCTTTCTCCCACAATTGAGGAAGAAACATTCCTTTGTAAAGTGAAATCATTGTCACTTTCTTTCAATTTTTCATTCACATTTCACTTAGAATCTAACAAACCCCCACATGAATGGGGATGGACTATTTTATAAAAAATTCTATATATGGAAAAGTATGTGATCTAAAAGTAAAGACTAATTACAACTGCATTTGATTTATGGAGATTAAAGCCTTTTGATTTTCCACTATGTTTGAACTTGATACTAATTTAAAAATATAAAAATTTTGTCAGGAGTCACAATTCATGCGTTTGATGATTTGAAGAATACAAAAACTTCAGTGTTAAACTAGAAAAATGTTGTTTAAAGTTTAAAAATTTACTGTTATTATCTATAATGCTAATTTTACTGTCCAATTATGAAAAAAATGTGAGAATCAACTACTAATGTTGTGGATTCTGCTTTTGCAATAATGAATGTTGTTTCGTCAAGCTGTCCTACACCTACAATGATTATGGCAAAAAAGCCCAAAAAATTTCTGACTTTGACTAGAAAGTGGCAACAAAAGATATTTTTCTATCTGACCACTCATAGATTGTAGAGTTTTATCGCTGAGAATGTTCCAACCTTACCAGATGACACTCCTTAAAAATGCTTTTTAGTAACTAAAGCATAGAATCATTCATATTTTCTTTGCAAGTATTATATTCTGAATGGGTTAGAATATAGTCTATATAATGTCTATAGTATTTGCAAAAAATTAAAGGAATTATGGGACTCTTTGGACAAGAAATACAAGACTAAAGATGTTAGACTAAAGAAATTTGCGGTTGTCAAATTCCTAGAATTTAAGATGGTTGACAATTAGTTTGTTATGTCTCAAGTTCATTGCAAATTATCGTTCATGCTTTTCTTGCTGAAGTGTGATTAATAATGAAACATTTCAAGTGGTAAACTTTATTGAAAAGTTGCCTCCATTATGGAGGGATTTTAAGAACTACTTGAAACATAAAAAAATGACAGTGGAAGATCTGATAGTTCGTCTTTGGATCAAAGAAGATAATAAAGCTGTAGAAAATAAAGCTTCTACAAAGTCAGCATTATCAAGTGCAAACAATGTTGAAACTCCCCCTTAAAAGTATAAACAAAGAAATCTGATGAAGATAAGAATGCATCAAAGAAGAAAAAGTTTAAAGAAAATTGCTACAACTTTGGAAAGTTTGGCCACAAGTCTTCAAATTATTGTACTCTAAAGAAACAAAAGAAGAAGGAGTAAGAAAACACGAAGAAAGACATAGACCATTTTTGTGCAATACTTAATGTAACTGTGTAGGAAATTCCTTTGAATTGTGGATTAGTTTAGGTGCTACCCGCCATGTTTGTTCTAATAGTGAACTATTTTCTTGTTATACTTCATCAAGACTCATGTGTAATGACCCTCGCATTGAAATTTAGAATTTTCTGTATTTTGACTATTTTGTCCCTTCTCATGATTGCCTCATCTGATTTATGGGCAGTGGGGATGATCGACATAATATGCAAGACCTTCTGGGAGGTTTTGGGTGAGTTTTAGATTATTTGATGCTTTAAGAGCTAATAGTTGACTTCAGTCAAAATCTTCTGATCTGAGTATCAGATGATAGTTTGGACTACGCCAGCAGGTTTAAAGTGTCAAATTTGGTTAGTAGCATGGTTATTTTGGTTATTGGGGCTTTATTTTGTATTTCGACCCTTTAGTTGAAAACTAGCTAAATTTGGCCTAAAGGGATCCTGAGGTATAATTTATTAAAAACAATTCCTTTTTAAAAATTTGACATCACTATTAAGTCTGAAACATTGAAATTAGCCTAGTAAGATATTTGATTTGTTTCTATTGGTTTTTGAATGAACTTCGAGGGTCTATTAAGAGATTTTTTAGACTTGGTATATTGCTGGTGCCTAGGTTGCTAGTGTGATAGCTTAAGAGACCCCTTGATGGCTTAAGCGATAGCTGCTTAAGAAATAGTCATTTAAGAAATCTCTTGACGGCTTAAGCGATAGTTGCTAAAGCGATACCTTGGTGGCTTAAGCGATGGCCGCTTAAGCAATTATTTTATGGCTAAGAAACCATCACTGATATTTTTATCTATCTCTTTTTACCTCATTTTATTCCATTGATCCAAGCTTAAAAACCTCTATTTTCACTCGTGCGAGCTTGAATTAAGTAGTAAATCCTTGATTTGAAGCGGGGCTTGGATTGGAGATGTTGAGGTAACTATTTTTCCATTTTTATGTAGTAAGTTTCTGCCCTAATCCTTCGTTAGATTCTCGATTACCCTCTTATTTTAGTTTCCATCTTAATCCTTTATTAAATTTATGATTCCCCCTCTTATTTTCTTTAGATCTTGGGGCTGATTTGGACCTCAAGCGAGATTTCATTGGTGCTCAAATTTTGAGTACATATTTCTTGTCCTTCGAGGTACCTCATAAAAAATCTAATTTTAGAAATTTGTTAGCGGGACCCATGGCACCATTTTGATCCGATTTTATCTAGAGTTTATATGGAAATATGAATATTGTTGAACTCCTTTTGACTTGTTGTAACGCCCTAAGACTATGTACTGAACGTCACAGGATTCTTAAGAATACAAGTAATCCCAAGCTAACCAATGATACTAGCCTAATGCATGAGCAACTGGTTAACATGTATAAGAAATAAAAAATTCCAAGCAAAAGCATAAAAATGAGACAATCTATTTCAATACATTGCTATTAAACATTTACAACACCGATTATACAAAAGGAAACTATAACTGAATATATCAACTCTAATTAAGTATATATGAAGCCTCTATTAAGACTGACTATAGGTAGTGGGACATTAACCCCAGCTATCCCTAATCAATACAAAGGAATCAAAATAACATACTAGAAAAATAACTAAATTGAGTCCTTGAATGAATAGAACCCATCACCTGCTGAATGGAAGCTGCGAACTTCCTGATCATGATTCTGTGAACTACAACTGATACATACATTATGAGATAATGTAGCAACACAGACATATATGTGGACAGTACTTCTAGAATGTACTAAGTATATAGAGGAGAATGTAATAAGTAAAAACTCATATACATCATAAGCTTAAAACATGCATGCTGAGTGTAGATAGACGAAATATGAAATATCACAAGGCATAAGTAGTAAAGCGTAATCTAGTAAAGTCAGTGAGCCGTTACATTTAGTTTATGAAATTAATATTCATGTGACAGATTCTTACAACCGACGTAAACAATCTGAGCAACACAGAGTCTAACATTTAACCCATGTTGAGGAGGGATGATCTATATCTTACCATCAATATAGAACCATGAATGGAGTGATCACTAAGTTGAGTCTATTTTAGCAAGGGAGACACTCTCTAGCGAGGTACACCTTTACTTATGGTGATACATAGTTTCTAGGAATTTAGGTACGCTGAATTTGCTTTCCCTCAATGCTAAATACTACTCCCCAAACATACCTGTGCTCATAATATATTAAATTCACCATAATGTAAGCATTGATGTCACCTAAACTATACCCTCCAAGAAGATACAATGCGGTCGCTGTCAAATTATAGTAACCTTACTAGGTTGGGGTTGATCCCACAAGGAATAGGCCGAGTTTGTCTCTCAAACTTGCTGAAGTTGTCGGAAGTGCAAGAAAGTAAATGGGGGAATTTGTAATAAACAATAAAAAGCAATAATTTTAGATTACCTTTGATTGTAATCAATCTGAGATGAACACTAGGACTGTGTTCCCCCTATCTTTCTAACTACGTAGGTTACTTGTGCTCAATTTTATTATCTCATTATCCACACATACAAAATCTGACTAGCTAGGTATTACCAACCGTCTTGTAAATGCTTTGATAAGTCTCACCTTTCATCTTTTGAGTCTTAGGGAATCACCTTACTAATCCTTGTATTTGATCCAAGTTTAACTATCACCATTTGGGTATCAAGTTATTCGATGAGGGTTGATAGCCTCGAATCACTATTGTAATCTTCTTTTCCAAATCCCAATCTCTCTTGTCATGAAAATCTCGAATACAATAGGGTTCTCAGTATTGGCCACATAATTCAACTAAAGAAGATCACAATGCAAGTGTAAATAATGATCTAGAAGAACCCCACACTTCCCTTACTTTGTTATTCTGCCTGGGTTTCCACAACCTTAGCTAAGGAATTTAGCTGCTCATAGTTGCAAGAAACTCCATTGAATTCGATAAAGAAAGCATTGAAGTAATCTCACAACAATAGAACAATAAAACCCAAAGTCTCAAATCAATTAATCAACAAAAAATCAAGAACAAAGAAATTCCAAGATCAAAAGTCAATCTTAGAATCAAATAAATGTTTACGAATAATATGAGTCCGTGAACTATTACAAAAATATCAAAAGCGTATTTAAAGTGTCTCAAAATAACACAAAAAACCTAAGCAAAACAAACTAGGAAACTATAGTCGATCGTGGTTATGCCTCAGACAATGAGTCATCTGGATTGAAAATGACTCGTTGGTAGTCTCATTTCTGCGCTTAGTGATGATAACTCATGGTCGGACCCTACGAGTCGTTTCCTGGACTTGTTGTCATTCTAGTGGATTTTCACCTTTTAGGACTTTTTTCACTTTTGTCAGAACGATTCTTCACTAAGAGTGTAATGCCTCGAAAATGGGTCCCAGAGCGTCACACGGTCTTGAGGCTACGAGTAGCCCCAAGCTAACCCTTTGAGCCATTTTCATTCAGTTCAACACAATTCAACGGGGTTTCCATAAATAAACCTCAAATATAAATAGAGTAATCATCATCCAAGAATAAAAGAATTTCAGAAAGATTACAAAATACGACTTATTAGTCAACTCCCAACATCTATACTAGTCTGACAAGCGTCTAAGAAAATCAATAAAACCAGCGATCCATTGAGACAAACTGACTCATACTCAGTTATCAAATATAAATAATTCTGTGAAACCAACATCAGACATCACGTCCTCAGAACATGAGGACTTACCACAACAGAGGATGTAGAACAGCGTGCCCGAAGAATCATTGTCGAACCTGGAACTGAGCACCTAAACCTATATTTTGAGAAAATGCAGCCCACATCCGAAGATGTGGGTCAGTACCATGGAAAGGAATTGAGTATATGGGGATGTATGTAGTTGTATAAACATCATCATCATAAATATTTATAAGAAATATGCAGGATGTTTGAAAGACTCACATAGCCCGAAGAAAATCATCATAATCATGAGAGGATGAACTAAGTATAATAACACATATGAGTCATCATATAATTTGTCAATCACTTTCAGTTCATCAAGAATATCAATTCTCATAATGTAAATATCATTTAAATATTTTGAAAGAACTTTCACAATTCCACTTTCAAATCACTTCACCGTTCACCATAGACACAAGGAAACACACACACACTGGTTGATCCTATATCCGACATAAACCATGTGAGCTACATAGAGTCTAACGTACAACCCACGTTGGGGAGAGATATCCTATCCTTGCCATCGGAGTAGGTAATCGATATCAAATCCACACAAACTAGTGATCACTATATAAATCAGCCTCAGGCTCACTTCTACGGGGGCACGTAGTTCGAGGGAAGTAAGGTCGCTTTATACCTCCCACTCGGTGCTAAAGATTTCTCCCAGACTTAGCTCAGATTATTTCAAAGACAATCTACAATAAAACAATTTCAGTAATATATAAATATACATCGGGAGCCATCATGCTTCCCATCTATCAAAATCAACCACGTTGTGAATTTCTTTCACACTCGAGTTCAAAATAAATCCATTAAGACCAAAAGGTCAAATCATTCAAAATATGTCAAATATTCAACATCAACATGCTTATAACACAAACTTTCTAAAAAACACAATTTCCAATGGGGATTCACGACCCAAATATCAAAATCATGATAAATATCGTTCAAGATTCATGCTTTATATCACCACACATGTAAATTCATCTTTCAAAATCATAAACATCAAAATTTCATAATAATCATCATAAGATATAGGTTCATGCTTCAAATTCATAAAAATCAAATAAAAATCATGCCTTTGTAAATAAAATTACTTTTGGGCAAAAGAACGAAAGAGAGTTCTTGTTGAAAACCCCCACATACCTTGAATGATGAACTTTAGATCGATACTCATTTTTGAGATATTAATCGTGCCTTTGAATGATGGTTCTTGGAGTTCTTGAACTAAGAACTTGGAATCTTGAATAAATTTGCAGAATTAATGGTGAACTTTGGAGGTTCTTGAAGTTCTTGAACTAGGAACTTGGAATCTTGAATAGATTTGCAGAATTAATGGTGAAATTTGGAGGTTCTTGAACTAGGAACTTGGAATCTTGAATAAATTTGCAGAATTATTGGTGAACAGGTTCTTGAAGTTCTTGAACTAGGAACTTAGAATCTTGAGTAAATTTGCAGAATGAATGGTGAACTTTGTAGGTTCTTGAAGTTGGATGTAGGAGCTTATGGTTGTATATTTGAGGGAATTTGATGAAATATAACATATAATGCTTCTAATAGGCATTTATATAGGGTTTGGATGGATTTTGGTTGAGGGGGAATGACCAAAACTCCCCTAAAAATCAAATAATTCTCGAATCTGTCCTTTGGTGGACTGTTTTGATAGTTTGAAGTAGATCAACCGTAATGTTTTATTTCGATATCCAAATTGGATAAAACCGATTTCATTAGAAAGAGGAATCTCATATCATTCCGTTGATATATAGTATATCACCCAGATCATTGTGTACGAGGAGTTCTGATCGTTTGAAATTGACCCAAAAATTCAATTTTGATAGGCTGAAGTAGATCGACCATAACCTTTTGCTTTGATAGACAAATTGGATGAAACCAATTTCATTGGAAAGAGGACTCACAGAGCTTTCTGTTGATATATAGTATATCAGACAGATCATTATGTACAAGGAGTTATGATCATTTAAAGTTGGATCAAAAATACGCTAGGCCTCCGTACTTTTTTTCCTGCATGTTTTACTGTTCACTACTATTTGCGGTTCGATCGGAATGTTCATAACGCGTCGCTCGGGTGTCCGTTTTGGATGATCCATATATAGTTGGAAAGATTATTCGATACTCTACGTAATAGTGGGTCATAATATAAGACATTCCACACGGAAAATTTATAGTTCATTCTAGAATATAGAATCCAACACGTTTACGCACAAAATTTCAACGAAAAATTTCTCGGGGTATTACCTCATCCCCCCTTGGAAGATTCATCCTCGAATGACACTAGACATGCCAAGATTATATAGGGAATAGAGAATACAGATGAAACCATTCGTTAGACTCATCACAACATCGTTTCTCACTCCGAATGCAACATAGAATGCATAAATTCAAGAAACTACAGTTGAACACATAATAAATGACAGCTGAACTGCTGCAACTTTTATCAAAAGTGCATGATTTAGGGAAGAATGGTACCTTCAGCTTGATTGGAGTTCGTGGAAAATAGGTGCAGGTACTTGGATCACATATCCGCCTCAGCTTCCTAAGTTGCACCCTCAACAGATTGGTTTCTCCACAACACCTTGACCAAGGAAACTTCTTTGTTCCTTAGTCGTCGGACACTGAAATCAAGAATCTCAACAGGAATCTCATCAAAAGAAGATTTTCCTGAATGTCAGTACTCACAGAGGAATCCACTACCACAACATCGCTAATATGCTTTCTAAGCATGGAGACATGGAATATTGAATGAACAGAGGAAAACTCAGAAGGCAACTCGACCTCTTAAGCTACCTTACCAACACGACTAAGAATATTTTAAGGACCAACATAGCGGGGACTAAGCTTCCCCTTTTTTTGAATCTCTTCACCCCTCTCATGGGTGAAATTTTCAGATACACTAGGTCACCAACTTCAAACTCAAGGTCTCTCATTCTAACATCCGGATATGACTTCTGATGGCTCTGCGCAGTTTTCAACCTTTCTCTAATCAACTTAACTTTTTCCATAGCCTCAAATACCAAATCAGGACCACTCACAGCCGCTTCACCCATCTCAAACCAACCTATGGGTGATCTACACTTCCTCCCATAGAAGGCTTCAAATGGAGCCATGCCAATACTAGAGTGGAAACTATTATTGTAAGCAAACTCTATCAACTGTAAGTGATCATCCCAACCTCTCTTAAAGTCAAGTGCACAAGCTCTCAACATATCCTCTAAGGTCTGGATGGTCCGCTTATCCTGATCATCGATCTGTGGATGAAAAGCAGAACTCAAAAGCACTTGGGTACCAAGACCCTTCTGAAAAGTTTTCCAAAATTGTGAAGTGAACTGAGTACCCCTATCCGAAATGATAGACAAGGGAACTCCATGCAATCTGACTAGCTCTCGGATATACAATCTAGCGTAATACTCAGTAGTATATGAAGTATGAACAGGTAAGAAATGAGCAAAATTAGTCAATCTATCAACCACAACCCAAATGGAATCATGATGGCGTAGGGAAGGAGGTAAACCAATCACGAAGTCCATATTTATCTCTTCCCACTTCCAGGTGGGAATACTAAACTCTTGCATCATACCACCAGGTCTTTGGTGTTCAACTTTAACCTATTGGCGTATTGCACACTTAGCTACAAATGCTGCTATATCTTTCTTCATGCCACTCCACCAATAGATATCCCACAAGTCTCGATACATCTTGGTGGCACCAGGATGAATAGAATATTGTGCCCCGTGCACTTCAGCCATAATCCTCTGTCTCAGATCATCAACATTCGGGACACATAAGCTACCCTGCAATCTCAACACACCATCTCCTCCTTGGGAGAAAACCTTTACTTTTTGGTCCTTGACTGACTTCTTCAGTCTGACCAAACTAGTATCTAAGTATTGCTTTTCCTTCACTTCTGAAACCAAGGAGGATTTGGAACTACTCTGAACCCCTATACTACCTTCAGCAGAGTCAAACAACCTAACCCTCAATCTAGATAAACGATGTACATCACGAGCCAACTCTTTCTTACCTACTACCACATGCGAAACACTACCCATGGACACTCTACTTAGGGCATCCGCCACAATATTAGCCTTGCCCAGATGGTACAACACACTCATATCATAGTCCTTTAACAATTCTAACCATCTTCTCTGCCTAAGATTCAATTCTCTCTGGGTAAACACATACTACAGACTCTTATGATCAGTGAAAACATCAACATGGACACCATACAAATAGTGTCTCCAGATTTTCAACACAACAGCAGCCAACTCAAGGTCATGGGCGGGGTGATTTTTCTCATGGGGTTTCAGCTGTGTAGAAGCATAAGCTATCACCTTACCCTTCTATATCAATACACAACCTAACCCAACTCTCGAAGCATCACAGTACACAACAAAACCATCAACACCATCAGGCAAAGTCAAAATAGAGGATGAAGTGAGTCGAGTCTTCAACTCCTGAAAGCTCTTCTCACAAGATTTGGACCACAAGAACTTTACTTTATTTTGGGTCAACCGAGTCATAGGAGCCGCTATAGAGGCGAAACCCTCAACAAAACAGCGGTAATAGACAGCTAAACCCAAGAAACTTCAGATATCAGTCGGAGAAATAAGTCTAGGCCAATTTCTAACAGCTTCAGTCTTTTGGGGATCAACTCTAATAACCTCGGAAGAAATAATATGACCCAGAAAAACAACTGACCTTAGCAAAAACTCACACTTACTGAACTTAGCAAACAACTTGTGATCTCTAAGGGTTTGCAAGACAGTTCGGAGATGATCAGAATGTTCATCCTCACTACGAGAGTACACCAGTATATCATCTACAACAAACATATCTAGATATGGTCTGAACACTCGATTCACGAGGTCCACGAAAGCTGCTGGGGCGTTAGTTAACCCGAAAGACATAACAAGAAACTCAAAATGGCCATAACGAGTTTGGAAAGCGGTTTTCAGGATGTCACACTCCCTAACTTTGAGTTGATGTTAGTCGGAATGAAGGTCTATCTTCAAAAATATTTCTAAAAGAGGAGAGAACGAATCAATAGCAGAGAGAGACACTTTATGCACGATAGACTTCTGAAAGAACGAATCACACTTTTTCCTAAAACGTCTTGTAGCCTCTTGCTTATAGATGTGGCATGCTACACACCGATGATCAAGACTCTACTTAACGCGGCTTGTCAGACTCCCTAAGACACCTCAAAACCTTAGGCTTTGATACCAAGCTTGTAATGCCCCAAAAACTGGTCCCAAAGCGTCACACGGTGCTTGAGGCTACGAGTAGCCCCAAGCTAACCCTATGAGCCATTTTCATTCAGTTCAACACAAATCAACGGGGTTTCCATAAATAACCCTCAAATATCAACAGAGTAATCATTGTCCAAGAATAAAAGAATTTCAGAAAGATAACAAAATATAAATTATTAGTCAACTCCTAACATCTATACTAGTCTGACAAGCCTCTAAGAAAATTAATAAAAACAGCGAGCCATTAAGACATGCCCCAACTGATTCATACTCAGTTATCAAATGTAAATAATTCTATGAAACCAACATCAGACATTACATCCTCGGAACATGAGGACTCACCACAACAGAGGATGTAGAACAACATGCCTGAAGAATCACTGTCGAACCTGGAACTGAGCACCTGAACCTACATTCCGAGAAAATGCAGGCCACATCTGAAGATGTGGGTCAATACCATGGAAATGAACCTAGTATATGGGGGTGTATGCAGTTGTATAAACATCATCATCATAAATATTTATAAGACATATGCAGGATATTTGAAAGACTCACATAGCCCGAAGAAAATCATCATAATCATGAGAGGATGAAATAAATATAATAACACATGTGAGTCATCATATAATTTGTCAATCACTTTCAGTTCATCAAGAATATCAATTCTTATAATTTAAATATCATTTAACTCTTTTGAAAGAATAACTTTCACAATTCCACTTTCAAATCAGTTCACCGTTCATCATAGACACAAGAAAACACACACACACTGGGAGATCCTATAACCGACATAAACCATGTGAGCTACATGGAGTCCAACGTACAACCCACGTTGGGGAGAGCCATCCTATTCTTGACATCAGAGTAGGACTATCGATATCAAATTCACACAAACTAGTGATCACTATATAAATCAGCCTCAGACTGACTCCTATGGGGGCACACAGTTCTAGGGAAGTCAGGTCACTTTATACCTCCCACTCGGTGCTAAAGATTTCTCCCAAACTTAGCTTAGATCATTTTAAAGACAATCTACAACAAAATAATTTTAGCAATATATAAATATACATCGGGAGCCATCATGCTTCCCATCTATCAAAATAAACCACGTTGTGTATTTCTTTCACACTTGAGTTCAAAACAACTCCATTAAGACCAAAAGGTCAAATAATTCAAAATATGTCAAATATTCAACATCAACGTGCTTATAACACAAACTTTCTAAAAAAACACAATTTTCAATGGGGATTCACGATCCAAATATCAAAATCATGATAAATATCGTTCAAGATTCATGCTTTATATCACCACACATATAAATTCATCTTTCAAAATAATAAACATCAAGATTTTATAATAATCATCATAAGATATGGGTTCATGCTTGAAATTTATAAAAATCAAATAAAAATCATGCCTTTGTAAATAAAATTACTTTTGAGCATAAGAACGAAAGGGAGTTCTTGTTGAAACCCCCCACATACCTTGAATGATGAACTTTAGATCGATACTCATTTTTGAGATGTTAATCGTGCCTTTGAATGATGGTTCTTAGAGTTCTTAAAATAGGAACTTGGAATCTTGAATGAATTTGCAGAATTAATGGTGAACTTTGGAGGTTCTTGAAGTTCTTGAACTAGGAACGTTGAATCTTGAATAAATTTGCAGAATTAATGGTGAACTTTGGACGTTCTTGAAGTTCTTGAACTAGGAACTTGGAATATTGAATAAATTTACAGAATTAATGGTGAACTTTGGAGGTTCTTGAAGCTGGATGTAGGAGCTTAGGGTTTTCTTTTTGAGGAAATTTGATGAAATATAACATATAATGCTTCTAATAGGCTTTTGTATAGGGTTTGGATGGATTTTGGGTGAGGGGGAATGACCAAAACACCCCTAAAAATCAAATAATTCTAGAATCTATCCTTTGGTGGACTATTTTGATAGTCTGAAGTAGATCAACCATAACGTTTTACTCCGATATCCAAATTGGATAAAACTAATTTTATTAGAAAGAGGACTCTCATATATTTTCGTTGATATATAGTATCTCACCCAGATCATTGTGTATGAGGAGTTATGATCGTTTGAAATTGACCCAAAGATTCACTTTTGATAGGCTGAAGTAGATCGACCTTAACTTTTTTCTCTGATAGACAAATTGGGTGAAACCAATTTCATCAGAAAGAGGACTCTAATAGATCACCTGATTATTATGTACAAGGAGTTATAATCCTTTAAAATTGGAGCAAAAATATGCCAAGCCTCCGTACTTTTTTTCATGCACATTTTACTATTCACTACTATTGATGGTTCGATCGGAATGTTCATAACTCATTGCTCAGGTGTTCATTTTGGATGATCCGCACATCTTTGGAAAGCTTATTTGATACTATACAAAATGATGGATCATAATCTATGATATTTCGCATGGAAAATTTATAGTTCATTCTAGAAGATAGAACCCAACATGTTTACACACAAAATTTCAACAAAAAATTTCCTTGGGTATTACACCCGAGATCCCATCCCAAGACATCACATGGTTCTTATAACCCCGAAGGACCATAAGCTAATCCTTTACTGATTTTTGTACCTGTATAATGCATTATATCTGAAATAAATATGGAAACTAGCCATAAGGTTTAACACATCTATGAATACTCATACAACAGGAAACTGAATGCTAATACATCTTCTAAAAAGCCTATAAACTATTTGAACTGTAGAGTTGATGGGACAAGTCCCTAACTAACTCTGTCAACTAAAAATAAACAAAGTCTAAAGCAATAATAGTAAACTGGGATTCGTTCTTGAAAGAACAGGACTTACTACTACTGCTGCTAACTGGGACTGAACTGCTGAGGATACTCTGGATCCTGTGCCTCTGAACCTATGGTGTCAAATAAAATACCATAGTGCAAATACATGAGTACAGGAATATATCGAGTATGTAGACGAGGTAGGCTAATGCAAGGGCTCATGCATGCACAATATCTAAACTAAATAATCATGAAGATGTTGCATGAGAACACATACATGAATGCACAGGAAATGAACACAATCATTGCAACTCTGGATACTAAAACTCGGATACTACCTTACTGCAGACTTAACTCACTACTAAAACTGAGATACTAAATCACTGACTAATTTGATACTGATAACTGAGGATCTAAATATACTTACATTAAGGACTGAACTCTGAGCATACTATTTTCGACTGACAAAATTAGATATCAACTTTTCTAACAGATTATTCCAGTACGATTCTCAATAATAAAAAGTATGGTCATGTCCAAATATGATAACATAAATACTTAATAGAATCTGAGATGGAGATCACACCTCTCTGACGGGAGATCTCTAGATTTGATAATAAGAATACTCAACATGGTTTAAAACTGAGATCAACTTTTCTAATCGAGTACTTTGGAATCTTTATCAATGATAAGAAATATGATTATATCTGAATCTGATAATAAGAATATTTAATAGAAATCTGATACTGTGATCAAGCTTGTCTGGTGGCATATCTCTGAATATGATATCAAGCAACTGTACATAAGACCAAGCCTATCTGATGAGATGGTCAATAAATTAATGGAACTATTTGAGTTCCTCATAAAGATAGATGACTGTATTTGAAAGTCCTGACTTCTGAAGATTGATTCTAAAATTGAGACTGAATCTAAAACTAAAACTGTGGGAAGTATTCATCTAACCGACATGCCCCAACCTACCACAGGTGGGGTCAATCCTCAACCCCCAGTTGGGAGGGTGCCAATACTTTGCTACAGGTAAAGACATTATTTTTTCTCTAAGGTCAGGCTCTCTGGCGGTGACCATCAATCGGACGTCAATCTTGCTTGACAGGTGACTCCTTTTCCTATGCTGGATATACAGTTCTGGAATGCCATGATTACTTCTAAGAATCACACCCTCTACTAGCCGGTGAGTTCCATCCTTGGGTTTGCTCGGCGTTGAATCCTACTCCCAACTAAAAAACACTGATCTGATTCTTAACTGAACTTAGACTGAGCTGAATCTAATACTGATCATGTTTCTCAAAAGATCTGACTGAGTAACGCTGAGTTTACTTTGTTCTGTATCTAACAAAAATGATATCGAATCATGGTATCTGAAGATGGTACAGAGCTTGAATAGATTACTCAAATCGCTTCTGAGATTAATATTGCATCACTTGAAAACTATTAGATCTGAGCTGATTACAGGACTGAGGCTAGACTACTAGCGATACAGAGATTACAAAGATAATTGAGATTACTGAGCTTTCTTAAGTTCTGCACTTGTTTGAGGATACAGAGTTCTATAATTCACTGAGTTCTGAGAATTATGGCTCGACTAGAATTATTGATAAACTGACACAAGCTCTAGACAACATCTCTATTATTAGGTATAAATAACATAAAAGTAAAGCATAATCATTCATTTATCATCACAAGCATTCGTTCATAATCACAATCATTCATGTCTCATCACAATCATTAAAACATCTCATAACCATTAAAGCATCATCATAATCATTAAATCATTTTCACAGTCGCCGAGCGGTCACTTTAGGCATCTCGGAATCATAATCATATAGTAACGTAGGGGAAACATGCTACTAAATCGTACTCCATTCAACAAGGTTTTACCTTAGCTATTTAATACCAATATCAATCTTGACACATATTTGGATATCACATGGCTTGGGGAAACTTCATACTATCATGTCATAACTTACTTGCTAAACACTTGGCATATATTAAAAGCTTAACATATGTCAAGAGCACATAATTGGGGAATTTACTACTATCACCTCTCCACTTTTTCACTAAGTTCCTTCAACAAAACACTAGACATGCACGGGTTCACACTTATTTGGGAATTTCCTACTACCATGGAATAATTTATTCACTTGGGCATTTTATCAAACACTAAGCACAACTAACTCACAATTTGGGTTTCCTATTAATTATGCTATAATGGACCTTATGCTTCACCGAAGCACTTTATTAAACCTATGGGGGACATGCTTAACTTATTCAACTATTTCTACACCCAAAAGTCATGAACACATCACATAGAAAACAACTTCAAGAAGGTCTATCACAAACATCACATGAATTCCACATACTAGGGTCAAAGCTCATAAATTTTGTAGGAAAACATAAATCAAAACTCAACAACACATTAAACATCAATTTAATCTCATACAAATCATTAACAACTCATAAACATAAAAATCTTTTAGTTTTAAAAAGGGTTCTTGAGCTTTTTGGATGAAAGGGACCCAAGAATCAACATCTACATACCTTAATCTTTGAAATTGGATGAATTCTAATGCTTGAGACTCTATCCGCACTTATAATAAATAATTATCGAAGCCCACACTATGAGGAACTTAATTCTTGAAGAAATCTTAAAGAATTTATGGATGATTTTTGGAAGATTAGGGTTCTTGATGAAACTCTAGTTATTTTTCCTTGAGAGAATTTGGAAGAGAAAAATAATGAAATTAGGGTTTTGGAAGAGGTTTCCCATATTTATAGAGGATTCCAAAAGGTGGGAAAAGACCAAAATACCCTTGCAAAAATGTTCTAAAATTGCTAAAAAAATATTGCTGACGACATCCGTGACAAGCCGTCAAGCCTGTGACGGGCCGTCACAAATTGTCATCACAAAAAGGGTGAATTTTGTGAGTTTCTGCCTAAGGATGACGACGTCGTTAGGAATGTCGTTAGAAATGTGACAGGCCATCAGAAATATGGCGGGCCCTCAGAAATGTCGTCACACATTTCCCAGCTTGACATGCTGGAGTAATATAAGCATAACTCTTTGATTCGATATTGGTTTTGGATAAAATTGGTATCGTTGGAAAGATGATTCAAAGATATTTCATTTGATATATAGTAGGTCCTCTAATTTGATATGTACAAGGAGTTATGGTCGATTGTAGTTGACCCAAATTTTGACGGTCACTAAAACTTGATCGATAAGAAAGCTTTCAACTTGTCCATGAGTTAGGGGACTGCTATGATCTTAATTCATGCTCAAATTGATTACCACACTATTCAAAGTATTTCATACTCAAGAGGATATTTCTAAAACATTTAGACTCATAATTTTGCTTTGCCAAAATATGCTCTAAGGCTCAGACTGGAAAAGGATTTTGCGGGGCATTACATTATCTCCCCCTTGAGAACATTCATCCTCGAATGTAGCTTGATAGACTGAGAATGCAGATCAATAGAACTTATTCAAGAAATAGAACCATCTCAGATCAGGACTACACAACTGGAATGACTGCATGTAGAGTTCTCACACTAGGCATGCATATCTGATGCATAGAATACTCGACTGATGATACTCATAGCTGAATTCTCATAATACACATACATATCTGATGCATAGACTCATGACTGGGATGATCTCATGGATACACGACTGAACACATGCTGACAAGCTGAACTCTTTCTACTAAATGTTCATATCTAATGCATGAATGTTCAGCTAAGATGACTTTTGAAAGTACATCTTGACAATGCAATGACAACTGATGATAATTCCATAAAGTAAATATGAACATGCATCGGTATGAATCTAATGGCATGCAACATTATAATACTATGGGGTATCTTCCCCTTGAGAATACTATGTCCTTCTTAATACACTTCACTGAAATACTTGGGCGGTGTGCGAGGCACCTACAGACTAGGTCATGATTGAACGATCAAGATCTGACTCATGCATGACTCATGCTAACATATAAGATCAAAATGGGAGCAAAGGATCTATCAATGCATGTCATAAACATAAAGGGATCATAACATACCCGGGTCTATTTCAGGGGATCTTTCCCAATCAAGGCAAGCCTAAAACGCATGAAGTCTACCCCTTTGAGTCAGCACTCTACATTCTCATATTCTATGGCCTAGATAACCACACCTAAATCATACATCACTACCGGCTCTACACACACCTTGTTGGTTCCTGCCACACTCTCTACAACTCAAATAGGTACGAACACCACTTACACTACTCTGCGATTTGGAGCTTGGCTCTCTCTCAGATCTGCCACCCCCAAACACAGGTGCGGGTACACTATCTGAAGATGGAGCTGGGACTAAAAATCTCCAACCATATGGAGAACTACTACCCTTTAGACCCTGACTGGGAGAAACCATGACTGCTTATCTTGGCTCTCTTAATCACTCTCTCTCTTCAGAAACATACATAATCTGGGTGATCTTTTTCACCTCCTCTAGATAAAGCTATGGGTTCTCACTTACTACTGACCTAAAGTATTCTAGCGGATTTATTTTCATGAAATTTCTAACCCTAGCTGCGGTGGAATTCCTATCTTTCTAAGGTGGGGCTGTAGCCTGATGGTTCCCTTGAACATTACTCATAGCTTGGGCTAGCACCTAAAAAGCTGCCCAAAACTCTATATGTGACACAATCTCTTTCTTAGGATCTACTGGCTATGGGGGTTGATCACTAGCCCCACAGACAAAATCTCTGTGAGGAGGAATACTCTATAATTGAAAGAAAGAATTGGATTAGACTAAGGATCAACTTGAGCTCATACTCACTCGCATGAAATGATCACTGAAAGAAGAGGAACTGCTCCTAAGAACATCCCATAGCCTCTTGTACATAAATGTGGCACGCTACACACCCATGCATAAGACTCTACTAGATGCGACTTTTCAGACTCCCTAGGACACTCTTGAACCTTAGGCTCTGATACAAAGTTTGAAACGCCCCGAGATCCAATCCCGAGACGTCACATGGTGCTTATGACCCCGAAGGACAACAAGCTAACCCTTTACTAATATTTGTACCTGTACACCGCATAATATCTGAAATAAATATGGAAACTAGCCATAAGGTTCAACACATCTATGAATACTCATACTATAGGAAACTAAATACTAATACATTCGTTTGAAAAGACTTTAAACTATCTGAACTGTAGAGTTGATGGGACAGGTCCCCAACTAACTCCATCAACTGAAAATAAATAAAGTCTGAAGTAATAATAGTAAACTGAGATTCGTCCTCAAAAGAAGAGGACTTACTGCTACTACTGCTGACTGGGACTGAACAGCTGAGGTTACTCTGTATCCTGTGCCTCTGAACCTGTGGTGTGAAATAAAATACCATAGAGCAAATGCATCACTACAGAAATGTACCGAGTATGTAGATGAGGTAGGCAAATGCAAGGGCCCATGCATGCACAATATCTAAACTGAATAATCATGAAGATGTTGCATGAGAACACATACATGAATGCTCAGAACATGAACACAATTATCGCAACTCTAGATATTGAAACTCGGATACCACCTTACTGCAAACTGAACTCACTACTAAAACTGAGATATTGAATCACTAACTCATCTAATACTGATAACTGAGGATCTGGATGTACTTACATTAAGGACTGAACTCTGAGCTTACTATTTTTGACTGACAGAATTAGTGATCAACTTTTCTAATAGATTATTTTGGAGCGATTCTCAATGATAAGAAGTATGATCATGTTCGAATCTGACAAGATGAATACTTAATAGAATCTGAGATGGAGATCATGCCTCTCTGATGGGAGATCTCTAGATATGATAATAAGAATACTCAACATGGTCTGAGACTGAGATCAACGTTTCTAACCGATTACTTTGGAAGCTTTATCAATGATAAAAAATATGATTATATCTGAATCTGATGACAAGAATAGTCAATAGAAATCTAATACCGTGATCTAGCCTGTCTGACGGCATATCTCTGAATATGATATCAAACAACTGTATATAATACCAAGCCTATCTAACGGGATAGTCCATAAATCAATGGAACTATCTGGGTTCTTCATAAAGATAGATGACTATATCTAACAGTCCTGACTTTTGAAGATTGATTCTGAAACTGAGACTGAATCTGAAACTAAAAATGTAGGAAATAATCATCTAACTGATATGCCCCAACCTACCACAGGTGGGGTCCAACCTCAACTCCCGGTTGGAAGGGCGCCAATACCATTCCACAAGTAAAGACATTATCTTTTCTCTAAGGTAAGGCTTTCTAGCGGTGACCATCAACAGGACATCAAGCTTGCTTGATAGGTGACTTCTTTGCCTGTGTTGGCTACACAGTTCTGGAATGCGAGGATTGATTCTAAGAATCACACCCTCTACTAGCCAATGAGTTCCCATACTTGGGTTTGCTTGGTGCTGAATCCTACTCCCAACTGAAAGACACTGATCTGATTCTTAACTGAACTTAGACTGAGCTGAATCTGATACTGATCATGTTTCTCAAAAGATCTGACTGAGTTACACTGAGATTACTTAGTTTCGTATCTGACGGAAAAGATATTGAATCATGGTATCTGACTGACGGTACATAGTTTGAATAGATTACTCAAATCACTTCTGAGATTAGAATTGCATCACTTGAATACTATTAGATCTGAGCTGATTATAGGACTGAGGCTAGATTACTAGCGATACAGAGATTACAGAGATAATTGAGATTACTTAGTTTTCTTAAGTTCTGCACTTATCTGATGATACAAAGTTCTATAATTCACTGAGTTTTGAGAATAATGGATCGACTGAAATTATTGAGAAACTGACACGGGCTCTAGACAACAACTCTATTGTCAGGTATAAATATCCCTAGGACTGGATATCATATAAGTAAAGCATAATCATTCATTCATCATCAAAAGCATTCATTCATCATCACAATCATTCATGTCTCATCACAATCATTAAAACATTTCATAATCATTAAAGCATCATCATAATCATTAAAGCATTTTCACAGTCGCCGAGGGGTCACTTTAGGCATCTCGGAATCATAATCATATGAAAAACATGCTACTAAATTGTACTCCATTCAACAAGGTTTTACCTTAGCTATTTTATACCTATATCAATCTTGACATGTATTTGGATATCACATGGCTTGGGGAAACTTCATACTATCACGTCATAACTTACTTGCTAACCACTTGGCATATATTAAAAGCTTAACATATATCAAGAGCACATAATTGGGGAATTTACTACTATCACCTCTCCACTTGTTCACTAAGGTCATTCAACAAAACACTAGACATGCATGGGTTCATAGTTATTTGGGAATTTCCTACTACCATGAAATAATTCATTCACTTGGGCATTTTATCAAACACTAAGCACAACTAACTCACAATTTGGTTTTCCGATTAAAGATGCTATAATGGCCCTTATGCTTCACCTAAGCTCTTTATCAAACCTATGGGGGATATGCTTCACTTATTCAACCATTTCTACACCCAAAAGTCATGAACACATCACATAGTAAACAACTTCAAGAAGGTCTATCACAAACATCACATGAATTCCACATACTAGGGTCAAAGCTCATAGATTTTATAGGTAAACATAAATCAAAAATCAACAACACATAAAACATCAATTTAAACTCATACAAATCATTAACATAAAAATCTTTTAGTTTTAAAAAGGGTTCTTGAGCTTTTTGGATGAAAGGGACCCAAGAATCAACATCTACATAGCTTAATCTTTTAAATTGGATGAATTTTAATGCTTGAGACTCTATCCGCACTTGTAATAAATAATTCTCGAAGCCCACACTATGAGGAACTTGATTCTTGAAGAAGTCTTGAAGAATTTATGGATGATTTTTGGAAGATTAGGGTTCTTGATGAAACCCTGGTTATTTTTCCTGGAGAGAGTTTGGAAGAGAAAAATGATAAAATTAGGGTTTTGGAAGAGGTTTCCCCATATCTATAGAGGCTTCCAAAAGGTGGGAGAAGACCAAAATACCCTTGCAAAAATGTTCTAAAATTGCTAAAAAAATACTGCTGACGACATCCGTGACAAGCCGTCAGACCCGTGATGGGCCGTCACGAATTGTCGTCACAAAAAAGGTAGATTTTGTGAGTTTCTGCCTAAGGCTGACGACGTCATCAGAAATGTCGTCAGAAATGTGACAGGCCGTCAAAAATGTCATCAGAAATGTGATGGGCCGTCAGAAATGTTGTCACACATTTCCCAGCTTGACATGCTGGAGTAAAATAAGCATAACTCTTTTCTCCAATAACGGTTTTGGACGAAATTGGTTTCGTTGGAAAGATAATTCAAAGAAATTTCATTTGATATATAGTAGGTCCTCTAATATATACAAGGAGTTATGGTCTATTGAATTTGACCCAAATTTTAGCGGTTACTAAAACTTGAACGATAGAAAAGCTTTCAACTCGTCCGTGAGTTAGGGGACCTCTAGATCTTAATTCTTTCTCAAATTGATTCCCACATGATTCAAAGTATTTCATACTTTGGAGGATGTTTCTGAAACAGTTAGACTCAGATTTTTGCTTTACCAAAATATGCTCTAAGGCTCAGACTGGAAGAGGATTTTGCGGGGCATTACAAAGAGTCATAACCTATTGTGACGACTCATAGTTACCCTTCATTTTCTCTTAGGTTTTAACTTGGATATCTTTAGAACTTTTGCTAATTTACTTAGAACGACTCCATAATATGACTCAATGTCAAACTTAGCGAGTCGTAGCCAACCTTAACTTCAATCCTTGATTTAGCAGCCTTTACTGTTATCAACACGACTTGGGCTACGAGTCATATAGTCAACCAATGGCTCGTAGTCCCATTAATGACTTTGATTTATCAGAGCTTTTTCATCTTATTCTTTTCCACTCAAATTCCAACCTAATTCTCCTATAACACATAAAATACACACCTCATATCTAACAAAATGGCCCAAGTATTTGCACATTCTTATCATTTTAAGCATCGAAAGTTCCATAAAATCATGACACATCAACACCCTCAACTTAGAATATTTTCATGTCCCCAGAAAACAAAAACATTACAAAATAAAACACGATGCTTAACTAAGAAAAACCTATAATACCTATTGTAGCCAATCTCAAATTCAGATAAAAAACATCACCCCTTCTTAATTTTACTTTTCAAAACCGACTATGTGAATCTAGGTAGCACAATAAAATGACACAAGTAAATCAAGCTATGGCATTACATTAACAACAAACAATCATGCATATGTACAAATTACACTACTTGAACAGATAAGCATCTGAAAACACAACCCATGAACCCTCACAACAAAGAAGTCCCACTCATTCAATAGAATAATACATGTTAATGCGGGGACAATAACAAGACACTTACACTCATAAAGAAGTTCCAACAATGTGCACAGAATACCATAGGGTTGTCTTTGTTTTCATTACCTTAGTTTTTGGGATAGTCGGACTAGGATAACTGTAGGAATTTACTCGACTTGTATCATAGGTTGGGGGGATGGTATGGTACATTTAGGAATTTAGTGACTAAGCCTCCTTGGCACTACAATTACGTTAGGGGTCCACTTATCTACCAACTTTTATTTTATTTTGCCCTTTTTATTTTTATTTCTTATTCAACATGGGTGCAGTTTCATTTGTTCTTTCTCTTTTTCTTTCTTTTTTCTTTATGTTTCTATTTTTTCCTCATTTTTTCTACCACATCCAGCCCTACTTTCTTTTTTCTTATTTACACCCTTCTTCATACCCACTTCTAATCACACACCCTTATGATAGCCACACTCAACTTAGGCAATTTGTTTGAGTTGAGGTGCACAATGTACAAAGAAGACCAGGGCCAAAACAAGTTCATTATAACTAAAATGGGAAGGTGAAAAGTGAAAAAAAGAAAAATAATCTATATAGGCTCAAAATAGAGATCAATGGATACTTATTCATTTTTGGATGGTTATTTCAGGATGGACTAATTCAAGAACAACCTATGATCCTTTCCTAACTAACTATCCTATAACCTACGCTAGACTATCTAGGAAAGTTCTAGATTCAACACATAAAGGGAACTAAGTAAGCATCTCACACACACATGGCACAGGGTTTTATCACAAACTACTAACTATTTGGTTCATGCAAATGCTAGCTATGATCACTGTGTCCCTAATCCTAACACCATAACAAGATTCATAGTGGTCAAACATATGAGTACATCTCACACAATTCTAAACAATTTTTTTTAGGGGTATCATTTTTCTAACACATTTAAGCACAATTGAGACAAAACTATATCAACTACACTTAGGTTACTTAGTTTCTTCCTAGTTAAACAAAAAAACACAAAACATTATGAAACAAACACAATACGACACAATATTTACTAGACATGTCGATTCTACTATTATATCACAACCGATGCAAAAAGAAGCATGACAATAAAAAATCACAACGGTTGTAGTACACCCCTACCCCCACCCCTATATAAAGCATATGAACTGTTCCCAGTACATCTAAAAATTAAAAATAGGGAGTAGAGACATACCTGGGTGTACTATGATCTGTCTTTTGATGTCTCAACATTGGGGGCCCAAAATGGGTCTTACTTTCATCAAGCATGGTGCCAGTAGTAATCGGTACACTCACACCAGTAGTGGAACCGATGGTAGTTAGTATGCTAAATGGTATATTAGAAAGCAGAGCAGTACTCCCACTTAAATCCGCTGCAGCTGCAATTGTCATATCAATGACTCAAAGCTACCGGCTCCCATCCCTATCTCATGGATCCTCATCTGGTGGTCATGTTCAAACTGAACACTGGTTGCTTTGTCCACCTTAATATCATCCTTATAATTTTTTCTATTTCACTTCTTTTTTAATCTCTCACCATCTTCTCTCTAAACTGCTTTTTCTTTCCCCTTTATGCCTCAAATATCTGGCACCTCCTCAATCAGATCTCCTCAATAATAGGGTAAGTAGGGAATGGCCTTAGATGCATATCCTCTATTATAGTCTAAAGTGCAACCAATTCCTCATGCACACCCGCTAGATTTGAGGCATAAATGCCCGCCACCTTCTAGCTAATCTACCGCTCAAAATCATCAAACCAGGTCTACATACCTTAAATCTCCCTTTGGATCTCCCTCTTGATCGAAGGCTATACCCCCTACTTAATATTTGTTACTCGTCGCTCTAGTGTACCCAATCTCTTTAGGACATTAATTAGAAAGGCCTGTGGGACTAGAGCATAGTAACCGAGGGTTGGATTGAAGGAGAATAGCCTCACAATAGGAGGTAGAGTCAAAGTCCAAAAAGTATCGACTACATCTGTTGAGGCATGAGGCTCGGACTGGGCAGTCTCAGCAGGGTTTCACCAATATCAAAAAATAATAGAGTATCAATACTATGCCCTCCAGCTTAAAAATTTGCATGTAATAAAGTGGCCCCTACCTTCACCTTTGAGATAGGGTTATCTAAATCTCATATAAACCCTAAATCAGTGGTCCTTTAAACTAGTAGAAACTGATTCATACCCTGGATCTCTGGTATACCCTAATCTAAACAAAGTTGCATCAACATGCATGGTAAGGTTAAAGTAGAGTCCGTTCTTACCGTCCAATTATGGATCTTTCTAGAAATAATCTTGGCTACGTGATGTCGCCCAAAACTAACCTCCTAAAGAAGTATGTCCCAGTCGATGCCAAATATAGTAACCCAACTAGGTTGGGATCGATCCCACAGGGAAGATGCTGAATAATTGCTTACTTTAATATGACTCACGAGCAGTGCAGAAAACTGAAAAGGGGGATTTAGGAAGTGATCAATTAGTAGTAACCGAACTTGAATGCTTTGAGTTGTAGACAATAGAAGACAAACACTAGGATTGTGTTCCCTCTGGCTTCTTAACTTTGTAAGTTTCTCATGTTCAACCTACCTATTCTGTTGCTCTACATGTAAAGTCAACAAGCTATGTATTATCAAAGGTTTTGTTAATTCAACTCATACCTTTTGAGTCTCAAGTTGATTAGATGATATGGTGTAATAATAATAATGGAAGTGAATCTCAAATTATTGTCTTAATTCTCTTTTCCTAATCACAAACTCCCTTGTGAGAAAGTTTGCGAATATAAGCTTTACCCAAGATTTTGCAGTATCTCTGAGGTCAATTAATGTGAAAAAGGTTCAAATACATGCAATTTCTTTAGAATAGATGAATCTCCCACTTCTCTTACGCAATTAATCCACTAGGGTTCCCACAACCCTAGGCAGGAAAATTAGTCGCTCATGTTTATGCAATAACCTATGATAATCAATAAAGAATTCATGTAATTAATTGCATAAAATAAGATGAATAAAATCCAAAGTCTTCTATATAATCAAACCCTAAAATCTAAAATAACAAAGTATCAATGTGTAAAGTAATGCTAAAGTATGTAAATGTGTGGAACAAAATAAAGGAGAAACCCTAAGGTATTTATAGTATCTCAAAAATACTTAGTAATCTTAATAAAAATGGAAAAGGAAAAGTTAAGTCAGTGCATGGTACGATTCGCTCATCCACTCGTATGCTCGTCATATGAGTCGTGACACGCCTTCTCATATCTATTCCAGTGTCTAATCTCCTAAGGCTTGAACTTTCCATTCTTCTTATGACTTCTCCTCATGAGTCATACCTTTATTATACAACTCGTGGCCATCACTCATTTCCACCTGGGACATTTTCTTTTATAACTCTGAACACTGGTCTGCTTACAGTTTTTCCATATGAGTCATACTCAGATTTTTGACTCGTATACTTCTAAGACTTTTACTTTGGATGATAGCTTTAGATTCTGTTATGTTTACAACTCCTTGACACAACCCGTATCTTTAGCTTAAGACTAGTATGACTGAGTTATATCTTTTATTTACTTAACATTTTGCTATGTCTTTGGTTTTATTATGTTTACGAGTCATCCTACGAGTCATATGGTGTGTTGAAGACTCGTGAGCTAACTCATATTTTGATTAAAATTTGTCTCTTCCAGTCTTTTTCTTGCATTTTCATTCCAACACTATTGTAGACCTATTTTACCTGCAATAAACACAAAAGTGCATCATATCTACTAAAACAACCTAAGTACATGCATAAATTCACTATTTTAAGTATTTAAAGTATCATGTTTCCATGACGCATCAACACCCTGAACTTAGACTTTTACATGTCCTCAACCAAAAAATCAAATATTACTACCCAAAATGACAATGATTCTTAAACAGGTATATTATAAGCTACATATGGTAGTGATTTTGAATTCAATTTTCTCATTCATTATTCCCATCTCCTAATCTCACTTTTCAGAAATCAAACCGTGTATAAGGATTTAGAACACGGAGAAACACAAAGGAATCCGATGATGGAATTACATTAGTTATAGAAGCTGGGCATCAACACAACCCATATTAACCAAGTAGACGAGAAACCTAACAACACAACCAATGTGTACTCACAGTCAAAGAAATATCATTCACTCCGTTAATATTAATCAATTAATTCAGGAATATAACAAACAACGCTCTTACTCACTAAGAAGTATCACTGGTGTATACAAAATATCATAGGCTTGCCCATATGCTACCTTCTTAAGTTTTTGGATAGTCAAAGTAGGATAACTAAAGGACTTTATTCGGATTGTAACGCGGTTTAGAAGCTGGTATGGTATCCTTTTGGGATTTATTTAGTGACTAAACCTCCTTGACGCTATGCATTTTTTTGGGTCCACTCATTTTTCACTTTTTTTTTTTTTTTCTGCCCTTAAGTCTCCTTTTTATTTTAAAGTACAAGATTGAGTCAGGTGCAATTTTCTCACGTTATTTTTCTTTTCTTTTTTCTTATTTCAATTTGTTCTTTTTATTTTGTTTTCTTTTATTCTTACTGCACCTATCCTCTTTTATTTTTCTTTCTACACTTCATTCTCATTTTTCTTATGCACCTCTATAATATCCACCCTCAACTTAGGCGATTTTCTTGAGTTGAGGTGCACAATGTCCAAGGAGGACCAGGGCCAAAACAGGTTCATTGTAGAAATAGAAAGGTAAAAATAGGTGCATTAAACAAAAAATAGTCAATTAAGGCTCAAATATCTGGTCAAAAGGATTCATATTTTGTTTGGTTGGGTGTTTAGGCTCAAGTGGACTTATAACAGAAAATGGCCTATGATCATTTCCTACTTGACTATAGTAGACCTAGGTAAAATAAATTGGGCAAGTCTAGACTCTGATAGCTCAGGAACTCAGTAATACCTTACACACACTCGCATAGGGTTACACTGCTAGGTTCTACTTATCTAGTTAAGTGATTGTTTTCCCTAGATGTTCAATACCTAATCTTAATGCTATTATCAGATTCTCAATTTTCTCACACACCTACACATATCACACATTTCAGTAAAACTTTAAGAGGGGTATCAAATTTTCCCATAACCCTAGTCAGGGAAATTAGTTGCTCATGTTTATGAAAGAACCCATGATAATCAATGAAGAATTCATATAATTAATTACACAACATAAGATGAATAAAATCCAAAGTCTACTATTGAATCAAAAAAAAATATTTCAAGAACAAAGTATCAATTGTGTAAAGCAATGCTAAAGTATGTAAAAGTGTGGAACCAATTCCTGGAGAAACCCTAAGGTATTTATAATATCTCAAAAATACTTAGAAATCCTAATAAAAATGGAAAATAAAAATTTAAGTCGGTGCATGGTACGACTCTCTCATCAACTTGTATGCTCGTCATACGAGTCATACCATGCCTTCTCGTATCCATTACAGTGTCTGATCTCCCAAAGCTTTGACTTTTTGTTCTTCTTATGAATTTTACTCACGAGTCATACCTTGATTATAAGACTCATGACCTTCACTCGTATCCATCTAGGAATTCTTTCTTTGTAACTCTGAACACTGGTCAGCTTACGATTTGTCCATAGGAGTCGTAATCAGACTTCCAACTCATGCAATTATGACAATTCAACTTTGGATGATATCTTTAGATTCTGTTATGCTTACTACTCCTTGACATGACCCTTATCTTTAGCTTACAACTCATATGACTGAGTCATATCTTTTCTTTACTTAGTATTTTGTTTTGGTATTTGGTTTTTTTGTGCTTATGTGTCATCCTACGAGTCATATGGTGTGTTGACAACTTATGAGGTAACTCGTATCTTGATCAGACTTTGTATATTCCAATCTTTTCTTTCATTTTTATCCCAACACTATTGTAGACCTGTTTTACCTGCAATAAACACAAAAGTGCATCATATATACTAAAACAACCTAAGTACATGCATAAGTTCACTGTCTTAAGCATTGAGTATGTTCTGTTTCCATGGTTCACATCTATCTCGTAGCCCTCTATGATACCCATAACTAGGGCGGCTCTTTCAGGACTCAGAATATTGTCCCCCTCGGTGGGAGTCAACCTATGACGGACCAGTATCTATCAAGCATTTGCATCAAAATATAATGAGCCCTTCATGATCCTTGTCAAAGGGCCAACCACCCAAGATGCCTCCCCCTATGCTTTAGTAATAATACCTGCCATCTACCTGAAGAGGATAAACTTATTTTATGACCCAATATATTGTCTTCACTTTCCATGTTTCATCCATACTGTGATCAATCTCAGAAGTGTTGGTGGATAGCTGGAAGTCTGGACCATGACAAATTTTGGAAATATTCTGTGTGGAGATGTTAACCCAAACACCTTTGATTAACACTAAAAACAAAGGATCACTACCGTTCCACAATATCCCTTGTAGATGGACCCGTTTCAACTCCATATGGTATGCAACATAAAATTCCCAGACTAGTACCAGAATGTAACATCCAAGATCTATAGTCATCCACTTAAAGTGGTACTATTGGAAGTGTGCCTCAAATTCTAGAATTTTTGACATACTCATCGTGCTCAATTTAGGCTATAAGTAGAATTCTTTCTTTAGTCTTTGAGTGGAAGGGGTGATGGGACTGTATCTCTCATATAGTTTCTACATCCTAGGGTACTATATCAATTGATGATGAGCACTAGGGAAGGTATAATTTGTAGTGTCTTAGTGAGGGAAGAGATGGTATCTTAACTGAGTTTTCACTATACTCGCTCTCCTCTTCCTCTTTATTATTCTCATTATCTGACCCCTCATTCTGTGAATCTTCATTTTCGAACCCGCTATTTCATGCATCATCAACTTTCTCATTCTCATTCTTGATGCCAGAATCTGAATCACCATCCTCTTCAAACTGTGAATGTAAATGTGGTGGTGTTTTGCTGGGGTTTTTCACCTTGTCCTGGTGGGTGGAGGTGATTTTCTAGGTTAATAACCCTTGGTTCCCCAAGGTACTCTTTCTTGGCTCCACCACCTCTTTAATTGTATATTCTTTGATGGAGCCACTTGATTCACATATGTGGCTTCATCCCTGAGATGTCGAGTAGAGGGGTGGACTTGCTTCTTTGGTGTTTTCTTCTCGGTGGAATAAACCTTAGGTGCCATTTGTACATACGAAAGAACACAAGTTAGTTAATCCTAGGAAAAGGAAAAAACAAGAAAAATGAACAAGTGTGCATCAGTTGCTATCAACCCTATGAGTTAGGGTACGACTCATTGTCGGAGGTTGCAAGCCGTCTTGAGACTTGTAGGGTGGAAGAAGTTATAGGTAACATTCACTGGTCAGGCTACAAGTCAATTGGCCAAACAAAAACTCATTACCAACACTCATGGTATAACCCGATACTTTGCTTTGATGCATTCCTCTTCCCAATCACTACGAGTCCACACTATGAGTCATATGGAGAGACAACAACTTCACTTATGTTTCCAGTTGCTAAGATTCAAGTATGGACTCATTAGGTCACCCTACGAATCGTTACGAGTCTCATAGTGACTATAACATAGGTGCTTTTGGGTGTTTACTTTTAAATTTTTGTATACCCCATGGCTACTCAGACTTCCCCGTGAATGTAACCTGTGCAATACACTCCTAACTTATCCTACATCCAATTTTGAAGCACAAATTTTATTTACTCCCATTTTATTCGAATTCATCATATTTCTCAAGAACAAGTTCATGGGTTTTCACCCTATGCACAAAATTAACCAAGGATTCCAAATATTTTCTACTATATTGCACATCAACTTAAGATATCAACATTAAAGCATAATACTTACATAAAATATAGACATTAAAGCATAATACATACTTCAAATAAATTGCTTGAATCCCGTAGAAATTTATAAATTTTTCATTAGTTCTTGAGAGAACCAACTTTTGGGAGATTGGAATTTGATTGTGATGTTAATGGATCAAGTTTGACTGTATTTTTAGCACTTATGGAATGGTTGACGGAATGAAGGGAGTCAAAGCCATTTAAAAAGAAAGGCGAATCAATTTGGGAGTTTATTCCAGTAATGTTGGGCCCGACCATGAGTCGTGGTAACGACACGTAGCCATAGGCTATGTGTCATAGACTTCCTCCATTGTGACTGGAACCTTACATGGGTTTTCCAGTCATGAAGACTCAGGGTGACGAGTAACTGTCACTGACAATGACTTATTATGAGAATCATCATGACTCTAAAGAACTCTTACCTGGGGATGGTCTAGCTCCAGCTCCCTACGACTTTGGTGACAAAGCATAGAGTGAACCTACAACTCGTAGGGTCCCTCATGGGGATCTGGAACCAAAACATATTTTGGTATTTTTCTGTAATATCTAGCCCTACGCACTGGACACACAAGTTACCCTATAATGTAATAAGTACAAAAACTGTGTTTCTTCCTACTTAGTGCTTTACTTAACATCGCGAAATGACATGGCTAAGTTGGATACTTAGGCTTCACAAACCAGTCCATCGGTTGCCTTCCATGTAGCACAGAATTTGACATTGCAACACGTTGAAGTTTCCTTGGTTACTCAAACTTTGTCAAAGATCAAGTTTGCACAGACTTTCACCTCATAAAGGTTTCCCATATAGTGCTTCACCCATTGCCCATTCACTTTGAATGGTGCTTCATCATTACATTTTGACTCAATAGCACCATGTGGAAACACTTGAGTCATAGTGAATAGTCTATACTACCTAGACTCCAACTTGCTAGGAAACAAGCAAAGTCTTGAATTATAAAACAAGACCAAATCACTGGGTTCAAACATTTTTCTCAATCTTCTTATCATGATACAACTTCATTTTTTCTTTGTATAGAGAAAAACTTTCATAAGCACGGAGCCTGAATTCATCCAACTCATTTACCTTGCGCATCCTCAAATTTTCTGCATCATGCCACTCCAAATTGAGCTTTTTCAATGCTCATAGTTCTTTGTTCTCAAGTTCAATCAACAAGGGGCATGCCTTGTCATACACGAGCTGATATGAAGAGACACCTATGGGGGTCTTAAAAATTGTTCGATAGGACCATAAAGCATCACCTAACTTTCTTGACCAGTCAGTCGTGTTGGCATTCTCAGTCTTTGCCAATATGGATTTGATCTCTCTATTAGTGTCCTCAACTTTCCCACTTGTCTAAGGATGGTAAGGTGTTGCCACCTTATTATTCACACTGTATTTTTCAAGCAGGGTTTTGAAAAGAATATTGTAGAATTGAGACCCACTATCACTAATAATTGCACGTGGCATGCCAAATAGAGAAAATATATTATTTTTCAAGAACACAGTGACACTTTGATCCTGATTATTGGGAAGCAAAACTGCCTCCACCCACTTCAAAACGTAGGCAACTTCCACTAGAATGTACTTTATCTCATAAGAGCTCATAGACAGACCATGAAATCAATTCCCCAGATATCAAAATACTCCAACTGCAAGTAAGTATCATGGGGAGTTTATGTTTCCATGAGATATTTCCTTGTCACTGACACTGGTCACAGGATTGAGTATAGTCATGAGTATCCTTGTATATAGTAAACCAATAATATAGGATTTTGTAGGTTGTGCGAGTACCACCATGATGAACTCTAACTGGGGATGAACGACAAGCATCAAGGATGCTCATCATCTCCACCTCAGGAAAACATCTATGAATAACACCATCCACACAAATCTGAAAGAGATCAGCTCATTCCAAAAAATAATTCTCACCTCATGCATGAACCACTTTTTCTACTGGAATGATAAGTCTTTTGGAACAAGATCACTTACAAAGAAGTTGGCAAGATCAGAAACCAGGTGATTAAGTCTTGAGATATTGAAAAGCATCATCTATAGCAAGATAATCCCTACCTTCTGTATTGCCTCATCCTCGGAGTGAGATAAGTAATCAACAACTTGGTTCTCCATTCCCTTCTAATCTTTTACCTCAAAGTCAAATTCTTGCAAAAATAGGATCCAACATGTCAACCTCGAATTTGCATTTTTCTTTGATATCAAATACCTCAATGTTGCATAGTCTGTATGAACTATGACTTTGGTCCCTATCAAATACTCAATACCTTGCTGGCATAATAGATCGGGTAAAGGATTTCCTTATGTCTTTATCCTAGGACAACACCCAGGGCCACTCCACTAGCATCACACATAACCTCTAACTATAAAGTCAAATCAGGGGACACAGTAATGAGAGCCAAAATCAACCGATCCTTAAGGCACTCAAAGGCCTTGAGAGATACATCATTAAATACAACATTCACCTCCTTTTCTAAAATCTTGCATACATGATTAGCAATTTTAAAGAAGTCCTTGATGAACCTCCTATAAAAGCCAGCATAACCTAAAAAACTTTGGATAGTTTTAACTGAGACTGGAGGAGGTAATTTTTCAATCACCTCTACCTTCACTCTATCCACCTCATACCCTGTTTTGAGATTTCTGACCAAGAAAAATACCTTTCTTGACCATAAAATGGCACTTCTCCTAATTCAACACCAGATTGTACTCTGTATATCTCTATAGTGTGTTGGCTAAATGGGCTAAACAATTATCAAAAGAGTCTCCAACTACTGAAAACTCATCCATGAAAACCTCTATAGTGTCCTCCACTATGTCAAAAAATATCGATATCATACAACATTAAAAGGTGGTAGGAGCATTACATAGTTCGAACGACATCCTCTTGAGAAAAAAGTCTTATAAGGGAAAGTAAAGGTCATCTTTTCCTGAACATTGAGAGCAATAGAAAAATGTATCCCAAGTACCCATTAAAAAAATAGTACCAACCCCTACCTACTAGTCTATCAAACATATGATCCATGAACGACATAAGTAAATGGTCCTTTTGAGTCCAAGTATTCAACTTTCTGTAATCCATGTTTAATCTCCATCTAGTAAGTGGTATCATGGGCACCAATTTATTTTCTTGTTAAGGACAATAGTGATCCCACCTTTTTAGGTACACATTGAGTCAGGCTAACCCACTTGGTATTTACAATGGGGTAAACCACTCCATCATCTAACCACTTGATAATCTCTTTCTTCACAACCTCATGTATATAAAGATTCAACCTACGCTACTGCTCGATGCTAGGTATGATCTCTAATTTAAGTTGTATCTTATGAGAGCCAATACCAGGTGAAATCCTTACAATATCTGCATTAGTCTATCTGATAGACCTCCTAAACCTCTACAACACTAATATCAATGCTTCAACTGTATCTCTAATAAATCAATAATAATAATGACCGATAAGGTATTGTTAGCCCTAAAAAATGCATAATACCAGTGAGATGGGGGGGCCCTTTAATTCTAAGGTCAGTGGCTCCTCAATAAGTGGTCAAGCTAGATGATTTGTTCTATTCTTTAAATCAAGATCTATCTTCTTGGAGCATAATTATAAGAACTTCTACTGTATAATGCGCTTACTATCTCTTCATACTCATCAATTCCATCACTGATAAAGTTCAATATAATCATTGCTAATGCCTCAACCCTAAGTGTCTCTTTAATGGGAACAGTCACTGCATCATCATCAAAAGTGTCAATCATAGACAATACTCTTATATACTTCGGTTGTCACATAGACTGATACACATTAAAAGTAACTTTCTCATCATTAAGTCTTAACTTTATCTGCCCTATATCCATGTCAACCAAGGCTTTACCCATTGCTAAAAAAGGCCTGGCTAAGATAATAGGGACTTTAAAGTCAACCTCACAGTCAAGGATTATGAAGTTAGCAGAAATATATGGGCGACGGCCTTCACCAAAATAACACATATCTACTAAATAGTTTTTTATCAGTCCAGTAATCCATCAATAACCTCATGGATGTAGTTTGGGTTCCTCCAATCATAACTGCTTGAACACTGCCAATGATATTAGATTGATACTAGCTCCCAAATCACATAAAGCTCGAGAAAAATTGAAGGGCCTAATGGAACATGGAATATTAAATGCTCTAGGTTCATCTTTCTTTTTAACTAACAATCCAGAAGCAATAACACTGTAATGGTGCACAGTATCAACGGGCTCAAAACTATAGCACCCTACATTTTTAGCTAGAATTTAAACTATCATTCCTACATATAGACCTAAACCCAATGATTTTATGTAAATATAAGTGTTATGATCAAGTCTATATTATGGTAACATCTTTTCAGATGAATTGAGATCATAAAAATCTCCTAACTCAAAGATAACTTGAAAACTTTTCTACTGATTGAGTTTTAGTGAACATTTCAACTTGGGTAAAATTCCAATGAACATTACTCCTAGAATATAATGTGTTAGGTGTCCTACAGAATACCAAATAAAATATCTTTGAGTCTTCTTTCCAATGTATCTGATTACACCTTAATCTGATATCAGCATAAAATATTATGACTATTTTACTAAAGCCCTATCAATCTGTCTACCTACATACGAAACCCTACCTAAGGTTGGTAGGTACTACTTACAGGCCATATATTAGGGGGCCATTAGTGGGTACTGAGAGCTTAAAAAGGTCTAATACTTACTACTCTACCTACAAGCGATAGGTACTACCTACAGGTCATAAGTTGGGGGTCGTTAGTAGGTTTCAAGATCTGAAAAAGGAACTAATGCCTATTACCCTACCTACCGAACATAGGTACTACCTTTGGGCCATAAGTGAGGTCATGGGGACTTGTTTTAGAGAAATTTTTTTGGGTTATCTTAGGGGCATTTTGGTTATTTTTTTATGATGTATGATCTTTATATGCTTAAAACCCTTTTGAACATTAAATTATGATCATTCTAAAAAATAAAACATCAGAAACTCTTCTTTATCCACCAAAACATTCTTAGAGGCAAGAACACCTAGAGTTTTAGATTCAAGGCCCAGATTAAAATCATATTTATCAAAAAATCATGTTGAGCACTCCCAAAAAGAACAAAACAACATACCCAGTGTATTTCAACATAGTGGGATCTAGGGAGGGTAAAGTGTACACAGACTATACCATTACCTCAGGTGAGAGAGGTTGTTTTTGATAGACCCCCAGCTTAGAATCGATAATAGTATAACAAACACAAAAGATAGGTGCATACAAAGTAGTATGGTATGCAAAATAAACTAACAACGCTAGCCACAAGATAATAATACAACCAAAATATAATAATAAGAACTATCTTATTGAAATCATAGATATCACACAACACCAAGAACAAAAAGCTATAGACACAAAAGAACGCTACCTTACTGTTGCGCACTCCCTATTTTACTTATTATGTTATTGCATAAAATTACTTCGTATTTACATGTATCTTAGTTGTTTAATTCAAACTAAGGTTGAGGGTTTTTGGTGGTTATACTCTTGCATTGTTTATTTCTTGTTTTAATGGTTTCTATATGGTTTTAATGGTTGTTTGTGAATTTAATTTGTGTTTCATGGTGATGGTGGAATTTAGTAATTAGGGTTTTCTAAAGTTGATTAATTTTTTGTATGGTAATGACATGAACCTCAACCCACATCAAAAGTTGGGATTTTAATAAGGACTTTTCATAATTCAACTTATCTTTTGAAATATTACATTGCATTAAATAGTAAAAAGGTAAAGATGTTTTGGAATTCCCTTAGGGGATATGGTTTTGGTTTTTTAAAAAAATTTGGAGTAAAATTGGTCAAATGATTATGGTTTGGCATAATTGGAGTAGATTGCAAGTGTATTGGTATGACGATATCAATTCGAAAATACCTTAATGAAAGACTCCATAGTTATTAGTTAATGGTATGTTAAAACTTTTTTAATTTGGGCTTAAATAGAATTGTGTAGCTCTCTGAGAAAGTCTAGTTTTGGGAAGACCACCATTGGAAACCATGTTTGCCGATGTTGGGGGCTTTGTCCTGAAATATGGATGACCACTGTGTTCTTACTTCGCGCAGTAGTTCATAGTTATTTATTGAGTGGATATTGTCTTGGTTACTTTAACCTATTCTCCAATATATGCAGCTAACATGGACTAGGATTCTTCCGACAGGGGGAGTCAGACCCATATAGCACGTGGGTGCCTTTAGATTGGAATGAGCTAAATAATTCAGGACTAAATCTTTAAAAATTCATATTTAATTTCCCTTAACCCTCTTCTGGCATCCTATATATGTATGAATATGGGTCGTATGATTTATGACTAATTTTAGTAAATATATATTTCATCCATGTGTTTCATTACTGGTTTTGGTACATGTATATTTTATCTTTTTCCTTAGGTTACATGTAAGTACTCGCCGTACTGACCATTTTAAAATGCTACATTATTTCATGATGTAGGTTCTGGGGGCTTTTCTTATGACCTTATACAACATTAGGTGATTTGATATCCCGATCAGTCAGTTGTGAAGTGGTGAGCTCTCTATTTTTAGAAGGCCTAGTTTCTCTTTCATTTTTCATTTATTATTCTAGCAATGTTGTATTTCCTTTGTCATAGTTGTGGGCATGTTCCAATTTAGTTGGTACTCCTTGGATAGAGGCTTATGTGGACAGTGTTGGGGTATTACCATGGATTTTGTTTTAGACTTTCAACTCCCTTTGACTATCACATTTCTATTATTACTTTGATTGGCATCCGCTAGTTATTATTTATTATTATTATGATCTTGAGGTAAGGTTAAGGGGGTTATATCTAGCCTGGTTGGATTGGGATGCCCTTCACAGACAAGCCATGGTTTGGGTCATAACAAAAACTCACCATCCACTTCTTAGTAACCAAACCTTTCAAGAACTTCGCGTATATAGGCATCTGCTCCACTGCATTTATAAGAGAAATAGTAACAGACAAATCCTTCAACATTGATAAGAACTTATGATACTTTTCTTTCTCTTGTTTCTTTTTTAATCTCTGAGGAAAAGAAGGGACAGGTCTTGGAATAGTCTTTAACATAGTCTCGACTTCCTTCCCATTCTCTTTATCTTTCTTATTTATCAACACCTATCAATATTTATGATGATTCACCACTAGTCACCAACTTTTTAGATTATGCTTTAGATGTCTCATCTACATCAACAACATCATCCCTAACTGCATCAACTATAGGCATGGGAGGATCAATGGTGGCCTTACCACTGTGAGGGGTGATAGCCAAATAGTGGCTGCCATTCCTAGGATTTCACATAATATTACTTAGAATAGTTCCCGATTGACGCTGATTCAAGGTCGCTGATATCTAACCAAGTTATTGCTCAAGTTGCTAGATCTCAGTAGCATGAAATTCTGCTTTTCAGGTAAAACCTGAAATATCTATCTTAATCTACTTAAGACTTCATTCTTGACTTTATGAACCCTTAACCAGCTTAGTAAGAAATGCCTCCATCCTTGACACAGTGTCACGACTCCCTAGTGGAACATATGCATCACTTTTCTCCTTATAATCATCCTTATGCCTCTAGTCACCATCTCTTTCTTTTCTTTAATCCCTATATGTATCCTCATAATAGTTTTGACCTTGGTTCCCTTACCTCGTGTTCTAAGTGTCTTTAGCTGACCCTTGGCCATAGGTTCAAAAACCTGCCAAATCTCTATCTAGGTACATCTCTTCTTCATCCACATCGAAATTATATGACCTAGAAGCTTTACCCTGTACACCCACATCATTCACCTTCTCGAAATTCATCATTGCAAATTATTTCATTAGAAACCCAATCTCTGTCCTAAGTTGTTCAACCTCTGATATGTTATGAATTTATAGTATTGTAGATGCTTTAAAATATGAGAATATGCATGTACTTAAGGCTATTTTGTTGGATTTGATGTCTTTTGGGAGTGTTTTATAAGAAATTAGGTTTTGGATGCTAAATTCAAGAAAAAGATGAAAAGTGATGTTTTTGGCCACTTGGTCATTTTTGGGCATTTGCGGAACTTATTGGATGTACGTGACCAAAGCATGTGCAAAAACTTGAAGTTCAAAAGCTTGGTTGAAAGAACTAGAAGACCTGAAACTTACCTATGTCTACATATAACACCCTAGGAGTACACCCTGGAGTCCATACGGTGCTTATGGTCATAAATGACCACAAGCTAACCCATTATCTAGTACCTACTGTGAGTACTGAATAAAACCAATAATAAAAGATACACACGTGCGGAATATCTGAATATGGCATAAGGTTTTAAAACACTAAAACATCACTAAACTTTTAAGTCTGGAAACAATATGGTAAAGACTGTCAATAACAACTGAAAAACTGACTAACTGTCTGAATGTATCTGAAAGCCTCTAAATGACTGACTGTGGATTTGATGGGATAAGTCCCCAACAAACTCCGACTGACTACTAAACTGAAATGTTGAAATAAACATAATCGGCCCTCAAAATATGAGGACTCACCACTGCTACTGATGTTGATGCACTGGAATATCTAGTGTGATCGGGAACCTTCGCATCCGAACCTATGATATGAGACACCATACTGCAAGAAATGAGAATTCGGTCAGTACTTTGAATGTCCTAGTATGCTAAAGGAGTTTAGGATGTTATGCATGGGCTCATGTACATGAACAATAATTGACTGAATGAATAACATGAAATAACTGTGCATAGTATACGTAAAAGCTGCAAAAAAAATTAAGGACGCATGATTAAGCATATATCATGATACCAAAATAGTTTGTAAACTGATAAAAGCATGAGGAGCACAAGGATTACAAGTTTTTGTTAAAGGTCCAAGTTTCAGATTTGCAAAGTGAATTGAAGACCTTTTTCAAAGCCTTGTCCAAGCTCGGGAACTACAAAGACTAATGGTCCATTTATAAAATAAACGTGTTTGAGCTTGTTGTGAATGCGCCCAAGGGAGTGTATGCCTTTACATGTGAGGTCTGTCCTTAGGTGCTCAAAAATACTCCCAAGGCTGCCCCAAATACACTGTACACCCACCACCCTCATTAAGGGAAAAGGAGACCTTTTGCAACACCTTTTTAAAAGATTATTTAAATATTTTCCTTAGTCTTGTTCCTTAGTTAGCTCATTTTAAAATCACTTTTTAACATTGAACACTATATTTCCTCTCAAAAAGAGAGTAGACCACCAAAAATTTTAAGCTTAACAAGTGAAAGGTTCTACTTGTGTTGTAAGACGGCTAAAAATGAGAGTGCTTGAGTGAACCGAGTTCCTCTTGTGTTCCCGTAAGAACTTGGTGCTTGTTAATGTGATTTGTAGAGGTTTTAGAGTTTGATACACTCTTTAGTTGCTATATTTTGTATTATTTTTGTGTCAAGTTGTCTATCTTCTTTATCTTTCAAGCTTGTGTTTGTTGTTTCCACTTGGTATCTTGTATGTGTGGGCTGTTTTTTGCGAGATTACAAACTATTTTGTGCTCTTTTAGATACCGTTTGGTATCATAAACTGAAGTACTAAAATGCTGATACTGAATAATTAATAACTGAATGCTATGGTCAAGCAGACCTGAAACTATACTCTGTACTGAATACTGAACTGAGACTATGGAAGCAAGCTATAACCGACATGCCCTAATACACTATTAGGGTCTAACCTATAACCCCAGTTAGAAGGGCTTCAGTATCATGCCATGGGTACTAATAATGGCTGTGTCGCTCCACTAATATGATATCCCAAAGGACTAGGGTGTCATTCCTAAGAGACGGGGGACCCCTCAAAGTCTACGGTGGATCTATAGGTCTGGAACCTAGGGACTGCTACTAACGTGTCATGTCTACTGATAGGGGAGACAAGTGCCTCATGCCTATTGATGGGGGATATGTCATCCCTATGTTCACTAGGTGCTAAGATTTACTCCTAATTGAAAGACACTGAATTCTAAACTGATGTAAGTTTAATTGAACCTGATAACTAACTGAACTAATGACGCCCATTGTTTATCTGAGACTACTTTGAAAATACTAAAATTAGTTAAATAGCTAAGTTTTTGGGTATTCATAACCCCCAGTACTCAATAGCAATAACAATAAGAACACACTAGATCATTTGAAACCATAATAAGTAAGCATTACTCCAAAATCATTACATAGGAATTTCATCAAACAATTGAGGGTCATGAATAAAGCATGGGAATAGTTAAAACCTATGACAGTCGCATAACTTCAATACAAAGACCATGAATTAATGATTTAACATAACAAATTTAATTATTCAAACGTGTAGGGTTAGTTCAATCGAAAATCACTTGTACACATTATGTATACTCAAAATTCATAAAATTTTCATGAATATAATTCATGTAAACATGTGAATTCATGATTTAAAACATGAAAATAGGTTCTTGGACTCCATGGGTTAAAAGGGCCCATGGATGAACATTTAATATACCTTTAAGCTTTAATCTTGTAAGAGAATTTTCTTGACCGTTCTTTGGTGGTGAAGCATAAATTCTTGAGTTTTCTTGAAGAAATAATGATTGAAATTGATGAATGTGGGTGGTGGATAGGGTTTATTTTAGAGAGAAAATTGAGGAAATTTGGCATATAATGCCTTAACTGGTGATAAATCTAGTGTTTTCAGGAATTGGGGCAATGGGAAAAAACCAGACTGCCCCTATAGGATTTAAATTCATAATTGAAACACAAATTTGGATACCTCCACAATGTGATGAACTCCTCATCGCTATGCCCACCATGGTGCAATTACGGTGAGGTTCTGGAAATGAAATCCAAACAAGCTCAATCCTCATTCAAAAAATATGAAACTTCCCCAAGACATGATACTTACACCCATGAACATGAATTAACTTAGAATTCATCATTTCAGGGTTGGAAAAGTCACTTTAAAAATCATCGATGTTAAGAGGCCAAAAATAAAACTAAGTCCCCAATATTTAACTTAATTTTTAGGTTCTAAGCCTCTTGTACATGATCTATGGGCTGAACTATGCTAAGAATAATACGGGTTATTAAACTACATGTGGACTGTATGTAGCACTTGTGGTACAAATGAGACTAAGGTAAGTACCAGAATTGAAGATCCTGGGAGTTGACAGTGCTTCAGTAATTTGGACATAACTTTTACCTCGATATCAGATTAAGAAAAAATTGATATCATTGGAAAGATAATTCAATTATCTATATGATGGTGGGGACTTTGGCACTTACCTATGTCTACATGCAGATCACATCTAGGTAAAGTAAGTGATAAAAGTCCAAAGTCGAGAGAGCAGACAGTTTAAGAAAATTTTCTGGCACTAACACATGTTTACATGCGCCCAATGGTAGACCACATGTGATACATGCACCCACTGGCAGACCAGATATGGTACATATTCCTACGATAGACCACAAGTCGACATAGGTAAGTGGTCACCGACCTCAACTTTTCTGGATCATTCTGAAATCATTTCCTAGGGTTTTTTTGTATCCTAATTACACTTCTATGATGTTTTTAAGTCTTATAATATATGTTTATTTAATTTTTCATATTTTATTTAGGATTTAAATTTTAGAATTCCTTATAATCTATAAATACCCTTTAGGATTTGTTTTTTTTATTCATTATTCAATCATACATTCACATATTGATTGATTCACAAGGAGGCCCTTTGGGGCCAAGTTCATAAACATCTTAATAATATTGGTTTGCTATTCAATTTAAGACTTTGGGATTTCTTCTCTTATTATTTTAAGATTGATTTTATAATTTTTTTTGTGGATTCCATGATTAATCTCATAACTATGAGGGTCTAATTCCCTTAGCTAGAGTTTTGGGAACCATGGTGGATTAATGAAGTATAGAAAGTGCCAAGTCATTCTAGATAAATATTCTTGCATGTATTGGGGTTTCTTTGATCTTATTGATTTCTTAGCGGTGCACAACAATAAGATCCTGCCTAGATTATTACTACTTACTCTAAAAGAGGAGTAGTGACTACGTAAAATAGATCATAACAGTAATTTAAAGATTAACAGTTGACCCATGCTAATAGGTATTGTCTAAGTAAGATCGTTAGCTAGCATCTAATAGCTAGAAACCCAAAAGTTAAAAGTTAACTGGGATTTAGGATAAAAGTTAGTAAGGAAACATCCTGAGACTCCAAAGATAAAGGGTGAAATCTATCCACTAGTCCAAAAGACGGTTGATGGTACATAACTTATCAAATTTTGTATGTAAGGCATTGGAATAGTTTAACAGTGCATGATAAGTCTACTGAGTTTAGAAGCCAGGGGGAACACAAGCCTAGTATTCGTCTTAGATTATTTACAACCTAGAGCAACTAATTCTTTTTATTTTAACAAATCCCTCCATTTACTTTTTCGCACTGTCTAGTGATTTTAACAAGTTTGAGAAAGATTTTTAGCCTATTCCTTATGGGATCGACCCCAACCTAGTTGTATTACTATTTTTAACGGTGACCACTTTATCCTTCAATTGGAGGTGTACTTTAGGCGTTATTAAATTTTGGCACTATTGTTGGGGAATAAAATTTTGGAGTTCTTGACTGAAGTTGTTGGAGTTATCGGGTTTTATTTTCTTTTGTTTTTGTTTGTTTTATTGCCTACTCTTCTTGAGATGAAAACCTAGCTAGAGAAAGTATAGAGTGATGATTACTCCTTATTTATTAATTCTTTTCCTTCTGATATGGTGCATTAGTGCTGAAGCATGATACATATATTGTTTGAACATACTAAGAGCATGCTTGACATGTTGGCGCTCCTGGAAAAAGGAAATCAAAAGCTTATTTTAAACATTGATAGGTTTGGCTTGGATATTAACCACTTACAAGTAGAATTGGATGCAAAATTTGTTGTGTGTAACACCCAACAACCTAATTATGGGTGGTGTGAGAATGAATTTTTTTGAAAAGCCAACTGGAAGAGCTAAAATTAGAGGAGTCAAAAATAGCTCATACTCTTATGGATAATATCAGACTTAAGGAAAGAAAACTAGAGTTATGTGGGGATGTAGAGAAGGATGCAATTCCTGAGTTATTGCGTATTGGACCCAATTCAAAGAATTTTTCTACATTGTGTTTGGATAGTTAGATCTTGATTGAGCTATCTGAGCCTGAAGAAGAGTGAAAGAAAGAGGAAACATATGTCTACATTCTTGAATTTGCTGAGTAAGAATCAAAGAATTACATTCCTCATGTAAGGGCCAAGAAGTACCACATGCCACATCTCCTTTTTAGGTCCTTTATTTTCATACCACCACTTTTGGAGCATAATGGAAAATTAGAAAAGCAATTAGAGGTGAAATTCATAATTTCAAAGTGGAAAGAGAAAATTAAAGGCCAACTCTTGGGCTACTTTTATGAAGTATGAGTAATCAAAGTACCCATGGGATTGTTGGGGAAGTTTGAGTACCCAACCAAGCCCTGTCATGCCGCGATGTGAAATCGCACTTCTTGGGATTCAACCCAAGGTATGTTATAGTTTGTATTCATATTTGCAAGATTAACATCATATCTCTACATCTATGGTTCCACAAGTATGTTTCTACCTCTCTTGTTTTATAGCGGTTTAATGCATTGGGGATAATACATGATTTTAAGTTGAGAGTGGGGCTACTTATGGGTCTTGATGTCCTCTTGATTTTTTATTGTTGTTCAAATTTTCCCTATAGTTCTATTCCTAGTAGCACCAGCATGTTTAGGCTGTTATATTTTATTTTGAATTGTGTTGTTTAACTAGAAAAAAGGTATCTTAGGCGGTTGATACAATGTGCTAAAAAGTTTACCCCTTCAATAGCTTGTTTTGAATAGTGTGATATATATATATATGTGTGTGTGTGTGTGTGTGTGACTATTATGAATTTTGTTATTGCATTAGAATTAGGGATATGATAATTATTTTCTAACAATTGCATGAACCGGATAGGCAGTAGCTTGTAATATTGACTTTGTACCATGCGTGTGAGATACTACTTAGTTTTTTTTGTGTGTTAAATCCAGAACTTGCCAAGTTAGTCATGCCTAGGTTGTAGGATAGTTGGTTAGGAAAGGATCATAGGTCATTTTTTAAGTTAGTCCACTTTTAGCCTAAATGACCTTCCATGTGTGAATTGTATCCCTTGATCCCTAAGTTTGAACCTTATAGCCTATTTTTCTCCTGACACCTTTCACCTTTGTATTTGTATTGCAATAACTTATTTTGTCCTGTTCCTTCCTGGTGTACCTTAACTCAGTCATATCATCTAAGTTGAGGGTGGCTAAGGGGTGTATGATGTAAACTAGGTATGTAGAAGAGTAAAATGAGAGAAACAAATAGTAGGGTTAGGTGTGATAGAAAAAGAAGAGATAAAGAAAAAGAAACAAAAAATATTGTGAAAAAGTAAAAGAAAGAATAAGAAAACCACACTTAACTTGAATGTCCAATAAAACAAAAAGGGAGAAATAAGGGTGGAATAAAAAGAAAGATAGTTTATGAGTGGACCTCAAAGTTTGTGTAATTACAAGGAGGCTTGGTCACTTTATATCCGTATGTACCATACCAGCCCCCCAAACTGACATTACAAGACGAGAAAAGTCCTATAATGATTCTAACTTGACTGTCTGAAAGCCAAGGAGGGAAAGCCTATGGTATTTAACATGTATTGATTGAAACTTCTTTTTGAGTGTGAGTGTCTCTTGACCATACCTGGATTGACATGTCTGATTTCTTATATGAGGGGGGGGGGGGGGCTTCTTTTGATGTGAGGACAAATGGGTTGTATTGCTAACTGTTTACTTATTTGGGTAGTGTAACTTGTATATATGCACGGTTTTTTGTTGCTAATATAACACCATAGCTTGATTTATTTGTGTCACATTGTTGTGCTTCATTAATACACACAGTCGGTTTTAAAATGTGGAATTTGGAGAGGGTAAAGATCTTGAGCTAAAATTAATGATTGAATTCCATAGGTGTCTTAGGTTTCTATTGGTTAAGCATCATTATATTGTTTTGTTATGTTTTGTTGCTGAGTACATACAACGTTCTAAGTTGAAGGTGTTGATATGCTATGAATTTATAGAATTTTAGATGCTTAAAACTATGAGAATATGCATGTACTTAAGGCTATTTTGTTGGATTTGATGTGTTTTGGAGTATTTTTCAGAAAATTAGGGTTTGATGCTAAATTTAAGAAAAATATGAAAAATAATACTTTTGGCCACTTACTTGGACATTTTTGGTTATTTGTGGCACTTACCGTATGTGTGACCAAAGCATGTGCTGAAACTTAAAGTTTGAAAGATTGGTTACAAGAATTGGAAGGCCTAGAACTTACCTATGTCTATATGTAGACTACATATAGGACTTGTGGTCTGTATATGACTAAGGTAAGTACCAGAATTGAAGATCCAGAGAGTTGACAATGCTTTAGTAATTTGAACATAACTTTTCACCCTGATATTAGATTAAGGTGAAATTTGTATTATTTGAAAGATAATTCAATTATCTATCTGATATAGGGGACTTTGGGACTTACATATGTCTACATGATGACCGTATGTGGGTAAGGTAAGTGCCAGAAGTCTAAAGTCCAGAGAGCAGACAGTGCAAGAAATTTTTCTGACACTTACCCATGTCTACATACTCCCACTGGAAGACCACATATAGACATAGATAAGTGGCCACTGACCTCAACTTTTTCAGATCGTTCCGAAATCGTTTCCTAGGGTTTCCATGTATCCCAATTACACTCATACACTATTTTTAAGTCTTATTATGTACATTTGGTTAAGTTTTTATATTTTATTTAGGATTTGAATTCTAGGCTTTTTTTGAAATCTATAGGTATCCTTTAGGCTTTGTTTAGTTTATTATTCATTATTCAATCATAAATTAACAGATTGATTGATTCAGAAGGAGGCCCTTTAGGGCCAAGTTCACAAACATATTATCGTTCTTGGCTTGTTATTCAATTTAAGACTTTAGGATTTATTCTCTTAATATTGTGAGATTGATTTTGTAATTTTGTTTGTGGATTCCATGATTGATCTATAACTATAAGTGACTAATTCCCTTAGCTAGGGTTGTGGGAACCCTAGTAGATTAACAAAGTAGAGGAAGTGAGTCATTCTAGATAAAGATTCTTGCATATATTGGGTTTTCTTCATTCTTATTGATTTCTTAGCAGTGTCTAACATTAAGATCTCGCCCAGATTATTACTACTTACTCCAAAAGTAGAGTAGTCACTAGAAAAACAAGACCACAATAATAATTTGAAGATTAACGGTGGATCCATGCTAATGGATATTATCTAAGTAAGATCATTAGCTATCATCTAATAACTGGAGACCCAAAAGATAGTAGTTAACTGGGATCCAGGATAATGTTTAGTAAGGAGACATCCTGAAACTCAAAAGGTAAAGGGTGAACTAGTCCAAAAGATGGTTGATGGTACATAACTTATCAGATTTTGCATGCAAGACATTGGAATAGTTCAACAGTGCAAGATAACTCTACTGAGTTGAGAAACCACAGTGTAATACCCTATATATTTCTAAGCTAGAAATGAACTGTTGTTCCTACACATGAAACCTCCTATCCTGTGATTCATATTTGAGTACATAAATTAGGATGAGTATCCTAGTGATAATAGAGCTTATGATGTGTTAAGCATGTTCATAAAAGTCACTTAGAGTAAGCCAAGCTAAGAACTTTTGAATCCACCAAGTTTTCGTGTGTGATTTCACATAGTTCATCTTTGAATGAGAATGACTTAGTTTATAGGTGGTATTTTGGAAGATTTATACCCTTCAAATTGTATAGAATTTAATAAGCTTTTCGTCGATACCAAATTTGCCTAAAATGGACACCCGGTGAAAAAGTTATGGCAATTTAAAGTTTTAACAGCGTCATTTCAATTAGTGACGCATCGCGCCGTAAGCCACAATGCTGTTTGTCAATTTCCAATGTCTCTACGTGATTCCACCACATCACGGTGAGTTTCCAAGTCACAAATGGGGGGCAACGCGATATCTTTGCATCGCGCCGGGGGCCCAAATCGGGTAATTTTCACAGAAATTAAATGCATCTAGAGGGGTATTTGGGTCATCTTTCCACCCCTATATATATTCCATAAACATGGAATTAATCCCTTATTCCACCAAAACATACTCTTTCTCTCAAAATCCTCTCAAGAACACATTAGGGTTTTTAATTAGGGATTCAAGTTCAAGCAAATTTCGCTATCAATCATCAAGAATCTTCCATCTAAGGTATGTGTAGTGTTCATCTATGGATCCATTTCATTCATAGAGATTAGGAACCATTTTTTAAATATTATATTGTGATTATATTGTTGTGATATGACCATGTACATGTTGATGATTGTTGTTTAAGTTTAAAGATGATATCTAAAGGAGTTTTCATGAAATGTATGTGTTCGTTAGTTGATATGCATGAACTTTACGTGGTTTAAAATGGGGAAATTCATGAAAACACACCTAAGCTAAAAGAATGCATGAAAAGTGTTTGATAAAAGTCCTAGGATAATAGAATTCATGTCCCATGATTTAATAGTGCTTAAATAACAAGTCCATGCTTTATGCTTTATGATTTCACATGAATTCCACGTGATTGATATGCGTTGTTGTTGTTATACCGATTGAGCATGATATTGGAGCTATGCAAGTATACACATGTTGTATGAATTTTCCTTCCATATGTAAGTTGTTGAGAACTATGCTTAGTGTGAAATCCCTTATTTATGATATGCATAATTATGGACTCCATTTTACTATCAAGTCTGTTATGTGAGTCAGTTTTCTTCCATCGAGTCCTGGGGGTACTAGCACTCGAAAAATATAATTGTGTGCCTAGAGTCTTGTCATGTTATCACAATAATCTCAGTCGAGCCATGATCTATAGAACTCAGTCAGTCGTGTGACTCAGGAAATCTCAGAATTCTCATAATCTCAATAAATTCTTAGATAGTAGTACTATTCCGTCAGTCAACGGAAGTCAGTTACTTAGTCCATGTACAGCCAGTTAAATTATGTACAAACTTTTCAGATAAGAGTAGAAGTTAGCACCGAGTGAACCCAAGGATGGTAACTCACCTTCCAGTTTAGGGAGTGATTCTTAGTAGTCATCCTTATGTTCCAGAACTATGTAGCAAACGTAGGTTGAGACATCTTAAACTGCCAGATTAGGGTTGATAAGATGGCTTAACCTGTCAGTTAAGGGTTCCCACCATTCTCATTTGAGTACCTGCCACTAAGGGTCACTCACAAGTGTCCTTACTAGTGGCGCGGTATTGACACCCTTCCAGTTAGGGCAGAGATTGGACCCCAACCTAGCTATATGTGTTATTGGGGCATGTCGGTTAAACAACTACCTCCCACAGTTTCAGCCCCAGTCTCAGTTAAAGAACTCATATAGTTCTTTAGATTTTAGTATACCAGGACTGTCAGTTACAGTCAATTCAGTTACAGTATGGAACTCAGGTAGTTCCATCAGATTTAGGACTGTCAGACACAGTCATCCATGTTATCAAAATTTTATTATCAGTAATGTTAAATAATAGTAAACAATGTATTAGTGTACAAATTCAGATATCACATATTCACGATCTCAGTTACTATGTATGCATCCTTGCATTCTCACGTTCATAGTAGTCAGTCAGTTAGCATTGCTCATGCATGTAAAACCTTTTACATTTAGCCTACCTCACTCGTATACTCAGTACTTTTAGTTGTACTGACGCATTTGCGCTATGGTTCTTTCTTATTTGTTACACCATAGGCTTAGAGTCATGAGTTCCTGATCAGCAGTAGCAGTAGCATTCCAGTACGCAGAGTGGTAGTGAGTCCTCATCTATTCGAGGATGATATTATTTTATTTCATTCATTATTTCAGTTCAGTTTTGCTAGACAAAGTTAGTTGGAGACATGTTCCTTCAACTCTTTATTTCAGACAGTATTTAGAGGCTTTCAGATTTAGTTCAGATTTTAGATTTAGCTTTCAGTTGTTTTGGATATTTGTACCCTATATGGATGCTATAATTTATCAGATATTCTATTTATTTGAACCTTATGGCCTATGGTTTATGTTTTTCGTATTCTATAAGTATATTATGTAGTGTACAAGTACAGATATCAGTCATGGGTTAGCTTGTGATCCCTCGGGGTCATAAGCACCGTGTAGCATTTCGGTTCAACAAATTGGGGTGTTACAAACTTGGTATCAGAGCCTAAGGTTCAATGGAGTCCTAGGAAGTCTGAAGGCGGCATCTAGTAGAGTCTTGTGCATGGGTGTGTTGCGCGCTACATTAATGTGCAAGAGGCTATGAGATATTTTAGGAACAGTTTCCCCTCTTTCAGTATTCATGTCGTGCTAGGGATTATAATCTCAAGTTAAACTCATATTCTAATCCGTTCTTCTCTTAATTCAGAATATGCCTCCAAAGAGAAGAAACTAGCCCGCTCCTCAGCCCAAAGATCCTTTGGGCGAACATGTTTCTCATGCGGAGTTTAGGGCCGCATTCACCACACTTGCTCAGTCTGTAGCTACCTTAAATGAACGTCCACCATTTATTCTAGCCAATCCAATGTCCAAATCAACCGCATATAGGATTAGAGACTTCACCCAAATGAACCCTTATCTTTCTTTGGGTCTAAGTCTGATGAAGACCCTCAAGAATTCATTGACCAAGTCCAGAAGGTCACAGACATCATGGGAATTAATTCTCGTCAGAGTGCCGAGTTAGCCGTATACCAGCTATAGGATATTGCTCACACTTGGTACAAACAGTGGAAGTTCGAGAGGGTAGATGGTGCAGGTCTTATAGAGTAGGAGTAATTTGTCATGACTTTCTTAGAAAGATTCTTTCCTTAAGAGTTGAGTGAGTTAAAATTTCTAGAGTTCATCAAACTCAGAAAGGGAAATATGATGGTTAAAGAGTATTATTTCAGATTTACTCAGCTAGCCAGATATGCCCCTCATGTGGTTGCAAACAATAGGGCTAAGATGAGAAAGTTTTTGTCAGGAGTGAATGATAGCGTGGTAAATGAGTGTAGGTCTGTGATGCTGAATAGTGATATGAATTTAGCCAGGATCATGACCCATGCTCAGAAAATAGAGGAGTAGAAGATTAGGACTAGGGAGAGGTAGAACAAGAAAGCAAGATCAGGCAGTTTCAGTTTTGCTTAACCCAAATCAGAAGAAGGAAACTGTTCGCAGTTCCATCCTAAGACAGTAGTTCTAGCTCCTTCCTATACCACTGCCCCAGTGCCAAAATTCAGAGATGGCAACAGAGATTGAGCACCAGGCTCTAAGTCTCAGGGCAGCGTCAGCAGTGCCCAAACTAATCCCCTGTATTAGACTTGTGGTCAGAACCACAAGGGTACATGTAGATCTGGTAGCAATGTTTGTTTTTGTTATGGAAAGCCAGGCCATAGGATTAGAGGGTGTCCACATTCAGGTCTATAGGGTCAGCAGAATTATTCCACAACCCAGTTAGGTCGCCCAAATTAGCAGGGTCCCATTTCCAGTGTTGTTAGTGGGCAATGCCCAAATAGACTCTATACTCTTCAGACCCGATAGGATAAGGAAAATTCTCCTGATGTCGTTACTGGTATGTTATAGATTTTCCATGTTCATGTTTACTCTTTTCTAGATCCAGGTGTATCCTTGTCTTTTGTTACTCCTTATATAACAGGCAATTTTGGAATCAGTCTCAAAATTTTAGCAGAGTCCTTTTTATTCTCTACCCCAGTGGGTAAAACCATCATATCTCCATGGGTATACAGGAACTGCCCGATTATGATATTTTAGAAAGCCACGTTAGCAGATTTAGTCGAGTTAGAGATGACTAATTTTGATGTCATTCTCAGCATGGATTGTCTTTATTCCTACTATGCCACAGTCGACTGTAGAAATAAAATAGTTCAATTTTAGTTCCCGAATGAGACCGTCCTAGAGTGGAAGGGTAGTACTTTATCTTTCAGGGGTCAGCTTTTTTCTTACCTTCGGACAAGGAAAATGATTTCTAAGGGATGTGTTTATCATCTTGTTCTTGTTAAAGACTCTGGTTCCGAATCTCCTATATTTGGATCAATCCCAGTGGTTAACAAATATTCAGATGTCTTTCCCAAATATCTTCCAGGCATTCCTCCCAAAAGGGAAATAGACTTCGGTATTGACCTTATTCCAGATACTTAGCCTATTTCTATTCCGCCATATAGAATGGCACCTACAAAACTTAAAGAACTGAAGGATCAGTTAAAGGATCTCTTAGATAATGGATTCATTAGACCCAACATTTCCCTATGGGGCACACCAGTCTTATTCGTATGCAAAAAAGATAGTTCTCTCAGGATGTGTATTGATTACCGTCAGCTCAACAAAGTTATGGTCAAGAACAAGTATCCTTTTCCCAGAATAGATAACTTGTTTGACCAACTTTAGGGTGCTAGTTATTTTTCTAAGATATACCTCAGATCAGGCTATCATCATCTCAGAGTTAGAGAATGTGACATCCCAAAGACAGCTTTCCGTACTCGATATGGTCACTTTAAATTTATAGTTATGTCCTTTGGTATTACCAATGCCCTAGTTGCTTTCATGGACTTGATGAACCATTTGTTTAAGCAGTACTTAGGCATGTTCATCATGGTCTTCATAGATGATATCCTGGTCTATTCCTGCACAGGGCATGATCATTCAGACCATCTCAGAATTGTTGTTCAGACTCTCAGAGATCACCAGCTATTCACCAAATTTAGTAATTGTGAGTTTTGGTTAAGATCAGTAGCATTCGTTGGACATATTATTTCCTGTAATGGTATTAGAGTAGATCCTCAGAAGACTGAAGTGGTAAGAAATTGGCCTCGCCCTGTCTCTCCATTATATATCAGGAGTTTCTTAGGTTTGGCTGGCTATTACATGAGGTTTGATGAGGGATTTTCTTATATTGCCTCCCCCATGTCCATATTGACTTAGAAGAAAGTCAAGTTTCAGTGGTCAGATCCTTGTGAGAAAAAATTTCAGGAATTGAAGACTTGACTTACCTCAGCTCCAGTCTTAGCTCTTCCAGATAGTTCAGATAGGTTTTTAGTATACTGTGATACATCCAGAGTAGGTTTGGGTTGTGTCCTCATGCAGCATGGTAAGTTCATAGCCTACGCCTTCAGGCAGTTAAAGCCCCATGAGAAGAATTATCCTACTCATGATCTTGAGTTAGCAGACGTAGTAGTTTCCTTGAAGATTTGGAGGCATTATCTATATGGAGTTCATGTAGATGTATTCACAGATCATAAGAGTCTCCAATATGTCTTTTCTCAGAAAGATCTCAATCTTCATCAAAGAAGGTGGTTAGAGCTCTTGAAATATTATGACATGAGTGTCCTTTGTCATTCGGGCAAGGTCAATGTTGTGGCCAACGCTCTCAGTAGACTTTCTATGAGTAGTGTTTCTCATGTTGAGGATAGCAAAAAGAAAATAGCTTAGGAAATCCATCATCTTTCCATATAAGGTGTTCACTTAGTCGATTCTTTAGAGGGTGGTGTATGTGTTTAGGATAGTTTAGAGTCATCTCTAGTTTTTGAGGTAAAATAAAAGCAAGACAGGTATCCTAGCCTTGTCAAGAAAAAAAAGTCAGTTTAGAATTAGAAAGTAGAGGTTTTCTCCCAAGGGGGAGATGGTGTCATTCGTTGTCATGGTCGTCTCTGTGTTCCAGGTGTAGATGATTTAAAGTAGCGAATTCTTGCAGAAGTGCATGGTGCACGATACTCTATTAATTCAGGGGCCACTAAGATGTACCGCGACTTATGGGAGATCTATCGGTGGAGTGGGATGAAGAGCGATGTTGCAGAATTTATGGCTAAGTGCCCTACATGTCTGCAGGTTAAGATAGAGCATAAGAAACCTAGTGGTTCCATGTAGGAGTTCACCATTCCTACTTGGAAGTGGGAAGAAGTGAACATGGACTCATCAACATAATTTAGTTTGGGTTATTGTAGATAGAATGACCAAGTCAGCCTATTTCCTTCTAGTCCATACCTCTTATTCAGCCAAGGATTACGCCAAACTCTATATCAGGGAGTTGGTCAGATTACACGGTGTTCCATTATCTATCATCTCAGATAGAGGTACCCAGTTCACCTCTTACTTCTATAAAGCATTCCAAAAGGGTCTCGGTACCCAAGTTTATCTTAGTACAACTTTTCATCCTCAGATAATGGTCAAACAAAAAGGACCATTCAGACTCTTGAAGATATTCTAAGGGCATGTGTAATTGATTTCAAGGAAAGTTAGGATGACCACTTGCCTTTGATTGAGTTTGCATACAACAATAGCTATCATTCCAGTATTAAAATGGCTCCGTTCGAATCTCTCTATAGTAGGAGGTGCAGATCTCCAATTGGGTTGTTCGAAGTTAGTGAGGCCTGAGTCATAGGGCCTAACTTAGTATTCGACGCCTTAGAGAAAGTCTAGTTAATCAAAGAAAGACTCCGGGCTTCTCAGAGCCAACAAAAGTCATGTGTTGACATTCGTAGAAAGGATCTCGAGTTTGAGGTAGATGACTATGTCTATCTAAAGATCTCTCTCATAAAGGGAGTGAAGCGGTTCAGCAAGAAGGGAAAGCTCAGTCCTTGATATGTCAGTCCCTTCAAGATTCTCAGTCGCTTAGGAAAGGTAGCTTATAAGCTCGAATTGACTTCAGATCTAGCCTCCTTTCATCCAGTCTTTCATGTCTCTTTGCTCAAGAAGTGTATAGGTGTTCCATCAGTCGTATTCCCTATTCGGAGCATTGATAGTTAGAATAGTCTCTTCTATTAGGATATTCCAGTCGAAATTCTAGACTATCAGACTCGTAGACTAAGGAACAAAGAAGTCCCTCTAGTCAAAATTCTTTAGAAAAATCAATCCATTGAGGGAGCTACTTGGGAAGCAGAAGCAAATATCCATACCCAGTATCCTCACCTCTTCTCCGCCAATCTAGATCAAGCTCAAGGTAACAGTTCTTCTTAAGCTTATTCAGTTTCCCATTCAGTATTCTATACAAATTGGTATTCAGTTCATGCTCACATTTCATCTCAAATATGGTATCAAGTACCATTGCATATTCAGTCATGCATTCATGTATCAGTCTAGTGTATAACCATGCATCAAATATGCATTCTCATTGGGAGAACTCAGTTATCAAAAATCTCAGCTATGCATTCATGAATCAGTTACTCATACATCAGTTATACATATCCAGCATGATATGTTTATCTTATCAGTCATGTTCATCATGAGATCATGTTCCAGTAGTGCATGTCTTGCACGTACTCCAGTTTATCATCTATCCCCGTTTCAGTCAGTCTCATTCGAGGATGAATGTTTCTAAGGGGGAGATATTGTAATAATCCGTATATTTCTAAGCTAGAAAATAAATTATTGTTCCTACACATGAAACCTCCTATCCTGTGATTTATATTTTATTACATGAATTAGGATGAGTATCCTAGTGATAATAAGGCTTATGATGTGTTAAGCATGTTCATAAGAGTCACTTAGAGTAAGCCAAGCTAAGAACTGTTGAATCCACCAAATTTTCATGTGTGATTTCACATAGGTCATCTTTGAACTAGAATAACTTGGTTTATAGGTGGTATTTTGGCATATTCATATCCTAAAAATTGTATATAATTGAATAAGGCTTCCGCCGATACCAAATTCGCCTAAAACGGACACCCGGTGAAGAAGTTACGGCTATTTAAAGTTTCAGCAGCGGCATTTCAATCAGTGGCGCATCGCGCTGTAAGACAAAATGACGTTTGTCAATTTTTAGTGTCTGTCTGAGCTGCGACGGGGGCCAAATCGGGTAATTTTCACAGAAATTAAATGACGCATCTGGAGGGGTATTTGGGTCATCTTTCCACCCCTATATATATTCCATAAACACGGAATTAAGCCCTTATTTCACCAAAACATACTCTTTCTCTCAAAATCCTCTCAATAACACATTAGGGTTTTCAATTGGTGATTGAAGTTCAAGCAAATTTCTCCATCAATAATCAAGAATCTTCTATCTAAGGTATGTTTAGTGTTCATCTATGGATCCATTTCGTTCATATTGCTCAAGAACCATGTTTTAAATATTATATTGTGATTGTCTTGTTGTGATATGACCATATACATGTTAATTATTGCTTTTTAAGTTTCAAGATGATATCTAAAGGTGCTTTCATAAAGTATATGCGTCTGTTAGTTGAAATCCATGAACTTTATGTCGTTTAAAATGGAGAAATTCATGAAAACACACCTAAGCTAAAAGAATGCATGCAAAGTGTTTGATAAAAGGCCTAGGATGATAGAATTCATGTCCCATGATTTAATAATGCTTAAATGACAAGTATATGCACTCTGCTTTATGATTTCACATGAATTCCATGTGATTGATATGCGTCGTTGTTGTGATACGGATTGAGCATGATATTGGATCTATGCAAGTATACACATGTTTTATGAATTTCCCTTCCATACTTAAGATGTTGAGAACTATGCTTAGTGTGAAATCCCCTACTTATGATATGGTGAATTGTGAACTCTATTTTATGATCAAGTCAGTTATGTATGTTAGTTTCCTTCCATAGAGTCCTGGGGGTACTAGTACCCAAAAAATATAGTTATGTTCCTAGAGTCATGTCACGTTATCACGATAATATCAGTCAAGCCATGATCTATAGAACTCAGTCAGTCATGTGACTCAGGAAATTTCAGAAATCTCATGATCTCAATAAATTCTCAGATAGTAGTACTATTCCGTCAGTCAACGGAAGTCAGTTAATCAGTCCATGTACAGCCAGTTAAATCATGTTCAATATCTTCAAATAGGAGTAGAAGTTAGCACCAAGTAAACCCAAGGATGGGAACTCACCTGCCAGTTTAGGGTGTGATTCTTAGTAGTCATCCTTGTGTTCCAGAACTACGTAGCCAGGGTAGGTTGAGACATCTTAACTTTCCAGATTAGGGTTGATGAGGTGGTTTAACTTATTAGTTTAGGGTTTCTACCATTCTTATTCTAGCACCTGCCAGTTAAGGGTCACTCACAGCTATCCTTACCAGTGGCGCGGTATTGACACCCTTCCAGCCGGGGCAGAGATTGGACCCCAATCTAGCTATATGCGTTATTGGTACATGTCGATTAAACAACTACCTCCCACAGTTTTAGTCCTAATCTCAGTAAAAGAACTTAGATAGTTCTTCATGTTTAATTATATTGGGATTGTCAGTTATATTCAATTCAGTTACAGTACGAAACTCAGGTAGTCCTATCAGATTCAGGACTGTCAGACATAATCATCCATGTTATCAAAATTTCAGTATCAGCCATGTTAGATAATAGTAAACGATGTATTAGAGTACAGATCTAGATATCACGTATTCATGATCTCAGTTACTATATATGCATTCTTGCACTCTCACATGCATATTAGTTGGCCAGTTAGCATTGCTCATGCATGTAAACCCTTTTGCATTTAGCCTACCTCACTCGTATACTCAGTACTTTCAGTTGTATTGATGCATTTGCAATATGGTGTTTTCTTATATGTTACACCATAGGCTCAAAGTCATGAGTTCCAGATCAGCAGTAGCATTAGCATTCCAGTACGCAGAGTGGCAGTGAGTCCTCATCCATCCGAGGATGATACTATTTTTTTTATTCATTATTTCAGTTCAGTTTTGCTAGATGGAGTTAGTTGGAGACATAATCCTTCAACTCCGTATTTCAGATAGTATTTAGAGGCTTTCAGATTTAGTTCAAATTTTAGATTCAGCTTTCAGTTGTGTTGGGTATTTATTACCCTATATGGATGTTATTATTTATCAAATATTCTATTCAGTTGAACCTTATGGCCTATTTTTCATGTTTTCCGCATTCTACAAGTATATTATGCAGTGTACAGGTACAAATATCAATCATGAGTTAGCTTGTGGTCCCTCGGTGTCATAAGTACTGTGTAGCATTTTGGTCCAGCAAATTGGGGCGTTACACAGGGGGATCACAAGCCTAGTGTTCATCTTAGATTTCTTACAACCAAAAGCAACCATTTTTTTTTCAATATATCTCCCCATTTACTTTCCCGCACTGCCTGGTGATTTCATCTAGTTTGAGAAGGATTTCCAGCCTATTTTCTGTGGGATCAACCCCAACCTAGTTGTGTTACTATATTAAATAGCGACCACTTCATCCTTCAATTAGAGGTGTAATTTTCCCATTATCAACCTCTTGGGCCAAAGAATCGTCTACAACTCTATGATCTCTGAAAGAACCAATGACATAAGTGCCAACACCTCTCTCTACCTCCCAAGTATGTCACCCTCAGTTGGTAAGAGAGATTTGATCTAAGAATTTTGATGCCACATCTTAATGTAGGTTCATGAATGCTCTATCAGTAATAGAATCTGTCATAGCTTTGGAAATGGTATTCAAGGCATGCTAGAAAATCTCTAGCAAATTTCTTCTTAAATTTTTTTATTAGGCACTATCATCAACTTCTTATTAAGTTAAAACCATACCTCATACATTGCGTCAGAATGCAGTTGTATGAAATTATAGATCTCATCCTTCAATTGTAGCATTCTGGCAAAAGGGAAGAAACGATCTAAGAACTACTTCTGTAACTCTTTCCAAGTAGTAATTGACCCACAAGGTAGTTTCCCTGACAATAGTATCATTTCACTAGTTAGATAGAATTGGGACAACCTAAGTCTCAATGCTTCCTGATCCACCCCAGGTATATTATATGAAGTGTAAATTCCAACAAAATTTTTGAAGTGTATGTTTGACACTCCTTTCAAATTCAATAACTGGATCATTGCACTAGTAATGTTGAACTTCACCCCCTAGGGCAAAGAAGAAGGAATGATGTCTCTTATCTCAATAGTCTCTACATACCCTATTTTTTTATCTGAATCTTCATATGCTGGCAAATACTAAAAATCAAGGGGTACAAGAGTTTTATCACTTCCCCCTCATTCAAGTTCTAGTCGACAATCAGCTTTTTGCCTCTATCTCGCTCTCTATGCCTCCTAAGATGATCGCTGAACAACCTTATTATCCCTCCTCATATTTACTTTCACTAATGACCACACAGTTTTATCTACATCTATCTCTTGAATAGGTGGTGGAGAAAAGTCTTGTGGATCATCTTGAGGCAATTAATGATGAGCTTTAAGATTGTTTTATGATATCCTACAATTCTATTATAGTATTATTTTTGGATCTGGATCAAATAGGATCAAGGGATTGCCTTAAATTTTAGTACTGGGCATACACTAGCGTACACCCCAAGAAAATAAGGAAAACAAAATCCAACAACCTCAACAACTCTAATCAACCAATCCGTAACTATACTCCCTGGCAACGACACCAAAATTTAATGTTGCCCAAACTATACCCTCCAAGACAATACAATGTGGTCACGATTAAATTATAGTAACCTAATTAGGTTGGGGTTGATTCCATAGGGAACTGGTCGAATTTATCTCTCAAACTTTCTGAAGTAGCCAGAAGTGCAAGAAAGTAGGGGGGACTTATAATAAATAGTAAAAAGTAACAATGATGGATTACCTATGGTTGTAATAAATTTGAGATGAACATTAGGACTGTTTTCCACTGGCTTCATAACTTCGTAGGTTTCTCGTGCTTAATCCAACTATCTCACTATCCACACATGCAGAATCTGACAAGTTAGGTATTACCAATCGTCTTGTGAATGCTTTTATAAATCTCACCCTTCACCCTTTGAGTCTCAGGTCGTCGCCTTACTAAATCTTTTCTTTAATCCCAGTTTAACTATCTCCTTTTAGGTATCAAGTTATTAAATGAGGGTTGATAGCCTCGAATCACTATTGTAATCTTTTTTTCCCAATATTAATCTCTCATGTGAAGACGATCTTGAATAAAGGTGGGTTCTCAACATTGGCCACCTTGAGAAAACAATTCAACTAAAAATGATCATAATAAAAGTGTATATAATGATCTAGAAGAACCTTGCTCTTCCCCTACTTCGTTTCTATGTCAAGGATCCCAAAACCCTAGCTAAGAGATTTAGCTGCTCATAGTTGTAAGAAACACCATGGTTTTCAATAAATAAAGAAGACACATAATCTCACAATAATATAAGAATTAAAACCAAAGTCTCAAATCAATTAATCAACCAAGAACAAAGAGATTCAAAGATCAAAAGTCAATCTTAGAATTAAATATATGTTTGTGAATAATAAGAATGTGTGAACTATTAAAAAAATATCAAAATATTGTTTATAGTGTCTCAAACTAACACAAAAGATATAACCAAAACAAACTATGAAACTAAAGTCAGTAGTGGTTACGCCTTAGGCAACGAGTTGTCTAGACTGATGATACTTGTTGTTAGCTTCGTAATCACTTTTCTGTTATTAGATATGACGACTTATGGTTGGACCCTATGAGTCTTTGGCTGGACTTTTTGTCACTTTAATGGATTTTTACCTTTTAGTACTTTTCTCTTTATTGATAGAACGAGTCTTCACTATGAGTCATAGCCTATCGTAATGACTCGTAGCCACCCTCCATTTTCACTGGGGCTTCAACTTGGCTATATTCAAGACTTTTTCTAATTTTCTCATAATGAATCCACAATACAAATCATTATTAAACCCAATGATTCGTAGCAAACCTTAACTTCAATCCTTGATTTAGCAGCCTTCACTGTTATCACCACGACTTAGGCTACTAGTCGTACAGTCACCCAATGACTTGTAGTCTAATTAGTGACTTTGATTTTTCAAATATTTTTCATATTATTCTTGTCCACTTCACTTCTAACCTAATTCTCCCACAACACACACAAAAAACACATCATATCTAATAAAATGGCCTACGTATTTGCATATTTTCATCATTTTAAACATCAAAATTGCCATGAACCAATGGCACATCAATCATATAGGTGTATAAGTTTAAAAATAAATCATGATTCTATTGTTAAATAATGTTCATAAGAAAATATGTGAATTTTTTATCATTTCTGAGATCATAAGATCAAAACTAAAATCTTGATCATATTATAATGGTCTGTAATCTGAAATATTAGGTTTGAATTGCTTTCAAACTGAATAAATCATGCTAAAATCATATACATTTACAAACTTATGGTATTTCATGTCAAGGGCGCTAAAATTTACTTCATGAAACCAACTATATGAGTAAAAACATGAGTAAGCTATGAATTTCATAATAATTACAATTTAATTCATAAGAGAGCATCATAGTTTCAAAATCATGAAAAATCGGCATAAACCCTCATCATTAAATTCATATATTCATACGAAAACTAATTTTTGGGCATAAGCATGGAAGGAAATCTTTGTTCAAATCTCATATACCTGAACTTCTAGATTTGTTGAAGAAAACTTTGAGTTTAGAGCCTTTGAGGTGGAAATTTGTAAGAAATCCTAATTTCATTTCTCTTGAGAGTGGAGAGGAGAAAGAGCGATGAAAATTTGCTAAATACTGAGTAAATAATGTTTATTGAGTAATTTAAGTCATGGAGGAACAGTTTGAGGTTAGAAAAGGACTAAACTACCTCTAAGGAAACTAAAACAATTTTTAGAAATTTTTTGTCTGATGACTTGGGTGACAACCCATCAATCTATTGACGGTTCATCAACTCAGGTCGTCAATTTAGAGTTTATTGGTTAAGATTGATGACTTTAGGTGATGGGTTATCAAATCGTTGACGAATCATCAACTCGGGTCATCAATCTCTAGCAAACAGACACCCTCAGGTAAAAAAGAGCATAATATTCTACTCCAATATCAAGTTAAGGTGAAATTAGAGGCGTTGGAAAGAATACCTGAAGATCTTTAATTTGGTGGGTATTGAGCTCCAAACCCTATATTATTAACTTTATAGTCATTTAAATTTGTATTTGTGGGATCGAATACTAAAACACAATAAATAACAAATGATCTTAACTAAACTTTGATCTAAATACTTTCTATGACCATTGTTCGCATCAAAAGGACTTTACACACTAGTTAAATGATCATGAAGTTATATATGGTTTAAAATAATCTCTTTTGGGCTATTAAACATATAATGAATGGTTAGAAACTTAACAAGGAGTTTGTGGGGTGTTACAAGATCCCATTCTTAGGATCATTGGTTATTGAATGAAGAATGATATTGGGGTGAAAAGAATGTAGTTACTAACATGAAACTGAATTTTTAAAATTGATCATGCTTTGTAACTAAAATCACCTTTTGATGGAGTACTAACTTAGCTGATACATATGGAATAGGAACACATATATAAGAATTGAATGGAACAATTTAGACATGAAATTAGAAGAGCACAATGCTAGAAGAGAAATCTGGTATTCCTGTTGGATCATTGTTAAAGGTGAACAAATAAGGGTACTTGGACATCATGTCTACAAATGAAGAATATCATTGGGCTAAGAAGATAAAACCCCAAAATGAAATTGAATCCTGAGCTGACTTGATTGACTATAAGGAGTTGATTCATGCTGAGAGTTTAGAACTCAATTAAAGCATTGATGACATGATTGTACATATAGAACTATGAAGTGATAGCTAATGCTATAAAATCTCCAAGAGTTACTAAGAAGGGAATATAATCTTCCTAGGACTCTCCTTATTATAATTTCTAATAATAATCGAGGGAAAGAATTTTCGGCAAGATCTGAGTGTGGAATTCGAATAAGCAATTGCTATAGAGTATAACTAGTCAAATCCATTAATATAGGTCCATATGGTAGAGATGGTATAGACTTAAACATGGGAAATCCTCTATCTAAAAATATACATCATGGAATATATGCATATAGAGTAGAAGAAGGATTAGGATTACTATTTCTTAGGCGATCCAACTGTTAACTTTCAAGCTTAACTGCACTTCTCAAATACTCTTCCCAACTATACTTTTTCTCTTAAGTACTACACTTTATTTGATGCAACTTATAAGTCTAACATGGGTACATGTGACAACCCCAACCAAAGTCTGAGTTGAACTACATACTCTCAACTCAGAGTCATAAAGTACTACATGACATAATAATACAATTCTAAACTACGAGATTCAATATCTTATATCTTTTCAGAGCCCTCATCTCAAGGATAATACTTCATACTATTTCAACACTAAATCTAAACTCTAATCAGGAATTCACTAGTATAAAATGCATACACCCACTTGTATACCAGCATGACACTCAAGTCTATCGTTATAACTATATATGGACTTCTAGGCAAGCAACCCATATAGAAATTTGTTTTCTATATTCTCTAACACCTCTATCAATAACAATTTCATGAACTATCTCCGAAAAGGCACACCAAAAATTCTCAACTAATTATTACATATACCAGAGATTTGCCTCAATCTTTCTCCATATTTACAAACTTAGATAAAGCAAGCATACAATAATATTCCCTAATTTGGAATATCTACTCTCTCCCATCTAAAACGATTCTTTTATTTTCATTTTCGTGAGCTTAACATAAGGAGGGTCAATGAAGTGATAAAATATGTGGGCTGAAAGCATAAAAGAATATTATACATAACTTTGACACATAACTGAGGCCTGTAGAATAGAGTATCATAAGCATGGATTCATTAAATACATCTAAACTGAGGACATACATGACATAATAAGCTTTCATTAGTCATTAAGGGCATATCATGAGTCCAAGGGACTGACCATACTATGAAACATGAGTTCATATATATCATATATTACTTTACATAAGACTAGAATTCATAGATCAATGGTGGATGACTAGGACCACGGGGTGAAGCTATCACTTATTTTACTAGGAGCTAAGAATGAATATGAATATGCATAAAGGGTATAATCATTAGTCACGGGTGTGGATTTATCATGCCAGACACGAGAAGAGCATTATAATGACTAAAATTTGAGGAATACATTATCTCATCATAACTCTTATTGATATGCATCACAATTGAATTCAAGAGACTTGATTTAGTTCTTCACTTTCATCTCCCCCTTTGATTAAAGCCAACATTTTAAACCTATGGGCCTATTTTATATCCTCGGGACTGAGCCATAATTCCTTTACTCTAACGATCTATGCTCAACTCACGTGAATAAACTATATTTGGAAAATACTAACTTCATCTTTGGACACTTCATTCATATATGACACCCTTAAATTTCTTAAGGTTCCATCATTATCATTATCATATACTTACACTCTTTTCGGCAAACATACCTGCCTCAGTAAACACATAATCTTCCCTTTATTATGAGTTTGTTAATATCACACTCAAAGTTCATATTTTTTTTTCCAAAACTATGATAATTAAGATTATACCAAATACTCAACATCGTCTATTAATAACTCCTTAATTTAGCTATTAAGAACACCATATAATACATAACTACTTCACACTTATCAACCCAAGGGTACTATCTAAGCACACAAAACACTTAATAATCTTAGAAAATAATGTAGCCACATATTACCTTGAGTACATCTCTATATCATATCTACACTATCATACTAAATTGAACGAACTTAAATTCTTACGTATATTATTTCAAGCCTACTATCTCACTTCTATATAACAAGCATCACTATCACCAGAAATTATTATTTCCATTGATGATCATCAACTATTCAAATTTAGCTCCAGTACTAGACATATTAACAACACAACTTCACATACTATTTTTGCTTGGCAGCTATAAAAAACATCAATAAATACTAGTCCACTAGAACCTCATAATAATAATAATTGATCCTAATCTTATTGTCTATCTAATTACAAACCATTAGCATATTTTCCTTTCACACATCACTACTACTTATCCATCCATATGTCTAAACTATATTCATATCTCTATATAAGCATCAACCAATTTCCTTTCCACAATCACAAAAGGAAGTCTAGATTATTAATCCTTAACCACCTAATACTATCATTAATGACCTATAATTTTCTAACACAATGAAACGCCATCAAGAACTCTTTTCCTAGTTCAAGCATACTCACTACTAGAAAACTGTAAATTACATGGGGATTTTACCTGGGAAATAATATCACAAGAAATACATGCGGATTTACCTACGAAAATATTGAATTCCTCAATATTAAAATGTATTACCTGGGAACTATATATTTGCAACAAATTTCGCAGGTAAATTTAGCGTCATATTGCGCAAATTTCGTACTTGCGATATTACCTGCGAAAATTTATTGGCGGGTATTTTATCTTTAAGTAAATATGTAGGTATATGGACATATATTACGTAGAGATATTTTGGTGTAAATTTATATAATGAATTTCATTACCTGAAAAATTATTTGAGAATTTTATGCTGTGAATTTTGCTGGGATTTATTCTTGGGGATTGACCTATGAAATTATTACTTGTGATATTACTTGGGGAAATATATCGGCGAGTATTTTATCTCTAGGTAAATCCGCAGTTATATGGACAAATATATATATTTTTTAAATCTATAGAAAAATCTTCACGTAATTTATCCTACAGATTTACGTAGAGATATTTTGGTGAAAATTTATATAATGAATGTTATTACCTGAAAAATTATTTGAGGATTTTATGTTACAAATTTTGTTGGGGATTTATTCTTGGGGATTTACCTGCGAAATTATTACTTGCAACATTACCTGGGAAAATGTATCAGTGGGTATTTTATCTCTAGGTAAATTTGCAGGTATATATATATATATATATATATATATATATATATATATATATATATATATATATATATATATATTCATAGAAAAATCTCCAGGTAATTTATCCTACATATTTACGTAGGGATATTTTGGTAAAAATTTATGTAATCAATTTTATTATCTGAGAAATTATTTGGAGATTCTATGCTACGAATTTTACTGGAGATTTATTCTTGGGGATTTACTTGTGAAATTATTACTTGTGACATTATTGGGAGATTGTGTTGATACAAATTTAGCTAAAATTATTTCTTGGGGATTTACCTACGAAATTATTACTTGGAAAATTATTGGAGAATTGTGTTGCTATAAATTTAGCTAAAATTATTTCTTGTGGATTTACGTAGGATTTTTGTGACTTGAAAAATTTAAATAGGAAAAGGATAAACTTGAAGAATAAAAAAAGATAAAATAAAAAGAAATTAGATATTAAATCAGTGGACACGTATAATCAAGCAATAAATGCTCAAGAAATTAAAATTAGTTTATTGATATAGGTGGTATCACAGATGTATTCAATCTAAATAAACCTTATCTTGATTCATTATATTATCACCAAAAATTTAAAGAGGTGAAATTTTGTTGGCCTAAGATAGGGCGAAGAACGACCCAGGGCTCAAATACAGTATGTTTTTTTATTGGTTAATTTATCTGTCGTATTTTTATTTACACAATTTATTCATAAATAATCTAAGAATAATTATATTATTTATTTTATGATTATTGTTGTATTAATTTTCAACCTTAGTCAATTTAATGTTTTCTAATTTATTTATTTTCTATCCTGATTTTGTCAATTTATAATAATTTTAGCCTAATTTTATCCAATTTATTACAATCCTAGCCCAAATTGTGTCCAATTGAACTCAATTTCAAATTTCATTCAATTTTTTAAACCAAATTCTTAATCTTTAGATATCAGCCGTTGATCAACATTTATCTATTATTATTATTATTATTATTATATTTAAATAGCAGCCTAAGTCGATTCAATTATCTTCTCAATTATTATATTAACCCAATCAAAATCCCAAATTCAATTTTTTAACAAATTTTAAATCCTAATTCGACTCATCTCCTCAATTTTAATCTCAGTCGTTCATCATATTTGATCAATGGTCAATATTAAATCAACTTTCACTATTATTTTTCTTGAAATTGGACTGCTTCAGACTATTTTTCTTGAATCGAGATTCTATTGGAAAAAACCTATCTACCTTAGTGGTAAAGTCCGCGTACATTGTAACCTCTACAGACCCCAATATTTAGGACTAAATTGGCTTAGTTTATTTTTAAATTATTATTCTTTATATTATATAATATTTTACATAATTTTGCTAATATTTATTAAATTATTTCTGCAATTATACAAGCCCATAATTTACAAACATTGTCTGTTATTATTATTATCGGCAATTTTAAATTTTGTATTCATCATTTATAGGTGTCTATTTCAAATTATTGTAATCATTGATTTTAAAGTAATATATTATGTGTCTATTTAAAATTATAGGGTGTACATTTTGTTTGTTTGGTATCGATTCAATTTTTTGATTTCCGGGTTGACGAAAATGACAATAGCTACCGAGCCAAAATAAATTCGAATTGGTTCAATTTCTGTAAATTTGGTTTAGTTATTTCAGTTTTGTATTTCGATTTTGAAAATTAAAGTATTAGCGAATCTTTCTTTGTCATGACCGAGCATTTAAAATTGGTGTTTTTTTTAGAAAAAATAATTTTTTTCAAATCTATTTTTCATTTCCAAATATAAATAACTCAACATGGATTAAATGAAATGAAATAACAAAAAACATTATTTATACTAAATATATAAAATAAAATATATATATATATATATATATATAATTTATTCGCTCCATTCTTTTTACCTTAACAGCTATTCTCGGTCCTGACTCTCCACTTTTTCCTCTCAATTCTCTAAGAATCACTCTCAATTCTCAATATCTCAAGCATGGGAATTTTTGAAAATCAGAGGTAAGATTGGAGATATTCAAAAATCAGAGGTCTTCTCCTTGTTCATTGATACTTTGTCAATTGCTTGCAGATATTTTTGAAAACAGAGGTTTAGTTTCTTAAAATCCATAATTTTTTCAGTTACAAAGGGCCTAATAAATCATTTTGAAGTGAATAATTTTGTTATTGTGTGTATGCTGACTTTTATTGCTTCACTTAGTTGTGCTTGGTGGTGTGAGTAGATAATCTCCTACTGCTTTGGATTACATTGTTTTGGCATCTTTTTGATTTTCTTATTTTTGTACTTCTTAATCTTGTTTACAGACCCTTTCAAAATGGCAATGAGTTCTTGATCAATTTCTATTGCGGTTTGATCAAATTTTGAGCTAAAATGATTATGTATTCTGTGGTTTGAATGTTATGATTGAATGGGTTCTTTGTGGTAACTAGGTTGACACTGGAAACCTAGGTTGACTACGTTATCTATTTCTATTATGGTGACTAGGTTGACACTGGAAATCTTACCCTTCATTATTTTGCTCAAGTTATCTGGCAAATGGGAATAGTGCAAAATGTAGCATAGATTTATTTGTTGTGCGACTATTGGCTTTACTCGAGCTCTTATCCAATTTCGTTAGATTATGAGTTTGTGACACTAATGTTTGAAATGTACTAACTGTGAGTTTGTGAATTCTGTCAAAGATTTGCTTTCCTTTAATTTTCTAATTGATTACAATAGTATTGTAGCTATATCTGGTGGCGATTCAAGGCTAGGTTGTTGCATATATTGTGGCCACAAGATGAAGGAAATGGATGATTGAAAGATCTATTATCAGACTCTGGTCTTTCTTTACTTAGTTTTTCACATAAAATCGGACTCTAATGATGTTAATGTATGCCATATTTATTTTCCAAGACTCTGCTAACTGGATGAGATAAATTCATGCCGAATTTGCATAAGGTAGAGGCTTGACAACTTTCATAATCTGATCCGAGATATCTTTTTTCTTAATAGGTTAGTGGTAGGGGAAGGGAATTGTAAGGTAGGAAATTGAACAAAATACTATCTAATTTATATTTTTACTGAGCTGGAGCGGCTTGTAGAATAGAAAAAGAGAGAACTAAATGATTCCTAGTTTGTCCTAAAACACAACTAAACCAACCATGTCTCATTCTCTTAACCAAACAAAATCTAAATAACCTAAAATTGGACAACTTTGATTCGATAATTTTAGTTTCATCAATCAGCCAATAAGATTAAAGCTAGTTATAGGTTAGAGTGTATATACTTTGTATGCTCTTAAGTTAACTATCAACAGTATTGAACCTATTATGCAAAGGTAACCACAGTAATTAGTGCAGACAGACCTGCTAATTTAGACTTAATTGTATATAAAAGTTTAGATACTATATAACTTTCTACTAAATCTGTACCTATTACTATAAAGGTGACAAGGAGTTATGGTTTTAGTGGTATCCCACATTTTAAACTAGGTGTGCCTCTATCTATTGACAATTCTTAGACCGGTATCTACTTTTAAAAAATCCATTTATCGATCATAGGCTAAAGGAAGTAGGTGTCTATTTCGAATGCTTTACTAAAAAACTGTAAGCGAAAGGTCTATGGCAAGTTGAATTATTTCATCATGTTGGTTGACTTTGAACTTTATCCCATCATACACCTGTTGTTTGACATTGTAATTTATTCTATGATCCACCTAGATCTATTGTTGTATTTGTTGGTCTTAAGGACTTTGAAATATGATAATGGCCCTGCAAATGCTTTTTCAGTTGGAGTTAAGATTATCATTGTTGTAAAGGGACCAATGATAAGGGTAGGGTAGAATGTATAAGTTGGGGGGGGGGGGTATTCATAGGCTTATAAAGAATCATGCGAAGAATATAGCCTTCTAAGAACATCTAACTTCCATTGAGATCTAAGTTTGTAGGAACTTACTGGTTTACATAGAGATATTGCTCTAGCTGTAGGAACCGTGTCTCATTGTTAATGTTTATTATTGTTTTTTTTTCTTGATTCCTTTTATATTTATCTTTTAATTGAGATATATTGTTGTCTTTGTTAACTATATTGGCTCATTAATTCTTTAGTGGAAATGAAGACCAGGAACTCTTTAAATTTTATTATTATGTGTTTTTATATATGGTATCTTTTGATTCAAAAATGACTATTCATAAAAAATGAATGATAAATAGACTTCTTCCTGGTAAAGTGGCATATATAGATGAATTTATAAAAGGCATGGAAGATTTCATTAAATTTTCTTATAGTCAACCGAAGTACTTGTCCGAGAAATTCATAAGGTGTTCTTGTAAAATTTGTAAAAACATGAAGCACTTTACGCCCGATGAAGTTAATGTTCATATTTTCAAGAAAGGGTTCACTCTAGGATATTGATATTGGGCGTCACATGGAGAGGAATCTCCTTCAATTAATTTGAATGAACATGTCCATTCAAGTGCTTCAACTAGTCATAAAGGATGTATCTTTGACATGTCTTCAAGAAGTCAAAGTAACATTCTAACGGAAGACTCTGAACATGTAAATAGGTATCAAGGTACGATTTATGATGATGATGATATAGAACTTTATCATCATGTTAAGGCTACTGTAGAAGAGTCTCTAAATATGGGTGCTACCAAATTTTACGAAATGTTGAATTCAGCTCAAGAACTCTTATGGCCCGAATATAAATATTCAGAGTTGTCTATAGTTGTTAGAATGATGAGTATTAAATCTGAATATAATATGTCTCATGGTTATTTTAATTCAATGGCACAATTTATGAAGGATACAAGCCATTCAGATAATAAGATACCTCTTAAGTACTACCGAGCAAAGAAGTTAGATGTGGGGATTGGTTTAACTAGCTGAAAGATTACTGTGTTAATGGATGTATGTTGTATTACAAGGCTGATCAAGATATGATAGAATGTAAGTTTTGTAAAGAACCTCTCTATAAATAACACTAGGAAAGAAGGGTAGCATAAAGATTCTGCACAAGACTATGCATTACCTGCCACTTATTTCTAGGCTTCAACGGCTATATGCTTCAACTCGATCTTCAAAGCACATGAGGTGGGACTCTGAAAATCACAAGGAAGAAGGTGTTTTGTGTCACCCTTCAGATGGAGAAGTATGGAAATATTCTGATCGAACTTATCCAAACTTTGCTACAGAGCCTAGGAATGTCAGGCTCAGTCTTTGTTCTGATGGTTTTACTCCTTATAGCAAATCAGCATCACCATACTCTTGTTGGCCCGTGATTGTTACTCCTTATAATCTTCCTCCTGATATGTGTATGACTTCCCCATATAATTTCTTAACATTGATCATTCTAGGTCCTCACAATCCCAAGAATAAAATTGATGTGTATCTTCAACCATTAATACATGAGTTGTTACAATTATGGACAGATGGTGCACTAACTTATAACATGTCGAAGAAGAAAAATGTTCTCATGCGAGCAATATTGATGTGGACAATTAATGATTTTCTTGCTTATGACATGTTGTCGGGATAGAGTACAGCAAGTAAATTACCATGGCCAATTTGCATGGAACAAACAAAAACTTTTAGTTTAAAAAATGGAAGAAAAGTTACTTGGTTTGATTGTAACCATCAATTCTTGCCTCTCAATCACAAATTTAGAAGAAACAAAAATTCATTTTATAAAGGAAAAGAGGAAAAGTCTAGGCCTCCTCCTAAGTTAACTAGAGATCAGGTATGCAAAAAAGTGATGGTTTTCTAAGATCACTGAATCTGGTCCACGCAAATTTTATGGCTATGGAAAATCACATAATTGGACCAAAAAAACACTTTTGGGGATTTGCCATATTGGAAGACCCATCCAATTTCCAACAATATTGATGTAATGTATACATAGAAGAACTTCTTTGATAATGTTTTGCATACTATCATGGACAACAAGGAGAGGACAAAGGATAATGAGAAGGAAAGAATGGATTTGGAAGAGTATTGTCATCAAAATTATTTACACTTGTAATTGAATGATGATGGGAGATGGATTAAATCGAAAGCAAAGTTTACCTTAAATGATGGTCAAAACAAAGATGTATGTGAATGGGTTGATCAACTAAAGATGCCTGATGGATATTCTTCTAATTTGGGTAGATGTGTTGACATAGAACATTTTAAGTTATTTGGGATGAAAAGTCACGACTGTCATATTTTCATGCAATATCTTATGCCAGTTGCTTCTAGCGCTCTTCCAAAACCTATATGAAAGTCATTAACTGAATTCAGTCTATTCTTTAAAGATTTGTTCTCAACGGTATTACGGGTGGATCATATTATGAAAATTAAATAAAATTTTCCTGTAATCTTGTGTAAGTTGCAAAAAAAATTTCCACCTAGCTTTTTTTGATTCGATGAAGCACTTACCAATTTATTTGCCTTACGAAGTAAGAGTTTGTGGGCCAGTTCAATATCGATGGATGTATCCATTTGAAAGATATAAAATTTTATTACTTGAATCATTATTTTATTACATAATTATTTATTTCCTAAAAACAATTGTATGTTCCTAAACAAAATTAAAAAGACTATCAAAAACAAAGCCAGAGTTAAAGTATATATTTGTCAAGCATATTTGGCTCAAGAAATATCATACTTTACTTTTCATTATTTTGAATCTCATGTCCTATGTAGCAACAAAAGAGTTGGGCGTAATGATGATGTCTTTGAAAAAATGCAACTCACCTAGAACTATGTGTCTTTAATTATCCTGGCTGAAGTTATAGTAAAAAGGATGATAATATCTGATGGCTAGATGATAAAGAAATTGCTGCAACACAATTGCATGTTCTTATAAATTGTGATGAAGTTAAGCCTTTTCTCAAGTAAGTATTATCCATTCTTTTTATTTAATTATTTTATTTAGATTGAAACTAATGTGCTAATGTAAGTACATGCAGTTTGTATGAGCAAATCCTGAGAGACACTTACAGTGATCCCAATGACATTGTCATTGATAAAAAAATCTAAGAAAACTTTTCACGATGGTTAAAAGATTATGTACGAATCTATTATTTTAATAAATAATATATCACTTAAAATGCATATGTAATATGCTTCAATTATTTGATAGGTGAATAGCAATCCACAAGAGATGCTGCAGAATCCATATTTGTAAATCTTAGCAATGGGACCTTTAAGAAAGGCAAAGTCTTGGCCTATTTATTTTTTGAATGGATACAAGTTTCATACTTTTTCTTGGGGTGAAGGAAAAAGTACATATAACAGTGGGGTGTGTGTTAGTAGCATTGGACAAGAAGGCATTACAAGTTGATATTATGGCATTCTTAAGGAGATTATCGAATTCGAATGGCCAAAGACATCATTTATGAAGTTAGTTTTATTTTATTGTGATTGGTTTGATCCCTCAAAACATGACATGAAAGTTGATAGTCAATTTGGTATTGTCGAGATTAAAAAAAGGGGAAGTTATTATAAATTTAACCCTTTTATCTTTCCACAAACTGCAACTCAAGTTTATTATGCAAATCATCGTGAAAGAAAAGGAAATAAGGCTAATTCGTGGGTGGTTATAAAGACAAATCCAAAAGGATCTGTAGATACAAGATACAATTTGGAAGTTGCTTACCAAGAGGAGCAATCACGTTTTAGTTCAAGTATAGAGGATGATCGAATTAATTGCTTACATAATGACCAAGCTGATGGTAAAGAGGTTGATAGAAGTAGTTTTTAAGATGTTGTTAATAAAAATGAACATGATATAATTGAAGAGGGAGATGAGGATATATCAAATGAAGAAGAGAAAGGTGATGAGGAGACATCAAGTGAAGAAGCCAATGATGAAGAGGAGGAAACAAATGAAGAGGAAGACTTTTTTGATAGTGAAGATTCAGCAAGCCACTTTCATACTCATGAAGAAGATAAAGATGAATATGAGAAGGATTGAGAATATTTGATTGTTGATTTCTTTTGTCAATGTAAAATACTATATTTGATTAAAGCTACTATGATTTTTGTCAAAATTATTGTTATTTTACTTGTCTACTGGACGAAAACTCACTTGTTTAATTTAAGTACTCATACAAACTATGTGTCATATGACTTCTTGTTTAATTTAAGTACTCACTTGTTTAATTTAAGTACTCATACAAACAACCGGAAGAGAATTGACTTGTTTAATTTACTTGTCTACTGGAAGAGAAGGAAACAAGTATTTGTTAAGCAATTATGGATTTAAATATCCAATTTTTCTTACTATGTGTCATATGATTGCTTGTTCTTTATTGAGCTATATAAATATTGTTGGGATGAAAATGGTACCAATGTATACTATAAGATCTATGCATTCAATTTATGAAGATCTCTACTTTGAGTCTTGTGTTTTGAACTTCTGTTGTTAGTAGAAATATCTCGCTTAGGTACTTCCCAGTATCGTTTAATCAGCCTATTTTTGCTACTACCTCTTTATTTACTGCTTTACTTTCATACCTAATGACATTGAAGAGGGAGGCTTGGTTGACTTATGTCACTCTAATTCCTGTTGTTACCCGAGTTATCATCGCTTGCTGGGTATGCGTTTATTATATTTTGATAAAATTTGTAGTTGAATTGTGGTACTATGTCTAATGTTTCTTTATCAAAATTGTAGTACTATGTCTATTGTTCCTTGTAGCACTAAGAAGCAAGTTCCGACAACCTATGATTAAATAACACAAAACAAAATAGGCTGCGAATAATAGTATTAGTAGTCTGTGAAGATAATTTTGAGCTAGATTATTGATTTTCATTGTTGTTCATTAATTAAATCACTAATATATTATTTTTTCTATTTTTATTTGTTGCAGATATTAGGTGTAGGCCCTAAAAGAGATGGATTACCTAATGCAAAAGGAGAGAATTCAAGTAATAAAAAAATAGACAATAGAGCGACAAACAATTTAATTGACGCCCATAATTCCGCCAGGATCCCTTCAATCTCATACTGGTTCACCTCATGTGAATAACTCTTCCTCACATCAACCAAATCCTAAAGTCAATCAATCCCAGACTTATAACATTTTTGTTCCTGCCATAATACCATCACAACCCCTCTATTCCTATACTAGTCTACTTTATGCAAATGAGTCTCAACCTAATCTTGGGATCAACAAACCCCAGCTTTCTACTATTGAATCTCCACCTCAATATAATCAGTCCCAACCTACAAATTAAGATCTGAACCATTAATGTCACCACCGGCCAACAGGACTCCATTGCCTCACCTAATATAGTTGACAATGTAGACGATGATAATCAAATATGGATTGTACCTAAAGAGGATGGGTAATACGACTAACATTTAATAATACATATATTTTGGTGGACTATTTATATGTGCACATGTTTGATAACTACTATATGTTATTTAGGTTTGATCCACACAAAATAGTTATTAATGGTATTGATAATTACATTAGGAGTAAGTTTGAATTGGCTAGACCTTCATGGAAGAGGTTTCCAGAGTCTACTCAAGAGATGTGGTTTGAGGAATTCAAGGTAAAAAATTTATACATTCTGATTCATGTAAAAATATAATTGTGGTACTATATAGTTAATATGATATTCATTTGATATATGCAGAAGAAATTTAAGTGGCTTCCTTACTATAATGATGCTACATGGTCTAATTTTAATAAAAAGGCATCTTAAAAAATGACCCAACTTTTCCAAGATGTTAGAAAAAAATTACTTCTGAAACCACATTGGATGGGAGATGCAGTATTCAAGGAGATGAAGGTGTATTGGGAGTTTGTTGAGTTCAAAACAAAGTCTACACGAAACAAAGACAATCATAATTCAAATGCCGGTGCATCACTTCATATAGGTGGTTGTGTACCTCATCGATTGATCTATAAAAGAATGGTAATTATAAATCTTTGAAAATATATTTCTTTGAAGAAAATAATATCATATTCAATGTTGATAACATACATATCTTTTTTGAATATAGAAAGAAGCTATTGGAAAAGATCCTTTTGTTTCAAAATTTTATTTTTGAACTCATCGTAAGAAAAGTGATGTAAGTTGGGTAAATGAGAAAGATGAAGCAACTTATGTAAGTGTTCATTTATTCTATTTACTAGTTGAGTTCATTTAAATCTTGTGGTGTTGCCATTGTACTTTGGTTCGTGTATTTAGATACAATACATTGTTTTTGCTTGATATTATGGTTTGTAGTTGTTTATTGTTTTAGTATATATGATGATGACGTTAAATGAGATCATATAGTTGATCCCAACTTTTTTGGGACTGAGACATAATTGTTGTTATAGTAGTATTATGGTTTCCTATTATCTTTTTGTATGATGATGATATGAAATGAGCTTAAAATGAAGAAATGGGACTCATTTAGCCGATCCCACCTTGTTTGAGACTGAGACATGGTTGTTGTTGTTGTTGTTGTATTATGGTTTGTTGTTATTCTTTAGTATGATGATAATATAAAATAATCTTAAATGAAAAAGCGAGACTCATATAGTCGATCAGAACTTGTTCGTTATTGAGGCATAATTATTGCTTTGTGGGTTATGTCCACCACTTGTGTTACTATGCTCTATATGGATAGGGGAATGGTCTGAAAATCCATTCTACCTAAATTGAGTAGTGAGAGTCCCATATTTCATCATTCAATGAGCATTGCATAGTGATCTATCATTCCTACTCCAGATATGACCATTAGTCATGTAAAATTTTTCCCGCTAGCCTTCATATTGGTAATATTTGGGTATCCAACACATGTTGGAAGTCCCTTGTTTCAGCGTCTGCAACCTGTTGGCCCTTATTTTTATCTGTGTTAAATAACGAGGCATTAAAACCCCTACATAAACACCATGGATCAGTAATGTTAGCTCCCACTCTAAACAATTTTTGCCACAAATCTTTTCTTTCTTCAATAGTATTCTTTGAATATTTAATTGTAAGATCGCAACAAAAATTAGAGCATTTATCATCTACTCTAACGTGTATATGTTGGCTATGCACTTCCCGAATCATCAAATTGATCTCTGTCGATTTCCACAAAACGCAAACTCTACCATTCATAAACCTTTGAGTAATTATGAGAAAAATCCCAGCCTCTAGCAATTTTATTCATGCACTTATTGAAGTTTTGCTCCTTAACTTTAGTTTTAGTAGACCAGCCAAATTAATTTTATTCCTTGCTATATATATCTGTAACTCCTTCTGTTTGAAGGGCTTGTTCATGCCGATCACGTTCCAAAACAACCAGCTCATAATCAGGTTATATTCCTCCCTTCTGGAATCATCCATATCATCTGCATACCATTGTTATCTTCTGACAGTGAAAAGTAAATATTTGTAAGATTTATGGACGATCCTGTCTGGAGCCTTGGCTGAGTTGTGCCTAATTGAACTAAAGCAGCATAAGATCTACTTTGTCGATGATCTTCAACTATTTGTAGGGACATAATCACTCTTTCTGGGGTATCATTCCACATTTATACATCGTAATTACTCTTGAGTTGATCATCTTTTTGAACCAATGCTTAATTATCTTTAATTCTAAATCCTATGGTTTATGGATGTGGTATATTAGCAGCAATAGTATGTTGGGGCTGTTTATCCATTTCTTCAGTAACAAGTTTAGGCAGCCATTGTTTTACCTCTCTGCCTTGTCTATGAGCACCCTCTATAACCTAGTTTTGTCTCATTTGAGGTTGATTATACCTTGGTTCTTCATGTCGACATACATGGCAAAACCTTATACATTTTTTTCAAAATAGAGGTTTCCAGTCATAAGCCACCTGGTAGTTGTTAATCTTTCCACCGAGATCAGAAATCTCAACCACATCTGGTAGATCTTGAGTCACGTTCATCTCAACTAAGACTATAGCATAGGACACTCTACTTTGTTTTGTAGTACAAGCATCAGCAAATAGTGATCTCCCTAATCGGCTAGTAATTTTGTAAGAGCCTTCGCTCCCCAGTAATTAAGGGTTAGGTTTTGTAGCCTCATTCATAGGGTTATTGATATAATATAGACCAGAGAAAAGAATATTTTCTCTATCCTGCATATTTTGGAACTTCACTTTGTAAAAGCCATCATTATGATAATACAACTCAGGTTCCTCAACAAAATTCCAATAGAGATCTATATAGTTTTGCATATACAAGAAAGCATGAGCCTCTCCAAATATGGATACTACAAGGGCATTATTCCATTTATGTTTTTGCTTTTCAATTTTAGCTGCTTCTAGTATTACCACAAGTCTACCATTAATAACAGTTGGGGTTTAAAATTAAGAGTCATACCAGTAGATTTTATACGGTTAAAGGTGAATAAGTTGTACTAAGCATTTCCCTCCTCCTTGGAAGAACCTTCCCCCAAATTGAGTTTTCGAGCCACTCCGTGAATTCCTTGGTGTGTCACCGCAATGTTCTGATTCATGTCCGTCTGTCCAGTGCTGTATGACACTTTCGATTTATCTTGATTCACATTTTCTTCTATCACATATCTAGTAGAACCAATTTTCCTTGTCAATTTCATAGATCCTGCATCGCTAGTAGTAATAGCATCAACAGTCAAGCTAGGGATAGGTGGAGCTATGGTGATTTTAGTCAAATTTCCTTGTACTCCATTATTCATACTAGTTGTCATTCCACTTCGATTCGTTTCCACCTGTGATATTACCCTTACCAAACATTTTCCAACCGAATTCTCCATCACTGGGGAGGTCTTAATTGTCGAGTGGACCTTTTTTCTAGGTCTGCCTCTTTCTCGCTTTGCCATCAGAGTGGTATTGGTGCACATTAGCAGAGAGAGCTAAGACGAACACCCTCTTGTGATTTCCTTCTCAAAACATTCTTTCCTTCTTATTGACTTAACTACAATTTTGCAGTATATTAACAAAAATGCAATTATCTATGTAATTATCATTTATAGGCAACCAAAGGGGGTGACCCCAGGAAGTGAGTATTGATAGTAGCGTTCCCTTAATTGTTGGATTTTTGGCTATCATTAGAACTTTTTACAATCCCAATAAGTTCTTAGGTATGCCTTGATATGTTGTGCCCCATAGCAGGCGTGAATTTAATTTCTCCAGGCCGGTATACATTTTTGATATACTATTTAACTCCTTCAGTATTTTAAGATATAAAGACCACCAGATCTGTACAGCTTTTCTGTCTTCTCCTCTTTTTTTCAAACCCCACCGGTCTTCCAAAATCTATAAAGAAAACTCTATTTTTTCTAGCAAACCATAGAAAAGTTTATACATCCATTCAATACCATCTGTGTAATACTGTGCTTCACCAGTTTCATCCTCCATCAGCGAAAAAGTTATTGGAAAGCCAAACAGTATTTGCAACTATTTGATAGTCCATACTAGAAGCATAAATGCAGTAAAATGATCCACAAGGCTAACAGATAATAAAGAATTAGTTTCTTTCATAGTCGATTCTAATTCAACGTACAACTGAGCATCTATCTGGTAAAAAAATAGGAAAATGTCCTACAACGATACTAACTCCTTCGTAACAACCTTGCAACTGCAATCCATATGCGTTGTTTAATAGTGCCTAATCTACTCTGATAAAAAATATACAAATTATCTTCAAATTGTACCGCCTTTTCCAAAATCTTACAATATTCTAACATTTTGATATAGATAGCATATATATTGTGTATTGATGTAACAGACTTGATCGTATATGAACTGATAATGTCATGAATACATTTATCAACAATAATTCTAACACTGATATATGTTTAACCCATAGTTTTCCCATTCGCAATAATGTTCTTCAACAACATATTGTGTTACCTCACACCTTTTCAAAGTAGGACCAAGGGTGAATAATTATATGATTATTCAGCTAATTATGTTTGTCTACAGGTATGAGAATCTGCACCCTCTAATACAAATTTTAAAAAAAGTTTGACTTCCAAGTCTGAAAGCTTTTCTGAATAATCCCTCACATACTGGTAGGATCTGTGACTTTGGAAGATATTCAATACTTCCTAGCCTCTATTCTCGCCTCAGACTCCTCTAGTATAGTCCAGACCCATGGCTAAAGTTGACCAAATAATATGGATAACTAGGTCTCAACATGTGTCTAGCAATCATATAACTCCTGCTACTGGTCCATATACTATTTTAAGAACTCCTGAGATACACTAACCATTCCAAAAACCAACAGCTGAGGGGGCACTATAGAAGTTAAAGCTGGGGCTGAAATACCTACAACCCCCTTACTACCTACCATAGAAGTAGCTCTACCCTCAGACTGCTTGTATCAATATCTCCAAATGGTGTTATCCTATCAGCATTCTTAGTCAAAACGAAAAACCTCTCAAAGTGGGTTGTGCCTAAATATCAGTTAGAGTTCTAGTAATCTTTCTATATAAAGATAGAGTTGGCAGAGCAATTAGATAACCCTTTATGTAGGGATACATTGATCTAGTGTAGTTCTCAAGAATGCAGCTGCATCAGTAGATAAGAATATATCAGGGATGTAAATTTTGTAGTAGCAGATTAAAGAGGTCAAAAAATGTAAATATTATTTTTTTCCACATAATTTTTGCATAATTGTACTCGTTCACTAGATGTATCTGTGACCTAACTAACTACTTAGATATCGATGAAGTTTATAGGATTTCTTCCCTAAAGAAGGGATATAAAGCTATTTGTATTTACCCGATGAATAAATTAGAGATCAAACACTGACTATGAAGAAAATGGTTGGATTACCCTTACTTTTTAGGCTATCACAGTAGTTTCATCAAGCATGGCTGGTCTTCAATTATTAATATTTAGTGGCTAATTAGATATTATAGATAGATCATGATATGAGTCAATAAGTATAAGTTATATAAGAGTTCTCCGCCTATAATGTATTCAGTGTCCCACTTGTTTATCTATTTATCAAATCTGTATAAGCTACCAGATATCAAGGCCAATAATGTAGAACTTGATAGCAGTGAATGCTTGTACGAGTATTCTAGTCAGTGTTGTACGACTATTCTAGATATCAAGGTCAACAATGTTTGTACGAGTATTCAAGATATCAAGGTCAACAATGTTTTTAAGCTAGACTATTGGTCTCTGTTGTTGTCAACATATATAGACTAATCTTTGTTGTTGTCGTCTGGTACATATTTAAAAATATACAAATCTCTATTTTTGTCATCTGGTTCAATGATTTATTGTTGCTTAAGTACTATGAAAATGAGAAGTTAGTCTATTAATAACATAGCAACAGTTAGTCTATAATCTAATATAATTTATGCTAATAATATATTTTGTTACCACTTTTTATGGTCTGGCTTAACATATCTTTATGCAGAATGAATTTGAAAGAAAGAAACAAGACATATTAGTTGCTCAAAGTGCACCAGTTGTGGATGGAGAGACTAATTCAGTTAGTTAGTTGGCCCAATTAAGTGAAATAGATATCTGGGGGCAATCAGTTGGTGTAAAGCAAAAAGGAAGAGTCAAAGGTCTTGGCTCCCTGGGTCGAAGTGTAAATAAAACTATCAATTCAACATCAACTTTGCCAAAAGAAATTGGTCAGATGATTAAATCTCAGTTTGATGCTTCAAATGTTGATTTGTATGCTTAGTTGCAGAATGAGCGAAAGAAAAATAAGAGGATGAGAAAGGAATTACACTTGTTGATGAAGCATGTATACAACAAATCATCTTCAAATAATGAACTCCCATCTCAAGAAGAAAGCCAAGCTTATGAGGATGAAAGTGATGATGACTCTGACGACGCAAATGAAAGTGATAATCTTGATATCGTGAATGAAAGTAATTCTGACCCTGATAGTTGGTAGTTTTACTGAAGATTCAAGTTTGAAATATTTTGTTTTGGATCATTTAAGAATCATACATTATTAGGGGTGGTAAACGGGCGGATTGAATTGGATTTGGATGGGTTAAATATGGATCAAGCAAAAATAGTTTGGATTGCAATCCATCCATATAAATATGGGTAAATATGGATTTGGTCAAATATTGATTGGGTAAAATGGTTTCAACCCACTTTAACTCCTAAAATCAAAAACTTAAAACTTTTATATCATATCAACTTGACTTTTTTTCTGGTTGTTTTTTTTTTAGTTTTTTTCTTTTTAGTTTTTTTTTCTCTCTCTCTCTTCTATGTGTAGCCTCTAGTTTTATTTTTTTATTTTTTTATTTTTTTTCTCGCTTCTATCTCTACTCTTTGGTTCTCTTTCTTTTTACTTTTTTTTTTCTTTTCCTTTTTAGTCTCTTGTTTTTCTATTTTTTATTTTGTTTTGTTTTTACTTCTTTCTCATTTTTTTCTTTTTTGATTGTATTTTATGTTTTATATTTTTTTTTATTTTCGAAGAACATGGTTAAGTCGAGTACAAATTCTGGATGATAACTGAAATATCATAATCACTCAGTATATTTATATTTACCATCATTTTTTTTTCTTTTCTTCTTTTTTATTATTTTTTTCTTTTTGATTTTTTTTGTATTTTTTCTTTAATTCTTTCTTTACGCTTTTTTTCTATCTTCTATCTCTACCTTCTACCTCTCTTTATTTTATTTTTTTTTGTATTTTTTTATTTTTGATTTTTTTTTATGATAACGAAATTACCCTAAGCGCATATTGATTTATATTCGCCCAACATTTATAATTTGTGTAAATATACTCAAGTGGACTCCACCTAATGGACAGATACAGAGATAGTATCCTCAAAGATCTTAGGATTACATTCGTCAAACCAAATATCTTTAGCACTCGCAAGAAGTAAACAAATAATAAAATTATTTGAAATATATAGTACGATAAAAATAAATTTAAAGTAATTTTTTTAAAAATATAAAATACAATAAAAAAAGATGAGGAAAAAAATATTATAAAAAAAAATGAAAAAAATGACTAACCAAGAATGAAAAAGGAAAAAACGAAAATACCAAAAAAAAAAGAATGCGACGAAAAAAGAAATAAAATTGAAAAATAAAAAAATTGATGAAGAAGAAAGAAAAAAAGTGTAAGAAACGAGTAAAAAAGAAGTGTAAAAATAAAAAAATGAAAAAGAAAAAAAGTAAATTAAAGGAAAAAAGAAAGAAAAATAGTAAATTAAAGGAAAAAGAAAGAAAAAAACAAAAAAAACTGAATAGGAAAAAAAAGAAAAAGAAATAAAATATTGAAAAAAATAATAATAAAGGAGTGAGACTATTGATTATATTTAATTGATAAGAGATGCTATAAATTGTATAGGCTAAATGGAATAATTAGAAGCTTAAATAAATTAACTCATGTAGGTCTCAAGCGAATATGAATGATCAAATAAGAATGAGAAAGGGAAAATGAAAAAAAAATACAAAGAAAGAAAAAAATAGATGAAAAAATGAGAAAGAAAAAAAGAAATTATAAGAAACGAGTAAAAAATAAAAAAGCAAAAAGGTAAATTAAAGGAAAAAAGAAAGAAAAAAAAAAGGAAAGAAACTAGAAAAGAAAAAAAACTGAAATTTTAAACATAAGTGGGTGATCTCTGTGTTTAAATGGTACCCATATTTTACCTATTTTGTCCATATTTGTATGAGCTTTTAAAATGAGTTGAAGTTCATATTTACCCATTTGAAATATGAGTGATCCAATTCAATAAATATGGGTTAAATGAACTCTGTTAACAAATATGGGTTGAAATTGTCAGCCCTACACATTATTGATGTGGATGTTTTGAATTATATTTTTTATTAGCTGTAATGGTTTACATTAAACTTGTATCGAATGATATTTTTGAGAAATATTGAAGGTTTTGAATAGTTTTTTTGATTAATTGTGAAATATTTCTAGTAATTTACGTGTGAATTATTACTTGAAAATTTTCGTGAAAATCCGCAGGTAAAATCCTTTTTTATGAAATTTTACCAAATAATTCATTTAAAATTTTGGTAGTTAATCGCAAATAAATCTGCAAATAAAGTACCTGTAGATTTATTTCCGCAGCTAAATTACCTAAGAATTTACTTAGGAATCTTTGTGGGGGATAATTTGTGATTTTTTTTGTGGAAATTCGTAGGTAAAATCCTTTTTATAAAATTTTACCAAATAATTCATGAAAAATTTTGATATTTAATCGCAAATAACGTACCTGCGGATTTATTTCTGCAGCTAAATTACCTAGGGATTTACTTAGAAATCTTCGTGAGGAATAATTTGTGATTTTTTTCTTGAAAATCCTCAGGTAAAATTCTTTTTTTATGAAATTTTACCAAATAATTAATGCAAAATTTTGATAGTTAATCGCAAATAAATCCATAAATAACATACATGTGAATTTATTTTTGCAGCTAAATTACCTAGGGATTTTATAAATACGCAAGTAATAATTATCTATGAAGGTATATCCTTTGGATTCTAATTGGTAAGAAAATCCGCAGGTAATCAAATTACTTGGGGATTGTACCACATTATCCCTATGAAAATCCCCAGGTAATAAGCAATTTTCTTGTAGTGACTCTAAGTTACTGTAACTAACAACTCCTTCTCTATCTTCAACCATGAAATCTATTCCACACTTACTACCCCTTAGTGAACACCCAAAGATATTTCACCTCAATCCTATCTTAATAGCATAAATAGATCTATTTATATGCTTTTAAACATTTATTATTCCTAACTTTCTTGTCACTACACTTCTAAATTCATACTCCCAACTCTGAGGTTGTTTTACTACTATGGATCGTAACACCCTAAGTTACACTATACCTCAAATGAAAACTCTATTCAATAATCTAGGTACATACTCTCTCTTATCATTGGTGCTACCTGTAATGAAGGGTGAAGGATTTTAGAGTAACACACAAATCGACATAAGTTTCTAAGAGGACAAATTTACTGTACGATCTGAAGTATGAAAGAAGGGAAATATTTTCTAAATACCCTCCTTATAGCCTCTCAAAGAAAGGTACAGATGTCTCCACACTATTCTAAAAGACTCTACTTGACATAGCTTCCTAGACACCCTAGGACACTTGAACATTGTGCTATGATACCAAGTTTGTAATACCTAGATACTATCTTTTGGATGTCACACGGTTCTTAGGACTACAAGTAATCCCAAGCTAATCCATGGTACGATCCTAATAAATGAGCAACTGATTAAACATGTATAAGAGTTAAAATTTCTGAGTGAAATCATAATCATGAGATAATCTATTTCAATAAATTGCTATTAAAAGTTTACATCACTGATTATACAAAAGAAAATTTACAATCGAATACATCAACTCTAATTGACTGTCTATGAAGACTCTACTAATACGACTATAGGTAGTTGGACATGACCACTAGCTATCCCTAATTAATACAAAGGAATCAAAATAACATACTAGAAATATAACTAACCCAAGTCCTCAAGTGAAAAGAACTCATCACCTACTGGCTAGAATTTGAAACTGTCTAATCATAATTTTGTAAACTAAAACTACCTACATTATGAAGTAATGTAGCCACATAGATGTATATGTGGTTCGTACTTCTAGAATGTACGGATTATATGGTGGTGAATGCAATAAGTAAAAACTGATATAAATTTCAAGCTTAAAACATCTATGTTAAGTGTATATAGACTATCATGTTCATGAATAAATTTGATATCTGAAATATTATAAGGCATAAGTAGTAAAGCCTAATCTCGTAACGTTAGCGAGCCATTACACATAATTTCTAAAATCAGTTTTTTATGGGAGATTCTTACAATTTCTATAAATCATGCAAGCAACAATGAATTCAACATCTGAACTACATTAAGAAGGGTTGCTATATACCTTGCCTTTGGTATAGAACCATAACTGAGTGATCACTAAGCTGAGCCCATTTGGGCAAGGGAGACTCTCTATCGAGGATTACTTTACCTATGGTGGCACATAATTTTTGAAAATTTGGGTGTGCTGAACCCGTCTTTTCTCAGTGCTAAATACTACTCCCAAAATGTATTAGTGCTCATAATATATGAAATTCACCATAAAGTAAGCATATAGATTTTTAAGTCTAAAATTCAATCATGCTTGTTTTGTTAAATCATGTTTATAAGTAAATTTGTGAATTTTGTATCATACATGAGATCAAAAGATCAAAACTGAAATCATAATTATGTTGTAATGGTTTGTAATCTGAAATAGTAAGTCTGAATTGCTTGTAAACTGAATGTATCATGCTAAATTCATATATATTTCTCAAACTATGGTAATTCATGTCAATACCACTAAAATTTACTTTATGAGACCAACTATACGAGCAAAAAATGAGTAAGCCATGAATTTTTATAATAATTACAATTTAATTTATAAGAGAGCATCATAGTTTCAAAATCATGTAAAGTGGGATGAACCCTAATCATCAAATTTGTAAATTCATATGAAAACTAATTTTTTGGGAGCGAGAATGGAATAAAATCCTTATTCAAACCTCACATACCTGAACTTCTCGATTTCTTAAAGGAAACTTTGAGTTTGGAGCCCTTTAGGTGGAAATTTGTGGGAAACCCTAATTTCATTTCTCTTGAGAGTGGAGTAGATAAAGAGAAATAAAACTCACTAAATATTGAGTAAATAATATTTATTGAGTGATTTAAGTTGTGGGAAAAGATTCTGAGGTAAGGAAAAAACCAAACAACCCCTAAGGAAACTAATAAAAATTGCAGAAATTTTCTGTCTGACACCTTGGTTGACGACCCGTCAACCCACTAACGTCTTGTCAACTCAGGTCATCAATATATAGTTGATTTTGATCTTTACTGGTTAAGGTTGACGACTTCGGTTGATGGCTCGTCATCTCAGATCGTAAATCTCTAGTTAAAATGAGCATAACTTTTGACTCCAATATCGGATTAAGGTAAAATCAAATGCTTAGGAAAGAAGACTCGAAGTTCTTTAATTTTGAAGGTATACAACTCCAAAATTCTATATATTATAGATTTTATACTCATTTAAATTTCACCTGTATAGGAAAGAATACTAAAACATAATTGATGATAAATACTCTCAACTCAACTTTGCTCTAAATATATTCTATGACCATGATTCGCATTAAAAGAACTTTACACACTCGGTAAATGATCATGAAACTTATCTATGGTTTAAAATAATCACTTTTGAGCCTTTAAATATGTGACAAATGGTTAGAAACTTAGCTATGATTTTGTCGGGTATTACACTTATAGATGTCATTTTTGTGTAGATTGGACGTGTTTGGTGTTAAATCAAGGAGTCAAGCTTCAGTTGGGGCTTTGGATGATTTTTGGGCTTGCAGATCTTCATTTAAGGAAAGTAAATATGCACCTTGACTTCTTCCCAAGTGTTTATGTGTTGTATGCTTTTTTTTTTATGTATTTTAATATTTTATTTAGGATTGTGGATCCTTTTTAGGTGATATGGTGAGCATCTCCACGTATACCAAAGTCTTTGATGGATTGTATTTAAATAAATGTCTATTATTGTTAGTTTTGCTACTTGTAAGTACCTCTAGAATGGATTGTAAATGGATAACTTGGTGTTCTTGAATAATTGTTAGGGATTACCTATATTATGAGCTTGTATTAGACTTGATTACTTTCTAGAGGTTAGTTAGGTTATTCTTAACTTGTATTGAAATGGTTGAGGTTTAGTAAGAACTTAGGTAATAAACATACTTGTATTAGCGTGATGAGACTTAGCGTATAGAACAAACTAGATTTAGGTAGTTCCGTAATATATTGTTATTTGAATTGTTGTTTATTTAATATTGTCAATGTGGGGCTTATGTGAAAATATTTATGGAATTGAGTATTTAATTATGATTGTATGCTCAAATGGGGGCTTATATGCATATTGTTTTGTGATTTAAGAGGATATATTTTTGAGATACCCGAGCGGGGGCTTGAATTGATGTTAATGATTACATTTATGCTCTAAATGTCTTATTTATTATTATGTCATCTGAATGGGGACTTGACTTATTATAATAGGCCTTAGTTATAGTGATGTCTGAGTTAGGGGTTGGAAATCATATATTATAACTACATGGCTATTTATTCTAGTGGTGAAAACTGAAAACTGAAATCATGTATTATTGATACACTTATTTGATTCTGAGCTCACTTATACATGAATCAAAATGGATTTTCGATCTTCGCATTGATTGGTTGTGAGAATTACATCTTCATACCATGCATGCAAATTCATGAGACATTGATACCACTAGAAATATTATTTTTAAAAGAAAAACAACATTGAGATTGATGAATTTTACAATTCCTCATCATCCCATCAGTCATCATCATCATAGGTCCTACTTGATAGCTGAGATCTCAATGAGTTTATACAAAAAGTTAGGCAATGACTTTCATCATTCATCATTATTTCTATTATCATCACCCCCATCGCATTGCATCATTTGCATTGTATTACATTCTTGGGTTTGGTTTAATAGTATATTCATATTTATTTTTGTATTGTATTATCGTCATAGAATCTTATTTGTGATATTGTATTTGAGCATTCATATCATTCCATTACATTGTCTTATATCAGCATATACTAATTTGAAGGTTGGAACATTATGAGAAATAAGGTATAATTAGGGCTTGATAGGTGAAATAGATGTGTACCCTTGTTGGTTGTATGAAATACACTCATATATATACACTCTCTCTCTCTCTCTATTTTTATATTATATTATTTGAATAATTATAATTAATTAAGGTTGTTATCATGCTTATGAGTCTTCTTTATAATGACTTACCTTATTTTAGATATTATCGATTGAATAGTGTTGACTCATCTAGATTAATATGCTTGCCTTGTATTTGATGTACTTGTTGACCATTGTGTTGGGTTATATTGATAGGAAACAATGATGAAATCATGGGATATAGATTATTGGGGAACCTTGGGTAATCGAGGTGGTGGTTCTAGTCATCGCTTTGGATTAGGATCGATTATCGATGATGCTTGCTAAGTATATGTGATTTCGTACTTACTCTTCCCCATTTTTTTTTCTTATTTGTCTACACCCTGTGCATGTATTGATTTGAGTAGCAGCTTATAAATTGGTTATTTTCAATATTAGCATTGTGGAGATCAAGGTAGTGGTTGATGGACTTCAAGCATATCTGAATCTCTCCCTATTGATGTCTTATGTTTTATTTTGCATCTAAGACATTTAGATGGTTATAATTAGTTGAATTTATATTCGAAGTTTGTACTAGTGCCAACAAGACCTGGGATGTATGTTGGATAATGTATCCTCTATATATATATATTTTGGATTTATTCTCTCTTCCTCCACTTCTATTTTTCTATAATTGTGATTTCAAGTTGGGTAAGGCTACTTGTACATCACAGGACAAATTTTGTGTCCTAACACGATAAGATCATTTTTATGATAAATTCTACAATGACAAGGATAAAAGAAAATAACAAGATAGTCATGAAGATGACTAAAGATAAGATGGCGACTCTTAACCATGTCCTTCATATTTCCAAATGCAAAAAAATTTGATCTCAACATCACTTCTAGTCAGGAATAATTTTAAACATATATTTGTATCTAATAAAATTGTAATCAACAAGAACGATATATATGTTGGAAAAAGTTATCTCACTGAGGGTCTTTTCAAACTAAATATATTGTAGTTGATATGAATAAAAGTTCTGCTTCTTCTTACTTGCTTGAGACAAATGATTTATGGCATGCACATTTAGGACATATCATTTATTAAACTTTGTGTAAAATGATAAACTTGAAAATATTATCTAAATTTGAAAGTAATAATATGAAGTGTCAGCATGTGGAATCTTAGTATTCTAAGCATCATTATTCATCAATAGAAAGGAATTCAAATCCTCTATACTTAATCTATATAGATATTTGTGACATGTAGTCAATACCATCTTGCTATAGGAAAATATATTTTATAACTTTCATAGATGATAGTACTCAATATTGTTATATTTATCTTCTTAATAGAAAAGATGAGACAATTAACATATTCAAATAAGACAAAGATAAAGTTGAAACAATACTTAATAATAAAATCAAAATAATTAGAAGTGATAGGGGTGACGAATATGGATATCCTTGTGAAGAAATATTCTTGATATATGACATTATCTATCAAACAACTGCCCCATATACTCCACAATCTAATGGAATTGCGAAAGAAAGAATACAATTTTAAAGGAGATGATGAATGCCTTGTTTATAAGTTCTGGTTTACCAACTTATGGGAGGAAGCTATCCTTACAGAAAACTGAATACTCAATAGAGCGCCCCATAGCAAGACATAATCAATTTCATATTATAAATGAAAAGAAAGTAAAACCAACTTGAAATATTTTAAAGTGTGGAGGTGTATATCCTAAGTCCAAGTTCTTATACCAAATAGAGTCAAAATAGGATGAAAGAATGTCATTTTTGATTCACAAATCGGAACATATGGATAGTCAGGACAACATGATAAATGAATCAGATAATATTGAGTTCTTTGAACATATTTATCCCTATGAAACTAGATATGAATTGTCTAGTGAAGGGTCTAAACGACTTTCGAAAGAACCAAAAGAGAATCTATTTAATGAAAAGAATTCAAGTTGTAGTAAACATCAAAATATATCTACTTCCTTCAAATCGGATTTATAAAATTTCTTCTAAAAAATGAGCCTTAAATATTTAAAGAATCCATGTCTTCTTCGGACTCATTCTCTTGGAAAGAGATTGTTAATGGTGGATTGATTCAATCTTTAGAAACTATACTTGAGAGTTGGTAAAAGGAAAGTGAAAGTTGATGGAACTATTGAAAAATACAAGACAAAACTTGTCGTTAAAGTCTTTAGATAAGAAGAAGGTTTTGATTATTTTGATACATACTCATCAATAACAAGGATTACATCTATTCGATTGTTGGTTGCATTAGCGATGGTATATGGTCTTGAAATCCATCAAGTGAATATGAAAATAACTTTCTTAAATAGAGAATTGGAGAAAGAAATTTACATAGAACAACCTGAGAGTTTTCTGGTTCCAAGTAAAGAAAAAAATGTTCAAACTGGTTAAGTCACCCTATGGACTAAAACAAGCACCCAAACAATAACATGCAAAATTTGACTAAACCATGTTGGCAGATGAATTTAAGATTAATAAATGTGACAAGTGTTTTTACTTTGAATACACTGTAAATCACAAAATATCTGTTTGTTTATGTGTGGATGATATTTATATCATCAGTAGAGGCATTTTTTATATAAATTCTAAGAAGCAAATGCTAGAAAATAAATTTGATGTGAAATACCTTGGAGTTGGTGATATGATCGTAGGGATAAGAATTCATAGAAATTCACAACGGTTGGCATTGTCAGAGTCTAAATATGTTCTTGCTATTTTTTAGAAAATAGTTTGAACTTCTTGAGATTTTATAAGTTGTTTGAACTTGTGACTGAAGTTTTTGTTGACAAAATATAGATTTTGTTTAGTGTATCTGAAAAATAACATCTTAAGAAAATTATTCCCTTCAAGCACTCGAGGTTATGGAATATATATATCCTCTAAAATAAAATAACTCACATCAATATAATAGCGGTACATCAAATTTTATCGATCTCCAGACTCACTCAACGATTTATAAATCATGCGTAAGTTTTTTTCAAGAAGAAGAGAGTATTTTTAATTCAAAATTTTTTGCTTTACCTGAGGAAAAATCAAGTATTTATAGACAAAGGGTTGAGTGAATCCGCAGGTCCCATTTTCATTTTCAAATAGTGTCTCGAAAGGTCGTGTCCCTGTGAGGTGCGTTGTGGCATGCATCTACATATGCTCGTGTGTGTTTTCAAATGGCTAAAATTTTTGTATCAAATTTTTGGATTAAAAAGTCATTAACTCTCAAGTTTCAAATTAATTTTGTCTAACAGGATAATCTCTCGATCGATCAATTGTCAAATCCATATCCAAATCCACAACTGAGGCCAAAGCCGAGCCAATCCAACAACAATGGCGCGATGTTTATATTTTTCTTGTCTTACTATCCAAATGAAGGAGTGCTTCTATATTTAAGGACAAAAATATTCCTTTCTCCCACAAATATGAAAGAAATACTTTTTATAAAGTGAACTCATATTTTCACTTGCTGTCCATTTTTTTTTCCTCCATTTTTCATTCACATTTCACTTAGAGACAAATAAGAATTTAGCCCAACTTGTACATTTCTTTAGAATTTAGCCTAACTTGTACATATCTTTTTCACAGAACAAAAAATTAAGTGGCCCTTATCTTCCTTCTTTATTCTCCTTTCTTCTCTTCTCCATCGCACCCTTTTCACCTAAAGAATTCAATAGCTAATTGAGAACAATTCAAAAAGTCTATTGGTTAATCCGTTGATTGAGCTTCATAGGAACTTTGACTTGTTTTGTTAAGAGTTAAATTTACGTGATGGACATTCAGAACACTATTCGACTTACGAACCAAATCATATGATGTTTACCTCGATCATATGGATGAAAACCAATGGCAAAATAGAAAGAGATGAGGTTTAACTACATCAAAAAGACTCAATAGATTTAGGCAGGGACAACTCAATATAGTTGGTGGCCTAAAGCGAAACTTCAATATGAGGTCTTGACAAAAAAATTTTACTATACATTTTTTTAATTTAAAGTTTATTTCTATACTTTTTAGATGCATAATTATGAATAAAATTGTTTATAATTTCTTCAATAATTCTTTTTGAATTAATAGTATACCTAAATTATTCAATTTCTCCTGAGATATTGTTAATCTTGAGTAAAATTTTATTAATTTTAATTTTAAAAGAATTCTTCAAGTGAGTTAATTGTTGTAGGAATTCTATAAGCAATATACGCATTTTGAAAATATTAAAAAAAATTATCATATTGAAATATTTGTTATTTTTTACTTTCTCTATCCCACTTCAACTATTGTTTTAATTTTTTACATGTCCATTAAGCAAAATAACATATACAAAGTATAGTTTATTAAGTTACTCCTATTTATTAGATATTTTTTTAGAACATAGAATTATTTAAAAGAAATATTCTTTAATGTTAAGAGTAAAGTTGAAAACGATTGTCAACTTTAGTGTTGAATTTCTAAAGTGATAATTTTTTTTTGAGCTAAAGAGATATAAAAATAAAATGGAGAAAAAAAATTAAAAAGTACTTAGTATTTTCTAATGAAAATATATAGAAGAGTGAGTTGGAAGATGACCAATGATATATTGATGAAACACCCTGGTTTCTGGACCTTAGAAAATTTTCTGGAATTCTGATCTCTAGAATCAATAAGACTCGAGGGTATGATCCATATGTTGGGGTACGGATGGTATGATCCAGTCTTATGCTGACTAGTATTGTTGGTGGGGTGGATTTTGGTTACTAGAATGGATACGACTTAAGGGCACGGGTTGTATTGGTGGTTACGGATCGTTTGGTTACTTAACTTAATCTTAGACTTGGTTACTTAGGTTGGATCTGAATACGAGTGGCTCACCATAAGCCACAATATAAGGTATGAGACATACCCAAGACTCATATGGTGGACAGTGTCTAAATCTTCCTTGGGATTAAATCTGCTAGGGGTATGGTTATTATGTTTGGATACAAATTTGTTGTATGATTTGTATGTTGTACAGTGTTGGATCCAAAGGTTGAGGCTAGGATACGAGTGGAGGGTACCACTTGTATTGGAGGGTATGACTCATGAGGGTCAGTCGTACCCCTGGGACGGGATTTTGTGCAACTTAAGTGAGGGTATTTTGGATATTTCTCCACTTATCCTATTAAGGTACCATGACTTCTAACCTACTTGAGAGGTTATTTACTTTATTATTCTATTCATTAACGCTTAGAAACTCTTCGAAAATACTCTATAATTCTCTCAAAATCTTTTGGACAAGGGAAGCTAGGGTTTCAACTATAGTTTTAATTTAGGGTTTGCCTTGGTGATTTTATTTCATCATCATCTTAGTTTAAGGCATGTTCTCTTTCCTCATTGTTAATTCTAAATAGAAGCATGATTTTTATAAATGTTTTCATGACTTCATTGATTGTATGATTTTGGTTTTTAAATATGAATTGGGGGGTTTTGATATTAAATGGTTGGTTATAGTTTTTCATGGTTTTAATTATGCTTTATGTGCATTAATGGTGGTTTTGGATAATTAGATTGCATAAGAATGGTTTAATGGTAATTGGAATTGATTTTGGTTATATTATGCCCTCAATGTGTTTGACAAAATGCCTATAATAATGTTTTCATTAAATTGAGTATTTTAATGGAACTCTTACTTGTTTTAAAACTTGGTAAAGGTATTATGCATGATTTCAATGGCTTGGAAAGATAAACTGGTTAATGTTTATGCTTGTGGGGTAAATGAAATCCCCTATGTGGTTTAATATGGTAAATGAAAAGACATTTGGAAGTCCCTTTAAACCTATATATGATTGGTTATGGATAGTACTTGCAGGTATGGTCAGTAAGACGATGCCACCGCTAAATGTCTTCATTAATAAATGGTAAATAGATTAATTGGTTGCTTGTTAATGATTTTAATTGGGCAATAATGACAGGATGTGTAGCAAATTTGTGGAAGGTGGAGGTCCCGGGCATACCCAAACTTGAAACTCATATTTGTTGATGTGAGGTTGCTCTTGGTGACTGTGTGCATGATGTCACACTATATTTTGGGGGATGTACTTGTCATCCCAGGTTTTTCTTCCCTGGTCGTGCGGCTTCACGCACTAGGGCCCTTTCAACAGGGAGAGCTGAACCCATAAAGCCCATGGGTGGTTTAGGACAGTCAAGCTGCACACCCCAGGTAAATATTTTAAAGGTATACTAAACCCAATTCCCTTTATCCAATGTGGTTATATATATATATATGGGTGGTTTAGGACGGTAAAGCTACACAACCCAGGTAAAGGTTTTAAAGGCATGCTAAACTTGGTTTTCTTTTTTTGGCATGCTATATATCTGTGTATGTGAATGGTTGTGTTCTTATGGATGGTTTTATTTAGTTTTATAAATGATATTATTTAATCCTTATTCTAATATTATACTAGAGTTCACCCGCTAACCTATCTACTGACGATTGTATACTCATGCTATGTAGAAACTAGCCATTCTACTCCTCCTACATAGTGATTGACTCAAGGATCAACATTTGGACTGAAGTGATGAGCTTCATTCTTTTGAAAGGCTCCATTTCATGTTATGGACATTTCTAGACACTTTGATTTTATTTTGGATATTGGTTTTTGCCATGGTTGGGGGTATGTCTCAACCATATTTCATTACTCTTTTGGTTAGAGACTTTGTGGTACTATTATAGGTTGGAATGGGTGGGATCAAAATAGATGTCAGCCTTAGAATTGGTATTAGTATAGAGGTTAGCATCACCAACCATAATTTCTCACGGCTCCATCGTATTTTATTTTGGGATAAATTATACTATAATTTGTAATATCTTGGGTTATATCCTAGTTTATGGACTTGTTTTGGTATCATTTTTGTATGGTTGGATTATTGGTATGAGATGGTTGGAATTAGTTGGATCAGTCACGATTGCAATCCTATTTTAAAGTCCTCATGTGAGCTGTTACACTATCTTGTTACATGCTCAAAATTCAGCAAACTCAGGGAAGGCAGCTGGAGGTTATGTTGGGTAATGGGGTGGTATCTGTTCCTGGATGGACTAGGGACATTCATTACGACAAGTCCTCCGTTCGGGTCACGTCAAATTGGTATTAGAGTTAGGTTTATTGTTAATTGGTAGTCCATAAAGTCATGTCAAGTAGAGTCTCTTTTAAGGGTGTGTCACGTACCACACTCATAAAGGAGAGGCGACAAGGCATTTAGGAATTTCTCACTTTCTTGGTATTCTCTTTTTAAGCTTGGAGTCTCAGTCCTGGAATCTTCTCTAATCCCTTTTTGTTGGTCTTTCAGATCATGCCTTGTAGATCTGGAACACAAGAAAATTCTTTTATCCCATCTGGGGGTAGTGCTGAAGGAGTGCATCCTACTTCTGGGATTCATCTTTAATCTCATGGTCCTATCCCTAATAGTTTTGGAGTTCCACCAGTTGCTACTAGTCCTACTCAAGGTAAGGTGACTAATGCGCAATTTTGTTAGTCTGTTCATGTTATTTCTCAGATAGTCGCTACTCAAGTTAAGCGAGGTGCAACTGGTGCTTTGTCTACTAAGGTCACAAGGGTTGGCCAATTTATAAAGATAGGTCCTCCCACTTTTTCTGGAGTGAATGTGGAAGAGGATCCACAGGGCTTCTTGGATGAAATGAAAAAGATATTTTTGATGATGTAGGCTACCAATGAGGAAGGGGTAAACTTTGCAGCTTATTAACTCAAAGATGTTGCATATCAGTGATATGAAGAGTGGGACAGAGATATGGGTGATGTGGAAGAATCAGTCTTGTTGGGTAATTTTTCTATTGATCATTTCTTTCCCCAAGAGCAGAGAGAAGAAAAGATGGAGGAGTTTGTGAACATCAAACAAGTAAGGATGTCTGTCAAGGAATATTCCTTGAAGTTTCACCAATTGTCAAGGTACACTCCATCTTTAGTTGTTTACACGCAGGCAAGAATGAGAAAGTTCACTTCTAGTTTGAATTGGGATCTAATTTTAGAGAGAAAGACTACCTTGCTAATTAAAGATATAGATATCTCTACGTTGATTGTTCATATGCATCAAGTGAAGGATGAAAAGAGGAAGCAGATGGAGTTTGGGGATAGATAGGATAAAAGGTGCAGTTTTTTTTACCAGGGAGGTTCTCAGTCTCAAGGTGGTCGATATGGTGGTAAATGAAAGAAAAAAAATAGGGGAGTTTTGATTCCAATTTTTTTGCTAGAACTCCTTACCAGACGAGCGACAGGTGTCACCAAGGTGATGATAATTTTTAGGCACAGGGTGCCTAATCTTAGGAAAGCAGAGGTCAATCAGTTTCTTCATGCTCTCTTTGTCAGTTTTGTGGTCATCCTCATCGGGGTTATTCTGATGAAGAAAGGGACAAATGCTTTAAGTATGGCCAAGCAGGCCATTAACTCAGGGATTGTCTGGTTAATAAGGTTTCTATGGAGGCAAATAAAATTCATGTGGCTTCATCTTCTACTCTTACACCTGGAGGTGTTACATCTACTTCTGGTAATGCTCCTGGTTCTAATGGTGACCAAAATAGGTTATATGCTTTGGCATCCTGATAAGAATCTAAGGCATCATCGAATGTAGTTACTGGTATGTTATATCTCTTCTATCATGATATGTATTATTTGCTTGATTTGAGGTCCACTCTTTCTTATGTGAACCTTTGTGTGGTTGTATCTTTTGGTTTCGATCCAAAAGTTATTTCAAATTCTTTTTCTATTTCTACCACAGTAGGTGACTCAGTTATTGCTAAGAGAGTCTATAGGGGTGTATGGTATCTGTTGGTGGCAAGCAGACCTTGGTGGATCTGTTTGACTTGGGTATGGAGAATTTTGATGTCAATCTGAGTGTGTATTTGTTGCATTCTTGTTATGCAACCTTGGATTGTCGGAATTGTAGGGTTATCTTTAGGTTCCCCGGTGAACCAATTTTAAAATAGGAGGGTGGTTCGTTATCTCCTAGGGGAGATTTATTTCTTATCTTAGAGCTCAAAGGTTAATCTCTAAAGGTTGTATTTATCATTTGGTCTGGGTTAAAGATTCTACCTCAGAAAGTCCTTTTTTCAAGTCAGTTCCAGTGGTTAATGAGTTTACAGAGGTCTTTCTAGATGATCTTTCTAGTGTTCCTTCAGATAGGGAAATGGAGTTTGGTATTGACTTGGTTTCGGGCACTCTTCTAATTTTTATTCCTCCATATAGAATGGCTTCAGCTAAGTTGAGGGAACTCAAGGAGAAACTTAAGGATCTTATGGATAAGGGGTTTATTCATCCTAGTGTATCTTCGTGGGGTGCACCGGTGTTGTTTGTGTGTAAGAAAAATGGTTCCATTCAATATGCATTGAATACAGGCAGTTGAACAAAGTGATTATTAAGAACAAGTATCTTCTTATAAGGATAGATGATCTGTTTGATCAGCTGCAAGGTGTCAAGTTCTTTTCTAAGATAGATTTTTGATATGGGTACCATCAACTAAAGATTAGGGAGGTGGATATCCCTAAGACTGCTTTTCGTACTCAATATGGGCACTTTGAGTTTTTGGTAATGTCATTTGGATTGACTAATGCTCCAACGACATTTATGAATCTGATGAATAGGGTTTTTCGTCATTATTTGAATCTTTTTGTTATTGTATTTATTGATGACATTCTCGTTTATTTGAAGAGTGAGGTGGATCATGCGAATCACCTCTGTATAGTGTTGCATGCCTTGAAGGAACAATAGTTGTATGCCAAGTTCTCCAAGTGTAAGTTTTGGTTGAATGTTGTTACTTTTTTGGGTCATATTATTTCTAGTGAGGGGATCATGATGGATCCGCAAAAGGTTGTTGTAGTGAAGAGGTGGCCTAGACCCACAAATCCATACGACATTCAAAGCTTCTCAGATTTAGTCGGGTATTATAGGCGGTTTGTGGAAAGATTTTCATCGATAGCTTCTCCTTTGACAAAGTTAACTCAGAAGAAGGTCAATTTTTCTTGGTCGGATGCTTATGAAGGGAGTATCTAGAAGTTGAAAGATAAGTTAACTTCAGCTCTAATTCTGACCTTTCCAGAAGGCAATGATGGGTTCGTTATTTATTGTGATGCATCTTAGGTAGGGCTTGGTTGTGTGTTAATGCAGCATGGGAAGGTGATTGTCTATACTTCCAGGCAGCTGAAAGTGCACTAGAGGAATTATCCTACTTATGATTTGGAGCTATTTACAGTTGTGTTTGCTTCGAAAATATGGTGGCATTATTTGTATGGTGTACACGTGAATATCTTTTCTGATCATCAGAATCTATAGTATGTGTTCACTCAAAAGGAGCTAAATCTCAGGCAGAGGAGATGGCTTGAACTTCTCAAGTCATGTTTTATGTCCCTCTCCCCTACCTCGGCATCCTATTATATATATAATTGATGTGCATGTGATTAATGACTGGCTTTGGTAAATGCATACATATTATATCCCTTTCTTGGGTTGCATGTCAGTACTCATCGTACTAAACGTCCTCTGATGCTACATCATTTTATGATGTAGGTTTTGATGACTTTTCTTATAACCCTGTACAATGTTGATGGTTTGGTAATTCGGTGAAATAGTTGTTGAAGTGGCGAGCCCTTATCTTTCGGAAGGCTTGATTTATTCTAGTCTTTATTACTAATCCAGTACTTTTGGCTTTTCTTTTGGCATAGTCGGGGTCGTGTTCTAACTTGGCTAGTATTCTTTGGATATAGGCTTTATGTACAGTGTTTGGATATTATTGTGGATTTGGTTTTAACTCTCTAGCTTACTTCTTGTTTTTCATATTTCTCTTATTATATTGGTTAGCTTCCGCAGTTTATTATTATTACTTTTGTGCTCTTGAGGTGCTAAGGGGTCATCTCAAACCTTGACCGATTTGGAATGCCCGTCACGGCCAGGGCCTCGATTTGGTTCGTGACATATTCATGCATATATTTTGGGCATAATTGTGTACTAATGGGAAATATTTTTATGTGATATAGGTTTAGGGTTCAAACCAAAATTATATCTGGACTAATATAGAATAGATTTCTAATACTAGAACATATAACATAAGAATTGATGGAATGGAATTTTTCCTTGAGATGAACTACTGAAGGTTTTTTTTAAAAATTTCAATCTACTTACACTTAACTTCTTAATACAATAGGAATTAACTATGTCCACGACTAAAAAAGATGGAAGCAATATATGGGAGGAGGCTTACCATAGCTGCTGGAGAAGGTAGGGAGAAATTTTAATCCTTAATTTTATTTTTGGGGGACAAAGAACTCATATGAAAACGTGTATAAAATGAAAGGAGGTAGGTGGTGGTGCCAAGATTAGCCGATAATGGAGTAACTCTTAAAACAAAATTAATAATCTATTAAGTGATCCAATTATATTATAATTTTATAAATAAGAATTGATAGCCTACTGCACCCACTTTATATTGTTAGGGCTTTTGCCTTGATTTTCTTACCAAATTTAAGTTTTACTTTTCTTAGAAGAAAAATAAAAATAATACCATAATTACTTTGACTTTTCCTAAATCGAAAATATAAAACTTTTCTATATTTGGCTAACCTCTATCTTGGAGGAAAGGTTTTGGAACTCTATATATAAAAAATCTCTCTTCTCATACCATAACACAATAGCATCCACAATGTAGTCTTTAAAGAGTTTTTATTTAGGGGGGGATTTCTTCCAATAGGTGTGATGTTTTTCGATATTAGATTTTCAATATGTAGGTCTCTTGACCAAAACATATCAATAATATTATGTTTTTAGTTTAGTTTTCTTCGTCGTCTGATTTATCATCTCATGATTTGCAAACTATTAGCTTCACATGGCACCCTCTCGATTTCGAATCCAACAAATATTGCTACTACTAAAGAAGCTAAATTACCTAGAAATATTTTATACCTAGTTATTACTATAATAATCATCCACCCTTAGTTTAATCACACAAACACCATATTATATCAAGTACTTAATGTACTTTAACTCTGGGGCGTCACATTTTATCATTCATCAATAAAGCTTTAATTATTTCGGACAAAGAGATAGCTTCATTGATGTATATGACTATTGTTATTAGTCAAATAAATATATAGTCTGTTAACTTTATCAATAAAATTTTACTTAAATTATGACTTCTTTCAATTAAACATCTAAACACATGATAAAGTGTTTCTATTAATTAGACACACGTTTATGATTTTGTAATAAAGCTTTTGCATGGGTTTTCAAGTATGCATTACGTATATAATTTAACCACTTAAAATATATCACATCCTTTATATTCACATTAAAAGTTAGAGCCTCAATAAGTCATAAAATCTAGGCATGTTCCAATTGACATGACTATGTATAATTAAGAATGTGAAATATTTTAATGACAATGTAATGGATGCATGAGAAAACGCCCAAAAGTTTTTCAAAATTTTAGACAAAAATATTTAATAGGAACATTTTATCATTAGTTAAGATCGCAATTAAAGCACGCCGTAATTTTAGTGTCTAAATAAAATTTACTGAAAATTTTAAAGGTATGAATATATTTAGTCATCCTTGTCAAGTCATCTTCTATCAACTTGCTAAGGCATCCTGTAACACCTTAAATTTCGGTCCTTGAAAAAATCCTTGATTATGAGCTTACTTGCGGATAATGAATGGACCTAACGAGTCGTGATGACTCCATACGAGTCGTAGGGTACAATCATAACTTGACTAGTAAGTTGTCCAATATTTCCCTAAGTTTCTGTCTTGACTATGGTTGAGACTTGACGAGTCATGGTGATACATTACGAGTCATAAAGTGTGACTCGTAGTCTCATTAGTGTGATTACCCATACTTTCTGTATTGACCACAATTACGACCATATAATTCGTATAGTTTGGTCACGAGTCGTAGGGTGAGACTCATGACCTGACCAGTGAGGATGTCCCTAAGGTACTGCTCTGATTACAAGTCATGGTGATGACTCTTAAGGAGATTCTATGAGTCGTAAGGTCACTTGTTGTCACTGACGATAATTTTCATGTTTTTATTAAGGGCAATTCGGAATTTTTCTCTCTCCCCACTTAAGACCCATGACTTAAAGCACATTGGGGACCTATATTCAACACTTTATCAATCAAATACACATCTCTTTTCTCTCAAATTTCCCATTCAAAGACAAAGCTAGGGTTTTAAGAGTTGGTCTTTTACGGCTCAAGGGTGGTCTCTTCTTTAAATTTCTTGGTGATTAAGACATGTATCTCTCTCCCTAAACTTGTATTTTAAATTATGACATGATTTGTTTGGTATTCACATGATTTTTATGTGGGTTTTGAATGATGGATTGAGGGTTTTGACTAATGATTGTTTAAATATTTTTCCCATGATTTTTATGAAATAATTATGCTTTGAATTAATGATTTGTAAACCCATTGGGGTGTATGGGAATGGTGATGGAAAGGGGATTTTGTATTCCCCAAAATAGTTGAATTTGGGTATTAGAAATTGATGAGAACCTCAACCTACTTTCATGATTGGTTTTAGAATGTAGATAGTCATTTGGCTTTTCTTACTAATTTAAACTAGTGCCTAGAATAAATGGCTAAAATGGTTTTGAAAAGGTATTGAGGGCCATGGAATGGTTTTAACTTGGAAGTTCATAGTCCTATTGGTCGAGGGGTTAGAGTCCCACTTGGCTAGATGATTTGGTTCCGACTTGGACCTTTGGATTCGTATTGGCCGAGGGGTTAGAGTCTCACTTGGCTAAATGGTAAATGGTATGGTTTCTACTTGGAATGTTGTATTCTTATTGGCTAGTGGGTTAGAGTCCTAATTGGAAAATTATTTGATTAGGCATAATGACATGTGCCTGCAAGCTATAGTTGGTATGATGATACCACTTGATATTGCCTAAAAGAATGACTCCTTGATTTAATAAATGGTTTATGTGCTAAGTGTTTTAATTGGGCTTCAAGGGGGTTGTGCAGTTCACCATGAAAGTGGAGGTCTCAAGAGGACTAATACTGAAAACCACATTTGCCAGTGTGGGGATCTAAAGGACCAGGTGTTCGAGTCACCCTTTATATATGACTAGGAGGTTCTAGTCTCCTGAGCATACATGTGATGATTATTCTTCTATTTGTGTAGCTACACGCACTGGGGGCCCACCGGGGGTGACAGTTAGGGCCCATATAGCCCGTGGGTATTATTATGACGGTTATGCTACACAGCCCAGGCTAATATTTTAAACTTATATTAAACCTTATTTTTTATCCCTATATATATACACACACACACACACACATATTATATATGTATGTATGTGGAATGAGCATTGATATTGTTTTTGGATTGTTTTGAAAAGTCACTATTTTAACCCTTTACCCCTGATTTACATGCAAATCCTATCTCACTAACCATCTCCGGGCGCTGTATCCTCACGCGATGCATGGAATGGAGACACTCCTGCTATTTTTTTGCAGTTTTAGGTGATCCTCTGAAGTGGTGAGCCTCTTTTTTTAGAAAGGTCATTACTTCGTGGTTTAATTAATGTCTTAGACTGTTCAGTTATTTGAATTTTGGCAATCATCAGGGGCATGTCCCGACTTAGGTGGATATTGGTTTTGTTAGAGGTTTTGTGGATTACTGTGGATTAGGATATTGTTGAGGTTCTTAAATTCCTTTCTGAGTTGCCTTTTTTGTTATAAGTTCAGAATTTATCCGCTACTAGGTGTGTTGCCTTCTGTTGGACAAGGGAAATGGGGTGGTCTCTGATCCTCGGTGGACATGAGACACACGTTATGGCCAGGCCCTGGTTCGGGTCCTAACACATCCACCATAAAAGAATCCTTTCTTGCTCAATATGACTTGTATCACAAAATATTCATAATTACCAAAACTCTTGTTAGTAGTTTAGCGCTGCCAAGAACTAAGCAACAACCATGGTCTTTGTTAATGAAATTCATTTGGAGCTCTATTTGTTATGACTTTGTTTTGTTATAAATAGTTGTTGCGCCCAAGCGCACAATAAGTGTATGTGGTCTCACCAAGTAATACAGTGGCTTTAAATAAAGCCGAATATCAATCTCTCAAAGACTTGTGTTGATAAATATCCAATTCTAGTTTAACTATTGATATGAAATTGGTGCAAACGTAACCAAAAGAGTTTGAGAAAGTTATAACTAAAAGTAAACTAAAATAATGCAGAAAAGTAAAGACTTTGGATAATCAATTGTTGAAAACCCGGGATTAAAGCACTATGAACAATCATACAAAGCTATTGAAGTTCACTTATTAGACTACTTATCTTGGTTGTTGATTCGCAAGGTTTATCATATGATCATGATCTCCCGATCTCTAATCCTCTACCTAACTGGACATTATAACTACATCGTTGAGTGGGGATGTAATAATCCATTTACATGCATTAAGATGTCATCCTAAAATATAACCAAGAGAGACTTATAGGTATATCCCTATCCTAGATGCTAATTCAAATTCCTTATTTTACAAAAGAACAAGAAACTTACGCTACTTATCCCCACTTTCTATCATCTTATTTCTCCTCCCAGACTCACGATGTCGACAATTAATATATTATAAGGGTCAAGAATCCTTAAAATAGTTTAAAAAATGGATAAATAAACAACCAAATATGATAATCAATCCAAACAAACTCAATTCAAAGAAAAACTAAACATGTTATTGGCCTTAACCCCGGAAAGGAGGTGTTTAGCTGCTGATGGACATAATCGTAGTCAAGATCAATGAATACATAATATAATACATAAAGAAACTAAATTATAGAATTAAAAACCATATTGGAAGTGTTTATCATCCTCTCTCCAAGCTTCAAATATGCCCAAGGAGTTTAACAATGTGTACAAGTGTCTTATTTATAGGTGGAAGATTTAGCCGATGTAGGAATGAGATCCACTACGTGTTTCTTGATCCAAGGGAGTGTGGTCCACGACATATTTCTTGATACCATGGAATAAGGTGCATTGCACTTTGCTTGATCCACTGGAATAAGGGGTGTGTTGCCCCTCTATCGCAAGGCTTCACTGAAAATTGCATTTGACGTCTACACTTTGCCTTGTGCATTTGTCTTCCATCCCAAGCCTTTTGGTATTGCTTCCACTTGATTTATAGATTATATATCCTATATATATCATAACAATTAACTCACCAATCATTCTATATAATCAAAAACCATGAATTAGATCTTAAAACAACACAATATCAAGAACGATGAACTAGAAACTCAAGATAAGGACTAGTGTCGTCCTATTAATCTTTAGCTTTGTGTTTTGACTCTAAACTTGATCCAATTAAACCTTGAAAACACAAAAAACGTTTTTCCACACATAATTACACATTCAAACCTTAGTAAATCATTACAGACATTAGAATCCACCGCAATCAACTAGAACAACACCTAGCTCAAGCTAGTAACACTAGTTTTCTCGTTTGAACTCTAAATGGCCAAATTAAGTACAAACTTGTTTGAAAGACACCTTAAAAATTATAATCACATACTTAAACACTTAGATTCTCAATTATAACATCGTTAACACATTAAGCACACAATAAAGCCTCAAAACAAAGCTAAATAATCTAGGATAATAACACTAAGGTACATAAAACCACCTCAGATCACCACCCCACACTTAAAGCCTTGTTCATCCTCGAACAACTCTTCACTCTAAGAATCATAAGATGAGGAGAATCTACACTTCTACTACAAGTAGGACACTCAAGATAGGACTACAATGACTACACAGAATACAAGTTTCTACACTAAGCATGTTACAAACACAATTGATAATTCAAGAATACTACTCCAAAACATCCTAGCCTCAAGAATTGACTCACCTAGTTGACAAAATCATACATATTGTTCAATCATAGACATCATATTAATCACCTAACTATCATCAAATATGTGCCCTCCCCACAAGACAGTAACTACCCATAACTACTTACATAAATACAATTTATAATAAAATACGTACGAGAATCAAGTTACACTTACTCTCACAAGGAATTCACAAGTTACAGAAGATGAACTATATTCTTGCCCTTAGTGTAGTACTTAACTAATATCAGAATGTTGAAGCTTAGGATCAAATATGTCTTTAATGGTTGTAATATAGGCTAAGGGACGGGTAGAAACTATTTTTTCCAAGGATAGTGACTATCTTCCCTAAGCTCTTTAATTCATCACACTTTTTCATCAATTCACCTTTAACAACCTATTTACATCACTTTTGTCTACCCTTATATTTTGGTATGCCCCATCTCATTAAGTTCATTCACATACACTATGGTGTGAGTATTGTCTATTCATAACTTACTCAATCTGAACATATTTTTTTCCTTACATTACACAACTCCTAACCACAACACATAACAATTGTACACACTAATAACTATCACTTTAGGGATACAAGTTCACCTTTCTCCTACTTGAATTGCCAACTCCTTAACTTAATTAATTTAATACTAAAGCGCTTAGGAGCTTTGGATCAAATTAAGGTCTATCAAAGAAGGGATTAAGCTACAAATAAGGTTGCCAAAGAAAAAACTAAAGGCTCAATGAGGTTAACTAGCATTATGCACAAGGGTAGGTAAAAGACGGTATGAAACAGGGATATCAAAGAATTTCCTATATCATCTCCTAAGCCCACACTCTTTATTTTGCTTTGCACACACACCAGGCAAGTTCTAGACAATAAGTGAAACATGAAATATACAAAAACCTCACACACACACGGCAAATGCTCAACTCAAGTAGGATCATCATAGACTCTCAACCAAACAATTACATGAATTCAACAATAAGCCAACAAGTACAAGAGTCATAATTATGAGCTTAGGAGTCTCAAAAGTAGCAATTCACACAATCAATATGCTTTTTTCAACCAAAACACTTGCATCATGCTATAAAATAATGCACCAACAAGAATATCCCACTTATTCCTAATAGAAAAATATTAAAATTACTCCTAAAATTGAAAATTTCTCCACCCCCACTTAAAAATCTACTTTGTCCCCAAAGTATACATAAAAGTAGAGATAGAAATACTCCATGAGACCTCTAGGCCCAACTAGTATCATATTTATACATCAAGGGAGTCCAAAGGGCCCACACTTAGTCATCGTCATGCTCCTTATCTTAGGTTTTACGGTACTCAGACTTCTCATCAACCTGTGACTCTTCAAAAAAAACTAATGAATTAAAAACTAAAAATACTAAAAATAAAATCTACCTTAACTTGAGTTGCCTCCCAAACATCTCCCAATTTAGTATTGTGGAATGACTTAATCTTTGACTCATCTATTTTCCTTTATCCTCTTCCTCCTGCTAGAAGGCCATTTTTTTATTCGTTTCTTACCTCTTGAGTGTAAACTCTCAATGTCAATATATTTCTTAATAATAGCCTTTTCAGGATTATCAATCTACATTAGTTCGAGATATGGTATTTGTGTCTTGGGCCACTTAATGACGAAGTCTGAAGAGGTATTTGAGGAGTTCACCACCCCATACTTATCCCCTTCAATCAGTGTAACCATGCACAAATATTTGTAGTGGGATTGTGTTTTGAGCAGTTTGTACACTTTAAAAATTGCCTCTTCATCATCCAACCTCATTGAGAGTGTTCCCTCTTTCACATCTATCAATGCTCATCCCGTCACTAAAAATGGACATCCCAAGATGACTAGCACTCTTTCATCTGCCAGAAAATCTAAAATAATAAAGTCATGTAGAATAATAAACTTACCAACCTTGATAAGAACATCCTCTATGATCCCTTTAGGATTGTGGTCTAGTCTGCCAGTTTATGTAACACAAAGCTTGATCTCGGCTTCCCCAAGCCCAAAGTGTTGAACAAGGAAAGGGGCATCAAGTTGATACTTGCCTCCAAATTACTAAGTGCGTAGATCACTTTGTTATTTCCAATTTGAATGGGGAGAGTGAAACTCCTAGGGTCTGTGAACTTTTTGGGCATCTTCTGCATGACCACAAAACTATACTCCTCAATAAGCGTTACTGTCTCAACATCCTGTAACTTAACTTTATTAGTGACCACATCCTTCAAGTACTTAGCGTACTTGGGTATTCCCTATAAAATATCTAAAAGAGGAAGGTTAATGTGAATCTCTCTAAATGTGTCAAATAACTTCTTAAAGCATGCATCCTTGTTTACTTTTCTAAGCCTTTGTGGGAATGGTGGTGGTGGTCTCTCCTTCACTTGTTCAGCAACTTTAGTTTTTGAGTACTTAAACTTCCTTGAATTTTCAACAACCTTGTCATCTACTGGTTGGGGAAATATCTCTGTATATACCTCGTTAGTTGTCTTTGGAGGTTCTTTGTTCATCTTTTTACCACTCCTCAAAGTGATTGCCATTACTTATTTAGGAAGTTCAGTGTTACTTAGCACACCACCTTGATTCCTGGCATTTGGTGCTTGCTTCATTTGCCCAACCAGTATCTCTAAGTTATTTGTAGCCATTTGTTGGTTCCTAATGTCTGCTTTCTAGCTCTTTATATCTGCTACCAATTTTTCTTGGAGGGCTAAAATTTGTTTCAGCATCTCTTCCATATTGCTAGTGGCCTATTCTCTTAAACTTGTTGCTGCTGAAAATGTTGTTGTTGGTTGTTCCATGATGGATTTGGTTTCTGATTCTGCCACTTTAGATTAGAGGCGGTCCCATAATTTGGCCTTCGAGCATTACCCACAAACATCACTAATTTAGGATTTGCACCACACGTGGATACAGAATGACCACAGCTGCCATAAATCTCGCACCAAGTACTCATCTGATGAATTGCATTAACAGTTGTTGTGGGTTGTGTAACCCCTAATTTCATATTGTTGAGCTGCATAGTTAACTAATTTTGTAGTGCAGCAATCTGAGTGGATATAGCAGTAACCTGGTCCACCTCCAACACACCACAACCTTCTTTGTAGAACTTCTTGAGTCAGAATACAACTTAGGATTCCCTTGTGCTATTTGGTTCCACAAGATGTATAGCTTAACATACGTCAATTCCAATACTTGACCTCCTACAGCTGAATCTAGAAAAATTTGCATGTCATGATCAAGTGCTTCAACAAAAGTGTTAGCTAGTACCTCTTTGGATTGTTGATAATGTCGACAGTCCTTAAAAAGATCTTTGAACCTCTCCCATGCATGATATAAGTTCTCATCTGGCTTCTTTATGAAGCTCACAATATCACTACGCAGTCTCGCAGTCTTTCTAGATGAAAAAAATCGGATAAGGAAGTTTTGAACTAAGTCATCCCAAGTTGTGATTGAATTTGTTGTCTCAACGTTCAATAACTTATTTGGTTCCACCAATAGTAAAAAGTAAATAGTGTCAGCCTAACATAATCATTTGATATACCAGTGTGATCAATGTGTCACTAATCTCAAGGAAGTTCCGAAGGTGAACTTTTGAATTTTCATGTGAAAGCCCCATAAACTATCCACTGCTGATCAAAAGTTGCATCATGTTCTATTTCAATTCAAAGTAACCTCCAATATCCAGTTTCTGAAAAGGGGAGGTTAAATTTATTGAAAATAGGATTGCCACTTTGCGAACTGTCCTGTGGGCTGGTTGATCTTCAACCATGAGAGCAGGATTGTCTTGGTCCTCTTGAATTTGAGGTATCAGATGGAGAAGGACTACTTCTCTCCTCAATTGATGAAAGTGTTGCTTGGGTTTGGGACTTGGTTTAACCAATTCCCTATCCTTTGCTAGCTTATAAGTCTATACACCTGTTTCTTGCAAATTCAATACCAAGACCAAGTGTAAAGCACCAAAGAAATCTAAAAATTAAATCTAAAACTCAAGTAGTTCCCAATTTATAAGTCCCCAGCAACGGCGCCAAAAACTTATTACACCTAAGTACACACGCAAGTGTACATGGTCTCACCAAGTAATACAGTGGCCTTAAATAAAGATGAATAACGATACCTCAGAGACTTGTGCTGGAAACTATCAAATTCTAGCTTAACTATTGAGATGAAATTGGTGTAAATGTAACCAAAAGAGTTTGAGAAAGTTATAACTAAAAGTAAACTAAAATAATGCAGAAAAGTAAATACTTTAAAAAATCAATGGATGAAAACCTGGGGTTAAAGAACTACAAACAATCATACAAAGATATTGAACTTCATTGATTAGACTACTTATCTTGGTTGTTGATTCACAGGATTTATCGTATGATCATGGTCTCCTGACCTCTAATCTTCTACCTAACTAGACATTATAACTACATCGTTTGAGCGGGGATGTAATAATCCATTTAGATGCATTAAGATGTCATCCTACATGTGAACCAATAAAGGCTTCTAGGTATATCTCTATCCTAGATGCTAATTCCAATTCCATATTTTATAAAGGAATAAGAACCTTACTCTATATATCCCCACGTTCTATCTTCTTATTCCCTCTTCTAGGCTCACAAAGTCGACAATTGATATATTCATAGGGTCGCAAAGCCATAAAATAGTTAAAAAAGGATAAAGAACATGATGTAACTTTTGATCAACAGTGGATAGTTTATGGGGCTTTCATATGTTCTATTTTAGTTCAAAGCATCCTATAGCAAAAAAAACCATGGATTAGAGCTCAAAACAACACAATATCAAGAACAATGAAATAGAAACTCAAGAAAAGAATTAGTATCGTCTTATTAATCTTTAGCTTAGCGTTTTGACTCTAGGCTTGATTCAATTAAACCTTGAATACTAAAAATAAGTTTTTCCACACATAATTACACATTCAAACCTTAGGAACTCATTACACACTTTTGAATCCTTCGCAATCAACTAGAACAAAACCTAGCTCAAGCTAGTGACAATAGTTTTCTCGTTTGAACTCTATCTGACCAAATTACGTACAAACGTGTTTAGAAGACACCTTAAACATTGTAATCACATACTTAATGTAATACCCCGTATTTCCATAGCTCTTTTTAACTCTCACTGGATGAGTTAGTCTATATAAATTTTTCTAAATACCTAGTATTTTTCAATTTAGAGATTACCAATGCATAGAAAATTCAGTTATCTTTCCCACGATATAAAAATCGCCCCAATCCGATACCCGAGAGAAGAGTTAGAGCCATTTTTGTAAAGAAGTGTGCCAACTAGAACTTCAGCGCATCACGGAGCATGACCATATGGGAATTGTGAAAAACCAGTAGCCCGATGCGATCATGACGCATCATACCAAGGCTTATATTCATAATTTTCCATTTTCCAGTGAAGGTACGCGATATCACCACATCGCGGTGAACTTCCAGGTCGCAACCAGTGTGGCAACGTGATACCACCACGTCGCGCGAACATGCATTTTCTCAGTTTTCATTTTCCAGAGACCCAGTTCAAAAAACTTTGATGAAAATTCAAAATGTTGTCTAAGGTTAAATTGGTTTTTTCATTATTTTAATACGTCCAAGTATGGGATTTAATCCAATACATTTTCTCTAAGTATCTCCCGAATAAATAATCTTGTCTTTAATCTTTCAATTGTACCATCAACTTGTTATTAGTTTTATATACCACTTATATGGTAAGGCTTTCACTCCTTTAGGAAAATAAACAACTTCCTAAGTATTGTTGTCAAGTAAAGTTTGGATTTTAGAATTCATGACATTTCTCCATTCTTGATGTTGAGAAGCTTGGGAATAGCTAGTTGGCTTAACCAAGGTATCAAGAGTAGTGACAATATTATTGATTTTAAGATGATAAAGAAACCAAAGAAAATGCAGAAGGAGAAATAGAAAAATCAAAACAAGTAGAAATAAGATCAGTGGTATATATGTTCTCACAAAATAATATCCTAGATAACTATATAATTTTCCTTTGGTGATCTTGGTAGATTGCCTATAAAAGATAATAGGGTATGTTAAGAAAGGAGTAAAAGTGTAATACCCCGTATGTTTCTGAGCTAGGAAGTGAATAAGTATTCCTATGTATGAAATCTCCTATCCTGTGATTCATACTTGAGTACATGACTTACAATGAATGTCCTAGTGATATGATAGCTTATGATGCATTAAGCATGTTCATATGAGTCACTTAAGGTAATACAAGCTAAGAGTTTTTAAATCCATCAAGTTTTAGTGTTCGATTTTGCAAAGGTCATCTTTGAATGAGTATAACTCGATGTTAATGTGTTATTTTGGCTGATTTAGACCCACCAAATTGTAGAGAATTGAATTATCTTTCCAACGATACCAATTTTGCTTAATCCAATACCCGAGCGAAAAGTTATGCCCATTTTTGTGAAAGACAGTAAGAATAGGCGATTGGTTAGGCGCCGCACAACCAAACATAGGTGATTGGTTAGGAGCCGCCTAACATAGCTTAGGCAATCACTTGGGTGCCGCCTAAGTCAATTCCAAGTGCCAAAAACACTCTGTTTTGAGTTATTTTAAGGGTAATTAAGTCTTTTAACACTCCTTACACGTCCCTAAACTTAACCCTACGAAATATATAGCTTCTAAACATATTACAACCCTATTATCATCTCAAAGCTCATCATCCAAGAGCACTAAAAGAGAAAAACAACTAAGGTTGCGTAACTAAGCTTGAAGATCTGATTTCAAGGAAATTCCTCCGTCAATCATCAAGAATCTTCCTTCTAAGGTATGCGTTGTGTTGATTTATGGATACCTTTCATCCATAAAGCTCAAAAACCCTCTTTTTCATTATAAAGTATGATTTCTATATTGTTGGGTGTTGATGATCATGTAGTTTATATTGGGTGATTACCAAGATGGAATCTTTATATGTTTTTATGAATTCATGATATCATATGAGTTGGAAACATGTAAATTTAATTGTTCATGATGTAAATTTGATGATCTCAGCTATGATTAAGATGTGCATGTAAGGTGTTTGATAAAATGCCTAGAAAACTAGAAATCATGCAATATATCTAAATTGTGACTAAGTGAAGGATTCATGATATGCCCTTACGTTCCAATGACTTTTATGTTGATAATGTGCCTTGTAAATGTTGTTGGAATACTCATAAACTATTCTTATGGGATTATACTATGTTTACTTGCAAATCCTACTTATGAATAAGATGTATGAGAACCATACAATCCACATGAACTTCCATGCTATTGGTATGTGTTGTCAATATGATTATGCAATGAACATGATGTTAAGATTGTGCAAGTACTTTCATGTGATATGAAATCCTTTCCATGAAATACATTGTTGATAACCATGCTTAGTATGAGATCTCTACTTATGATATTATAAATTATGGACTCTACTCTTATGATCAAGTCAGTCATATGTTTCAGTTTCCTTTCATCGAGTCCTGGGGGTACTTGTACCCAAAAATTATAGTTGTGTGCCTAGTTCTATGTCATGTTTCATGATATCCGAACTCAAGCTATGATTCCATAGACTTCAGTCAGTCATGTGACTCAGGAAAACCTCATGATCTTAGTCAGTTGTTAGATATCAGTAACATTCCGCCAGTCAAAGGAATTCAGTAAGATTAAGTCATGCACAGTCAGTTATTCATGTCCAGTCCCTCCAGATGGGAGTAGAGGTTAGCACCGGGTGAAACCAAAGATGAAAACTCACCCGCCAGTTTAGGGTGTGATTCTTAGTAGTCATCCTTGTGTTCTAGAACTACTTATCCAGCGTAGGTTGAGACATCTTAACCCGTCAGATTAGGGTTGATGGGGTGGCTTAACCCATCATTTTAGGGTTCCCACCATTCTCATTGAGTACTCGCCAGATAAGGGTCACTCACAGGCTGTCCTTACCCGTGGCATGGTATTGACACCCCTCCAGTCGGGGCATAGATTGGACCCCAGCTTAGCCATAACAGCATATATGGGGAATGTCGGTTAAACACTACTTCCCACAGTTTCAATATCAGTCTCAGTAAAAGAACTCAGGGCATTCTTTAGATTTTAGTATATACAGGGCTGTCAGATACAGTCGTCCATGTTATCAGTTTCAGTATCAGTCAAGAAAGTTATCAGTAAACCATATATTAGCTTACAGGTCATGCTATCACGTATTCACGGTCCCAGTTTCTATATATGTGTGTTTGCACTCCCATGTTCATATTAGTCAGTCAGTGTTGTTCATGCATGAAACCTTTTATGTTCAGCCTACCTTCCTCGTATACTCAATACTCCAGTTGTACTAACGCATTTACGCTATGGTGCTTTCTTTTCATATTATACCATAGGTTCCGAGACACGAACTCCATCCCAGTAGTAGCGGTAGCATTCCAGTCACAGAGACACAGTGAGTCCTTATTGATTCGAGGACAATATGATTTGATTCATTTATTTATTTCTTCATTTTAGTTTTACGGAGTTAGTTGGAGACATGTTCCTTCAAGTCCTTATTCAGATAGTTTAGAGGCTTTCAGATTTACGTTCAGATTTATGTTCAGACTTAGCTTTCGATTGAGTTATTTGGGGTATTTTTACCCACATGATTTTATTCAGTTGAACTTTATGGCCTTATAGTTCTATGTATTTCGCATTATTATATCATAATTTATAGTATACAGGTATAGATATCAGTCATGGGTTAGCTTGTGATCCCTCGGAGTCATGAACACCGTGTAGCATTCTGGTGTAGCGAATCGGGGTGTTACAAAAAGTAAAATGAATAGGAGAAAAAGTATTATCAAGAGATGAAAGAGAACCAGTACAATAAGAAAGAGTTTGAGATATTGGTGAAAGTGGAGTAGAACAAGTAGGAGGTTGATAGTGGAATGATGATGAGGTGGTTGGAAAAGGATAAGAAATGAATATAAGATCAAAAATAGAGGATTCAATAAGAAAAATAAAAATACAATAGGAGGGATCTGTATTAGTAACAAAGGGTGAGATGTTCTCATGGAAATAAACATCTCTAGAAATAAAAATCTTTTTTGACTCCACAAATCCAATAAATTATACCCCTTTTGCTTAGATGGATATCTAAGAAAAACACATTTTCTCGCCATAGGTTGAAATTTGATCCTTTGATGAGAAAGAGTAAAAGAATTACATGGGTAACCAAAACACTTTAAAGAATGATAATTAGAAACCTGAACAAAAAGAATCTCATGAGGTGTTTTTTAATAAAGTACCCTTGAGGGGAATCTTTTAGTAAGAATGGTAGTTGTGAGAATGCATTCACCCCAATAGGACATTGACACCTTGGAGTGAAATAGTAAATCTCTTGATATTTTTAATAAATATTTATTCCTCCTCTGAACAATATCATTTTGTCGAGGGATAGAAACACAAGATGTTTGATGCCAAATTCCTTGGGAATTAAGAGACATAGAAGACACTATCCTTTTTTCTATCTCAATTGCATTATCTGATCTAATAACCTTAATTTTGACATTAAATTTTAAATTGGTAAAAGCATTTCCTTTAGTACTAAGAAGAAAAGTCCAAGTTAGTACTAAGAAAAAAAGTTCAAGTACTTCTACTATAGTCATCTACAATAGTGAGAAAATATCTAAATCTATTATAGGTGGGATTTTAAATGAACCCCATGTACTAACATCAATAAGATAAAACACTTATTTTGATTTAATATGATTGATAGGAAAAGAATTCCTAGATTTCCTAGCCAAAGAACATATAGCATAAGGACAATGAGACAAAGTAGGAAAAGAAAATGATTTGATATGTTTCATTACTTTAAGGGGAAAATGGCCAAATCTTATATACCATAAATTCACATTAGATTTTGATTTTGCAAAAATAGAAAAAGATGTAGCTAAAACAGAACTAGACTTGACATTTTTGGAAAAAGAAAACGAAGAATTAGAAGATGAATTTCTAGCTAGGCTTTCACGAAGTTGCAATAGATAGAGTCTCCCCTTTTCTTCAACAATGACTTAAGGCCTCTTCATGAGAGGGCCTGAAAAATGCATCCAAAAAGAGTGAATAAAATGAAACTCTAAAACTGAATACATAGTTTATGAACAAAAAGTATATTATATCTGAACCTTGAAACATGTAGGAAACGTTCTAAAATGAGATCATAAAATATGGTTAATTCTACCTACATGTGTTACTTTCAAAATAGAAGAAACAAGAAACTTAACCATAATTAGAATAGGTACATAAAATAAGTATAAGACTAATTAATTAAAGCACATGTAAGCAAAAGCTCTTAAATCTATGATCCCAGAGATGAAATTAGCTTTAAAAGAAGCATAAGAATAGCTTAGAGTAACAAATACATTGTTTGCATTTACCTCTGGAACAATACCCTGGGCTGCTTTGTTTTGGTTCAGAAGAGTGACAAGTAGATTGAACTATTCAAGAGAAAATTATTGTGCAAATTACTTCTCATTTACATTGCTAATTTCCCACTCCTTTGTCACATGAGCAACAACTACTGAGTTTTCCTTAATAGGTTCTTGGACTTTTCTTCCTTTTATAAATTTATAATCAGCTAGAAATCCTATGAGCCTATAGCAATTTTCCATAGTGTAATTAGTCATTTTGTAGTAAGAGCAAAATTGTCCAGATTTCTTTCCTTTTACAATAGAGTTTCCCCTATTATTATTGCTACCACTTCTCTGTTGTTAAGTGTTTCCTAGTTATGATGTGCTTTGGCTTCCTACCATGAAAGAAGAATCATTTCCAGGAAATTGAAAGTCAAGAAGAGATTTTATTTGATTTTTATCTTGCATGAGCATAGTATATGCATAGTTGACAGAGGGCAAAGGATTAATCATAAGTATATTGCTCCTTGTAAGAGCAAAAGTATCAATCCGTTCCATACGGAATTGAATGAGTCTCTCATCTTTTTTATAATGCATGACCTTATTCTTTCCTATGATAACGCTCAATCTACAGCTCCCGTAGGAGTGTAAAGCGGTCGTAGTCAAATATAAAACCCAACTGGGTTGGGTATCGATCCCACAGGGAATAGCTTGGTCAACAAGTAAGCAACCATTACTAGACTTTTAGTGCAAGTCTCGTAAAAAGGGGGGATTGTAATGTGTAACCAAAATATTAAAGTAAAAACTAAAAATAGAAACGTAAAAAGAAAGAATGTTTAGTAGGTTGTAAAACAATGAGAATTGAAGAGTTGGGGTTATGTCCACCTTCTGAGTTTACGTCTCTATTAGCTATGAGTTACGCGGAATTCAGACATGCATGTGCTTATAGAGAATTGCATTCGATGGTAAATCCAGGCGTCTTTCGACCTATTCGAGGATTATTTCACTTTAACTCTTTCAAGCTTAAAGCGTATCTAACGGTATAAATTCTCCAAGAGGTTAATCCAGTTACGATACTAACTTTTTAATAGGGGATGGGACCCTACTACCTTGAAATTATCTCTTTTCCAGACATATAACTTTTCTTTCGAACAAGTTAATGCTATACTAGCGTATTCTTGCATTTGCAACCACAAAGAATTTAGATTAAGATAAAGAGAATAATGATATAAGCAGCATACGTGTCACAAACTCACAAACTCATAGCAATAGATAGTATCTCATACGGCTTCCATAACCCCAACAGAGAGGTTTAGTTACCCATGAGTGTGAAGGAAATCACAATAGACATTGTTATTATACCACAATAAAGATTTCGTGTAGTAGTAGTGTGGTAGGCGTTAGGCGTGAATTCCTAGCAAAGTAACGTTTCTCTTGTTGCAGAAATTAAGAATTGAATAGACGAATAGAATAAAAAGTAGAATTAATGGAAGGGTTAGAAGAAGAGTTATAGAGTAATAGAATTAATGAGGAATTGTGAGGAATGAATAAAAATCTCTAGCAAGATAGGGTATTTATAATACCCATATCCTATTCCTACTAAGCTAATGAAATACTTAACCAAATCCTATTAAGCTAATGAAATACCTAACCCAATTGTACTAGGTTAATGTATCATTATCCTAATCCTAATAAATTACTGCTAGTCCTCAAAGTCTTCATAATTGTTGTTTTGGCCCGGGACAGCTTTTCCATGCGCCACTTTTGATCCTTGGCGTCCAAGACTCCCTTTTCTCCTTTCGTGAAGCTTTCTTTGGCGTCAAGTTATCCATAAAATGTTGAATTTTGCATGATTTATACCTGAAATTTTGCTAATCATGTTCGTTAGCTCACTTACAGGAAAAAGGACTAAAAGTGCATGAAATATATAATTTGTTCTCAAAACATTGCTAAAATATGGGTAAAATATAGCACTGTAGGCGTGTAAATTCGTCTATCATCATCCTACACAACTACAATCACAATTATAAAGCATTTAGTATTAAGAGCATCAAGATCATCCTAGATCTTCTTAATCTTAGTAAAATAACTAAAAATATTATTATTTCCTTAAACTAAATCTGTCAATTCCTTCTGCAGGTAATGAAGTTTGACACCATTTGATTGCACAAACTTATGCTCAATGTCACACCACAAATCTTGTATTATTTTTAAATAAAGTACATTGTCAGTTATGCTCTTTGAAAAAGATTCAACAACCATTATGTAACTATGTTATTATATCATTTCCATAATTTCCAATCAGCATCAAAGGTAGCTAGGGCTGGTAAGGTTTCATCAATGAACCTCGACTTATTTTTGACAGATAAAGAGATAAGAATATATCTATCCTCCATCCAAGATATACCTTGTCATCAAAGAGACAGTTCACCAACATCATTTCTGATGCATTAGAAGTATGAAAGAAATAGAGATAAGAGACATCAAGAGTGTCGAAAGATAACTCCTTTGAGAATGATTAGAAACCCTAGGCGCTACTTCTTCATTGTTAGGCATGATGATGAAAAAGAAAGAGAGTAACTGAATTTGAATAAGAAACTGAGCAAGAAAACCTCATTGCTCTGATACCATAAAGATATTAGAAGATGAATTTAGGAGAAAATTTATGATTTCTTAATGATCATTGATGTATACAGAGTTGTATGTATATATTTATATATATATATATATATATATATATATATATATATATATATATATATAAGTATTTCATGTTAAAAAAATTAAATAAAAAATAATATTGTACACTTATCTAATTCCTATTTGTCTAAGTATATAGCTTTTATAACTAACTATATATTTTTTTATAGAATTATCTAGAATATGCACAACCGTCCTTGTGTGCATCTGACGGTCCATATCCATTATGTTTTATTTGTGCTCTCCTAATCTTGCCATATTTCTCAGCTGATTTATGTTCTCTATAACTGTCTTCAAACATAAGTTCAATTAAGTTCCTCTTTATTTGTTGATATCTTTATTTGTTATTCTCTTTTGTGCTCGATCATCTTCAATAAAAAACGATAAAAGAAATGAGGGTTAATTCCAACAAATATACCCTTAATTGAATACTCCTAGTAGATCTAAATTAATTAACGTTGTAAAATATTTCAAGACTTTTTGAAGTCTCTAAAAGTCAAATTAACCATGTGGAAATTGATAAAGTATTTAAATCATTCATTAATTCATAAAACATACTCCTATAAGATGGAGTATTTTGATTTGAAATACTATTATTAAAATGTTTATGAACATCTTTTATTCTCTAAGAAATGAATGAAGATACAAAGAAAATATTGATGAAAATATTTGAAGTTTCAACGAATATCAAAGCAGAGGATTCACTTAAATTGGTTAAAGATTCAAAAATTATTGAAATCAAATACTAAAAAAGGAGAGACGAAGATCAAATAGAAGCAAATGAGGATTCAAAGATAAAAGTTAAGCATGTTGCAGAAGGCCTAATTAATTTGGATAAATTTTTTGACGAAGGAGAAGAGACATTTGACGATCCAGAATTACAAAAAACATTTGTTGAAATATTACTTTCAAAATTTCACTAAGAGAAAATGAGTTTCATTTCATTTGTATCATATTTGTCAACGTTGTTCAATTAGTGATTGTTTGTAGTCAGTAAATTCTTCTTCCTCCTTCATTGAGAAAAATCATCCACTTCTCATGCATATTTGCTTATATACAGGGCACGTCAAGTAATTTACATTTTGAAATACTTATAGGTCGAATACTTTCTTGAAAGTGTCGTGTCTAAGAAAAGTGAATTTCATATGTCATGTTAAGTAATCAAGATCAAGGTAGACCTTATCTTGCACCAACCGATTTTAAAGTAAGAGACACACCTATACAAGGTGCTACTTTTTGAAAGTAGAACAGTATACTAAGATTGCTCAAAATTATTTTATATAAGATGGTAAACAACTATAATGATAAAACACAAAGGAGAACATAATCTAATTTACTTTATATTTTCAGAAAAACTTGGTACAAGTGAGGATAAAGAATTAGAAAAATGCTACAATGAAGTATGAAAATAAACAATGATGTTGTAATTTACAAAGTATAGTCATCTACAGATTTCTTGGGTAACATGATATAATATTGTCATTAATTAGTTAATCTAATTATTGCTAATTTATTTAAATAAGTTCGTTTATTAATTCAAATCAATCATATGAATATGCACAAAACTTCATTTCTTTTTAACTTCACTCATCATTGAGGACTTAATCGTCTTTGCCTCATTCATCATTGTTGTAACAGGACTTAACCATAAATTTTTCGTCTTTGCTTGCTGTCTAGCATAATCTTTCATCCACTAAAGGTAGATCCATAGATATACTGATTCCTTCAAACTTATCAATTAGTAAGGCTTTTCAGTCAAATTTTCAATTATGAAAATCTATTCTAAATCTCATAGTATCCACACAGTTTCTTTCCTAATATGGGACAAAAATATGAAACTTCTTATCTTTTTCTCCAGTACTTATGACTCTCAATTAATAAAATTTGATTTTATTCTATGTTGTTTGGACTCTTTAAAACGTCATCGGGTGCTTGTTGGATCATTCAAAAATAGTGCATTTGGAGGATTCAACACAAGTGCGGGAATATTTTTGGAGAATTTAAGCAACTTAGATTTTATCTCTACATAAATCCCCACTCAATTGCCCAAATTTCACAAAAGCATTTTTCACTTTAGTATTTTAAACAAGAAATTTCAAATAAAAGAGCAATGAAATGTGACACTAATTGAAGTGAAGATTAATCTTAACGATAAAATCAAGCATTTAACTGAGCCACATTAATATAAAAATAAACACGACTAATCAAACACTAATATCTCAAGAAAATATTTCATTTTAACACCATAAAATGTACCCAATATTTATCAAACTAAAAAAGAAGAACAATTTCACGCAAATATTGCGCTAGACAGATATGTTTATTGCAACTTCTCCATGATAAACAAATATAGAAGCAAAAAATAGATATAGCAATTGACAATCAATCATACCAAGCTTAAATGACAAAGTGTTTAAGCAAGAATTTTCTTATACCTCCTGATCAAATTGAACTGTAGCTTTAATGTAACGAATCAGCAAGTCGATTCATTACAACATTTGCTAATTTAGGATCACACTTTGGACTAATACGTAGTTGCCCAGTTCTCTCTAATATTTTTTTCATAATATGGAGAATATTGTACTTGTTGGAACCTTCAATCATATAATTTATTTCATGGACGATTATAGTGTTAGAAAAATATGATTGGATATCTCTGTCGGATAAAAAATTATAAGCACTAGAACGACATTAATAAACTCATCAACATTTTCTTGAAGCCTCTTTGTGTTGTAAGTCCTGAGTACCACTGAAAAATTTTAAATTCAAAACATTCAAATTAGGAGAATTCGGTCGTTAGCACTTTAGCGAATGTCAAATTCATTTTGCGATGCCACTTGCTGAAATTCTGCATCGTTTATATTATTGTCAGTTCATGCATTATCTTGTTGAATATATTAGATTAATAGTGTTGTCACTTGGACATTTTTTCTTCATACAAGGAATAATATTTGAGTAAAAATGACCGTATAACATCTCTATTTACTACACTTATTGATCTTGTCTGTAGCGTGTCTGTAGGTAGATTAACACTGTCTATTTTTTCTTCCTCGTGTATGACAAAGGGCAATATATTAATTTTTTTAGAGAATAAATTTCCTAAAGCATCAAATCGTGACCGAATCAAAGTAACTAAAAATATTATTTTAACAATGTATTTTAGGCTCTTGCAACTACGTGACAATTCTTCTTCACATGGTAATGTAGTAAGTCTCCTTATTTTAAGTCATGTAGAACCATTTTTTTCAATATGCATATTATTATATATATCAAAGAAAGTTGGGTCATTTGGAATGTTATCACAATCAATTATTGGCAAGCAAAATTGCAGTTGAGATATCTTATTTTGCTCTAAACCTGTCAAACGGATCGGGTTGACCCGACCCAACGCGGCCCGAACTGGTCCATTTAATGAAATCGGCCCAATTTGATCCGGCCTAGTAAGCCCAAGGGCTTTAGGGTACAGAGTACCGCACTAATTTTTTTGTTTTGGGCCCGATTAACTCGGTTGGGGCCTGCCGGTTAATCGACCCGACCCGATTTTAATTTTTTTTTTTAATTTGGAATTTGGGCCAAATCAGTCGTTGGCCCAACGGTTATATAGCCGTTTTTGGGTCCAAACGGCTAGTTTGGACCCATTAATTAAAAAAAAAATACCTTTAAAATTATTTTTTAATCCCAATTTTTTTTTTATAAATACTCTACACGTTCAAATCATTTTTCACATAATTTTTAATTCTCTCAAATCTCATTCTCTCTCAAATCTGGATGGATAGTAATTTTGTGATGCAAAAACATATTCTTGCTTTTTTATATGATGAAGATCGTAAACATAGTGAAGATTTTATTGTTGATTATATTGTTAAAGTTACTGGATTTTATGGTATCAAAAATAAAATCTTATGTATTGTTTTTGATAATGTTTCTAACAACAAGACTTCTATAAAAAAAATTAAAATCTAAGCTATCTTCGCCGTTGCCTGAAATTTTTCATATTAAGTGTGCATATCATATATATAATTTAATTATAAAAGAAGGTCTTAAGTTTTTTGACTTTTATATTAAAAAAATTCGTCTTGCTGTTGGTTTTATTCGAGGAAATAATTGAAGAAAAACAATTAGAGAGTTTAAAGTTAAATGTCAAGAAAATGAACTTGCACCGATATTGATGCCTGAGGAAATTGATATTAGATGGAATTCTATGTATGATTTTTTAAAAACTTGTTATATATATAGAGTTCCTATTACACTAGCTTTTAACTAACATTGCGGTTCATTTGCTGATTCTGCTGATTGCATGCTTCATGATTCTGATTGGGTTGTAATTAATGATCTTGTTAAGTTTTTTAGAAAAAATTTATGTAGCTACGGTTGAATTTTTCGGTGCTTATTACCCTACTGTTTGTACCATTGTGGCATATATAGTCGATATTTCTGGTTTGCTCAAAAACTATAAAAATAAAGAAGGTTATAAAGAAGTTGTTAGTGTCGTGTTTACTAAATTTAAAAAATATTTTTTCTCGATTCCCCCTATTTACATGATTGGTGCTTTCCGTTCATGAAATATAATACTATGTGTCACTTTAGTACTATTATTTATGCTAACTTAGAAATAAATACTGACAATGATTTAGAACAAGTACAACCTGAATTTGTGGACGAATATGGGTGATGCGAATGAATACATAGAAAAATTATATAATCACTATGCTGATTTATTTGATTTAGCCGTACCTACAAATATCACTCCAACAGTTGGTCCTCATCCTCCCGAGGAGCTATCATCTTCTAAAAGTCCGGCACATAGTGGTTTTCCTGATTCCTTTTATGATTTACCCTTGTTGGAACAGTGTTGATGACAGAGCTTACACATCAACTTATCGAGAAAAGCTAAAATATTATCTTCAGTCGCCGCCAGAGGATCGCAGATGACGGATCAACACGTTGGATTGGTAGAGGAGTAATGAAACATAATATCCTGTGCTTTCAAGAATAGCTAAAGATATCTTGAATGTTCCAATTTCAACCGTTGCAACAGAGAGCGCCTTTAATCAGAGATGACAAAGCTTAGAGACAACCGACGCTCATTGGGAAGCATTGCCTCAGAGATTGGATTAGAGCGTCAAGAAGAAACCAATTAATGGAACTGGAGCCGAACGTCAAGCTGAAACTTAAAGAAATTATGTCTTCACAGCAGAATCAAGTCCAATGCATGGTTTTGACCCCGTTGACTTTTACTATCCTATGCAAGTTTCCATTAATATTAACATGAATGAGTTGAAAAAAATGATGCATAATTTGTAGATTTTTCATTCATGTAAATAATAAATTTTGAATCATTTGACAATCAATAAAATTCAACATTCATTCACTCCTTAGTCCTTACTTTGTAATTTTTTTCATTTAATGATTTAAATTGAATTTCTACTTTAAATTGAAAACTTACTTCTAATATATTATTAATTTACTACCAAGTATTATTAATTTATTATATTAAATAGCATATGTTTTGTATATTTGTGTATTTATCTTCTATAGATGTGTATATTTAACATATACATGTGTATATATTTTATAAATTGTATATATATTGTAGTGCATATATATATATATATATATATATATATAAATATATACGTCTATAGAAGATACATACGCACCATTCAATATCTATGTACTACTTTAAATAAAACATATACTACAATATATATATATATATATATATATATATATATATATATAATGTAATGTATATATATTGTAGTATATTTTATTAAAAGTAGTACATATACATTGAATTGTGCATATATGTGTGTATATATCTTCTATAGACATGTATATTTAATGTATACATGTGTATATGCTTTATAAATTAGTATATATATATATATAGACATTTATATATATATATATATATATATATATATATATATATATATATATATATATATATATATATATATATATTGTAATGTATATATATTGTAGTATATTTTATTTAAAATAGTACATATATATTGAATGGTGCGTATATGTGTGTATATATCTTCTATACACGTGTATATTTAACATATACACGTGTATAGGTTTTATAAACTAGTATATAACTATATATATATATATATATATATTGTAATGTATATATATTGTATTATATTTTTATTTAAAGTAGTACATATACATTGAATGGTGTATATATGTGTGTATATATCTTCAATAGACGTATATATTAACGTATACATGTGTATATATTTTATAAATTAGTATATAACTATATATATATATAGTTATATTGTAATGTATATATATTGTAGTATATTTTATTTGAAATAGAACATATATATTGAATGGTGCGTATATGTGTGTATATACCTTCTATTGATGCGTATATTTAATGTATACATGTGTATATATATTTTATAAATTAGTATATAACTATATAGATATATAGATATATTGTAGTGTATATATATTATAGTATATTTTATTTAAAATAGTACATATCTATTGAATGATGCGTATATGTGTGTATATATTTTCTATAGACGTGTATATTTAACGTATACATGTGTATATGTTTTATAAATTAGTCTATAACTATATATATGTGTGTGTGTGTGTGTGTGTGTATGTGTGTACATATTTTCTATAGACGTGTATATTTAACATATACATGTGTATATGTTTTATAAATTAGTCTATAACTATAACTATAACTATAACTATAACTATAACTATAACTATAACTATATATATATATATATATATATATATATATATATATATATATATATATATACTGTAATGTATATATATTTTAGTATATTTTATTTAAAGTAGTACATATACATTGAATGGTGCGTATATGTGTGTATATCTCTTCTATAGACGTGTATATATAACATATACATGTGTATATGTCTTATAAATTAGTACATAACTATATATATATATATATATATATATATATCTAGTTATATATATATATATATATATTGAAATGTATATATATTTTAGTATATTTTATTTAAAGTAGTTCATATACATTGAATGGAGCGTATATATGTGTATATATCTTCTATAGACGTGTATATTTAATGTATACATGTGTATATATTTTATAAATTAGTATATAACTATATATATATATATATATATATATATATATATATATACTGTAATGTATATATATATTGTAGTATATTTTATTTAAAGTGGTACATATATATTGAATGGTGCGTATATGTGTATCTATCTTCTACAGACGTGTATATTTAACGTATACATGTTGATATGTTTTATAAATTAGTATATAACTATATATATATATATATATATATATATATATTGTACTATAATTTATTTAAAGTAGTATATATACATTGAATGATGCATATATCTGTGTATATATCTTCTATAGACGTGTATATTTATCGTATACATGTGTATATATATCTTCTATAGACTTGTATATTTAACGTATACATGTGTATATATTTTTTAAATTAGTATATAACTATATATATATATATATATATATTGTAGTATATTTTATTTAAACTTTAATGTAGCAATATACATTGAATGGTGTGTATATATATATGTGTATATGTGTATATATTTTTTAAATTCTAATGTATTACATACTATATATATAAGGTATATATATTGTTTAACGTATTTAAAATGTTTATAGGTGGGTATATATAATGTATTGAAATAAAGTTTTTATTTTTTACTAGGTTTAATCGGATTTTTAATCGGATTTGACCGAATTTAGATGAATTTGACCGGGTTGGGTTAAGTGGATCAGGTTAGGGTTGTTTTTAAAAAGTTTACTGTTGAGTCCGGCCCGGTCCAGCCCACTTAACTCCAATTCAAATCCGGCCCAGCCCACTTAACTCCAACCCGGCCGGGCCCGGCCCATAACCCGAATAGTTTTAACAGCTGGTTTTGGGTTGACCCGGCCCGACCCACTTAACACCCTTACTTTGCTCTTCCAAAAAAGGCTTTACAATGTTTGTGTGCCTTCAAATTTATTTTACTTTCAAACAACTAGCCAAAGTACTTGTCTTCATACCTAACAAGTGAGAAAGAGATCACAGAGTTATTCACTTTCTAATAGGGATATCTCAAAAATGATTAACGCTAATTTCAATCTTTTTACGATCATAATTTTTGTTTTTTTAGTGATACATTATTTTGGGTATCAGATTCTGATTGCCTCCAAATACAATGAATTTTTTGCAATGACACTGAAAACTGTGATGCTATCATTTCCTTTATTCCTTTTCTCAATTTATCGTTCATACTTTTTATCACGGATGAAATTCAGGACCATAATGGCACCTACCCAACCTTCCACGATAGGTGAGCCAAGAACCTAATTTCAAATAAAATATTCCCAATGTATAGAAGCAGAAAAAAATAAGAATAAAATAATCACAGAATAATCCCAAACATAGATTAATAGACTAGTATCGTTAAACTTAGATAATTCCAAATCCGGTAGTTACTAATACAAGCCACTAAATACCAAAATCAATAAAATATTTAAGTATCTAAAATACAACAAATGCATAAGGATAAGACTAGAGGATATTTCAGTAGTCTCAAAAAGAAATAACAGCTACCTCGAATCTCTAAAGATACTAACACCAGAGGAACCACAGAAATCAATGTCAAGAAGTCGTCGGATTGGTACCTGGACGTAAGGTACAAAAAAAGCAAGGGTGGGTACAGAACCACATGTACTCAACAAGCATCGTCGATCGATCTTAATTCAAAGTAGTGACGAGTAACACCACTTCAAATATATAACACAATCATACATATTGGACTCAGGAAAGTCATCATATTCTAACTGAATAGTCAAGTCTAACAGTCATATGAATATCATAACACAGTCTAAAAAGTCCTCAACATAGCAAAAGTTAATAATAAATAGTTAAATACTTCATAAATAATATAATTTGATAATTACACCTTACTTAATCAGAACTAGGAATGAATAAATGCAATGCAAAGCATGTGCTGCATACACACCTACTGAGCAATGTCTTCAAGGTCAGGATCCATAGAGGGACTCACAAGGTCCATGTACTGTGCAGGTGTACACTTCGATCCTAATAAATATGTTGTGCATGCATGTACTTCAATCCCAATAAATAAATAATATTGTGCAGGCGCCTACTTCGACCCCATTTATAATGCAATGCATGATGTGTAGGCATGCAATTTCGATCCTAGATCAATAATAAAGTCAAACAAAGCATTTTATGTCTTATGCTGAATAAACATCAATCTCAAAACCAACTCAACTTGATAAGTGAGAGTATTCTCATTAGCTAGATTTTTCAATAATTCATTTGCCATCAAGTCAGCCCATCGGGCTAGCAAATAGGAGAAACAGTTCAAAACGTACAATTAACTTTTTTTAACCCCTCAAATAACACTGGTACCCACATAGATGCTTGTCACTTTACCTATATAAGACTCTCATTATCTGTTTATCCCTTTACACAAAATTAACAAATAAACACTTTGAAAAGAGTCTAAGAAAGTCTCACTTGTCTCAAACCGAAGCCAAACATTAATCAACAAACTTGTCCTTACGTAAACCTTCCAAATGATTAGAATCTAATCAAATATATAATCTCCATAAGTGTACAAAAAAGTACGTCGAATTTAAACTAAAACGAATCATTATTCAACCTCCAAAACAAGAATTTTTACTCCAAAACCCTTGACTTAAAATCTAAATCTATCTAAACTATAATAGAAAATCATTTAAAAATTCTTGAAGCTTGAATTTAAAGGTAAAAAGAGTTTCACGCATGAACTGATTATAAAATAACAATAGCAACATTGATGTTCGATATGGTCCTAACAGTTGACATTTTTTTCTCTAAATTTGTGCATGAAAGTTAAGAATTGAGAGACGAAAGTGGTAATTGAAACATTTGGTAACAAATTCACAACTTACTAATCATTACAGCAACTATCAATTACTGAGCAATGATTGCGACCCTTATTTCTAGTCAATCATTATTTCGTGATACCCTAATCTTATTCATATTTTTTGTTATCAAGTTATCAATGCATAGGATCTAGTCATACGGCTATAGCAATTTTTAAGGATCAACTATGTATGAACCAGCGAACTCACTTGCAACTCTCAATTGTTGTCAAGACGTGGACTTCGTACAACTCAAAGTCTTTGATGAATCCCCTTTTGCTTTTGTCGTTGCTGTGATTTGGAGGAGTTATACTTGTTTTAATTGACTTAATGCAAGTGATGAGTTATAGGGTAATTTATGAGTTTGTGGATTTAGTCTAATTACCCATCAATTTAATTAATTATCTAAAATAACCCAAAACTTTAAATAAACCCTCAAAACTTATTCGGAATCCTATAATCACTAAACAAATATGTAAACTTACTAAAAAGTACCTTTTGTACCTATTGAAAATATCATCACACTAATCTGAGATTGTCTCGATCAAAGATCAATCATGTCGAGCTTACTCTATTAAAACTCATAAACTCAATTAATGACTTAAATCACCTTTGAACACCTCAAGAATCGACACTACCCATTCCTATAAGTCATAAATCGCGTCTAAACACTACGCCAAGGGTTAAAATAATTAGAAGATTCACAAAATGACTTAGAGGGTCGTTACATTATCCAACTCTAAAACAAAGGTTCATCCTCGAACGTAAAGAGAAAGAAGGTACCTGGGCTATCAAAGAGATGAGGATATCTACTCTGCATGTCAGACTAGACCTCCTAAGTGGATTCCTCCACAGGACAATGCCTCCACTATACCTTTACCGATGTTGTCTCCTTTGACATCAACTTCCTAATTTGTCTATAAATAAAAGCTATAGGCTCTTCCTCAAATACTAATTCCAATCCAAACTCACTGACTCCCACTTAATCACATATGCATGGTACCTTTTCAACATAGAAACATGAAAAATTGGGTGCACAACTGATAGACTCGATGGTAAATCCAGTTAATAAGCAATTGGACCAACACGTTGTAGAATCTCAAAAGGGTCAATAGACCCCGGACTGAGTTCTTCTTTCTTCCCAAGCCTCATCACACCTTTCATGGGTGATACCTTTAACAAGACTAACTCACCATACATGAACTCCAAGTCATGAACCCTCTTGTCGGCATAACTCTTCTGTCTACTCTAAGATGCCAAAAGTTGATCCTAGATTAATATCAATAGGTCCATCAAATCTCTATACAAATCAGTGCCCCCAGGTCAAAGCTCAAAAGAATCAAACCACCTGGATGGGGACCTACGCTTCCTACCATACAAAGCCTCGAACGGAGCAATTTGAATACTAGAATGGTAGCTATTATTATTGGAAAACTCTACCAAGGGTAAAAATTGATCCCAATGACCTCTAAAATCCATCACAACTTCCAACATTTCCTTCAGTACCTGAACAATCCGCTCTGACAGGCCATTTATTTGTGGATGAAATGTTATACTCATATCCAGCTGAGTACCTAACTCCCACTACAAAGTATGTCGAAAGTTTAAATGATGGAAATAGGCACTCCATGTAATCGAACTATCTCACAAATGTAGATCTTGGCTAATTTTTCTGCATTATAGCTCATCTTTAGAGGAACAAAATAGGTTGATTTGGTTAATCTGTCCATAATCATCTAAACAGAATCAAACTTCCAAAGGTCTAAGGCACCCTAACAACAAAATCCATAGTGGTACGCCCCCATTTCCATGTAGGAGTTGTCATTCTCTGAAGCAATCCACCTAGTCTTTGGTGCTCATATTTCACCTACTGTCAATTCAAACACTAAGCCACAAACTCTGCAATATCTCTCTCCATTCTACACAACCAGTAATGTTGTTTAAGGTCATGATATATCTTTTCTACACTTGGATGGATAGAATACTGCTAACAATGGGCCTCTTTCATAATAGATCTAGTCAAATCACCCACTCTAGGAACACAAATCCGCATGTTAATCTTCAAAATACCTCCCTAGTCCAGTATTTCCTCCTTAGACTCACCTTACATCACCGTATCTCTGATAATACACAATGTTTCATCCTCAACAAGGACCTCACCTCTACATATGCAAGACCTCTACCTAACTCAAAGATATCAAGACGTACGAAACTATTAGCTAGATTGAACCTCCCTGGCAAATGGTCATTCCTCCATATTCAATAATTCAAGATTGCCCATACTAACTACCTTTCTACTCAAGACATCTGTTACTATATTGGACATGCCTGGATGATATAGGATAGTCATATCATGATCTTTCAACAACTCCCTCCATCTATGTTGTCTCAAATTCAACTCTTTTTTCTTGAAGATATACTGAAGGTTGTAATGATCAGGGTACACTTAATAATGAACTCCGTACAATTAGTGCCACCAGTACTTCAATCTGAACCCAACTACCAATAACTCTAAATCATGTGTAGCATAGTTTCTCTCATATGGTTTTAACCACCTCAATATATACACTATCACCTTATTTTTTACATTAATACACCACTCAAACCAATACTGAAAGCATCACAAAATATAGTAAAGTCCTTACCTTCTATAGGTAGGGTCAAGATAGGGGCTACAGTTAACAGAGTATTGAGATTTTGAAAGCTCTCCTCACACTAATCCAACCACTGAAAAGCTATATTCTTTTGAGTCAATCAAGTCATAGGAGTTGTAATGGAAGATAAATCTTGAATAAACAACCTGTAGCAGCCTGCCAACCCAATAAAACTCCAAATATCTAAAGCTAAAATAGGTCATGACCAATTCCTAACTGCCTCAACCGTAGCTGGATCAACCATAATACCATTCTTGGACACCACGTGTCCCAAGAATGCCACAAAATTGAGACAAAATTCACACTTTGAAAAATTAGCATATAACATCTTGTCCCTCAACCTTTGAAGTATGATACTCAGATGTTTTGCATGATCCACCTCGCTTTTAGAGTACACCAAAATGTCATCAATGAGCATAATCACAAAAGAATCAAGTTATGGATGAAACACCTTGTTCATCAACTCCATGAATGTTGTTGGGGCATTAACCAACCCAAAGTACATAACTAAGAACTAATAGTGGCCATATCTAGTCTGAAAAGAAGTCTTAGGGATGTCTGAAGCTCAAATCTTCAATTGATGATACCCCGATATCAAGTCAATCTTTGGAAATAATGAATCTCCCTAAAGCTGATCAAATAAGTCATCAATACGTTGTATAGGATACTTATTCTTTATTGTCACCTTGTTCAACTATTGATAATCAATGCGCATCATCATAGACCCATCTTTCTTATTCACAAACAACACTGGAGCACCCTAATGTGTTACACTTTGTTGAATAAATCCCTTACTTCATAGATCCTTGAGCTGGTCTTTTAATTCTTTTATCTTAGCCAGTGTTATCCTATAATAAGAAAAAGAAATGAGATTCATGATCGACTCCAAATTAATACCAAAATTAATATCTCTATCAGGAGGAAGACCTTGAAGATCAGCTGGAAATACATCCATAAACTCTCTAACCACCTTTATTGACTATTGGGCTTGAATGAATAAAACCACCGTCTTAGGATACGAACTTTGGACACTGATCCACTCTAACCTCAAATGATTAGGCATGGCTAAATTAATTATCTGGGCATGATAGTCCAAGATATCACAATAGGGAGAAAGCTAATCCATGCCTAAAATTATGGCAAAACCGACTATATCGAGGATAATCAAATCTACCTAGGTATCATACCCCAGAATAAAAATAACATAAGATTGGTACACCCAATCTACCACTAAGGAATCACCTAATGGGTAGAAACATGAATAAGTACAACTATAGACTCACACATCATATCAGGGCTGGAAGAAAAATATGAAGACACATAGGAAAAACTAGAACTAGATTAAATAACATCAAAGAAAGTCGATGAAAAACTGAGATAATACCTATAATGACTGCATTAGAAGACTCTACCTTAGGCTTCTCTAGAAAGGGGTAATAGTGAGCTCGATCATCTATCGCCTGAGTTAATCCTTTACCACCTTCCCTGATAACTCGTGGTGTACCTCAACCTCCCTGAGACTTGTCTCGACCCTTAACTGGGGTGCTACTGCTCTAGTAGGAGCCTAATAACCCCACTATAAACCCCTCTATCTGTATACTGTACAATCTTGTCAAAGATAATCTAGACTACCACACTCATAATAGGACCTAGGAGTAATAAACTATTGAGAATGACCTGAATATCCACTATAGCTACACGACCTAAAAATTATGGAGATAAACCCTATGGAACCTAATCCAAAACATAAAAAACTTGACCTAAATGTCCACCCTCTGATATCTACATCGTTGCCTGAACTAGCCTACCATACTGAGGGCAAAAATATCTTCTAAAAGAATCCCTACATCTAGATGAGATACTATAGAATTGAACTGAACTGTAGGACCTATTTTCCCTTATATCCCCATACTCCTCAGGATGTATTAACCCAAGCTCATTTACTGATTCAACTACCCTTTGTAGAGAAGCCCTAGATTAGGTTATAACAAACACGACCTCTCTGATCCTAAGTGTGGAACCTATCATAAAACTTCTGATCATGTCAACCTTTGTCTTGCAAGATCACCATCGAATAACGAGACAAAACATAAAATCAAATCTCGTACTCATCCACAAAAATATACTCCTGTGTAAAATTCTCAAACTGGTTCCTAAGCTTCTCCATCAAACTACAAAGGACAAATTTGTCAAGGAAAGCTTGTGCAAACATAACCCAAGTCATTAGTGGAGAACCTACTACCCTGGAATTAATATAGGAGCACCACCACTGCTTGGAAGGACCACACATCTCTAAGGCAGTACAATCAATATCATGGCAGTCTACCAATCCCATATACTCTAAAGACTCTTATAGCAACTGACCAAAAACTCATAGGCATCATCATGCTGATCACCTTAAAATTGTGATTGATCCATCTTCCTAAACTTATCAAATCACCACTACCCTAATCAAACATAGTTGCCCTAACCCCACCAACTCCTGGTAAAGTCTTACCATCATACCTCGGTGTTGGTTGAACTACTGGACCCTGATAAATTAGAATGGATTGTTGATCTAGGGTCTATACCCCACCTTGATATGTGAACCATGTGGAATACCAAATGATCCTCCTTTTTGAGTTATAGTCTCCAAAATACCCAAAACACTAATCAAGGTATCCTGAAGAAGTGGTATAGCAAAAAAACTTGGTGGTGCTTGACTTGGTCCTACATCATCAGCTTGAACCTTAATATCATCATTACCTACCTCAAACTCATCCTTGATAGACCCCGCTCTATTAGTAATCTGAATGGCTCCTTAAGTTTTTTCTCTACAGCGACCTCTTCTTCTACAATATTTCATACCCCATCTACGTATCCCATCATGGGCGATCAACTTGGGGGATGATAGGGGATCCTGACCACCATCCTAAGATGTATGAGTCCTCACCATCTGTGAAAGAATACGATAAAAAGTTTAATAGTTCAAGTTAAAAGGATCAATGTTGCACAACAAGAGAGAGAGAAGAAATTAAAAATTTCCTAAAGTCCTATAACCTCCCAGATATAGGTAACAACTCTGTATCGATCTGTGAGACTATACTAGACTAGACTAGACTTGTAGTTATAAGACCAATAAACCTGAGGCTCTGATACCATCTATCACAATCTAAGTTTGGGACCATGATGGAAACCACTCAACTCTCCAGATAGGTGTTCCAAGAACCCAATTCTAAATGCAATATTCCTAACGAATAGAAGCATAAGGAAATTAGAACATAATAATCCCAGACATAGATTAATAGACTAGTATAGTTAAACTTAGATAATCTTAAGTCCGATAGTCACTAATACAAGCCAATAAATACTTAAATGAAAAAAAGGTTTAAGTATCTCAAATGTAGAAAATGCATAAAGATAAGACTAGAAGAAATTTCGGTAGTCTTTGAAACCAATAACAACTACCTCGAATCTCCAAAAGATGCTAAAATTTAAGGAACAATAGAAATCATTGTCTAAAAGTTATCGGATCGGTACTGGATGTAAGGTGAAGAAAAACAAAGGGTGAATAAAACAACATGTACTTAGCAAGCATCATCAACCCATCCTAATTCAATGTGGTGACGAGTAACACCACGTCAACCATGTAAAATAACTGTACATCTTGCACCCAGGAAAACCATCCTACTCTAACTGAATAATAAAGTCTAACAATCATAAGAATACATAACGCAAATGAAGAAGTCCTCAACTATAATACCCCATAATATCCTAAGCTCGATTCAGTTGTAGTTGCATGCTTAAAGGGTCCAAAACTTGAAATTTTCATGAAGTATTAAGGACTTAGTCATTTTTCAAGACCCCTAGACTTTATGGATTTTTATTTTGGTCTTCCCAACCTCGAGATATTGGTTTTAGAGTTGATTTATATTTAGGGTTGTTAAATATATGTTCCAGGGGAGTTTTGAGATTTTCAGACGGATGTAAGGGCGTATTTAGGAAAATAACAATAGTGCACCCACCAAGATAGGCCTACACAAATAAGGCAAGTCTGTTGGGATAAGGCCCGTGCTGCGAGGGTTAATCTATCGATATAGGGAACATATTGCAAGATCCATTCCACTAGTATAGGGCCTACATCACGATGGTATACATTTTTAGTTTCATTGTTTAAGGGGACAAGGGGTAGTTTGGTCCTTATCCCTCAACCCAACTCATCTTTAACACAATCTGGGACTTCTAAAAGGGTATTATTTTTTCCTTTCACTCCAAATTGCTCTCAAGAAACCCTCCTTTTCCCCAAGAACAAATTCAAGTTTTTTTCCCAACAAATCTTGAGTTCAATATTCCAATAAAATAAATCTGTAAGAATTCAGTTATTAAGATATGTGGGGTGTTCATCCAGGGGTCCTTTTCACTCATGGAGCCCAAAAACTTTTCTTTGATTAAATATATAAGTTTTTATATATTATGAAGACACATATGTTCAAGATGAGTTTAAATTTATGCGTTTCCTTAGTAGTTTGACTCAATTCATGTCCTAGTATGATTCCATGGAAAGTTAGGTTATCTCATATTTTAAGTTTTAATTTTCCATGTCATATTCAATTGTATTTCATGTCATAATATCGAATTGTAAATTTAGCCATGAAGTTATGTTATTTTCTCACGTTTTAAGACATTCCCATGTTCAAGTTCATGCTTCTCATTTAATTGATGAAATTTTATGTTTTGGATTTTTGAACCATGTCTCCCTACTATATTTTTAATCTTTAATATTATATTTTATGATTATTCATTGTTGCCGGGTTATAAGCACCAGATACCTACTGTTTACTTTCATTTCAGATCCTTCAAATAATGATTTTAGTTAAACTATAAATATTACCATTTATTCAGTTATTGTGATCATATGAGCAATGTCAGTTGTTATGTTAAGTTGAGTCTAGTTCAGTTCAGTACCAGTGTCAGTTCAATTGGGAGTAGGATTTAGCATCGAGCGAACCCAGGGATGGGGGCTCACCTACCAGTAGAAGGTGTGACCCTTAGTAGCAATCCCTGAATTATAGAACTACTTAGCCAGTGTAGGTTTAAGATGTCTACCATCCATTTGAGGTTTGACATATATCTCATGAGAGCACCTGCTAGTAGAGGGTGACTCCCTAGTCCTTCAGGAAACTAGTTTAGTAGATCCATACCATTAGTGTTAGTACCCATGGCACGGTACTGTCACCCTTTTATCTGGGGTTACAGGTTGGACCCCGATTAGCTCAGGTTGGGGAATGTCAGTTCTATGATACCTCTCATAATTTTAGTCAGTATCTTAAAGTATCTCAGCTCAGGTTTGCTTGATCAAGCATACAGATTTGTCAGTTACTTAATTATATAGATTTCAGTCTTTCAGCTTACAGATTTCTCCAGTATTATATTTATTCTTGGTCTTCCATTCTCAGATATTACATGTTCGTGAATTCATGCTCAGTTATCTCATGCATTTCATCTAGTCCTCATCTCATATACCAGTATATTCAAAGTACTGACTGGATATTTTTCTTGTGCTATGTTGTCTTATAACATAAGTTTGGATACTTAGTTTTCTAACCATTGTTAGATAGCTCAGTGTTACTCTATAGCAATAATGGTGAGTCTTCATCCATCGAGGACATTATTTATTTTTCCTAGTTATTTTAGTATTTTCTTATATTTAGTCAATCGAAGTTATTTGGGGGCTTGTCTCATCAACTCCTCATGATGTTTAGAGGCTTTCAGATAATCAGTTAGAAAGTCAGTCATTTTTTTCAGTATTATCATTTGCTTCAAATATACAATCTGGTTTTCAGTATTTTATCAAATATTTTAGACATGTTGGTGACACGTATTTCAGTATTTAGATCTATCGTACCTCATTAGTTTACCTTATTCTCATGTGTTATATTACTATATTACTTAGTTCTCATAATAGGTACTAGCTCATGGGTTAGATTGTGGTCACTTATGGCCATAAGCACCGTTGTCATGACTAGGCGTAGCCTCGGGCTATGACAAAATTGGGTATCAGAGCCTAAGGTTATAAAGTACCCTAGGGAGTCTAAAAGGTATGTTAAGTAGAGTCTTATGCATGGGTGTAAAGTGCACCACACTTATGGATAGGAGGATAGAAGATGTTTTAGGAAAAATTTCCCTTCCTTCAGTGTTCTGGCCGTACGAAAGAGCACGAACTCTATTTAATTCCTTTTTATAATTTAACCTTTATTTCATCTAAAGACAATACCTCCCCCAAAAAAAATGGGGATCAGCCCGCACCATAACCTACTCAGGAAGATCGCTTGAATGAACATGTCTCTCACGCTAAGTTCAGGGCTGCTTTCATGACTTTATCCCATTCAGTAGCTGCTCAGAACAACCAGCAGGCTATTACTCCAACTAATCCAGTGGCAAATACAATTGCAGTTAGGATTTGAGATTTCACACGGATGAATCCCCCTCTATTTTTAGGATCCAAGTCTAAGGAGGATCCACAGGAAATTCTATACATAGTGCAGAAAGTGATAGATATCATGGGTGTGACTACGAGTGAGAGTGCAGAGTTGGCTGCATATCAGTTGCAGAATGTAGCTCATACCTAGTTTAAGTAATGAAAGGGGGACTAAGGTATTGATGCAAGACCTATGAAGTGGGAAGAGTTCTCTACAACTTTCTTAGACAGGTTTTTCCCCTAGAGTTAAGGGAATCTAAGGTTCAGGAGTTCATTAATTTGAAGTAGGTTAATATGAACATGAAGGAGTACTCTCTTAAGTTCACTCAGTTAGAAAGTTATGCTCCTAATATAGTGGTGGATAATAGGTCTAGAATGAATTTGTGTCTAGTATATCTGATAGTATGGTCAAGTAGTATAGGACCGCAATGTTGATTAAGGAGATAGACCAATCTAGACTCATGGTTCATTCTCAGTAGATTGAGAAGGAGAAACTTAAGGAGAAGGAGGGAGAGAATAATAAGGACAGACCAAGTAGTTTTAACTTTTCTCAGCCAAGGTCAGAGAGCTATAATTATTCTCAACTTTTTCAAAAATTGTCATCCCCAGCTCCATCTTCAGCTAGTGCGCCAGTGCCTAAGTTTAGAAAAGACAGTTAGGATAGAGCTCCAGGCTCTAAGTCCTAGAGTAGTATGAATAGTGGTCGTACTAATTCTCTTTGCCAAAAATATGGTTAAAATCATCAGGGTGAGTGTAAGGCTGGTGGTGATATATTCTTTGGATATGTTAAGCCAGGCCACAGAGTCAAGGATTTCCTAGGGGCTGAGCAGCAAGATCAGTTCAACCATCCTTTAGCTCTAATCGATCTCCCGACTCAGTAGGGTGTCATGTCTAGTGTAACCAGTGGGTAGAACCAAAATAGGTTGTATGCTCTCCAGACTTGGCATGATCAGGAAAACTCTCCTAATGTGGTTACAGATACGTTACATGTTTTCCATCTTTATGTTTATACATTGTTAGACCTCAAAGCTTCACTTTCTTTTACGACCCCTTATATAGACATCAATTTTAGTGTCAGTCTCAAAATATTAGCAGAGCCTTTATCAGTGTCTACCCTAGTGGGTAAATTTATTATAGCTAAATGAGTGTACAGAAAACTCCCGATCACAGTATCTCAGAAAATCACTTTAGCTGGTCTTGTGGAGTTAGAGATGACTGATTTTGATGTCATTCTTCGAATGGATTGGATCCACTTATGCTATGCCTCATTTAAATATAGAAAAAGAGTCATTCAATTTTAATTACCTAATAAACAGTCATTAAATGGAGGGGTAGTACTTCAGTGTTTAAGGCTCAGATTATTTCCTTTCTTAGAGAAAGAAAGATAATATCTAAAGGGTGTGTTTACCATATTTTCTGAGTTAAAGACTCAAATACTGAGACCCCTATTCTTGAATCAGTTCTAGTAGTAAGTGGACTTTTAGATATGTTCCTAAAAGATCTTCTCGGGGTTCCTCCTGAGAGGAAAATCAACTTTGGAATAGATCTCCTTCCAAATACCCAGCCTATCTCTATTCCACCCTATAGAATATCTCCAGCTGAGCTTAAGGAATTGAAGGATCAATTAATAGATCTCTTAGATAAGGGTTTTATCAGGCCTAGTATTTCACTTTTGGGCGCTACAGACCTATTCGTGCGTAAGAAAGATTGTTCTCTCAGAATATGCATCGATTACCGTCAGTTAAACAAATTCACCCTCAAGAATAAATATCCACTCCCTAGAATTGATGACTTGTTCAACCAAATTTAGGGTGCCAGTTATTTCTCTAAGATAGACCTCAGGTTCGGCTATCATCAGCTTAGAGTCAGAGAATGTGACATTCTGAAGATAGCTTTCAAAACTCAGTATGGTCACTTTAACTTTCTAGTTATGTCTTTCAGACTAAAGAATGCTCCTGCAGCTTTCATGGACTTAATGAATAGGGTGTTCAAATAGTACTTGGGCATGTTCGTCATAGTCTTCACTGATGATAGCCTGTCTATTCGGTAGTGAGAATGATCATGCAAATAATCTGAGAATTGTATTACAGACCCTCAGAGCTCATCAATTATTTTTTAAATTTAGTAAGTGTGAATTTTGGCTGAGATCAGTATATTTTCTTGGCTATATTATTTTCGGTGATGACATCTGGGTTGACCTTTAAAAAACCGAAGCAGTGAGAAACTGTCCTAGACCTATCTCCCTATTAGATATCAAGAGTTTATTGGGTTTGGCTAGATATTACAGATGATTTTTTGAAGGGTTTTCTTCTATTGCATCTCCTATGTATCGATTGACTCCGTAGAAAGTCAAATTTTAGTGGTCAGATTCTTGCGAGAAGAGTTTCAATAGTTAAAGACTCGACTCATTTTTGCTCCAATTTTGACACTACTAGATGGCACAAATGGGTTCTTTGTATACTATGATGCTTCTAAAGTTGGTCTTGGTTGTGTATTGATTCATAAAGGTAAGGTCAAAGCCTGCACCTCTAGATAGCTTAAACTCTATGAAAAGAACTATCCTACCCATGATCTTGATTTGGCAGCTATTGTTTTTGCCTTGAATATTTGGAGGCACTATCTTTATGGGGCTCATGTTGATGTGATCACTAACCATAAGAGTTTACAGTACGTGCTCACGTAGGAAGATCTAAATATTCGTGAGAGAAGGTGGCTTGAGTTATTAAAAGATTATGATATAGGTATGTTTGTATCACCTGGGCAAGGCCAATGTAGTGGCAGATGCCCTTATTAGATTATCTCTGGGTAGTATTGCTCATGTTGAGGGAGAGAAGAAGAAGTTAGTCAATGAAGTTTATTAGCTTGCTAGATTAAGTGCTCGGTTGATTGATTAAGCTAAGGGTAGTATATGGGTTAGAATAGTTTGGAATCTTCATTATTTGGTTGCCGAAGTAAAAGAAAAATAAGATAGAGATCCTAGTTTAGTTAAGTTGAAAGAGGCAGTTAGAGACCAAAAGGTGAAGGTTTTCTCCCAAGGGGGATATGGTGTTCTTCGTTGTCAAGGTAGGTTATGTGTTCAGTGTCGCTACAAAAAAACAAAATTTAGGAACAGATTGGTAGCAATAAGTCCTTGTCCGTCTCTAATTAACGATGCATTGGCAACAAAATAGAACTTTTATCACTAATTAAAATAAAATTAGCAGCCGAATTAGTGATGAATTAGCGATAGAAAGTAAAATATGTTGGTATATTTTGGTGGTAAAGATTGGTGCCTTTATTTTGGTGACAAAATTAGCGACATAAAAGGGAGGAAATTTTTTTTGACAAGGTGGAGACGGAAATAGGAACGAAAATACTGTCACTGAAATTATTTTACCATTTTAAAAAATATATTAGAAATTATTCTAATGGAAAAAGGTATTTTGAGGTATTTGTTCTTAAAGGCTTAATAAATAATTAGCAACAGATATAATATCTGTTGTTGAATCTGTCACCCTACCAATTAAATATTGGGGCAAACTTTTTTATTTCACTTTGTTCCAACACTTAGGCATCCTCCGCCTCTTTTCAAAATAGACTCTCCTTTCCTTTTTCTCTCAATTGAGAAAAGGGAATCGCTCAATCTCAATCAACAAGGCTATTAAACTCTCAATTTTAAATCTAAATTAGAGGTACGATTCTAAATCTTGTAATGTGAATTGTTTTTCCTCTCTCAATTTCTTAATTTCTAAGTTAAAAGTCACTTGTAAATGATAGATTTAGGGTTGTTTGAGCTCTTTAACTTAGGGTTGTTCGATTATTGTGTTAAAAAGTTTGATAAATGGTTATTTACTCGAAATGGGAACTGGATTTTTCCTTAGAATTTCTGTTTGTGGGGTTTTTAATATTTTCTGTTGCATGTTCATTAATCTCAAATTTCTTTAAAAGAATTTCTATTTGTGTGGTATAATTTTTACTTTTTTGTGTACACTGATTATGTTAGGTTCTATTTGTGGGTTGTTTGAGCGCTTTCACTTAGGTTTGTTCTATTATTGTATTGAAAAGTTTGATTAATGGTTATTTAATCAAAATGGGAACCGTATTTTTTCTCGAAATTTCTATTTGTGGGGTTTTTGGTATTTTCTATTGCATGTTCATTAATCTCAAATTTCTTCAACAAATTTTCTATTTGTGTGGTGTAATTTTCATCTTTTTGTGTATACTGATTATGTGAGGTTGTACTTAGTGTGTTACATGTTCAAAAAAGTAGAAAACATAGAGTCATTTGGGTCATTTTTATTTATTGTTAATCTAATTTTTTGTAAACAACAAAATATACTATATTTCATTTTCCTCTACAATTGTGTAATTTTCATAATCATCTTCTCTTTTGTTGAGTAGACTGTTTCATGTTTGTAAAGTATTATTTCACGTTTCTAGAGGATTGTAGTAATGCCTTGAGAAATTGTCAATTGTGTAGACTGTCAAATTGTGTAGATAGTTGTGCAGACTATAAAAGTTATGTAGAGTTTTCATGTTTCTAGAAGATTGTAGTAATGCCTTGAGAAATTGTCAATTGAGTTTTCTATAGTATTTTGCCATGATTTCTTAATTACTATGATATACTGTCTATCGGAAATATCCTGGTAAGGTTTACATACACGTTATTCTTCCGCAGATGCCATTTGTGGGATAACACTTGGTATATGTTGTTGTTGTTTTTCTTAATCTGATGGTGTTGTTATGCTTTGAATTTTCAGAGAGACCCACGAAGGATACCAGCAAGTGCCAGAAAGTGAGATAGCAACTATTTGGTACTATCACATTTTCCCTTTTAAATGATTCTGAATTCGTTTTTAATATGTTTCTCTGTTGTCATTTGTGTTCTTGAGTATTCGTGAAATCGTCTCAACTTGCAGTAATCTCTCGAATGTTAAATATTAAGATGGAGAATGCTATGTCACAAAAGGGTTGTAACCAAATGATGCATTTGTTTAAAGAGGCTTTATGGGAGCTAGAACGTAGCTTAGGTTTACCGGTTGACAAGATTGACTGTTGTGAATCGGGATGTATGTTGTATTGGGAAGACGATGAACATCTTACCTCTTGTAAATTTTGTGGCAAAGAGAGGTATAAGAATTGAGTTGGCTCTCGTAAGAGAAAATGGTCCCTTACAAAAGGATGTATTATTTTCCTTTGATTCCTAAATTGAAGAGATTATATGCATCCCATACTACAGTTGCTGACACAAGATGGAATCATGAACATATAAAAGAGGATGGTGTAATGCATCATCCATCAGACTCTGAAGCTTTGAAGAACTTCATTAAAACTCATCCTTTTTTTGCCGATTAACCAAGAAATGTAATGTTGGGGTTATTTACTGATGATTTCTAGCTATTCAGTCGCCATTAATTTTCGCTCCATATAATTACGTTCAGGGATGTGCATGAAAGAGGATTATATGTTCTTAACCGTCATTGTTCCAGGGCCAAACAATCCCAAACATAAAATTGATGTTTATCTGTAACCTCTAATAAAGGAATTGACCTTGTTATGGGAGACACGTGTAGAAACATTTGATATCTCCAAAAAAATAAACTTTTTAATTGAGGGCAACTTTGATGTGGATAATCAGTGGCTTTTCATCATATCTATGTTATCAGGATGTAGTACTGCAGGTAAGTTTGCTTGTACTTATTTTATAGAGGAAACATAATCCTTTAGATTACAACATGGTCAAAAAAACATCATGGTTTGACTGTCACAGAATGTTTCTTGACCAACATCATCCATTGAGGAGATCATAAAAAAATTTTCTTAAAGGTCGGACTGTCAAAAGATCACCACCACCCTACAGAACTGGAGAGGAAATATTAAATCAAATTTGTGATTTGGGGAAAAGAAGAGTAATAGAGTTAGATCTAGACAAAGTTAATCAGAGAATATGTAGTTCTTGTGGATTAAAAAATTGAAGCATCTTTTGGGATTTTCCTTATTGGAGTTCTAACATGATTTGACATAACCTCTATGTCATGCATTTTGAGAAAAACTTCTCTGATAATGTATTTAATACAGTCCTCAATATTGATAAGAAAACCAAAGATGATTGTAACGCCTCGGGTCTGCACCCTGGATGTCACACATTGCTCATAATCCCGAATAACCACAAGCTAACCCATGACTGGTACCTGCTGTAATCACTGAATAATAATACTGTAATAATGTGGAAATTTGGCAAAAACTACCATAAGGTTTAAAACTGAATCAAATACTAATATGTAAATACTGAGCTGAGTTCTATACTTAGCTGGATGACTGTATCTGATAGTCCTGATTTTGAAACTAAACCAAGGTTTTTATATTGAGTCTGAAACTGAAACTGTAGGAGTGTTCATCTAACTGACATACCCCGATTGTTAACTGAGTTGGGGTCCAACCTGTAACCCCAGTTGGAAGGCTGTTAGCACCTTGCCAAGGTATACTAACAGTGGCTATGAGTTAAGCCTCTCTGAAAGGAAGCCCTTTCGTTAACCCTCGCTGGCATGAAAACTCCTACAAGATGTATCAACCTTAGACTGGCAGGAAGATATCTCAACCTACGCAGGCTACGCAGGTCTGTAACGCGGGGATTGCTACTAAGGATCAAACCCTTTACTGACAAGAGTGCCCCCATCCCTGGGTTCACTCAGTGCTAATTCCTACTCCTAACTAAATAGACACTGAACTGATTTCTATACTGTACTAGGCTTGACTGAACTGTTACTTATCGTGTTGTCTAACTGAACTGAACTAAGCTCACTGAGTTCTATCAACAGACTGAGTACGCTGAATTTTGTTAGCTGACTGAACACTACTGTACATGACATCACTGAGACTATTCTGAAACAACTATAAATCTTGGTAAATAGCTAGATTGTCGGGTATTAGATTCTGCCAGGACTCAATTGCATAAATTATAAAATATAGCACAATCTTGAAAGCATAACAACTAGACACTTTGTAACAATTTATCCATTTAGGCATTTTATCAAACACTTGCATGGTATAAACTTGTATACATACTAGCATGTTGTGATTTTACTATTCAACTAACAAGAATATTTTATCAAACACTTGGGGAGCACAATCTATGTATATAGTGATGAACAACATGTAGGCATCATGATTACCAATCTCAACTTATAAATTCGTGGGGTTTTGACATGAGTCCACATACCAATACATCATTAATTAATTCACATGAAACTTGAATTAGATCATGGATTAGAAACCCAAGTAACAGCATAATCATGAATACAACCAAATTCAATATGAAATTTATGATAACAATCAACTTGTAGTTTGAAAGAGATTCTTGAACTCCAAGGATAGAATAAAACCCTTGGATAAACACATAATATACCTTGGTAAGTAAATTCATAAAGATTGATGGTGTGTTCTTGAAGCTTGAATTTGAAATAGAATTCCCCTAGAGTTTGTTCTTGACAAAACTTTGAGAAAAAATAAGGGATTTTTCATTTAGAGAGGCTTAATCTCGTGTTTTTAGGGATGATTAAGGGTGGGAAAATGACCCAAATACCCCTTCGGATGCAAAGTTTTAATGACTGAAAATATCCCCAGTGACGCAGTGAGTGATGCACCGCGTCGATGGCATCAACACGATGACCATCGCAGTACGTCGAGTTTGCATTTGTTCAGTGGAATTGCACTAAAAGTAGGGGGAAAATTATCCATCGATGCGATGGGAGATGCGACGCATCAAAATCGCGTCGACCCACTATTTTGGCCACTTGAATATGATTCAAACGAGGTCTAAAAAGTTTGAAACTCACCCGAAGTAAACTATTGACATGCCTGGTCATGATTCAATCCAAGGATCGATATTTTAAGGTCATAAGGGTTGTAAAATAAGATCGCCAAATTATGAAGGCTAAAATAATTCTAGGTGTAAACACTTAGCTGAAATTTCTAAGTCTAGGACCTATTTTCAAGCTTTAACGAACTAAGTTAAGCTTAGGATTTTGTGGGGTCTTATAATATCTCCTCCTTGGGAACATTCATCCTCGAATGAGACTGACTAAGCTGAGAATACTAATAGACTAAATTTACATACTGATCATGCATAACTGAAGTATGATTTCATGACTGAATCTACTGATATACTGAACTATCATACTGACATGCATAATTGAAGAATGACTGAGTTCTGAAGACATGACACATGACTGAGCTGTTTCTTGAAGGTATGCATGATATAAGAATGTTGTGCAACTAAACCGATACAGAGTTGTAACGGTAATCAGAGCATGGAACTGAGTAAATTCAAGGAAAACTATTACCTTGAGCTGAGTCTAAGTTTGTGGAGAAGAGGTGAGGATACTTGGTCCGCATATCTGCTTCTACTTCCTAAGTAGCTCCCTCAACGGACTGATTCCGCCAAAGAACTTTAACTAGACGAACCTCTTTGTTCCTTAGTCTGCGGACCTGAAAATTAAGAATTTTGACTTGGTTTCTCATAAGAGAGGTTATTCTGGACATCAATGTCCTCTATCGGGACTACAACTGCTGGGTCACCTATACGCTTCTTTAGCACGGAGACATGAAACACTGGATGCACTAAAGCTAAATCTGAAGGCAACTCAAGCTCATAAGCTACTTTTCCAAAACGGCTGAGAATTCGATAAGGACCAACATATTGGGGACTGAGCTTCCCCTTTTTGCCAAACCTCTTCACTCCTTTCATCGGAGAGACTTTCAAATACACATAGTCACCAATCTTAAACTCGAGATCCTCTCTTCACACATTGGCAAATGATTTATGTCGAATCTGATCTATCTTAAGCCTTTCCCTGATCAACTAAACTTTTCCAAAGGTATCAAATACCAAGTAAGGCCCTACCAATATGGCCTCACCGACTTCAAATCAACCAATGGGAGATCTACATCTTCTCCCATAGATCGCCTTAAATGGAGCCATCTGGATGCTGGATTAATAACTTTATTATATGCGAACTCAATTAAGGACAAGTGGTCATCCCAACTACTCTTAAAGTCAATGGCATACACTTTTAACATATCTTCCAAAGTATGAATGGTCCTTTCTGCTTAACCACCTGTCTGAGGGTGGAAGGCTATACTGAGGTGAACATGGGTACCAAGACCCTTTTAGAATACTTTCTATAAGTAAGAGGTAAACTGATTACCTCTATCTAAGATAATGGATATTGGGACTCTGTGTAACCTGACCAATTCTCTGATATAGAGTTTGGCATAGTCCTTCGCTAAATAGTAATTATGAACTGGAAAGAAGTAACCTGATTTGGTCATCCTTTCTATAATGACCCAAATAGAATCGTGTTAACGACGAGTATAAGGCAAACCCGTCAGAAAGTCCATGTTCACTTCTTCCCATTTTTATGTGGAAATACTGATTCCTACATGGAACCACAAGGTCTTTGGTGCTCTATCTTAACCTGCTGACACATAGAGCACTTAGCTACAAACTCTGGAATGTCCCTCTTCATCCCACTTCACCAATATATCTCCCGTAAATCATAGTACATCTTAGTAGCCCCTGGATGAATAGCGTAATGCGCACCATGCGCTTCTGTAGGAATTCGTTGCCTCAAGTCATCTACACCTGGTACGTATCATCGACCCTGGCAATGCAACACACCATCTTCCCCTTAGAAGAAAACCTCTACTTTTTTTATCTCTAACTAACTCTTTCAACTTAACTAGATTGGGATCTCTGTCCTACTTTCATTCACTTCGAAAACCAAAGATGATTCTGAACTATTCTGCACCCACAACCCTCTGCTGAATCAACTAAGTAAACACCTAGTTCCGAAAGCTGATGAACTTCCTGAACTAATTTCCTCTTACCATCCTCCACGTGAGCAATACTACCCATAGACATCCTACTGAGAGCAGCAGCCATAACATTGGCCTTGTCCGAATGATACAAAACACTCATCTCGTAGTGTTTCAACAACTCTAACCACCTTCTCTAACATAGGTTTAGATCTTTTAGACAAAACACATACTGCAGGATCTTGTGGTTTGTAAACACATCTACATGTACCCCATACAAATAATGCCTCCAAATCATTAAGGCAAACACAACAGCTGCTAATTCAAGATCCTAAGCGGGGTAATTCTTTTCATGGGGATTAAGCTGTATAGAGGCATAGGCTATGGCCTTACCTATCTGCATCAAAACACACCCCAAACCAACTCTGGAAGCATCATAATAAACCATAAACCCAGTTGAACCATCTAGTAGAATTAAAATTGGGGTTGTAGTAAGTCGAGTCTTTAACTCCTGAAAACTCTTCTCATAAGAATTTGACCAATGGAATTTTACTTCTTCTAATTCAATCTGGACATGGGGGATGTAATAGAAGAAAATCCTTCAACAAACCATCGGTAATAGCCAGCCAAACACAAGAAACTCATGATATCTGATGGAGAGATAGGTTTGGTCAAGTTTCTCACTGCTTCAGTCTTTTAATGACCAACTCTAATGCCATCACTGGAAAATATATGACCAAGGAAAGCTACTGAACTTAGCCAAAATTTACACTTACTAAATTTGGAAAACAACTAATGGGCTCTGAGAGTTTGTAGTACTATTCTGAGATGGTCCGCATGATCATGTTCGTTGTGAGAGTAGACAAGAATGTCATTAGTGAAGACTATAACGAATATGTCTAAGTACTACTTGAACACATGGTTTATCATGTCCATGAAGGCTGCTAGAGAATTGGTAAGACCAAATGACATGACTAGGAATTCAAAGTGACCATATCGAGTTCTAAAAGCTATCTTCAGAATATCATATTCTCTGACTCTGAGCTAATGATAGCCTGATCTGAGGTCTATCTTAGTAAAGTAATTGGCACCCTGAAGTTGGTCAAACAAGTCATCGATCCTGGGAAGTGGATACTTGTTTTTTACTCTGACTTTATTTAACTGATGGTAGTCAATACATATTCTAAGAGAACCATCTTTCTTATGCACGAATAGAACTGGTGCACCCCAAGGAGATATGTAGGGTCTGATGAATCCCTTATCTAGGAGATCCTTCAACTGATCCATTAACACTTTGAGTTCTAGTGGGGCTATTCTATATGGAAGAATATAGATAGGCTGAGTATCTGGAAGAAGGTCAATTCCAAAGTCAATTTCCCGCTTGGGAGAGACTCTAGGAAGATCTTCAGGAAATACATCTGGAAATTCACATTCTATTATGACTGACTCAAGATTAAAGGTCTCTGAGCTAGAGTATTTAACTCGTACGAGATAATAAACACACCCCTTAGATATCATTTTCCTCGCCCTAAGGTAGGAAACAAGCTGACCCCTGAATGCTGAAGTTCTACCCCTCTACTCAAGGAGAGATTCATTTGGAAATTGAAAATGGGCAACTTTTTTTCTGCAGTCAACTGAAGCATAGTATGAATGAAGCCAATCCATGCCAAGAATGACATCAAAATTGGTCATATCTAATAATACTAAGTCTGTTGAAGTGACTTTCTGAGATACCATAACCAGACAGTTCCTGTATACTTTCAAGCTATGATAGATTTACCCGCTGAGGTAGATATAGAGAAAGGCTCTGCTAGGATTTTAGAGCTAACTCCAAAGTCAATAGCTATATAAGGAGTTACAAAGAACAAGGAAGCTCCTAGATCTAGCAAAGTATAAACGTGTAAATGATAAACTTGTAACATACCAGTGACCACATCAGGAGAAATTTCCTAATTCTGTCGGGATTAGAGTACATAAAACCTTCTTGGGTGTTGGCTACTGGTGGCACTGAAAGCGGCACCCTACTGATTCGGGCAACCATACTGAGCTGAAGAACGATTATATGAAATCTACGAACCCATCAGAGGACACTCTCTGACCCTATGGTCTGGATTTTCACATCTGAAACATACATCACTGCCAGCCCTACAGACACCCTAGTAGTTTTTGCCACACTTCTAGCAAAAAATATTTGTTCAAGAACTGCTAACACTACCCTGAGGTTTAGGGCCTGGTGCCTTATCTTTATTGCCGTCTCTGAATTTCAGTAGTTGAGCACTCACTAAAAACGAAGATGGAACTTATTTAATTAATCAAATCATAGAAATATACTAATTTAATAAAATAAAATAATTTTTTGATTAAAAAATAAAATATTTTCTAGTAATGATGGAGATGGTTTGTAATGGTGATGGTATAAGATTTTGGGTGAAACGGAGAATGATTCCCACCCTATGACTTAGGCTAAGTGAAATTGAAGCTACCTATTCTAGCTCTCTTATTCTCCCTTTCTTTCTCCTTATTCTTAGCCTCTTCTATCTACTGAGCATAGACCATGAGTCTGGATATATCTATTTCCTTAATCAGTATTGTAGTCCTGCACTCCTTAACCACACTGTTAGATACCTTAGACATAAACTTACTCATCTTAGATCTACTATCTGTTACCACATGAAGGGCATATCTAGCTAACTGAGTAAACTTGAAAGAATACTCTTTTACAGCCATGTTTCCCTATTTCAGATTAATAAAATCCAGAACCTTCTATTCTCTCAACTCCAGTGGGAAGAACCTACCTAGAAAAGCAGTTCGAAACTCCTTTCATTCAATGGGCCCTGCATCTGTGGCCTTCTCTACCTTCCACTGCTTGAACCATGAGTGGGCCACATCCTGCAACTGATATGTGGCCAACTCAGCACTCTCACTCGCAGTCACCACTATAATATTTGTGATTTTTTGCACCTAATCTAGGAATTCCTATGGGTCCTCATCTAACTTAGACCAAGTAAAGAACAGAGGGTTCATTCGGGTGAAGTCCCAAATTCTAGATGTAATAGTACTGGCCACTAGGTTAGCTGGAACGGTAGCTGGGCATTCATTTTGGGCTAACACAGAATGAGCTAGAGTGGTGAAAGCTACTCTAAATTTTGTGTGGGGGACATGCTCATCCAGGGATCTACCTGAATGGGCGGAGGTGCTAGCTGGTTTTCTGTTATCCTTTTATTGCTCTATTTGGGAGGCATGTTCTGTAAACAGAAGTAAGAAAAGGATTAGACTCAGAGTGTAACTTGAGCTCATGTTTACTCGCACAATATGAATACTAAAAGAAGGGAAACTTTTCCTAAAATGCCTCATAGCCTCTTGTCCATAAGTGTGGCGCACTGCACACCCATGCACAGGACTCTACTAGACATGGCTTTCAGACTTCCTAGGACTCTATTGTACCTTAGGCTATGATACTAAGTTTCAAATGCCCTGGGTCTGTACCCCAGATGTCACACGATGCTCATAATCTCGAAAGATCACAAGCTAACCCATGACTAGTACCTACTGCATACACTGAATAATAATACTTTAGTAATGCAAAAATTTAGCAAAAACTACCATAAGGTTTAAAACTGAATCAAGTACTAATATGTAAATACTAAAAACAGAACATCTGATAATCATATATGAAAAATTGAATAACTTCTTGAAATAATCTAGTTTCAAGAGCCTCTAACTAATTTGTCTGAATGTGGAGTTGATGGGACAAGCCCCCAACTAACTTCGAATAATAAGGTACTGATAAACTAAAATAATACTCTACCCTCAAACTATAAGGACTCACCACTAAATCTGCTGCTGATAATCTAGGCTGCTAAGTACGGTCAGGAGCCCGTACGTCTGTACCTATAATATAAGACATCATATCGCAAAAGAAAGATATGTGTCAGTACTTTGAATATATGGTATGCTAGGTGAGGTAAGGATGAATGCATGGGTTCATATGCATGAACAATAACTAACCGAATGACATGAATATAACTAAATGAGAGTACATGTATATCTGAAACTACAGTAAATATTGATATACAATGCTATGCATATAACTAAGTATACTGTAACTGAGATTTCATTAACACTGGTTAATGAGTTGTGAAAGCTGAATAACTGATATCTAAGTTTATAGATACTATATTACTATTAACTGAGTGACTATTTCTGATAGTCCTGATTCTATAGAACTGAACTGAGTTATATACTTAGATGGGTGACTGTATCTAATAATCTTGATGCTAAAACTGAACTGAGGTTTTTATACTGAGTCTGAAACTGAAGTTGTAGGAGTATTCATCTAACCGACATACCCCAATTGTGAACTGAGTTGGGGTCCAACCTGAGACCCCAGTTGAAAGGGTGTTAGAACCATGCCAAGGGATACTAACAATGGCTATGAGTTAACCCTCTTTGACAGGAAGTCCTTTCGTTAACCCTCACTGGGAGGAAAACTCGTATGAGATGTATCAACCCTAGACTAGTAGGAAGATATATCAACCTACGCTGGCTACATAGTTCTGTAACATAGGGATTACTACTAAAGGTCAAACCCTTTACTGACAAGAGTGGCCCCATCCCTGGGATCACTCAGTGTTGTTTTCTACTCCCAACTAAATAGACACTGAACTAATTTCTAGACTGTACTAGGCTTGACTGAACTATTACTAATTGTGCTGTCTAACTAAACTGAACTAAGTTCACTGAGTTCTATCAACTAACTGAGTACGCTGAATTCTGTTAACTGACTAAATACACTGAGATTTGTAACTGAATAAATACTATTGTACGTGCCATCGCTAAGACTATTTAGAAACTTTTATAAATTTAGGTAAACAGCTAGATTATCGAGTATTAGATACCCCCAGAACTCAATTGTGTAAATTGTAAAACATAGCACAATATTGAAAGCATGACAATTCATGGAAGGAAACCCTTGGATGAACACCCAACATACCTTGGTAAGTAAATTTGTGAAGATTGATGGTGTGTTCTTGAAGCTTGAATTTGAAATAGAATTCTCCTAGGGTTTATTCTTAAGAAACTTTGAGAAAGAATGAGGAATTTTACCTTTAGAGAGGCTTAATCTCGTATATTGGGGATGATTAAGGGTGGGAAAATGACCCAAATATCTCTCTAGACGTGGAGTTTTAATGACTAAAAATATGTCCAGTGACGCAGTGAGCGACGCACTACATCGATGGTATCAATGTGATAACCATCATGCCACATCAAGTTTGTATTGGTTCACTGAAATTGCACTGAAATATGGGGAAAAATTATCCGTCGATGCGATGCGTCATTCCATAATTTGGCCACTTGAATATGATTCGAAAGAGGTCCAAAAAATCTAAAACTCACCCGCAGTAACCTATTGACACACCTGATCATGATTCAATCCAAGGATCGATATTTTATGGTCATAAGAGTCGTAAAATAAGATCGCCAAATTATGAAGGCTAAAATAATTCTAGGTGTAAACACTTAGCTGAAATTTCTAAATCTGGGACCTCTTTTCAAGCTTTAACGGACTGAGTTAAGCTTAGGATTTGGGTAGATGTCCAGACACAACTACAAAAAGGTTATTTGGTATGAAAAATCATGATTGTCATATGTTCATGCAATGATTGGTGCCTATTGCTTTTTGTGAACTACTTTCAAATAATGTATGGCAGACACTTACAGACTTGAGCTTATTTAAAAGATCTTACATCGACTACTCTCTGAGTGGATGACATAGAGAGATTACTGTGAGATATTCCACAAATCTTGTGCAAGTTAGAACGTATATTTCCTCCTTGGTTCTTTGACTCAATGGAACATCTTCCTTTGTACCTTCCATATGAAAAAAAGATTATTGGACCTATACAATATCGATGGATGTACCCTTTTGAAAGGTAATGCAAATTTTTATGTTGAACTTATGACAATTATGTTATTATTAACTTTTCAAATAGGATGGTTTATCCATTTATCTATTTAGGTATCTTGGAACTCTTAAAAGAATAATTGAGAATAAAGCAAGTGTTGAGGGTTCCATAGGTGAAGCATACTTGATGACAAAGTCAACACTATTATTTTCTTATTATTTTGAACCACAATCATAATGTGGATCATAATAATGATGGTGTTATTTTGGAAAATTTGAAGGAAATTTATGAATATTCATCCATCTCTATCGATTATGGGGAGAATCAAAAAAGAGGAAATTAACTCTTGAAGAAATCAAGGTTGCCAACTTACCTTTTACTAAATTGTGAAAAGGTTGAGCCATATGTGAGGTAACAAAATTTAGTTGTATCAAATTAATTTTATAATCATATTCATATATCATGAATTGAAATTGAACTTATGTTCTTTCAATGAAGTAGGTTTGTGCTACATTTGCAAGAAGAATTTCCAAATGTCTCTCAAGATCAGATAAATGAGAGCCTTGTAGAAAATTTTTCTATATGGTTTGAGGAATATGTAATGATTCAAAAATTAAGATCTTCTATACAATTATGCACTTAAATTGACTTATGAAATTGAAATAAATTTTATAATCTTCTAAATAGGTCAGACTCAATCATATTGAGAATGAATTCCTACGTAGTCTTGCTCGTGGACCATTGATAAGCGCTACATCTCATTTAGTGTACTTTGTTAATGGATACAAGTTTTACACAGATTTTCATGGTAGCATAAGATCAATAATGAATAGTGGAGTTTGTATCTCTAATCCAAATTTTGGTGATTTCTATGGGCAAATAAAAGAGATTATAGAAGTGGAATATCCTGAAGCACCTTTAAAGTGAATTTTACTATTAAAATATGAATGGTTTGACCCAACTATGAATATTGGTATTAAAAAGAATAATCAGTATAAATTAGTTGATACTAACCATTGTCAGCGATATAAAAAATATGGACCTTTTATTTTGGCAATTCAAGCAACTCAAGTGTGTTATGTGTCTTATCCTAGAAAGAAAAAGGACAAGGATGATTGGAAATCTGTATTAAAGGTCAAACCTTGAAATGTTATTGAATTACCCGATGAGGAAATTGAGACAGTTATAGAACTGAATATTCCATTTCAAGTTAAAGAAGTTCAAGTCTATGAGATAAATATGAATGTTGTCCCGGATGAAAGTATACACTTACATGATCCAAATGGTAGATTAATTGAAATGGATGAACTCATTACTAATGGTTTATTGCAAGAGCATCATGAGATCCAAGATGATGCTACAGAAAAAGAGTATTAAATCGAGGAAATTAAGGATGATAAAGAGGAAGATTTTGAAGAAGACACGGATAGTGATTAGTGCTTGATAAAAAAATGCTACTGTATCTTAATTTTATTTTGTGAGCAGTAATTTTGTCTAACTAATATCATTTTCTTTGTCTCTTCTCGTTGTTTACTCAAAACTTATTGCTAAAGCTATTTTGACACTCTGCTTATCAATTTTTGACTCTTTTATTTCTCATCTATGTTTTTAGGCTATAATTGTGCTTTTCTTTTGCTTTCTGTACAAGTTTTTTGTAAAGATGCAAAAATTGATGTTAAAAAGTAGATTATCTACCATCTCTGATTCCCCCTCCCCACACACACACACACATATTTTTGTGAGTATCCTGTACTTAGATAGGATTTAGTGTACATATTTATTACAGATTTGACTGATCTAAAAAGAGAAAGATGAGCTTTTCTTTTTTGGATCAGATTTGTGCTTTTACATTTTTTGATACCCTATCTACATATTGTTGTCTAGTTCTTTTGGTATTATTAAGTTTTAATCTTATTTTCACTTACCTAATATAGTTTTTTATAGATATGGCTAGAGGTAAAGGTTGAGATCACGGAAGCACAGGGCGTGTAGGCAAGTCTCTAATTAGGAGTAATCCTGATGTTACTGCAAACATACCTACTATTCTCACTCCTACTATTGTTAGTCCTCAAACTGGTGTTAGTCCTTAAGCTGGTGGCATAGATAGTCAAGATGATACAAATCAAGTTCAGCCATTGGTTCCTCAAAAAGAAAGATCATTTTAAATATTTACATCCTCTAAGGTGACTATGACTACTGGGTAACCAATGCATTTCTTTAGCGAGGAGACGTGGAATACTGGGTGTACTGAAGCTAGATGTGAAGGCAACTCGAGCTTATAAGCAACCTTTCTAAAAAGACTAAGAATTCTATAAGGACCGACATATCGGGGACTGAGTTTTCCCTTCTAGCCGAACCTCTTTACTCCTTTCATAGGAGAGATTTTTCAATAACACAAAATCACCAATCTCAAAATCGAGATCCTTTCTCCTAAAAACTGCATATGATTTTTGTCAGCTCTAGGCAGCCCTAAGCCTTTCTCTAATCATCTGAACCTTCTATAAGGCATCAAAAACTAAGTCAGGACCTACTACTGTGGCCTCACCTACCTCAAACCAACCAATTATAGATCTGCATTTCCTACCATAGAGAGCTTTAAATGGAGTCATCTGAATATTGGAATAATAGCTGTTATTGGATCCGAATTCGATCAAAGGCAAGTAGGCATCCCAACTACCCTTAAAATTGATAACACAAGATCTTAGCATATCTTCTAGAGTCTGAATGATAGCTTCTTTCCAGAAATAAGAGGTATACTGGAATCTTTATCTAAGATAATACATATTAGGACACCGTGTAACCTAACCAGCTCTCCGATATAGAGTTTGGTGTAGTCCTCGGCTAAATAGGAGTTATGGACTGGAAAGCAATGAGCTGATTTGGTCATCCTATCGACAATAACACATATAGAATCTTGTTGATGACGAGTACGAGGAAAACCCATCACAAAGTTCATGTTCACTTCTTCCTATTTCTATGTGGGAATACTAAACTCCTGCATAGACCCACTAGGCTTCTGGTGCTCAATCTTAACCCTTTGGTATCATTTTTCTCGCTCTAAGGTATGAAATCAACTGACCCTTAAGATTTGTGGTAATACCCCTCCATTTAAGGACTGGTTCATTTGGAAACTGAAAATGAACTATTCTATTTCTATAATCAACTGAGGCATAGCATGAAAGGATCCAATCTATGCTGAGAATGACATCAAAATCTGCATCTCTAGCTCTACAAGGTCTACTATATAACTTTCTGAGATATCATAACTGGACAGTTCTTGTATACCCATCGGTCTATGATCGATTTACCCACTGGGTAGAAATTGAGAAAAACTCTGTTAGGATTTCTGGACTAACTCCAAAGTTAACAGCTATATAAGGTGTTACGAAAGATAAAGAAGATCCTGGATCTAATAAGGCATAAACATGTAAATGAAAGATCTGTAACATACCAGTGACCACATCAGAAGAATTTTTCTGATCTTGTCTAGACTGAAGTGCATAAAGCCTTTTTGGGCGATGCCCACTGGTGGCACTGGAAGCGGCACCTTGCTGATTTGAGCGATCGGACTAAGTTGGGGGACAGTTATGCTGACCCTTAGAACCTGACTGAGGACAATCTTTGACTCTATGTCCTGGGTTGCCACACCCACAATAAAAATCACTGCCAGTTCTGCAGACACCCTTGTGGTTTCTACCACATGTTTGACGAAGAGGATTTGTTTGAGCACTGCTAACATTACCCTGAGATTTAGAGCCTAGCGCCCTATCTTGGTTACCATTTTTGAACTTAGGAACTGGAGCACTGGCTGAGGACGGAGTTGGAACTGAAGATTTCAGGCAAAACTGGGAACAGTTACCGCCCTCTGAATCAGGTTAATTAAAATTAAAGCTACTTATTCTAGCTCTCTTGTTCTGCCTCTCTCTATCTCTCTGATCTTAGCCTCTTCTATCTGCTGAGCATGGACCATGATCCTAGATATGTCCACTTCCTTAATCAACATCATTGTTCTGTACTCCTTAACCATACTATCTAACACCCCAGATACAAACTTGCTAGTTTTGGACCTACTGTCTGCTACTACATGGGAAGCATACCTGGATAACTAAGTAAACTTGAGGGAATAGTCTTTCACACTCCTACCGCCCTGCTTGATATTGATGAACTCTAACACCTTGGCTTCTCTCAGCTCTAAGGGAAAGAATCTCTCTAGAAAAGCAGTAGCAAACTCTTCCCACTCTATGGGCTCTGCATCTGTGCCCTTGTCTACCTTCCACTGCTTAAACAATGTATGAGCTACATCTTGTAGCTGATAGGTAGCTAACTCAGCACTCTTAATGGAATTCACTCCCATGATATCTCTGACTTTTTGAACCTGATCGAGAAACTCCTGTGGATCCTCTTCTGACTTAGATCCTGAGAATAGGGGAGAATTCATTCGGGTAAAGTCCTAAATCTTGGATACAATAGTATTGGCTACTAGATTGGCCTGAAAAATAGTTGGTCGTTCATTCTGAACTGCTATGGAATTAGCTAGAGTAGTGAATGCAGCTCAAAATTTTGTAGAGAGACATGCTCATCCAGGGGATCTGCCTGAACGGGTTGAGGTGCTGACTAATTTCTGATTCTTCTTTCAATAGACTTTTTGAGAGGCATGTTCTATAAATAAAAAAGAGGAAACGGATTAGACTGAGAGCTTAACTTGATCTCATGATCGCTCTCACAACATGAATACTAAAAGAAAGGAAATTGTTACCTAAAATAGCTTATAGCCTTCTGTCCATAAATGTGGTATGTTATATACCCATGCACAAGACTCTACTTGATGCGGCTTTTTAGACTCTTTAGGACCCTACCTTAGGCTCTGATACCAAGTTTGTAACGCCCTGAGTCTGTACCCCAGATGCCACATGGTGCTTATGACCCCAAAGGGACACAAGCTAACCCAAGACTGATATCTTCTATGAGCACTAAATAATAATACTATAATAAATGTGGAAAAATAGGCTAAAATTCCATAAGATTCAAAATCTGTAAATACAAATAAAGAATATCAACTGATAATAGCAATCTGTAAAACTGAATACTGTCTGAAAGTCTAGTTTGAAAAGCCTCTAAACTGAACTGTCTAAATGTGGAGTTGATGGGACAATCCCCAACTAACTCCATCTACTGAAAGACTACATTTACTGAGAAACTGAAATAATAAAACATCCTTGATAGATGAGGACTCATAACTAACTCTGACACTGCTAGTTGAGTCTGAATCTATATATACACTGTCGGGAACCTGAGCGTATGAACCTATGATATAAGACATCACAGCGCAAAGAAAGAGTATGCATCAGTATGTAGAATGTACTGGTATGCTAGATGAGGTAAGGCTGAATACAGGGGGACATATGCATAAACAATAACTGACTAAATGATATAGAGTAACTGAATATGAGAGTACATAGGTAACTGATACTGCTGTAAAAACTAAGTATGCACGACTGTGCATATAAATGAATACTATGATAGTGCCCATCTAAATCTAGGTCCTGAATTTTGATACTGAGTAACTAATATCTGAAGTTACTGAAAACTTAGTTACTGATATTGGATGACTATATCTAACAGTCCTGATTCTGTAGAACTGAATTGAGTTCTATTCTGAAGACTGAGACTAAAATTGTGGGAGGTAATTATCTAACCAACATGCCCTAAATAAGATAAGATAACTGAGTTGGCGTCCAACCTGTGACCCCAGTTGGAAGGGTGTCAATACCGTGCCACGGGTAAAGACACTGAAGAGTTACCCTCATCTGGCAGGTACTCAAATGAGAATGGTGAAACCTTAATCTAGCAGGTTAAAACACCTCATCAACCCTCATCTGGTTAGTTTAATGTCTCAAACTACACTGTCTACGTAGTTATGGAATGCAAGGATTGCTTCTAAGGATCACACCCTATACTGGCAGGTGAGCCCTCATTCTTGGGTTCAGTTGGTGTTGAATCCTACTTCCAACTAAAAGATACTGAACTGAGTATACTGAACTCAACTGGATTGATACTGAGTTTACTGAGTTTTCCTGAGTTCTATAACTGGCTGAGAGTACTACTGAACGTGACATGATCGATATTTTGTAACTAACATTGGCTCTAGGTAAATAGCTAAATTTTTGGGTATTAAGTACCCTCAGGACTCGATATCATAAACAAAGGCATAGCATAACCTTGAATAACATAACAATGTTCACTTGATCATAATTTATTCATAGAGATATTTCATCAAACACTTGTAATGCATTAACTTGTACATGAATGGGGAATACATGCTATCATGTTATAATGGCACTATTTCATGCACATAGGCATTTTATCAAACACATGGGGAGGCATAACTAAATCATTAAATCATAAACACTTAGGGTTGACATGGTTTCAACAATCAACTTACAAATTGAATGGTTTATCATGAATATCATGTAAATCAACACATACTAGGATCAATTCTTGGAACTTGTAATTTAAATCATGGATCAAAACCCAATAATAACATGAACATGAATTCAATTTAATTTCAAGCATGTAATTTATAAATCAACAATCTTGTAGTTTTAAAAATGGATTCATGAACTCTATGGGTGAAAGGAACCCATAGATGAACACTTAACATTCCTTGGATTGTTAATTCTTGAAGGTTCTTGGAGAGACTCTTTATTTTTCTCTTGTTTCTTGAAGCTAGGATTTAGCCCCTTTGAAAGAGAATGGATTGTTTCTTGAGAAAATAGTGAAATAATGAGAAATTTGTGCTCTTCTAGAGCTTAATTACACGTTTAGGCTAACTGGGGGTGAGGGAAAAAAACTTTAGTGCCCTCAAAAATTAAAACTCGAAACTGACTGAAAATCCCAATTTTGTACGTTGGCACGATGTGCCACTATCGCGTTAGGCCACTGAAAATTGATTATTAGGAATGTAACTGGTGGCGCGACACTGTGGAATAACATTTCAATGCTGGATGCGACTTGAAAGTTCACCGCAATGCGGTGGGATTGCGTTGGTACACTGAAAATTGACAAATGTGGAAATAAGTTATGACGTGATGCGCCGGTATCACCGCACTTCACTAGAAACTGACAATTGCCATATTGAAATACTTCGCAATGCGCTACTGGCCTAAATGACAGTTTTTAACGATTGAAACTTAAAATAACCATAACTTCTTACCAGGTTATCGGATTTAGGCGAATCTCATATCATTGGAAAGCTAATTTAATTTCCTTCGCAATGGAAGACTCTAAACTAAAAAATACTAAGTATTTAAAAATTTTATATTGAATAACTCATGGACTGAGAGTTAATCTTAAGCTAAGAAAATACAGGTATTACACCTTAGTTAAAGTTCTTTGGCGGAATCGGTCCTTTGAGTGAGATACTTAGGAAGTAGAAGAAGATATGTGGATCAAGTACCCCCCCCCCCATATTTTCTCCACAAACTCAAAATCATCTTTAGGTAACGACATTCCTTAGGTTGACTCAATTTCATTCTCTGTTTCAGCTATGAAACCATTTTCATGACATTGTATACATTTATGAAATCAGTTTAGTTCATGTATAATGCTTCAGACTTAGTTATGTAATCATGTTACAAGTCATGCATATTCATTGTATGGTCTCAGTTACCTTAGTGTTATCAGTCTAACCAATCTTATTCGAGGATGAGTGTTCCCAAAGAGAGAGATATTATAATACCCTGTAAGATCCTAAACTCAGTTCAGTTGTAGTTACATGCTTAAGGGGTCCAAGATTGAAATTTTCACTAAGTGTTAAGGACTTAGTCATTTTTCAAGACCCCTAGACTTTACGGATTTTTATTTTGGCTTTTTCGACCTCGAGATATTGGTTTATGAGTTGATTCATGTTTGGGGTTGTTAAGGTATGTCTCGGGGGATTTTTGAGATTTTCAGACGAATGTAGGGGCGTGCTTAGGAAATCAAAAATAGTGTACCCACTGAGACAGACCCGCGCTGCAAGGGCTAGTCCTTTGGGATAGGGCCCGCACCGTGAGGGTTAGTCTATCGAGATGAAGCCCACGTTGCAAGGTCTATTCCACCAGTATAGGGCCCGCATAACGGTGGTGTATATTTTCAACTTCATTACTTAAGGTGCCAAAGGGTAGTTTGGTCCTTTTACCTCAAACCAGTTTGTCCTTAACACAATTTGGGATGTCCAAAAGGGCATTATTTGGCCCTTTCACTCTAAATTGCTCTCAAGAAACCCTCCTCTTTCCCCAAGAACAAACTCAAGTTTTTTCCCTTAGAAATCAAGAGTTCAAGCTTTCAATCCAAGAAATCATCAAGAATTCAATTATTAAGATATATGGGGTATTCCTCCATGGGTCCCTTTTATTCATGGATCCCAAAAACCTTTCTTAGATTAAATATATGAATTTTCTTGTATTATGAAAATGCATATGTTCAAGATGAGTTTAAATTCATGCTCTTCCTTAGTAGTTTGACTAAATTCATATCCTAGTATGATTTCATGGAAAGTTAGGTTATCTTAGGTTTCAAGTTTTGATTTCCCATGTCATATTCAGTTGAATTTTATGTCATAGTATTGAATTGTGAATTTACCCATGAAGTCATGTTGTTTCCTTACATTTTAAGACATTCCCATGTTCAAGTTCATGCTTCTAACTTAATTGGTGAATTGTTATGTTTTGGGTTTCTGAACCATGTATCCCTACTATAGTTTTAAGCTTTAATAATGTGTTTTATGATTAGTCAGTGGTGGTGGGCTATGCACACCCAATACCTATGTGTTTACTTACATTTCAGATCCTTCAAGTAATGATTTCAATAAAACCATGAATATTACCATTTATTCAATTGTTATGATTATGATGAGCAATGTCAGATGTTTTATTTAGTTGAATCTTGTTTAGTTCAGTGTTAGTGTCAGTTTAATTAGGAGTAGGATTTAGCATCGAGCGAACCCAGGGGTGGGGGTTCACCTTCCAGTAAAGGGTGTGACCCCTAGTAGCAATCCCTGAGTTACAGAACTACGTAGCCAGTATAGGTTTGAGATGTCTACCTACCAGTTGAGGGTTGACGTATATCTTATGAGAGCACCTTCCAGTAAAAGGTGACTACCTAGTCCTTCGGGACACCAGTTTAATGGATCCACATAGTCAGTGTTAGTACCCGTGCCACGGTACTGGCATCCTTTCAACTAGGGTTATAGGTTGGACCCCGATTAGCTCAGATTGGGGCATGTTGGTTATATAATACCTCCTATAGTTTCAGTTAGTAGCTTAGAGTATGTCAGCTTAGTTTTACGTGACAAAGCATAAAAATTGTCAATTACTCAGGTACAGATTCCATCTTTTTAGCTTATAGATTACTCCAGTGTCATGTTTATGCTTGGTCTTACATTCTCAGTTATTACATGTTCATGCATTCATGCTCATTTATCTCATGCATTTCATTCAGTCCTCATCTTATATACTAGTATATTCAAAGTACTGACCACATACTATGGTTTTTGATGGCTTCGAGAGCCTTATTTTAGACTTATGGGGAATTTTTTGATCCGTGCGACTGATGACCAAACAGACTATGCCAGCAAATCTATAATATCATTTTTAGGCTAGGTAGACCCTTGGTTAGGGTCCTGGTTCAACCGAGCTCATTTCAACCAATTGGTCAAAAAGTTGGAAAATTGAAAATATGGGTGTGGGACCCACAATAAATCGAAATGACCTCGAATGAAAAATCCAACTTCGCCAGCAGATCCATAATGTCAATTTTATAATGCTAGCATGTTTGGTATGATGTTACGGCTTTAAAATATTATTTTGACCCTCGATTTAGAAAATTATGATTTTGAGTTTCACGGGGTCAACTTTGAGAAAATAATCTTTTTTTTTAAATTTGATATCTCCATCGCATTTGAAACATCGAATTTGGTGTGGTTCCATAGTTTGTTTATATGTATCGGACTCCGAACGAATCTCGGGCATCCCATCGAAGTTCGATCAACCAAAAAAACAACTATTACAGAAAATCTGCTATAAATAGCAGATTTTTACCTCTTTTTGACTCATATTGCTCATTTTCATCTTTCCTCTTGGGAGTTAAACCCTAAAATAGTGTGGAGACTTAAAATTAAAGTTTGTGAAAGCTTGGGAAGCTAGATTAAAACTCATTTCTTGATTTTATTACAGATTTAAGAAAAGAATTCACCATTTTCTTAATAATTTCTTGATAAATTTCTCAAAGACCTAAAAATCTTAGGCTTGATTTTAAACTTTAATTTCACTCCTTTTCACTTGAATAATGTTTTTATCTTATAATTACTAGTTTTTCATCAATTTAACCATCAAACCAACTTCAATTCTTGATTTTAACTCAGATTTTAAAGATTTTACCTGGTAAAGCTCAAAATGGTTTTTCTTCAATTTGAACCTCATTTTTTCCTCAATTTAACTTGAATTTTCAGCTGTAGATTCCTAAAAATAAGTGAAACATGTTTTTGAAGTAAAGTTTTGATTTTTTTCTTTCTTTTTTAAAAACCCGCTTTGAGGATCCGTTTTGAAACCGAACCAAAAGTAGTCAATATGGGTGTCGTTGATTTTTTCTTGATGTGTAGATTTCATATTTAATAATTTTAGTGGAGTTCAATATTGTTCATGAAAAGTAAGGTCGTGGGTTCAAAGTGTAGCGGATCGATTTCAGCTTTTGAGGTAGGTTAAGGGTTCACTCTTTCAGACCGGGATGGATAGTAAATGATGATACAAAATGCATATTAAGGGTGGAAACTAATCATGAAAAATTACTATCTATGTTTTGTGTCCGTGTGGAGGCCTATATATGATATAATTGTCGAAATTGAGATATTATGTGATATGTGTGACCGTGTGGGGTCCTATGTGATATATAGCCTTGAATACATGTGAATAATTATATTATGTTTTTAAAATAATTAGTGTACTACCATTGGTTTATTGTGACTATATTCATACTTTATTAGCATATGAGACATGTGGAAAATCATGGATGAAACGAAAAACAATGAGTGGATATTGGCTCATGTGGTTGTGGAAATGTATCATTGTGGTTGGTTATAGAAATATATCATGTGGTTTGTTATGAAAATATATCATATGGTTGGTTGTGAAAATACTCATGGTGATTGGTTGTGAGCATTACATCTTCATATCATACTTATTCATGAAATATTGGTACCACCGTGGAAACATTTGAGAAACACTGGAAACCCCTGATAACACCTTTCCGAGGGATGTGCCGAAAAGAAAATATGATATATGTGGATTGTATACGGGTTTATGAAACCCCCATGGGTCCTGCGTTGGGAGGCTTGCCTCCGTAGGTGTATACGGGGATTGTGCGATAATCCCGGAGGTTGTGCGATGACTTCGTGCACCATTATCATCATTATTATCTTTATTATCATATACATTTCACTTATTTTATTCTGTTATATTGTGTTGTATTGCCATATTGACGTGTTATCTATGTATTTATCGTATCTTCTTTTACTTGTATTTGATGATCCTGTATATGCATATTCCCCCTTGTTCTTCTTATATGTGATATAATACATACTTTTGTTCTATCTTGGTGTGATGTTCCAATATATCTGAGATATATTAAAACTGTTAGTGCAAGTGGTGCGGGCTATTATTGTGGAATATTTTTTTATTGCAGGTGACGTGCCCTTAGAGTATATCTTGTGTGCTTTATTTACTACTTTGCTTGGTCGGTCTATAATACCTACTGAGTTTAAGTAGACCGTACGCATGCCTATGGTGCCCTTTCGGTGTAGGTCCTAGCTCGAGTGCACCTCAGCTTGATTGACTCGGGCGATTGTTGGAGCTTCCAAGGTAGAGGTTGGGCATTCATGCATCTGAAGTTCACCTCTATCTTTCTACAGTATTTATGTGTTTATTAGTATTCAGAGATAGATATTATTCCTTTGTGGTTATTTTTCTGATGTATTTAACTCTTGGATTATTTTTAGGCATGATTGGTATATTGGATAAGTTCCTTTCATATTGTTATGATTACTTATATGATTTTTCTTCATCCTAGAAGCCTTATCTTAGGATATTTCTTTCTTTTCCTCTTTTTATATCAGTTTGGGAGATAGGCTTACTTGTCAAGGTGCTCCGCAACAAGTGCTAGCATAACCCTCATTTTTGGATATGACAAATTGGTATCAGAGTAGCTAGGTTTTATTGGTTGCAATGGTATAAGAATGAGATATCTAATAGTCTCGCGCATCAGTATGTAGGCGTCCGTATCTATCTTCGAGAGGCTATAGGATGTCTTTAGGAAACTTCACTTATTTTATTCTTTATCGTACGAAGTTCTTTCATACCTTGTATTTTGAGTTATGTTTCACTCTTTCTGCATGAATGGTGTGGCTTATACTATATCTTATTAGCTTAAAGATGCGGAGAGAGATTAGTGGAGGTTATTTTTCAGTCACAGACCTCGTAATTCTCCTGAGATGACTTGGAATCAGTTCGTCGGGACTTCTCTAGAGAGATTTATGATTTTTAGTTTGAGGGATCATATTCAGAATGAGTTTGACCATTTGGAGCAGGGCACCATGAAAGTTGTTGAGTATAAGGAACGTTTCTATGCCCTTTCTAGATATTCCTATGATAGCATTTCTATTGAGTCAGAGAAGGTTCAGAAGTTTATGAAGGGTTTACATACTTTTCTTCATTTGGCTACGTCTTAAATAGTTATGTTTCGGGATTCTTTTCAGAGTATTATGGATTATGCTAAGATGGCAGAGGATATTCTTAATACATCTCAGGAAACCACCAAGAAGGCACAATATTTTGGTGAGTTCAGGAGTCAGACCTATCGAGGTAGAGATTTTAGAGGTTCTCATGGATACCATGGTAGGCCAGTGCAGGTGACTTTATAGAGTTTAGGTGGTGGATCTTCTAGTTCAGTAATTTAGGGTAGTCATTCGGGCCCAGTTGTACCTTCTTCTATTAAGGTTGGTCATAGAGGTTGTTATATATGTGATTAGATTGGCCATGTTGCCAAGGACTATCCTCGTTGGGTGACTCAGGCTACTCATATTTCAGCTGTGAGAGGTAGGGGTTCTACTAGAGGTACGAGAGGTTAAGATGGTAGAGCCCATGGTTGTGGGGCCACCCAGGCAGTTGGTAGTCGTGGTCAGTGTTATGCTATACCAGCCAGACCTGAGGCAGAGGCTTCTGATGCTGTGATTGCAAGTATCAGCCCTGTTTGTTTCAGACATGTATCTATATATTTTGATCTCGAATTGACTTTCTCCTATGTGTCTATATATTTTACTTGGGGTTTTGATTCTATTAGTAAGTCTCTTGCCATGCCTATTCGTGTATCTACCCCGATAGGTGATTCTTTAGTGGTGGATCGGGCGCACCGATCTTGTGTTGTGACTTTTGTCGGGTGTGAGACTTTGACAGATTTACTTGTATTAGATATGGTCAATTTTGATGTTATTTTAGGCATGGATTGGTTGGCTCTTTATTATGTTGTCTTAGATTGCTTTGCTAAGATCATGACTTTAGCTTCGCCGGGTGTGCCAAGGATATCTTGGAAGGGTACACTTTATTCGGGTCCTAAGAGTATTATATCTTATGTTCAGGATTGTAAATTAGTTGAAAGGGGATGTTTATCTTAGTTGGCCCATATCTTTGATACCAGTGTTGTTTTGCCCTCTTTCTTAGATTTTGTCCATGTTGTTCATGAGTTTATGGATGTGCTCCCTATGGACTTGCCTAGTATGCCTTTGGATCGAGCTATTGATTCTATTATTGATGTTGAGTTGGGCACTAAGCCCATTCCCATTCCTCCTTATAAGATAGCCCCAGGAGATTTGAAGGAACTGAAGGATCAGTTACAGGAGTTGTTGGATAAGGGATTTATCTAACCTAGTACCTCACCGCCTATCTTGTTTGTGAAGAAAAAGGGATAGATCTATGCAGATGTGCATTGATTATCGATAGTTGAATAAGGTAACAGTTAAGAATAAGTATCCTCTTCCACACATCGATGATTTATTTGATCAGCTTTGAGTATTGTAGTATTTTTGAAGAATGATTTGAGGTTTGATTATCACCAATTAAAGATTAGAGCTTTGAATATTTCAAAGACAGTTTGATATGGTTATTATGAGTTCTTGTTCATGTCTTTTGGGTTGACCAATGCCCTTGTCGTATTCATGGAGTTGATGAATCGAGTGTTTCGATTGTATCTCAACTCCTTTGTTTTTGTATTTATAGATGATATCTTATTTTATTTGGAGCATTTGTGGATTGTGCTTCAGAGATTGAGGGATGAGAAGTTGCATACAAACTTCTCTAAGTGCGAGTTTTGGTTGGAGTCTATTTCTTTCTAGGATCATATGGTGACTAAGAAAGTTATTATAGTTGATCCAGCCAAGGTTGCAGTAGTTCGTGATTGGGCTAGACCTACTTTATCTACCAAGATTCAGAGTTTTGTTGGCTTGGCAAGTTATTATCTACATTTTGTTGAGGGTTTTTCATCCATTGCAGTTCCATTGACTAAGTTGACTCAGAAAAAAAATTTCTTCTAGTAGTCTGATACTTGTGAGGCGAGCTTCCAAACGCTCAAAGATTTATTAACTTCAGCTCCTATATTAGTTTTGCCTAAGAAGGGTGTGGGCTTTATCATATTTTGTTATGCTTTCGGTGTTAGATTGGGTGTTGTGTTGATGTACAAAGGCAAGGTGATTGTGTATGGATCTCGTCAAAATTGAAGCCTCATGAGAGAAATTATCCTACCCATTATTTGGAGTTATGCGCAGTTGTATTTTCTTTGAAGTTGTGGAGGCACTACTTGTACGGAGTCTATTATCAGATCTTCTCATATCATCGTAGCCTTCAGTACTTCTTTACTCAGCGAGATCTTCATATGAGCCAGCATCGTTGGCTTGAGTTGCTTGAGGATTATGACTTGACTATTCTCTACCATCTGGACAAGGCTAATGTGGTTGCGGATGCCTTGAGCCGACAGTCGACTAGCATGGATAGTTTGGCGTATTTTTTGACCCAAGATAGGCCCTTGGACTTAGAGGTTCAGTAATTAGCTCACCAAATGGTTCGACTTAATATTTCAATACCTAGGCATGTTTTGTCATTTGTGGAGGCTTGATCTTCTTTGATAGAGATGATTCGAGCTCTTTATTTTGACGATATTGGATTGAGGTTGATTCGAGATAAGGTATTGAGTGGGGAGGCTAAGAAAGCCTCACTTAATTCAGATAGAGTTTTGAGGATTGGGAGCCGAGTTTGTGTGTCAAGAATGGGTGATTGGATTAGGTTGATCTTAGAGAAGGCTCATTGTTATAGATATTCTATCCATCTAGGTGTGACTAAGATGTATCGTGATTTGAGGCAGCACTATAGGTGGGTGGTATGAGGCGAGCTATAGCAGATTTTTTAGCTCGCTGCCAATGTTGTTAGTATGCGAAGGCTGGGCATATGAGGCCTGTTAGGTTACTTCAGAGGTTACCCATTCCCGAGTGAAAGTGGGAATAGATCACCATGGATTTTATGACTAGTTTGCCTCGTACATCTCATAGTTCTGACCATGTTTGGTTCATCGTGGATCGATTGACCAAGTCAGCTTATTTTATTCTGGTTCAGGTATCATTTAGTGCTAAGAGGTTGGCTCATATCTATATTCTTGAGACTATTCGTCTGCATGGTGTGTCGGTATCTATTATTTTAGATCGAGTTTCTGTGTTCACATCTCACTTTTGGAAGACATTTCAAGAGAAGTTGGATACTTGGGTTGATCTTAGCATAACGTTTTACCCCTAGATTGATGGTCAGTCAAAACGGACTATCCAGGTTTTGGAGGATATGCTTCACGCATGTACGATTGATTTTGGTGGCCAATGGGAGCAGCCTTTGACTTTAGCGGAGTTTGCATATAATAATAGCTACCATTTCAGTATTGATATGGCTCCTTTTGAGGCATTGTCGCTCCCCAGTAGGCTAGTTCAATATTTCAGAGGTGAGACCTCGAGGTACAGACTTGCTTCGTGAGTCTTTGGATAGAGTTTGGGTCATTCAGGATAGACTTAGAGCAGCTTAGAGTAGGCAGAAGTGTTATGATAATTGTAGACTTCGTGCCTTGAGATTTGGTGTTGGTGATCATGTTTTCCTTCTAGTTTCACCCATGAAGGGTGTGATGAGGTTTGGGAAGAGGGGCAAGCTTAGCTCTAGGTATATTGGTCCATTTGAGATTCTTCAGACTGTTGGTGATGTGGCTTATGAGTTAGCTTCGCCCTTTGATTTGTCAGCTATTTATCTAGTTTTTCATGTTTCTATGCTTTGTCGTTATATTCCTGATGAGTCTCATGTCATTCGTTGGGAGTCGGTTCAGTTAGATGAGTGGTTGTCCTTAGTTGAGGAGTTATTTTCCATTTTGGCTAGGGATGTTAGGCGATTGTGCTCTAGATTGATCCCTGTGGCTAAGGTCCAGTGGCAACATCGACCTACCTTTAGATGAACCTACTTGGGAGGTCGAGTTTGATATGCGTAGCTCTTATCCCCGACTCTTTGTTGATTCAGGTATTTTTTTTTGCTTTAGTCCGAGGACGAAGTAGATTTTTAGTGGTGCATGATATAAATACCAAAAAAATTGATGAAATTTGTGATTTTGTATGATTTGACTGTTTTACCCATCACCGTAGTTGTATTATGGTATTTCTGGGGTGTGGGAGTGATTGGCATGATTTTTGATGCATTTTGGTATCATTTATGTGATATTGTGGTTTTTGATGGCTTTCGAAAGCCTTATTTTAGACTTGTGGGGATATCTTTTGATCCGTGCAACAAATGTCCAAATGAATAGTACCAACAGCTCTGGAAAATTAATTTTAGGCTAGGTAGACCCTTGTTTCGCGTTCTGATGCACCCGAGTTCATTTTGACCTATTGATCAAAAATTTGGAAAATTAAAAATATAGGTGTGGGACCCACATTTGATTGAAACGACCTCGAATGAAAAATACAACTTCGCCAGCAGATCTAGAATATCGATTTTAGGGTGTTAGCATGTTTGGTATGATTTTACGGCTTTTAAATCTCATTTCTATCCTCGGTATGAAAAATTATGATTTCGAGTTTCGGGGGTCAACTTTGTGAAAAATGATGTTTTTTTAAAAAAAAATCTGATATCGTCATCGCATTTGGAACGTCGAATTTTGTGTGGTTGCATAGTTCATTTGCATGTATCGAACTTCGAACGAATCCCGAACACCCCGTCGAAGTTCTATCGACCAAAAAACAATTGCTCTTGCAGAAAATCTGCTATAAATAGCAGATTTTCACCTCTTTTTGACCCATTTTGCTCATTTTCATCTTGTCTCTTGAGAGTTAAACCTAAAATAGTGTGGGAGCTTAAAATTAAAGTTTGTAAGAGCTTGGAAAGATAGATTAACACCCATTTCTTGATTTTATTACGGATTTAAGGTAAGAATTCGCCATTTTCTTAGTAATTTCTTGATAAATTTCTCAAAATCTCAAAAATCTTAGGGCTTGATTTTAACTTGGATTTCAAAGATTTTACCCGATAAAGCTCAAAATTGGTTTTTCTTCGATTTGGACCTCATTTTTTACTCGATTTAACTTGGGTTTTAAGCTGTAGGTTCCTAAAAATATGGATAACATATTTTTGAAGTACATTTTTATTTTTTCCTTCTTTTTTGAAAACCCATTTCAGAGGTCCGTTTTGACGCCAAACCAAAAGTTGTCAATATGGGTGTCATTAGTTTTGTTTTGACGCGTAGATTTCATATTTGATGTTTTTAGTAGATTTCAAATTGTTCGTGGAAAGTATGTTCATGGGTTCGAAGTGTAGTGGACCAATTTTTGGCTTTTGAGGTAGGTTAAGGCTTAACTCTTTCAGACTGAGATGGGTAGTAAATGATGATACAAAATGCATGTTAAGGGTGGAAACTAAACATGAAAAATAAATATCTATGTGTTGTGCTCGTGTGGGGGCCTATATGTGATATAATTATCGAAATTGAGATATTATGTGATGTGTGATCGTGTGGGGTCCTATGTGATATTGATAGCCTTGAATACATGTGAATAATTGTATTGTGTTGTTAAAATGCTTAATATGGTACCACTTGTGTATTGTGATTATATTCATACTTTATTAGCATATGAGACATGTGGAAAATCATGGATGAAACAAAAATAATGAGTGGATATTGGCTCATATGGTTGTGAAAATGTATCATTGTGGTTGGTTGTGCGCTCTTTCGGTGCAGGTCCTAGTTCAAATGTGCCTCAGCTTGATTGACTCGGGCAATTGTTGGAGCTTCCAAGGTAGTGGTTGGACATTCATGCATCCGAAATTCACCTCTATCTTTCTATAGTAGTTATGTGTTTATTATTATTCGGAGACAGATATTATTCCTTTGTGGTTATTTTTCTGACGTATTTGACTCTTGAATTGTATTAGTAGTTCTTACACTATTGACACCTGGTTTTGGGTATGATTGGTATATTAGATAAGTTCCTTTTGTATTGTTATGATTACTTATATTGTTCGGCTTCGTTCTAGAAGCCTTATCTTGGGAAGTTTCTTTATTTTCCTCTTTTTGTATCAGTTTGGGTGATAGGCTTACTTGTCAAGGTGCGTCGCGACAAGTGCCATCATGACCCTCGTTTTTGGGTTGTGACACTTGTGGTCACTTGTGGCCATAAGCACCGTTGTCGCGACTAAGGGGTAGCCTCGGGTTGTGACATTAACATAACAAAAATCAAATAAAAGATAGTCAAATACTTAATAAATAATACAAGTCGATAATTACACCTTACTTAATCTGAACCAGGAATGAACGAATGCAATGCATGTGTTATGTACACACCTACTGAGCACTGGCTTCAAGGTCAGGATCTATGGGGGACTCAAAATTTCATGTACTGTGCAAGCGTGCACTTCGATCCCAATAAATATGTTGTGCAGGGGTGCACTCCTATCCTAATAAATAAATAATATTTTCCAGACACGCACTATCACTCCATATGAAATGCAACGCATGATGTGCAAACATGCAACTCCGATCCCAAAATCAACAAAGTATTTCATGTCTTATACCAAATAAACAACAATCCCAAAATCAACTCAACTTATCAAGTGAGAGTATTCTCATTATCTAGCTTCTTCAATAATTTATTTGTCATAGCAAACCAGCCCATTGGGCTAGCAAACAGAAAAAATAGTTCAAAACGTACAATTAACTTATTTTTAACCCCTCAAATAACACTGGTACCTGCATAGATGCTCGTTACTTCACCTATACGGGATCCTGATTTCACATTACTCCAATTACAGATAACTAACAAATAAACAATTTGAAAAAGAGTCTAAGAAAGTCTTAGATTACCTCAAAAAGAAGCGAAATGTCAATTAACAAACTTGTCCTTACGTAAGCATCCAAATGGTCAAAATCTGTTCAAATATAAAATCTCCATTAGTGTAACGCCGAATTTCAACTAAAACGAATCATTATTCAACCTCCAAAACGAGAATTTTTACTCCAAAAACCCTAGACTTAAAAAATCTAAATCTATCTAAATTGTAATAGAAAATTGTGTAAAAATTCTCAATGCTTGACTTTAGAGGTAAAAATAGTTTCACGCATGAGGACCACCTCACAGTTGGTGTTTTTTTGCTCTAAATTTGTGCATGGAAGTTAAGAATTAAGATATGAAAGTGGTAATTGAAATATTTGGTAACAAATACATAACTTACTGATCGCTACAAAAACTATCAATTATTGTGCAATGATTGCTAGCCTTATTTCTAGCCAATCATTATTCTGTGATGCCTTACTCATATTTCTATTTTTTGTTATCTATCATAAATGCATCAGATCTAATCATACGGTTGCAGAAATTTTTAACGATCAAGTATGTATACACCAGTGAACTCGCCTACAACTCTCAATTGTCGTCAAGACGGAGACTCCGTACAACTCAAATTCTCTAATGAATCCTCTTTTGTTTTTGTCGTTGTTGCGATTTGGGAGAGTTATACTTGTTTTAATTAATTTAATGCAGGTGATGAGTTATAGGGTAGTTTATGAGTTTGTGGATTTAATCTAATTACCCACTAATTTAATTAATTGTCTAAAGTAATTCAAAACATCAAATAGACCCTCAAAACTTATTCGAAATTTTTTAACCACTAAGCAAATATGTAAATTTACTAAAAAGTACCTTCCGACACTATTGAAAATATTACGACACTAATCTGAGGTCATCTCGATCAAAGATCGATCACGTCGGGCTTACTCTATTAAAACTCATAAACTCAACTAATGACATAAATCATCTTCGAATACCTCAAGAATCGGCACTACCCATCCTCGTAAATCACAAATCACGTCTAAACACTACAAGGAGGGTTATAATGATAAGTAGATTTCCAAACGATTTGAAGGGTCGTTACACTTTTTTTAGTAGCGCTTCATACAATGCTCTAGTTCATCATTGCTTAATTCCCTTATTGTTCTTGATGATTGTATCAATGGTTCATGTTCAGTATCAGCGCCACATATATTTTCATCTGTTTTAACTCAAAAAAAATAAAAAATAAAAAGCACAAGTATACATATGTTAGTTATTATCAAAACCTAATAGGAAAATAAATTTAAGCCAACGAGAATAGTGCATATTATTTGTATTGTCATTTGCATCCAAAAAAGAAACTAAGGTAGGTAACGAATTATAGTTATTGTCATTTGCACCCAAAATAAATCAATTGAAACTAAAAAAATTAACTTTAAAAACAACATAAGAAATTACATTTAGTTTAAGAACTAAGAAACATGAATATAATATCGGTTAACAGTTCATTTTATATTTCTTCCATTCATTTAAAATTGTCACTTTTTTATTTCTAAATGAATGGAGGGAGTATTTAAAATATTGAAAACAACTGGAAAAAAAAATTTATGCATGTCAATATTCAGATTAGATTCTTCATGTGTTGTTTGTGGTCTTGATTCAAATGGTATATCATCTTTCACAGGTGGTTCTATATGTACATCAAAAAAATTTATTTGATCGAAGAAGTTTCATCTATTAGATCGCTTGAACTAAAATTAGGATCAGAAAATGAATCTACAACAATATTGAGATAGGGTAATTAAGAATTATCCAACTCAATGAAAATATTTAAATCTATATTATTCACTAGACTTGATTGGTTTTGAATCATATCCATTGTTATTTGAAATTTCATTTCATTGAAACATTTTTATAATGAACTATTTGATGGAAAAGTTTAAGATGGTATAAAAATATGTCAAAGTTTAAATTATTTTTCTCCAAATAATTTTTACTATGATTTTTTGGGGAAATTCAACTAAAGAAAAGGGATGAACTAATCCATTAGAGTATAAAAGTCTGCTACACTCTTTATCCATGATATCATTGAACAATTACTCCACCAGTGTTGAAATTTGACTTTACTTAATACTACATGGCAGAATCATTAATAGGGGATATATTGTAAAGTTGTATTACTAATTATTATTTTGTTAATAGGATGTCATCTTGATTTGTAACAAGTAAAATCGAACAAAGAAAATATAATTATTGTTGAAATAATAACAAAAGTTGATTTGAATGTGTTATTTGAACTGAGAGGGAAGGTGAGAGGAATTTGTGACTAGTGTCTACAAATTAAATGTTCAGAGAAATAAAATATAATAATATATTATGTTTAATTTCAAATAATTTGTAGTTAATTATATGGATTTTCGATCGCTCCTCTCAATAAGTTTGTCCATTTAAGGACATACACAGGGAAATGATACCTACAGAAATAATAACCTACAACTTCTTGATTGTTTAACAAGATAATTACTTGGTATATTTCTAGCAAAAACTACATGAGATAACAAATTTAAAATCTTAATTATGATACATAACAATACTATAAAAAATATAAAACTTACATAAATTTCAAGTAGTTTACCCATAATTACATCCCATCCCAACTTTTTTCAAAATTTCATAAAATTTCATTTTTATGTTTTTCAGATGCATAGTATTAAAACAGATACATGACTAGTGATACATCCTAATAATCAACTAATTAGCATTAATTAGGAAACGTAACAAAATTAATGCAATTAAGGAGTAAATTACTCTGCATATCTCCTAATTTACAGTTTAATATCCCTTAAATAATGTATTTTCATTAATAATGTATATTTTCAAAATATTCTTCTCCCCAATCAACTTGGACATTCTTTCTTCTCCTCTGTTTTCTGATTTTTTGGTGTGATTTTTTTCAACGATTTGCAATGAATGTATTAGTGTAATTTCAACATTCCGATGTTTAGATTACTGATGTTCTCCCCATTCAACTTGCAGAATTATCTTCTCTTTTGTTCTTTGTTTTTTGACGCATTCTTTTTTCTTGTTCTATTTTTTCTATTTTTTATTGCGCAAAGCAGAATCAATGATTCTCAATGAATATATTGGTGTTATTATAAAATTTTGATGTTTGAATTACTGATGTCAAGTAAGAAGATATAAGATTGAGGCATTGTAATTGAAGAACATGTTATGATATGGTGGTGAGCTATATTGTTGAAGTCTGATATATTGTTGAAGAAAATTCATCTTTATTGTTGATTCGTAATGATACGGGGGAGAAGCTATACATAGAGGTTAATAAAGTGTGCCATTGATCATTCTTTCACTTTGAAAGTCAAAAAAATCAAGATATAAAGGTATATATTTGTTGTTGTTATTTTTAGCAGAAATAGAAAATATTTTCAATTTGAGGTAGAGATTATGTTGTTGTTAGTTCATAAATTATGTATCTCACGTATTGCATATTCTTGAGGTATAGAAACAAAATTTACAATTGTTGAGATACATCCATATACGAACAGATTTGTTCAATATACATATTACATTAGCAAGAGAATATTGAAATACATAATTTAGTTTATGTATCGGACAAAATTTATTAATATATTTGATCAAGATACATAATAGATTGGCTAGTGTAGAGTGAGATACAAAATTTAGTTTATGTGTAGGACAAAATTTGTGAGATACTTTAAGTGTTAAAGTGAATAGTGTAAATTAATATTGCAATCTCATAAATAATCATCATGTGTTTATTAATTAGTGTTACATATGTTAATAAATATATTTATTTCAATATGATTGTGTGTTTTGCAGCTACGGCCTAAAAAAATTTCTTGGAGGATTGTAGTTGGATTCTTAAGGCGTCATGTCAAAAGGGTTACTCTTCAAAGTAAGGAAATTTCATGATATATGTTCTTGCCCTTACAAGATAGAATGATCACCGAATTTCAAGCTACAATTTCGTTCGTTAGCGATTTAACGACTCCAAAACTAGGTAATCATAAGAGAATACACACATCAACCAAAATAATTGAAGCTATCAAATCTGCTTTTGGTGGAGAGTGATTGAAGATATCATACTATATGTTTATTACATATTTGTAGTACAACACATTTGTATTTAAATTATATGTATACATAGCTAGAATAATTCTGTAATGTTATTATTAATGTATAATGTGTCAGTCTCCATATTTATGTATCCGATATATATTTTTAGTTGTAATGATGAATTTTTGTTCAATAAATTTTTTTTTGAATATAATGAAGTTTAAATTATTATTTTTTTCGTATTATTAGATACATATTTTTTTCAATATTAAAATTTTTGTATAGCAAAATAACTTAATCAACTGATACTGCGAACCATTCAATTACTAGTCATTATTCTTGTACAAGACAATAATTATTGTTTATATTTATTAATTCAATATAAAAGCAGGTATATGTTATATTAGAGATACTTATTATAAATGAAAAGACACATTTGACAGATAACTAGAATTGATTGTATAATGCTCATCTAACATATGCATTCGTGGTAACAATATTTGTTAAACATCATTTTTGTATGTAACTATAGAGATACATAACCTCATTAATACCTAAAATACATTACTAATGTTTATCATGTGTTATATTTGTTATTTATGTATCTTAGTGTAAATACATTATATTATATTTTTTAATAAAAAATATAAATAAAAGTGAAAATTTGGAATTAAAGTATTGCAAAGAAAAGAAAGGGATCATTCTTTTTTAAACGGACGAAAAAGAAAAGTCGGTCATTCTTTTTAAAACGGAGGGAGTAACATATATTATGTATCTCCAGTACATAATTATGTATCTCAGTATAAATACATCACATTATACTTTTTTCAATAAAAAACATAAATATAAGAGACACAATATATGTATTTGCATCAGATACAGAGAATTAAGATATATAATGTATCTTCAGTATATAATTATGTATCTCGGTATAAATACATTATATTATATTTTTTCTATAAAAAGCATAAATAGAAGAGATAAAATATGCATTTGTATCAGAAAGATATTTAATTTTATTTATTATATTCATGTTGCCGATACATATTATAGTCTAAAACAAGTTATAATAATGTATCGGATACATTATTATAACTTGTTTTAGAAAATACATATTGCAAAAGGGTTGATACATATGAAGAAAGAAATAGAACTGTCATGGCCATGGTACATGAGGTATAACCAATTCCTGGTCTTAAAAAATACAACAAGTGATGGGAGATTTCGTGATGTATCTTCACCTTTATCGCTTTTTGTATCAACAAGATCAATCCAGATAAGGGCGTAAGTTTGCATACAACACAAGTTAGTGACAGGAGTTTTGAAGGATTGAGTAGAGACCAAGTTGATCTCCATAATTTGAGTTCTCTCCATGGCGAACAACCCTTTTTGTAGTTATTTCTCTCCGATTCAGTTTCTAAAAAAATTGATAAAATTCTTGGATGTTGATAGTTGGTTTGGTTATAGATTGATCAGTATATAAGAGCAATCCTAAAATCCTTTTTCATGTGCACAACTTCACTTGTATGGAATTGAAATAGAAGAAAAAATAATGAAACCCTTGAACTTTTTTTAGATGGATATAGAAGGAAAAATAATGAAATTCTTGACATTGTTTGAGGTTTAAATAAAAGAAAAAATAATAAAATACATATCATTTATACAAGAAAAACTAACAGAAAAATTACCAAAAACTTTAAAGAGGAGAAAGAAGTGTGAACAATGGAGAAAGAAGGAGAGAGAGACGACGTGAGGATGGGGGGAGAGAGGGCTGGAGGATAGAGAGGAGAAGGTTTTCTGAAAAATTCTTTGAATAGGGAGGAGGTTAGATATTAATGATAATAAATTGGTTAAGAGAAGATATTAAGGCAAACTTTTAGGGAAACAATTAATATATTCTAATTTTTAGGATAGAAGTTATGTATTTGAAATTTACACAGAGAGAATGTAAATTAAGGATATTTATAATTTTTACTAGGTAAAAGAATTTTTAGTAATTTGGATATCTTAAGTTGTGATTTTGTAAAAAATTTTATTTAATAAATTAGAAACAAATTACATAATTTTGCAAACATAAGCTCCTAATTATCCTATTTAGCCTAAGTTTTAATTAATTACAACTCATAACCTCTCTTGCAAATTAAATACAATTTATAGTCTCTCTCATATATTTTCTCCCTTAATTTTCTCTCTTTTTCTATCTTCAATGTTGAGAGAAATAAAATACAATAATATATAATGTTTAAGTTCAAATAATTTGAAGTTAATTATATGAATCTTCATGATTTAAGTCTTTCCATTTAAGGACATGCACATGGAAATAATACCTACAGAAATAAGAGAAACCTACAACTCCTTGATTGTCCAACAAGGCAATTACTTGATATCTTTTCAGAAAAAAAATTACATTGAGACAATAAATCGAAGCACTTAATTATGACACATAACAATACTATAAAAAGATTAAGAAAAATTACATGATTTAATAAATATAGGCTCTTAATTATCCTATTTAGCTTAAGTTTAATTAATTACTGTCACACACCCTTTTCACTCCAAAAAGATTCATTTTAAGGGTCGAAAGGGATTTTACTATTAAAGTGACAAAATGAAGATAATTTATTTTGAAAAAAATATTATTTATATTCAAAACCCAGAGTCGTCACTTGGCATAAATCGGGTGTGCCAAGTCACCCTTCGATATCATTTTTCAAAACGGTTTTGACTCTATAAAACTGATCCACGAACAGAGATTCCAACTAAGGAATTATGTTGACCAAGGGGAAGGTGTTAGGCACTCCTTGATCCTGTGGTTCGACCACGGTCGCTTGGTGGAGCATATTGGCTAATTTGACACTATGACTGTATAAACCAAGCAAAGCATGCACAACAATCAATCAAGCAAAACCAAATAAAATAATCCAAAATTTAGTGTTCAGTCCAATTCTACAGTCCCGAAAAAATAAAAAATACGAAAATATAAACCTACTCTATTCTAGGCTAATCCTAACTACACTCCATTGCTTTCGCCACCCGATGTTTTGGGCCTTGATCGTGCGCCATCTTCAAGTACATGATACGTCGGGGCATTCCCCGGCTAAATGAATACACTTGAATTAAATATGATAAACTAGAAAACATTCAACATACATTTAAACATTCAACGCATTCAACAAACACATCACTCCTAAATTTTGCCTACCCGAACCTAAACACTTTTTCCTACCCAATTCGACCTATCATGATACTATCAAATTCACAAACTTAATATTGATTCCGAATTAAGAAAAACAACAACAAACCAACATTAATCCAAATTCACCCTTTTTATCAATTTCTTAATTCCGTCCCAAATCCATCTTTGACGTAATTAAACCAATTCAATATGCAATCCACCAATCAAGTTTTCACATCCAAATTCAAACATTAACCAACACGCAACAAAGATTCAAACATGTCAGACAACACGAATCATTCATAATTATGTAAAAATTAGAAGAAGAAAAGTTGGAATTGGACCTCAATGCCGCTTATTAAAATTGATGTATTATTCTGATTAAATTTTTTAGAATCTATGTCTGAAACCTCGAATCGAACCTCAAACCACCAACTTGATATGCCCTCTTATTCCATTTTTGTCGACCCAAAACGAATAGCAGTGACCAACTCGAGTTCTCGACGAGAATTAATGAACTCCATTAACTCGATATCAGGATATAGCAAACTCGAAAAGATTTGAAACTCAAAGAAAGAAGAAATAGCACTCAAACCGAGAGTTAAATCGCAAAAAATAGAGAAATCAGTACTCAAAACCACGAAGTCTCACCGGATTCAGCTCAAATGTCACCGAAATCTGCCAAAAGAGCCGATCTCGACTAGTTTTAGCTACTGGTTTGGTATTTTGGAAACGAGGAAGGAGGATCTCGAGCCTGCGTTGCTTACTCCGATGTATAGCACGGATTCTGGCGATATAATCGCTGAAAAACTCGACAGCGGCCAGAGCTTTGCTCACCCTTTTTTTATTCCTCTCCATTTTTGTTCCTCACTCTCTAGATTTCACTCTCTCTCCTTCCATTCTATGTTCAGGTCGGTATGTGTATGTGGGTTCTGTGTGTTCTTCGTGTATTGGGTGTGGTCAACGATAAGATAAAGAAGAAGAAAGTGGCATCCTCCTTCCAGTGAATGTCTTCTCCTATATCAATGAAAAAAATCCCCTTTGTGTATACTCTATTTTTTTGTTAATGGTGTGGTGTATATTAAAATAGAAGAAGCTTCTCAGAGTGATGGGTCTCCTCCTTTTTTTTCCCCTGTATTGTGTGATGCTGGTGAGTATTTGTATTGAAAAATGGAGGAGTCTATATTCCATTTGGGCCCTTTATCAATTTGGAAATAAAAGAAGAAAAAGGAATATCACGTGGGCCCCAAAATAAAATGGAGTCTTTTTTTAGTGCATTTTTGTTCTCCTTTATGAAAAATGGAAAAAGATAAAAAAAAAAAAACGTCTTTCAAGTAGGGCCCTCTTCTATTTTGTATCTATGTGAATTGGTTTCTATCTTGAATAAGACGTGAGGGGTAGGGGAATTAAGGGTATGTGGTGGTGAGTAGGGGGTGGGGTAGGTTGTTAGGATGACGTGTAAAGTTGGTTAGGATAGGATAAAAACAAGATAAAATTTGTTAGGGATTATGTTAAGGGTTGTTATTTTTTTTGTATTTTTTGTATGGTATAATCACATGGATGAGGATGTGTGATAAGGTGAGCTAAAATGAATAAAATTGAACTTAGGAGGGAAAAAATTAGGTGTCTACATTACGACCCCTTTGAATGTAAATATGAAGTGTTTTCAGACAAAGAAGTAGAGAACGAGATAAAATTTTGTCCTGATCATTATTCAAAAAGGATGAAACTGAAGGAAGGAGGAAAGCCAAGTCTTGACTTTGGACATCATACTCATCCCTATTTATGAGGGAATCAAGTTACAGGTATCCCCAAGGACTGAAAGAAGAGGGACTATACCGAGTTGGAGAGTCGAGCCAGGTTCTGTCGAGGTTCCAGTCCGCGACTCTGTCATTAAATCAAAAATAAAAATTACAAGTTAAAACATAAATGAAATTACAAAATCCTATCTATGCAGCTTCTTTTGGACTCTTGACTTGAGTTTCATCACTCTATTCTTAAGGTGGGCTATTGACTTTGCAATTTTTTTCAACTTGTTGACTACTTGCAGTTTCTTCACTTTGTTCTCCAGGTGGGCTCCTGACTTGCTATTTTTTAATCCGTTGACTTTTAATTTCTCCACCTTGTTGTTTGACTTTCAAATTCTTCACCTTGTTGTTTGACTTTCAACTTTTTCACTATGTTTCTTGATTTTTTATTTATTCGCCCTATTATTCAGGCGGGCTCCTGACAAATAAAAACTAACAAGGAAGTGCCTGTCCCAACAAATTCCACTTGAATTACCTAAGGAAATGTGTCTCCTTACAAATTCTTGAATTACACAAACAAGAAAGTGCATCTCCCTACAAATACTGCTTGAATTACCAAACAAGGAAGTGTGTCTCCTTACCAATGTTGCTTGAATTATCCAGATAAGGAAGTGCATCTCCTTACAAATGTTGCTTGAATTACCCAGATAAGAAAGTGCATCTCCTTACAAATATTTCTTGAATTACCAAATAAGAAAGTACGTCTCCTCATAAATGCTTCTTGTATTACCAAAACAAGGAAGTGCATCTCCTTACCAATGCTGCGTTAATTACCTAAACAAGGAAGTGTGTCTCCTTTGGAAGTGCTTCTCCTTATGATACCGCTTGAATTACCAAATAAGAAAGTGCATATCCTTACCAATACCACTTGAATTACCAAAACAAGAGAGTGCATCTCCTAACAAATGTCTCTTGAATTACCCAAACAAGGAAATGTGTCTCCTTACCAATGCCGCTTGAATTAAACAAAAAAGGAAGTGTGTCTCCTCATAAATGTCGCTTGAAATACCCAAATAAGGAAGTGTGTATCCTCACAATATCACTTGAATTACCAAAATAATAAAGTGTACCTCCTTACAAATGTTGCTTGAATTACCCAGATAAGGAAGTGCATCTCCTTACAAATGTTGCTTGAATTACCAAACAAGAAAGTGCGTCTTCTCACAAATGTTGCTTGAATTACCAAAACAAGGAAGTGCATCTCCTTACCAATGCCGCTTGAATTACCTAAACAAGGAAGTGTGTCCCCCTTTAGAAGTACGTCTTCTTATGATACCGCTTGAATTACCAAACAAGGAAGTGTGTCTCCTTACCAATGCCGCTTGAATTACCAAAACAAGGAAGTGCATCTCCTTACAAACGTTGCTGGAATTACTAAATAGGGAAGTGTGTCTCCTCATAAATGCCGCTTGAATTACCAAACAAGGAAGTGCATCTCCTTACCAATGTCGCTTGAATTACCAAAATAAGGAAGTGCGTCTCCTTACAAATGTTGCTGGAATTACCAAATAAGAAAGTGTGTCTCCTTACAAATGTCTCTTGAATTACCCAAAAAAAGAAGTGCATCTCCTTACAAATGTCTCTTGAATTATTCAAACAAGGAAGTGTGTCTCCTAGATATATTGGATGATGAGTTTTATCATGGTTTTGATTACCAAGACTGTGTAACAATATTGTCTCTTGCATTTGTAGAAGTGAGGCATTGCAACTTTTGATGTTTAGGCTTTGAAATTCTTGATTCGAAGGTAACATGTATTCCTGTTTCATACAAAGAAAACTTGTTAGTTTAAAAACATAGTGGCTGATTTGTGGCTTTGGCTATCGAGTCAATCGCTCTTGCCCCGGTCATATTTAACCTTACTTCCAACCATTAGCATAAGTCATTGACTTGCTGTATCGTTGACCCAAACTCAGATTATTAAGAGTGACTCTGAAACAAACATGGTATTTTTGCTTCGTCATGCTTATCAGATAAACCCTTTAAACCTTGATATTTCCGTAAGTTCCCAGACTTGTCTATTGATAAAACTTTTTGCATGCCTTATTTTGGCTCACAATTATGTCTCTTTCATGTGTTGGCCTTTTGTCTTGCTTTGTGCAATTGAAGAAGCTGGTAGCCAGTTTTGAAATCTTTTCTTACTCGTTTTGACATGGACTTGACTCAACGACAAGAAAGAAAAAAAATGACATTGATTTTCTATTTGAATAACTGACTTAAGAAAATAAAACAAAAATAAAGAGAAGAAAAAAAAGACAATGAATGTCCCCATTTGAAATAAAGAAATAAAAAATTTATCTAGAAATGATAGTCAACTCTAATGAATATGTCATGCATTTTGGATTAAGCAGCTTGATCTTTTCATCCAAACTTTCTACCAATTGTTGTTGAGTTAATGGACTCAAAACTGAGTTGCTTCCTTAGGTCAATTGCATTTAAACCTCATTCGGCTAGTGGCGCCTTGAAGGGTTTTCGCCAACAAGCCTCTTCCTTCCTTTCTCTCAACTCACCATTGCCTTTATGTACATGAGGGTTTTTCACCGATGAAACTCTCTTATTTTCATTTCTCTCAACTCACAGTCGTTTTATGGTGCCTGTGAGGGTTTTCACCAATAAGACTCTTTCATTTTTATTACTCTTCCGATTCTTATTACTGAGGTAGACAAGTAGTTACCAAAATGTGTCATCACATTCATTACATACTTACCCTTAACATTCTCAAATATTAATCTGAAGGTCTTTCTTTGGTTGTAACTTGGCTTTTGGATAGAATTAGAAAAAACGGATAGCATGAGGCCCAAACAACACTTGAAGTGGGATAGGACTTACAACTTTTGAAATTGACTCAAACAATGAGGATTAACTCATACCCCAGTTTATTTTGATTGTAAATTCTAAATTATTTATTTGGTTGGACCGAGCCCAGAGTAGGGCATCCTACGTATCTCACCCCCGAGAGAGGAGAATCAGGTCACGCGTAGTTCTGGCAGCTTGTTCTTTTGCTTGATTCTGATTTTTTTTCCTTTTATTGACTTTTTCTCTTTGAAACTTTTTTGACTCTATTTTTCTGGACACTTTTTTCTTTTCTTTCTTTTTGGACACATTTTTTCTCTCCTTTTTTTTATTTTTGTTTTTTGTTTGTTTGTTTTGAAACTTTTCTGATACTATTCTTTTGCTCGACACTTTTCTTTTGAGCTTTTCTGACTCTATCTCGATTCCAAAAGAGGTGTATGAAAGAAAATAAAACTAAGGCTCAAATGAGGTAAACAAAGTATGACACAATGTTTGGATAACAGAATGAAATGCCTTCATCATATCAATCCTTGAAAATGCCAGAACACATCATGCAATATGAATATGACAGGTGAGGATCCTATCCGTTTTTTCTAATCCTATCCTAAACACACTACCAGACCTCTTCCTAGTAAGGAGAGGGGTGACTTCTCAATTGCTCAGCCTGACATCTTAGCCACTGGTTTGCATAGCAGCATAACTAGAGATTTCCTCACTGTCAATTATCTGCACCATAATTGATTTATCTTGAATCATCTTTTCTATTTATCTTTTCAAAGAACAACAATCTTCAATACTATGACCCTGAACATCAGAATGATACGCACATCGTACATTAGCATCAAAACTTATTGAATGCGGGTCAGGAGTATACCCAAGGAGAGGAGTGATTATGCCCCGCTGTACCAATCTCTGGAATAAACTGGTGTACGAATCTCCAATTGGTGTTAACCTATCTCTCGACTTCTGCCTCATTTTATTGTTTGGCTTGGATCAAAAATCGGACCTAGAAGGGCTTTGGTATGTTTGTGGAGTTTGAGAATGACTCTGAAGATTTGGTGCACGCCATTATGGGAAAAAAAATGAATTAACCATAGGGTTGTGCATTGCATATTGGATATGTAGGTAGGGGAATACAATATAATGGATTTTGGGAAAGATTTTGTGAAGCTTGGGCATAAGATTGGGTTTGAGCCTATGGGTAATGGTGGTGTGGTCCTCTTTCCCGTGCCTGTTATCCAACTACAATAGCAGATCATCTTCCTCATACTTCTTCCCTCCGACATTTTCCAAACCTTTATGAATTTCTTGAGTAGTCGTTTTCAATGTTGCAAAACTCATAATGCGGTCGATCTTAATTCCATCCTCTACCATCTCCCCCATTTTGAGGACCTCAATAAATGGCTTGTCTAATGAAGGTAACAAGTGTTGATAATATGTTTCATCCTGCGCTTGAATAAATACCTCCGCTATCTTACTTTTTTCATTAATGGTTTCATCCTAGCAGCTTGTTCATGCCATCTAATCGTATACTCTCTGAAAGTCTCAGTACTCTTTTTCTATATGTTAGTTAGGGATTTCTCATCAGGAATCAACTCCACATTGTATTGAAATTGTTGCACAAATTCATTAGCTAGGTCATCCCAACTAATCCACTTGTCGATGTCTTGGTCAACAAACCATTCTGAAGCTAGAACTGAAAGACACTCACCGAAATATGCCATGAGTAATTCTTCCTTCCCCCCAGCACCCCTTAGTTGGTTGTAATAACATCTCAAATATGATACAGGATCGCCATGTCCATCATATTTCTCAAACTTCAGCATTTTAAAACCAAAAGGAAGATGAACCCCTAGAAACATGCACAGATCTTTATATGAGACACTTTTGTACCCCCCAAGTCTCTGGAGGTATTTCATAGCCAGTTCTAAACTTCTTAATTTTTTGGTTATTTCCTCTTGTTATTCTATTATAACAGGCTTCTCAGTGTTAAGAGGAAATTCAGGTAGGTGAGTATAGCCATAAGGATTAGTCGACTTAAATGTGGGCTAAATAGCATGATGTTGATCAGCAAAAATATTTAATACAGACTCTCTCGCAGAGTCGAGAGACACAACTTGTAGATAAACCTCAAAAGTAGGAGCTTCGAGTGGGGGTGGTGCTGCAAAAACATGAACAGTGGGTAGAGCTGAGCATGTGGTAGCTTTGTGTTGAGTAGTGAGGAAATGAATATTGGAATTGTTTGGATAGTGTTGCCCCGGAGTAGGTCCTGATGCATGTTGTGGTGTGTCAACAAAAATAGGAAACTATGTATGTGACACTGGAGGCAAGCTAGAAAGATATTCCAGATTATCAGCGGGAAATGGAGGAGGTGGCAACCCATTAGCCCAAGCTCGATGCATTTCTATCATTTGTTGCCTTAATTTTCGAATCTCTTCATTAGCTCCTAAATTCTCATTACCCGAACTCCCTATCTGACCAGTGACAACAAACTTAATATCCTTGTTGACCATAACTTTCTCTGTGACTTGGTGCAATATGGAGGACCAGCCAAAATGCCACAAATCAACCACCTTAAACTAACTGAACAAGAGATAGAAAATGCGTTAGAATTCAACATTTTTTTTTCAAAATCTTTTTCCTTTTTCCTTTTTCATTGAAAAGATCACCGAACCCAAGAAGGGCGCCTACGTATCTCACTCCCAAGAGAGGAGAATCAGGTATGTGTAGTTCATGAAATCTTGCCAAAATGGCCAATTAATTCTTTTTCCTTTCTTTTTTCTTTTTTCAGAAACTTCAAAAATAAAAAATTGTCAAAAGAATTGACGAAAATCTTTTTGTATTTTTCAGGTTTAAACTCCCTATAAAAAACGAAATCTATGATTACCAAAGAAAAATCTTTTTGGGTTTTTAATTTTTTGAATTTCATACGAAAATGAGACTTGAAGCTATTAACAAAAAATCTTTTTGTGATTTTCTTTTAAAGATGTATAGGAAACACCTACTTTAAAGGAAGAGTGAAGAAAATCTTTTTTTGAATTTTGCAAATAAGATCCCCGAATCCACAATAGGCTGCCTACGTATCTCACTCTAGAGAGAGGAGAATCAGGGGTGTGTAGTTCATCCAGATTGGACAATTCAGGATTAAATAACGAACTGAACTCGGACTTAAGAGATACGACCATAGACAGACGATGAAAAATGCCGATAAAATCTTTCTGAGATTTTTTAATTTGACATTTCACATAAAAATGACACCAACTATGAATGAAAAATCTTTTTGGTATTTTTATTACATGAAATGTACAAAACTTCTACCATATTTTTGAATTTTTATTTTATAAAAAGCTTCTATTAAAAATCTTTTTGGAGTTTTTGAATTGTGAATGCATGGTAAAGGAACAAAAGGAAAATATTTTTGATGCTTTTTTTCTGATTTTTGAAAAATGAGTGCAAAACATAAAAAAAATCTTTTTGAATTTTTGGATTATGGAAAACAAAAGCCATAAAGAATTCTAAAACTACAAAACTCTTTTTTGACTCACTTTTCTTTTTTTCTCTTTTTTTTTTATTTTTAATTGCCTACACACTTTACTTCTAACACATGTTTTCCCCCAAATCAGTCCGTCAAATGACTACGTTACCTTCAGAGATACAACATTTAGCACATAGGGATGCTTTAGAGGTGAGTCTTCTACAAAGGACCAAGTGGGCCCAACTAGGTCTCAATATGATGCACATAAGCATGACCTAAAGGCTGACCTACGTTGGGGTTCACTAACAAGGTCGTTCGGGGGAGCATATGGTCGATAGTGGCTATTTTGCTTTCCACCTACTCCATACATCCGACGGCTCCCCCTCCTAAAATAAGGGTCACTCAACTAGAGTTTGTGCGCACGACGTGCACTCCGGGACTTGTTGAAGAAAGAATTGACTCGGGTTATGCAAATGATGCTAGATATAAAGCGGTAACACATAGGAGGAAAAACTATAAACACGTAGCAAGTAAACACTCAACGATGATAACAATAACACTAACCAAATATTTATACACCCATAATGTCAAACTAAGCCGATACAACTCCAAAAGATAAGCTCGAATTATGAAAAAGATCCCCAACAGAGTCGCCAAGGCTGTAACACCCTCTTTTCACTCCAAAAAGATTCATTTTAAGGGTCGAAAGGGTTTTTATTATTAAAGTGACAATATGAAGATAATTTATTTTGAAAAAAAGATTATTTATATTCAAAACTCAGAGCCGCCACTTGGAATAAATCGGGTGTGCCAAGTCACCCTTGGATATCCTTTTTCAAAACGGTTTTGACTCTATAAAACGGATCCACGAACAGAGATTCCTACTAAGGAATTCTGTTGACCAAGGGGAAGGTGTTAGGCACCCCTTGATTCCGTGGTTCGACCACGGTCGCTTGGTGGAGCATATCCGCTAATTTGACACTACGACTGTATAAACCACACAAAGCACACACAATAATCAAGCAAGCAAAATCAAACAAAATAATTCAAAATTTAGTGTTCAGTCCAATTATATAGCCCCGAAAAAATAAAAAATACGAAAATATAAACCTACTCTATTCTAGGCTAATCCTAACTACACTCCATTGCTTTCGCCACCCGATGTTTTGGGCCTTGATCGTGCGCCGTCTTCAAGTACATGATACTTCGGGGCATCCCCCGACTAAATGAATACACTTGAATTAAATATGATAAACTAGGAAACATTCAACACATTCAACAAACACACCACTCCTAAATTTTGCCTACCCGAACCTAAACACTTTTGCCTACCCAATTCGACCTATCATGATACTATCAAATTCACAGACTTAATATTGATTCCGAACTAAGCAAAACAACAACAAACCAACATTAATCTAAATTCACCCTTTTTATCAATTTCTCAATTTCGTCCCAAATTCATCCTCAACATAATTAAACCAATTCAATACGCAATCCACTAATCAAGTTTTCATATCCAAATCCAAACATCAACCAACACGTAACAAAGATTCAAACATGTCAAACAACATGAATCATTCATAATTATGTAAAAATTAAAAGGAGAAAAGATGGAACTGAACCTCAATGTCGCTTTTCAAAATTGATGTATTATTCTAATTAAATTCTTTAGAATCTATGTCCAAAACCTCGAATCGAACCTCAAACCACCAACTTGATATGCCCTCTTATTCCATTTTTGTCAACCCAAATGAACAGCAGTGACTAACTCGAGTTCTCGATGAGAATTAATGAACTTTGTCAACTCGATATCGGGATACAGCAAACTCGGACAGATTTGAAACTCGAAGAAAGAAGAAATAACACTCAAACCGATATTGAAATTGCAAAAAACAGAGAAATCAATTCTCGAAACCACAAAGTCTCGCTGGAGTCAATGTCATCGAAATCTGCCAAAAGGGCCGATCTTGACTAGTTTTAGCTACTGGCTTGATATTTTGGCAGCGAGGAAGGAGGATCTCGAGTCTGCGATGCTTACTCTGATGTGTAGCACGAATTCCGATGAGATAATCGCCGAAAAAATTAACGTCGGCTGGAGCTTTGCTCGCCCTTTTTCAATTGCTCTCTGTTTCTGTTCCTCACTCTCTAGATTTCACTCTCTCTCCTTTGATTCTATGTGCAGGTCGGTATGTGTGTGTGGGTTTTATGTGTTCTTCATGTATTGGGTATAGTCAATGATAAGATAAAGAAGAAGAAAGTGGTGTCCTCCTTCCAGTGAGTGTCTTCTCCTATATCAATGAAAAAAATTCCCTTTGTGTATACTCTATTTTTTGTTAATGGTGTGGTGTATATTAAAATAGAAGAAGCTCCTCAGAGTGATGGATCTCCTTCCTTTTTTTTTCCTTTGTATTGTGTGATGCTGGTGAGTATTTGTATTGAAAAATGGAGGAGTCTATATTACATGTGGGCGCTTTATTAATTTGGAAAGAAAAGAAGAAAAAAGAATATTACGTGGGCCCCAAAAGAAAATGGAGTCTTTTTTAGTGCATTTTTGTTCTCCTTTATGAAAAATGAAAAAATATCAAAAAACGTCTTTCAAGTAGGGCCCTCTTCTATTTTGTGTCTTTGTGAATTGGTTTCCATCTTGAATAAGACGTGAAGGGTAGGGAATTGGGGGTATGTGGTGGTGAGTAGGGGATGGGGTAGGTTGTTAGGATGAGGTGTAAAGTTGGTTAGGATAGGATTAAAATAAGATAGAATTTGTTAGGGATTATGTTAAGGGTTGTTATTTTTTTTGTATTTTTTGTTGGGTATAATCACATGGATGAGGGTGTGTGGTAAGGTGAGCTAAAATGAATAAATTGAACTTAGGAGGGACAAAATTAGGTGTCTACAATTACAATTCATAGCCTCCCTTGTTAATTAAATACAATCTAGTCTCTATCATATATTTTCTCGCTTCTCTATCTCTTATTTTCCTATTTTCTTCTACAATTTTTTTCCTTTTTCTTTTTTGTTCCTTTTTCTTTTTTGATCTTTTTTGTATTCTCTGTTTTATTTCTTTCTTTTTTTTTTCATTTTTTCATCTTTTTTATTTTTATTCTTTTTTCTTTGCAGTCTTTTTTATATTTTTTGTTGTTTTGTTTTTTTCTTTTTTGCCATCTTTTCCCTCTTTTTTTATTCCTTTTATATTTTTTTCTCCTCTCATTTCTGTTGTTGTTGTATTTTATATTTTATATTTATCTGTATCATACTATATATTTTAAATAAATTTATTACTTATATTTGAATAGTTTAGCCATGAATATGTACAATTTGTCATTTGTATTTGTATACAAATAAGTATATTGATTAATTATATGCTTGAGTTTAAAATATACAAATATGCAATGTATCATTAAATACAAATGTCTGGTTAGTATCTGTATGTCAAATTTATCACTTGTATTTATACATAAGCAAGTATCATTTGTATGTGTATGGTTCAAGTTGTGTAAATATGTATCATTTGATACAAATGTAGCATTTGTTTTATATAATATAGAAATTGTATTTATATTGTTCAATTTGTATCAATAAAATATAATTTGTATCAATGAATATAAATATAAATGTTTATTGAAAGAAAAATAATATTATTTTTCTACTGTTTAAAATACAAATGATGCTATCAACTACAAATTCAAATACAAAAATAATAAACAAATGAAATTACAAAGACAAATACAATATGCAATCAACTTACATGTTGCGGAAATATCGTGGGTTAACTTGCACACAACTAAACAAAGAAAATAGAGAAGAAAAACAACACAAGAATTTATTGAGGTTCAGCTAGGCCTAATCCTCCAAACAAAAGCAGAAAGAGTTTTTCATTATAAAAGAAAAAAGAGAAGTGTACAATGCTTTAGAATCTCAACTACATACCCTATGTATTGATCCCAAAATAGTTTCAAACCTAGAAGGAAAAGATTCTCCCTTTCCTACAATGGCTATATTTTTCTTTTCTCAAATCTACCAGGACAAAGGGTCTCCTAAACCAATAGGTATTATGAGTTTCCCAAAATATACAAGAAAAAAAATTAAGACATAAGTAACATTAATAGTTCTTTAAAAATACAAGTGCATCAACGAAAATAGAATACAAATATAAATAAATTGAACCACAAAATATATATATAATATGCAGGCAATTATAAAATACAAATACAAAATAGTTGTTTAAAATACAAGTGCGAATTGTATAAGATATAAATGTTGGTGCGAACTATAAAATACAAATACAAATGTGAACTATAAAATATAAATACAAATACAAATACAAGCACAAGTTATAAAATATAAATATTATTGTATCAACGCATACAAAAATATAAAAGCTGGTGCGAATACAAACACATTAAGCTATTGTGATATTTTCATTATCATCCATGGCTTGTACTCGACAAAGTCATATTTTTTGAAAATAAAAAAATATAAAATAGAACAAAAAAAAAATGAGAATGACAAAAAATAAAAAAACATACCAAAAAAAAAAAAACAATAATAGAAAAAAAAATAGGAAAAAGAAGAAAAAAATCAAAAGAAAAAAAGTTTAAAACATTAACAAGAAAAAAATGAGAAATAAAAGAAATACAAAAAAAATGAAAAAGAAAAAAAATATAAAATAGAACAAAAAAAAAATGAGAATGGCAAAAAATAAAAAAACATACCAAAAAAAGAAACAATAATATAAAAAAAAAAAAGAAACAAAAAGAAAATAGGAAAAAGAAGAAAAAAATCAAAAGAAAAAAAGTAAAAAACATTAAAAATAAAAAAAATGAGAAATAAAATAAATACAAAAAAAATGAAAAAGGAAAAAACCCAAAAGGATAAAAAAAAAAAAAAAAAAAAGAGAGAGAGAGAGATAGAAGTTAGAGGTAGAAGAGAGAAAGAATGAATAGAAAGAATCTAAAAATAATTAAAAAAATAAAAAGAATGAAAATAAAAAAAAAGTAAAAAAATAGATAAATAAATGAAAAAGCAAAAAAAAAAAAGGCTGATGTATGTAATTATTCATTATATTTATATTTTATATCAAATACGGTAAGTTACATACATTTGATACATTGGTTATAACTGATAAATTTGATAGTTAAGCTATGAACTCCCTAATTTGTTGAAAGTTAGGTTATGTTCTAAAAGTTTTCACTACTCTCTATCTCTTTTCATTTTAAAATTAATAAAATAGATCGTGATCCGCCCAATGATAAATTATTTTATTAAATAAATAAGTAAGTTTTACTAATATCCATGTACAAAGTTAAGATTTCTTTTAGTTTTCAAGTTCAAAAAATTATAGTTAATACTTTAAATTGATAACATTATTTATAATTAGTTGTGTAATTTATTTGAAGTTTTCACTCTTTGAAAATTTATGATCTTTTAGGGATACTTGATTTTCTATATCTCTATGTAGATAATACAAATTTATTTTTTTACTAAATTTTTATTTAACATATATAAATAATATATCAAAACACAATAAATATAAGAATTGTAATCAAAAGTTCATAAATTAAAATTATTATTTTGATTTTGTATCTGCGTATATATAATGTTTAAAGTTTAGAGTAATAAAATCTAAAAACTAATTTTAAAAGACACTACAAAATAAATTATCAAGATCCTTAGTTATTATTAGGACTCGCATTCTCTGAATTTCAAAAAATATAATTAAATTTATATGTGAAAACTTAAACTTTCAATTCTCATCATCAATACATATATGAATCTAGGCATTAAAAAAGTGATGTGACACCTCTATTTGTTTCAAATAAAAAAATTGGATAATTCCTCCAAATTTAATTTACATATTATTATTATTATTATTATTATTATTATTATTATTTTACAAAAATAAATATGTCAATTACTATTTTCTCTAGTCATTTATATTTCTCAACAATTATACTAAAATCACAAGAATTTCATTATTTTGCATGGATATGAAACTGCCATAATCGATATTTGAGAAGGTGATAGCATTAATTTCTAAGTAATTTGAAAACTAAAAAATAGTTAAAACTTTAAAACTTCATCAATTAACTAATAATGGAATTTAAGGGGGTACAAAAATATATGCTTGCACTAATGCTTTATCATAAAGAATTTGAAGGAGTACGCCACATGATCACAATATACATCAACTTCGTTGTAAGTACATCTTTTAACGTTGAGTTGTAACTACCAATAATTGTAATGAGGAAATAGAAAAAGGATAGTGAATTACTAATAGTGATAATTAAGGAATTAAGTTTTACAATAATTACTTAGAAATAGAAAAAGCCAAAAGACAGAGGGAAAAATAAGTTAGGTATTGTATTAAAAGATAATAAATAATAACTATCGAAACTAAAAGAGATGTTTTTTATATAAATTTAAAGAGGCGATATAATTACATAAATGTAAATTTATGACCTTATATGCTATTTGCCTTCTTCTTTTCTTTTCAAAACAAAAAATTGTGAATAATATTTTAATTTCTTTTAGTTTTTTTTTCACTCAAATACTCTATTTTGCTATCAATTTTTTTTAATTTACTGCTTGAACAAAGAGGGTGTTGAAATTGTTTTGTTTTAAAAAAAAATAGCCAATAAGCTAAGTGTTAAAGTTATAAGTTGGATATATTCATTTTTTTTTTTTACTTTTAGCTTATTTTTATACTTTTTGCCCTAAAGGAAATGTTAAAAAAAAAAAAAAATCTTCAAACATCAAAAAAGTAAGAACAAAAAAAAAGCTTAAAAGCTAAAAATACATAAAATAAATTTATTCAAAAACTCTCAAAGTTCTTGAAGTTATTAAATTTTCGTTCTTCAAAATGCTTCTAACGATAGTTGTTAACCTCATTATCGAATTTAGGAATTAGAAATGCAGTAACTTGCAAAAACAATAATATCAAGCACATAATGTTCATTTTAGAATGTTACAAAAAATATCCCAATAAAAATTTACAAAATCTAATCATAGCTTAACATAATGAAATATGTATGTACAACTATAGTCATATGAAAAGATAAAATAAAAGAAGGTCATTTCTCTTTCTCAATATTTTAATTTGTCTTATCTATCATCCTATTATTGTCGTCATTAAGTTTCTAAAATACAATTTTAAGAAATAACAGAAAAAGTATCACAATAAAATTTTACAAAATCTAATTATAATTTAACATAATGAATTATTTATGTACAACTATAGTCATATGAAAAAAAAAAAAAGGAGGTCATTTCTCTTTCTCAACATTTCAATTTGTCTAATCTATCATCCTATTCTTGTCGTCATTACATTTCTAAAATACAATTTTAAGAAATAAGAGAAAAAAGTAATTTTTTAAATACATCAATAGAGCACATACTGAATAGTAGAGAAGAAGAAGGGATCGAAAATTAAATAGATGAAATTACTACAGTAATAATTTTATTATAAGACTCTACATCATTTTTATTTTTTTTCTGAATTTGCTTGATTTTCTCTCCTTTTATATCTTGTTCACCTTCTTCATCATCCCTACAAGAGCAAATTATGAATATAGTTATACAAAATTGTTAGTTACTCTAAAAATCTTAAATAAAATTTTCAACTTTAAACACCTAAAATAAGATTTTGTATCTTTTAAGTAATCAAAATTAACATAAAGAAATTAAAAGAATATTCTTACAATTTAAGTGATCATAGTTTGATTGGTAACTTGGTACTTTAATTTTGTTGGTCTTGAGTTTGTCTAATGCAATTTAATTTTAAAGATGAGTCAAAATTGACTCACGAAAAATAAAAAATACCACAAAAATTAAAATAAGAGGAGTATAATTTATAAAATCAAAAGAAATATTCCTTCCATAGATTCTTTACGGCTTTACCAATCATAGTTCTTCATGTGAAAAAAATTCTATGATGTGATGATTAACGTGTTCTTCCTCACCCTTATGTATGCTATTATAATGAAGAAGAGATAAAATAACCTTGAATGAGAATTTTCATAAAACAAAACATGAATTTATATAGGCAAAGTGGAGGAATACCAATAGGTATTCATAAATTTATAAATTAAATTTTGGGGGATTATGAACATTAAAAAATAAGAGGTATGAATATTATTAAGAGCATAATAATAGAAAATGCAATGAACATGAATGGATATTTTTGTAACTCATAAGATATAATTTTAATAAAGTGATTTTAGTTTCTAGTAAAACATTTTGAGGAAAACATAAGAGAGAAAAATCTCAAAAATTTGAGGAAAAAAATAAATAGATTTTCTTGCATCTAAGAGGTGTCACATCAATATATTACTTAGCCTCCTTTATATATATATATATATATATATATATATATATATATATATATATATATATATATATATATATATATATATATATATATATATATATATATATATATTAAAAGTGTGAAAACTCTTAGAAAAATCATTTGAACTTTTTGCCCTTCACTAAAAGGCTTCACTTTAGACAAAATCGTCTTTTCACTATTTTTATATTTAAAAGTTAATAATTAATTATTTTTCTGATTTGAGACTTTGAAACCTACTAAACTATAAATTATTTTTTACCTTACTATAAATTATTTCTTACCTAATTTAAAATATATGTAATTTAGAAATTTTATCTTATTTAAAATATATGTAATTTAGGACTTTCAAACTACCAAATAATAGTGTAAACGTAAATTTTGAAGGATTAAAAATAAAATCAAACTCCACTAGGATTCGTATAAAATCTCCAACTTTCAACAAAGTCAACATCAATATATAAATTTTATGGAAAATAAATAAAATTGAGCAATTTTTTTTCCCGTAGAAACTGAGCAATTTTGGTTAAAATAACAAAGTCCTTTCTTTCCTTTCTAATCAATTCTAATAGAAATCAAATACGAGACCAAAATAAAATTCTATAAAAGGAATTATAATTCTAAATTATTTTTCATCAATTTTGTCCTAGCTTTTTCAGAGTTTTTTTGGATCTTCTTCATCAATTTTATCATAATCTTTCTCTAGCTTTATATTTTTTCAAGTTCTCCTGTTATTGTCTTCTATAAATATTGTAATAATAAAAGTATTTTTAGCTTGATATAATGTAATTTGAAGCTTTAGTGGATAGTTAGGTATATGGTCTTTGCTTTATTGCTTTTTAGAATCTATATTACATGTTAGATTTTGATTTTGTTTTTATTTTTTTGATATCCTCCTATGGTGTTCTATGTGTAGCTTTGTTTGGCTATTTTGAGAAATTTATGTATTCCACTATTTAGCTTCTGTTTTTGTGATAGATCTTGTAAAAAAACTATGATGATGTTGGCTATTGATATATGACTTGCAGTTGTCTTTCATCATAATTTTCAGGTTGTCATCTTCCATCTTAACATAATTTTTTTTGTTGTTGTTACTTTGTTAAAAGTAGTTGTAAACTAAAAATACTTGTTTTATACCTATAATCTATAGTATATATCTATAATCTATAACAAGATAGAGAGTTAATAAATCTTTAAATGGAATCATAATCTATTGATTCTGCAATGTGACGAGCACATTTGCTCAGCTTTGCAAAGGAAGTGGCATGAGATCCATCTTGCATGTTATAAAATGATCATATTCAGAGAGACTAATAATGAGCAAGCATGCAGGCTTTAGAGAAAACCAACAGGGTTATAGAGTTAATTGATTGAACTCCTCAGCAGATAATTTTTTTTTGTGTTTTTCCTTACTTTTAAATTATTCACTTTTACATCCTAGATTTTAGATGATTTTTTACTAGAATTTTGATGGATACATTCTGACACTGTCTACAGGGGAAACAAAACCCTTCAAGCCGTACATCGGTATCATGTGCCCTATAGAGCATCAAACAACACATCTCCAGTCTCCACTTTGATCTTCAATCGAGCGAGCTTCAGCACATATCATAGTTTTATCCTTATATTGGTAAGGATACGAAATTCTTGTGAATGGTACTTAGGATTCTTGTGATTAATTCACATTTCATTATATTTTTATGGTCATTTATTTTTATTTAAAAGATTGATTAGGTGAGTTGAGAATCTCAAAATTTGCTTGATTGATTGTTTTTATTGTAGATATTTTAGTTGTGCGTGCATTATGATAAGTAAATTAACTAGGCAAATCTTTTGTTTATTGTAAACGAAATAAATAGTACGTAGTAGGAGTCGAGAAGTGAAACGTTTCCTCTATATATCGTTGTCATTCAAAATTTAACTATTAATCGTTTATGTACTGCATATTTATTTCCTTTTCTAAGATCAAGGGTCACTTATTAAATAAAATTATTCATTCAACGAAATACCTAGAATGGTTAATACTTTTATCATCAAACAGTGTTATCAAAGGTGTAAGAGGGAGAGATTTGGAGAAACATATAAAGTTATTGTCATGTAATTAAGAGGTCTCGAACAGGGCATACCTACGTGGATGTCATTTTCGTATGTTTTGTGTTTGTCTTTTAAGCTATTATTTTGAAGGAGATAGGAGTTGGGGATGATGAGTTTCTTTTTATAGTTTGAGTCGAAGTTCTAGCGGAAATAGTCTTTCTACCTTTTGAGAAAGGGGTAAGGTCTACTATCTCGAAATTCTACTTTATAGAATTATCTTGAATACATTATTTTGTTTTTATCTAGAATGTCAATCTTGAACTCAAAAATCTATATGATGTATTATTATATTCTTCAATTTAGTAATTAGTCATGTTTCCTTTACTTTTTTTTTAATCTTTTCTTATTTAGAAATTTTTTTACGTAGCTTTCAACTAATAGTACCTTCAGTTCATTTTTACTTGTCACATTTAGATTTTGTATGCCCATTAAAAAAGTAACGATGACATGAATCCCCATTAATTGATGTTTATTATTAAATTTTAAAAATTAATTTTAATAATAAATAATTAATATTAGAATAAAACATGAAAAATATAATTGTCTTTTATTGATGATATATGTTATAAATAAATATCAATTTTTGAAATAATGAACAAGCAAAAGTGAGCGGGTCCTAAATATCTTCATTACGCAAAAGTAACATCAAAAGAATTATAATTATGTTAAATTATTCAAATTAAATATGAAATCAAATGGACATAATAGCTCCTTTCAAAATGGATTGAAACATGAGTGTATGTGAATTTGAAGGAGAGAAGATAAAAGAAAATTTTAAAATATATTTAAGAAATTTAAAATATGGATAATTGAGGAGACTATCAATGACTCAATGTTATGAATATTTGTCAAGCTCAATATGATTTACCAATTTATAATGAAAGTTAAAAAACCAAAAGCCTAAAGACATTTTTTTACCTAATTTGATTTTTTTTTATTTTTTTTAAAAAAGAGAAACATGAAGGTTGATATTATAGAATTTGCATGAAGGCATGAACTTATAATGCCCTTCAATTTTTTTTTCATTATACATGACAACTAAAAAAAATGAAATACGTATTATCAATCATCTTTTTTAGTAACGGAGACAATATTTAGGAACGAAAGAAGTATTAAATAACATGAAGGTCATTAGCATCCTGAAGGTACTCGAAAAACTGTGATATTTAGTTGACAAAGAGGTGATAATTTTTTTTTATTCATATTATCTTTTGCGTTATATTTTAAAAGTGTCATACTTAATAATATAACAAACACATATCAATTTATTTTTCATGCATTTATTATTATTAATATTATATACACGTGCAACGTACGTATACTAAACTAGTAATATTAAAAGTGTGAAGATCCTTAGAAAAATGATTTGAACTTTTTACCATTCATTAAAAGACTCTTCTTTAGACAAAACTGTCTTGTCACTATTTTTTATTATATTAACTAGACTTCCTAAAATATATGGGACTCCTAAAATATATGATAGGAGAATTAATTAATATTTTTATTTCTACTAAACTCCTAAAATATATGAGACTCCTAAAATATATGGTAGGAAAATTAATTTATATTTTTCTTTCTACTGTTCAATTAGAAAAATATTTCTATAAATATTGAGATGTATGTTAAACTAGAGAATAAACCGGTTTGCCTATTGGGAGAATATGATTGATGATCATCTAACTTGATTCAATTGCATGTTTATATTGGTGGATGCTTGATTTTCGAACCCTCAACATCTTCATTGTTTTTGTCAGTATAATAGAATTCAACATGTGTATATATATATCTTTTTTTTTTTTTGCTCAGACAAGAATTAGTTGGATCAAAATCAAAGCTTTGTGATCACTATTATATATTTTTTTTTATAGTTTACAGTTTGTAGATGAATGTCGGTTGGCTTTGAAGAATTTCTTGTGTAAAGATTAGGTTTAATTGTATTGTTTTGATATTTTATTATCTTATTGTTTTATTTTAATTTACAGATGCTAGATGAATATGGGTCGGCTTTGAATTTTTTTTTAGGTAAAAGTTAGTTTTAGTTGTATTATCGTAATATCTTTATTAGTTTGTTATTTTGTGGTAGTTTACGGTTCATAGATGAATCTCGATCGTTTTTAAAAAAAAATTGTGTGGAAAATTTAAGTTTAATTGTATTATTTTGATATAACTTTTATCATATTATTTTATTGTAGTTTAGAGGTGATAGATAAATGTTGGTCGGCTTTGAAAATTTTTTTATGTAAAGGTTAGGTTTAGTTGTATTATTTTGATATCTCTATTATCGTATTATTTTGTTATTATTTACACGTGGTAGATGAGTGTCGGGTGACTTTGAAGAAAAAAATTTCAGGTAAAGATTAGATTTAATTGTATTATTTTTATGTCTCTATCATTTGATTATTTTGTTGCAATTTACAGATGGTATATGAATGTCGATCGACTTTTAAAAATATTTTTGGTAAAAATTAGGTTTTATAAATAAATTCTCCATCTTTACATACTCAAAAGATATTAAATTTAATTATTATATTTATTTTTATTATTTAAATAAATATCCTATTTAATGTAATGTTTGACCTCATTAAAGTGAGGTACACGCGCAAGGAGCGTACACCTAAACTAGTATATTACTCTCTAATAAGAGGGAATCTGTGGGAGAAGCAGACAGGTCTCCGTCAACATGCCTACTTCTCTTGCCTGCTTTATCAGTTGCTTTCCCCGTAACTTTATTATGTCATCTCTAATTAATTATTAAAAGATTATTATAAAATTATTTAAGTATTAAAAATTTATAATAATTTATGTTAAATTTACTTGACGTTTTATATGAGACCCATTTAATTTTTTTACAAGTATTTTGTATAGTAATTTTGTTATATCACTTCTAATTAGACATGTCTGCTTCGCTGTTTCAACCGTTATTTTACTATGTCACTTTTAATTAATTATTATGACCATTTAACCATTGTATCAATTAATAATATTTGATAAAAAAAGGTAAAATAGATATAAAATGATAATTTAATCAAAACAATTCCGCAAGTATGTTTTATTATAATTTTGTTATATCACTTCTAATTAGTTTTTGTGAGTCATTAAGGCACGTAACTTTACTATATCACTCATAATTAATTATTATATTCATCTAAGAATTATGACACTTAAATTGAAATAGAAGAAAAAATATTATACATCACAATAATTTAAAAACTTAAATTATTTAAAAAATATAATTAACTATCAGTTCCACAAAAGTTTGGACAACGAGAGAGATATATATTACTTACAAATTACATAAGAATTATTATAAATTACAATAGCTAATAACTTAAAATATCTACAAAATAAATTATTATATATTTTTTAAAAATACTACAAATCAAATAATTAAAATAATTTTTTAAAAAATATTTATTGGGCCCGTGCCTTGCACGGACAATTAGTAACTAATTACTGTATAATTTTAAACTAAAAGTATGATTTTGCAAACATTTTAACTTATTTTCGTTTCATTTGATGTGCCTTACTGAACGACTTTGAATTTTAAAAAGTGAGACTTATGAATTTCTGATCTTACACTAACAATTAATAAAGTTGGTGTCATGTGATTATGATGTCACGGTCACACACTGTGAAAATAGCCTAGCAGAAATGTAATGTGTCACTGCGTACGATAGACTCTTGAGGTCCCCTTCAGTGTTGTGTCTAATAGATTTTTGAGGTCCCGAAAGCCTATGAACAACGGGAGCTTTATTGCATTAAACTATTTTTTTAACATTAAATTGAAATAATTACTTTTTTTGCCATTTGTAAAAAGAAATACAGTACCAACTATTATGTCCTTGACCAAAGGTCTCGGGTTCGAGTCCTGAGTATAGAAAAATCTTTGATAGGGAGCGCTATCATCGAATGAGGCCCTACCCGGCACGAATCTAAATTAGTCGGGTTTCAATACGGATGCGGAACACCGGATGGGAACCAAAAAAAAAACTATTATGTTGCATGAATAAGAGAACATTATGTTGTGAACCATAGACAAGCGAGTTGATTGGACGAATTAACAACTAATATTTCCTTTTTAAAGAAATAATAATGGTGCTTGTTTTTTGAAAATGATTTGATGCTAATGTAGTACTAACAATCCTTATAAAAATGTTTCCAGTGGAGAGCTTACAGCAAATTAAGGATTAGAATGCAGGTATTCGTCAACATGTCTACTTCTCTTACCTGCTTCATCAGCTGCTTTCTTCGTAACTTTATTATATTATCTCTAATTAATTATTAAAAAATTATTATAAAATTATTTAAGTATTAAAAATTTATGTTAAATTTACTTGGCGTTTTATATGAGACCCATTTAATTTTTTTATAAGTATTTGTATGATAATTTTGTTATATCACTTCTAATTAGACATGTCTGCTTCTCTGTTTCAACCGTGATTTTACTATGTCACTCCTAATTAATTATTATGACTATTTAAGTATTGTGTCAATTAATAATATTTGATAAAAAAAAAAGTAAAATAGATATAAAATGATAAGTTAATCAAAAAAATTCCACAAGTATGTTTTATTATAATTTTATTATATCGCTTCTAATTAGTTGTTGTGGGTCATTAAGACACGTAACTTTACTATATCACTCATAATTAATTATTATATTCATCTAAGCATTATGACACTTAAATTGGAATAGAAGAAAAAAATATTATACATCACAATAATTTAAAAACTTAAATTATTTAAGTAATATAATTGACTATCAATGCCACAAAAGTTTGGACAACGAGAGCGATATATATTATTTAAAAATTAGATAAGAAGTATTATAAATTACAATAGCTAATAACTTAAAATATCTACAAAATAAATTATTATATATATTTAAAAAATATTATAAATTAAATAATTAAAATAATTTATTAAAAAATATTTGTTGGGCCCGTGCCTTGCATGTACGTAACTAGTATATATATCTATAATCTATATCTATATCTATAATACATTAAAAGTGTGAAGATCCTTAAAAAAGTGATTTGAACTTTTTGCCCTTCATTAAAAGACTCCGCAATAGATAAAATTATCTTTTTACAATTTTTCTTTAATTTATAATATTGAATATTAACTATAATAAATATATATAAGAAAATTAAATGGAGAAAATTTTCTACTTTTAGTGTAATTCCTATAATTATGGTAATATTTTGTTAAAGAAATCCAATTTCAAGGAAATTATTATGTAAATTTTTTCTATTACGGTAAAATTCTAAATATTTTAGAAAAATTGTTGAAACTATTTTATATAAAATAGATTAAGATTCCTAAAAGAAGAAGAAAAAAAATTCTTGCAAAAAACTATACACAATGCGTGATTTTTTCCAATTAAAAAATGGTATTTGGACATCCCAAAACAAGAAAAAAAGGTTCTGTATTTTTAGGTTAGGACTTTATTCCTTTCTTATAATATTTTAATTTAGGAGTTATTATATTTTTTTTTAATTTTAGAATTTCATTTTTAGGTTTATGAATGTCTTATTTGGGTAATAAAATTTTGTGATCGTAGTTTTGTTATTGGATAACTTTGCAGTTTCTGGATTTCAAAATTCTATTTATATTACGTTTTGATTTTATTGATCACAATTAAAAAATCATCCTTTTATGTTATAAACAGTTTTGTTATTGAATCTCTAATATAATATGTTGATTTAATTTTCAGATTTTTAAATTTTCTTTTTTGTTACGTTGATTTTATTGATCAAGAATAACGAAACATCTTTTCATGTTTATATGTAATTTTCATTATTGAATCTACAACGTGACTTTATTGTTTCTAGGTTTTAAATTTCCTTTTATATTACATTGTATTTATTGATCATGAATAATAAGCTTTTGTTATTGAGTAACTTTGTGATTTCTACTCAAACAATAAGTTTATGAAGTTTTGCGTAAAGATTAGGTTTGATTGTATTATTTTGATATTTTTATTATCATATTATTTTATTGTAGTTTACATGCGATAGATAAATGCCAGTCGACTTTGAAATTTTTTTTAGGTAAAAGTTAGGTTTAATTGTATTGTTTTGATCTCTACTTTGAAAATTTATTTTGTGTGTATAAAGTTTAGGTTTAGTTGCATTGTTGTGATATCTCTATTATTATCATATTTTTTTTAATTGTTTACGGGTAGTAGATGAATAATAATCGACTTTGAGAAATTATTTTTTGTAGGGGTCAGATTTAATTATATTGTTTTGATATCTCTATCATCATATAGTTTTGTTGTAGTTTAAAAGTGGTAGATAAATTTTGATTGGCTTTGAAAAATTTTTTGGTAAATATTAAGTTTAATTAAATGCCTTCTCTATTTTTACATATTCAAAAAATGTTAAATCTGATTATTGTATTTTCTTTATTATTTAAATTAATATCCTATTTAGCGTAATATTTGAACTCATTAAAGTGAGGTACACGCGCGAGTTGCATACACCTAAACTAGTATATATATATATATATATATATATATGCATATGTCACCATTCCTCTTCAGGCATTATTGTGCCTCCGCTCCCCCCTGGCCTTTCATTTTTGTCTTTTCATGTATTCTTTATTTTCTTTGTTTTTTGAAGACAGTGGCGTAAGATTTAAAAGTGTTTGTGAGTTCTATGCAAATTAACTGTTTGAAGTTTTCAGATTTGTAAGAATTCTTTATTATATTTCTTAAGATCTGTATCAATTTAAGTGTCTCGATTCTTTGCTATACTTAGTATCAATTTTTTTCAAGTGTATCTGAATGTATTTCCTCTATTTGGGGAGAATTTTCATGTATCTATTCATTCTTATACACTTGTGTCAACATATTAAATTGTATCAGTTCACTATTATATTTTTGTATTCATGTGTTTATGTGTATTTGTTCCATATATTCGTTGTATTTGCCTGAGCATGTCATAGACATATAATTGTAATGTTTTGTATTTGTATATATCTGTGATATGTATTTGTTCATATCAGAATATTTATTTCTATTTGTATTTATATTTAAAAGGATAAATTTGACATACAAATGACACACTTGCATTGAATGATATATTAACTTGCATATTTATATATGATAGACCCAATCATATACAAATAATGCATAAATTTATTTGTATAAAAATACAAATGATAAAGTGTACATATTCACGACTAAACTATTCAAATGATAAATTTATATAAAATGTATCATTTGAAACAAAAAATATAAACTATACAATACAAAAAAAAAAAAAAAACAGAAAGAGGGAGAGAGAGAGAAAAAGAGAAAGAGAGAGGTGAAGTATAAAATACACAGAGGGAGAAAATGAGAAAAAGAGGGGTGAAAACATAAATTACAAAGACAGGGAGAAAGATGTGAAATATAAAATATAAAAATATAAAAAAGAGGGAAAAAAATGGGAGAAAAACAAATAGAGGCTAGAGCTAAAAAAGGGAGAAATGAAGAAAAATAAGAAAGATAGGTGCTTGTAAGTTTTACTCTTTGAGTGCCTTTAAATTTTACTCATGCAATAAATTTGCTATGAAACACTTAATTATGAACGGATGATAATTGGACAGGACAAAAACTGAGATGAATGGTGATAAACGAAGTAAGGACAAGACGGTTAGGGCTTAACGGGATAGGACAGGAAAAATGCTAAGCAGACGAGATAGGACAAGTTAAAATTTTATACTAGCTTAAGACTTGCTGTGCCCCGTCCCGCTCCATTTACATCCCAGCGTATGGGAACCAAATGATGAGATTCAAAGTGGTATGTGGAATCTTCATTCACATTGCATAGTTGGTTCCTAAAGTCCTGGAGGACTCCTTTATGGCTTTATAATATTGTCGGCCCCCAGTGAAATTGCAAAGTAATTAAAGGACCATATAATACATTATTATTGGGTTTTTGATTATGAAAATCAAATATTATTGATTTTTTTTTAAGCTATTGAAATTGAGTTAAGAGTTGCAGTTGTGTTTAGTCATATTTTTTATAAAAAAAAAAATAGAAAAGGGAAAAATATATCCTCCGTCATACTTTGGATACACATATGCTCCTACCAATAATGAAATGGTATGTATATGCCCCTAACAATAACGGTAAGGGCATATGTGTACCTAAAATATGACAGAGTATATACGTACCATTAATTCAGAGGTATATTTGTCTCTTTTTTATATTAATTATCTTATCCCAAATAATTAATCCAAACCCACCATCCGACCCAATAAACTCACTACACGATCCGATCCCAATTAAAATCCAGGAGACACCTATCTAACAATCGCGTTTTCCCACCCCTATAGCGATATACACATATAATACAATAACACTCATACTATCAATTTTATTTTTTTAAAAAAAAGTCATTAACCCATAACATCCCAAAATAACACCAAATAAATTGAAGCCTCCCATTTCAATTTTCATCGAAATTTCTTCGGGAGAACACTATCCATCACCGATCAAAGCCACATAGCCATTGTCTCCATCGAACCAAAAACACCCTACCGGCAAATCATCACCGCACCCCTAGCTCCGGCCACCTTTGTCCTAATCTCCACTCCCTCCAATAATGAGTAAACACCAACTAGTAGCGGCGACCAATCAATGCTATTTAACTGGAGTTCACGTTAAAGAGAAAAACAGAGGGAGTATCAGGTTTGGAACAACAGGTAGAGGTCAGATCGAGTTGGTTTGAAAGGATTCAATGGGTTTATTGGGTCGGGTAGTGGGTTTGAGTTAATTATTTGAAATAAAAAAATAAAACAATAAATAAATAAATATACCTTGAACTATAATAAATGGTACGTATACACCCTATATGCCCCTATCGTTAGTGTGAGGAGCATATACGTACCATTTCATTAACGGTTGGGGCATATGTATACCCAAAATATGCAGAGCCATTTATCATAGTTCGGAGGTATATTTATCCCTTTTTCGTAAAAAAATTTAAAACTTAAATGTACTTTCTCTAAATATGATTTATGCCCTTAGTTTCTACAAACTAGCAAAATCACCAACCTGACAAATTTACTTTTAACATACAATAAAATCTGCTCTAAAATAGTAATATCTAAAAACAATATTCACAAAATGTCATAAATTAGATCTCATGTTCGAACTTCTACATATTATAACAAATACATTTTCACTTTATTTGAAATTTTTAAAATTGAAGTTGAAGATGAAGTTGTCTTGATTGTAATTTTACAAATACTATTTGATTGTCTAAATGTACTTGTCCGACAAACATGGAATATGATTTAAATGAGACTATTTGTACAAAAGGTAAAATAAAATCGGAAAAAATCTGAAAAAGGAAAATGTAGCAAAAGTGAAAATAAGGTTTTGGATATGTTCTAAGTTCCAAATAAACTTAAATTTGAAATTTTCATGAGTAAATGCTGCTTTTCAAATAAAGAGAAATAATTTTTTGGGAAAAAAAAAGTGAATAATTCTCAACGGTCTTGAAACTAAGAGAATTAGGTCAACTTTGCTAAGCTGTGGTGCACCAGCACGATTGATATTGGTAGCTCAAGCGATTATCATTATGCTAAAATCAGAAAAAAGGGAGGTTGACAGACTTTTTTTGCATTATTTTGAACCCAAAAAGTCCTAAAATTTTTAACGGTACGTTGTGCTTTTGCTTTGTAAACTATCTTTTTTAAATCCTCTTTGTTGCTTTTATTATTCTACGTAGATGGTTGAACGTTTGTTTTTCTTGCAGTTTTGTTGAATAATCAGAAAACCACTCATGAAAGTTTACTTTAATTATGGTTTAGCCATTTTAGGAAATACTACTAATTTTGTTAACTATATTATATGCCTTCTACTTGTTATAACAGGAAAATATTACTGAGATTTTCTTCCAACATCTTCAAGTAGTTGCTTATTACATACTTCTAACTACATAATATTTCTTCATGAGAATCATCTTGACAAAAGTGACGTACAAGTAGAAATTTAGAATCAAACTCTATAGAAATTATAATGATGGTAATTTGACCGATAGAATGATCAATAATATCCGTTGAACGGCCAGAAAAAAGAAACCATGATATTAATTAAAGATCACGGTCAAACACATATACAGATACGCCAATAATAAGTATGGCTTAATCTCAAGTAATTAGGTCAGTTATACGAATTTCACTGTTCATATGTGCTGAAAATTATCCTTATATACACATAAGATAAAGTTAATTATTTGGTTGTACAGAATGGGCTAAACTAATATATATATAGTCGGTGAACATGACTTGGAGCTTATAGTGGTTCAATTTCATGTTGGGTATTGAATAACTCCATATATTGATCGATGTGATCTTTGTAAGCATTGTTGTAGATCTATGATCCCTTAATGCCAGCCAGGGTCCATTAGGTCATAAACTTTTAAGTTGGGAAAAATTGGCAAAAAGGGCACTTTCCAACATTATTTAACTAAATACCCATTAAATTTTTTTTGATTTAATTTTTAGGGTTAGGGTGTAAAAAGTGGGGAAAAGTTGAAAAAGTGAAGTCCACATGTGGGTCAAAGGACTATTTTATCATTTTTACAAATTTACAAATTTAATATAATACACTTAACACCCTCTACTTATTCCAACTTCCTCTTCAATTCTCTCCCAACTCTCGTTTTTGAAGCCTCTTGCTCCCAAAAATGCCACTTTCGTTTCTTCTTCTTCTCCAGTTGTTAAGGGCTCGTTGTTGCTTCGCAAGTTTCGTTAAAATCAAGTTTCGATCATTTCTAGATTCATTTAAACGGTTTTCTTTGCTAATCGATTCGTAGTGATGTAGGAATTTTATTTTTTTTGAATTTGGTTGATTAAGTAGTTAAAAAATGAGAATTTTATAGGTAATGAGTTTGATTTTGAAGCAATGGTTGAAGTTTTATGTGGGATTTTTGAAATTTTTTTTCGTCGATCACGGTGTTGAATTTTAAAACTTTTGTTTATGAGTTTTGGTTTAGTTCTGATTTTTTTAGCAACGAAGTGTTGAATGGTGGAATAATTGCTATTTGAAGAGTTATTTTGACATTTTGATCTGAATAGTAACCTGTTTCTGTTCGTAGATCCGTGGTCTATCTATAGACCCGTGGTTTATCTGTAGACCCGTGGTCTATGAAATGAGAATGCCCTAAATTGAAATCAATTTTTAGAAGTATTAAATTCTTTTAAAATATGATTGCTAAAATAGTGAAAATTGAAAGATTAATAGCTAATTAGTTTGATTAGGTGCACTAGTTCGATTTTTAGCAATTGTTGTGTTTTGATACTGCATGTTGGATTTTGGTTCAGTTATTGTATGTTTGTGTAGTGAACTGTTTAATGGTGTGGTATTTCTTTTTTTTTGTGTGTGTGGGGCGGGGGGGGGGGGGGATTCATTTGAGCATTGAGTTATTTCTGTTGATAGACTTGTGGTCTATGAACTGAAAATTGAAGATTTGTTCTGCAGGGGTACATTATGTTGAAAATGGCTAAAAAAAGCATCCTTCCCAAATGCAAAGATGGTACCACTTCTGATTCTGCTGGTAGCAGTAGAAAAAGAAAAGCTGAGGCAGTTGAAAATGTCTTAAAAGAAAGAAAATTAAAGAGGCAGTAGAAAAAGAAAAGCTGAAGCAGTTGAATGCTAATATTGTTAATGTGTTGTTGAATGATGAGTAGTTAGGATATCATCATTTTTTTTATTTCACAAATATGAAGGTTGAAGGATCTGGGGGTAGGATATGACAAACATTCTTTTATTTTATGAAATTTGTTATGATTCTGCACTGAATCTGTTTCTATCAAACTGTTTTGTGGCATGAAATTGAAATATGCAGGGTGTTGTCATAGTTGGTATAGTGTATGCTTGATATCATGGAATGCATACTTAATCTTTCGTATACTGCATGCATAGTCTATCATTTCCATGTTGCTCGAATTTTAGTTGTCGTGTTGTTTGATCAACTATGATTCTATCAAAAATAGTATTAACATTATAGAAAAATAGAAGTATTATTATTTATTCAATATCACTACATCCATGTTACACTTTCCAAAGAATGAATACTAGCATTATAACACATAACATCATTTTTAGGCCATTCTCCCTTTCTTCGGCCAAAATCAATTTTTTGTTTCAGTTGATCCCTCTCTATTTGCGTGCCATGTAGCAATACTTAAAAGTAATCCCTCAGTTCTTCGATTTCTTTGAACAAAGTCATGAAAAAATCTTTATTTTCTTCGCATTGTTGGAGCCTTTGTAGTAGATTAAATTTTGTCAAGTCTTGAAAATTTGATGTCTCGTATTTCGAACTCAACGTTGATGGACTTGTTACAGGTAATAACTCATCAAACCATTTAAAAAATGAGTATGTGCCATTATCCTAGAAAAAAAATAATAATTACATAACGATTAACTTAACTTTATAAAAAAGACACACACAACTCACCTTCGCAATTGCACAATTATAAAATTTGTGACCTGGATTTGAATTCGTACATGACGTCCTCAAGACAGCCGCATTCCCACAATGACAAATTAGAGTATTTTTAGAATTGGATATTTGAGATGCTCGAGACATTGTAGAATTTTTAAAAACAAAACAAAGTGAATGAAATAAAATAATGAGGGATGAACACCTTATATATGAAGTAAAAATGAAGTGTTAACACTGATGGATTACAAAAGTAACTGTTTATTATCGTTGGAGTATAATTTTTTGGAGCTGGTGGTGACACTTAATAGACTATCGTAGATCCTATGTCAGCCATCAACGAGATACCAAAGTCTACTGTAGACACTCGTAATCGATGGATTCTCAATAATATGTTAAATAAAAAATATACTTGTGCTTTGAGGGTCCATCGATTCGGTTAGTCTATCGTAGACTTATGTCTTAAGGAGTGCATCGATTGATCTCCTGATTATGCATAGACTTCTGCTATAAACCAACACTTGGATGTTGTTTAAAAATGAATAAATAAATTAAAAATAAATGTAGTGAATTTGTACACATATAAAGGAGTGGAAACAAATCACATAAACATATTAGAGCTTATATAAATTAGGGGTGGTGAATTAAGGAGTGTGTGGATGAGTATTGGGCGAACAAACAATATCCTAAGAGTAATGATTGTCAAAGAACAAGTATGTTTTGAGGATGATGATTGTTCAACCACTATCCATTTCACATACTCTTTTGATTTGGAGGTGGTGATTGAAGAGTGGTGATTGAAGAAGTATGTGGAGTGTGTAGTCATCAAATACAATCAATATCCTCAAAACATACTTGTGCTTCGACAGGCATTACTCTTAGGATATTGTTTGTTTCGACCAATATCCACCCACCCACTCCTTAATTCACCATCCCTAATTTGTATAAGTTCTAATATGATTATGTGACTTGTTTACAGTCCTTCATATATGTACAAACTCACACTATTTTTATTTTTAATTTATTTATTCATTTTAAACAACATCCAAGTGTCGGCCTATAGAAGTGTACATAGAATTATGTGGTCTACGAATAATCAGGAGACCAATATATGCACTCCTAAAGGTGTAAGTCTACGGTAGACCAAGCGGGTCGATGGACCCTCAAAGCATAAGTATATTTTTTTATATGGATTTGACATGGGTCAACATCGATGACAGTCTATTAAGTGTCACCAATAGTTCTAGATTGTTTGTTTACCCACCCCCAAATCATGTGAATATGTGTTTAAACCTTTTTTAATTTAATTATTTTCTTTCAACACCCCTAATTTATGTGATTATGTTTTAAAACATTTTTAAATTAACTTATTTTCTTTAACCAGCCCCAACACACACGATTTATCTATTTACATCTTTTTAAATTTAATTATTTCCTTTCACCAGTCCCAAAACGTGTTATTATCTTTTTAAATCTTTTTAAATTTAATTATATTCTTTCACCAGCCCCATATGATTATTTCTTGAAACCTTTTTAATTTAATTATTTTCTTTCAAACTACAAGCTACTCATAGGCCATCGATTTACATAGTCTACTGTCGATTACTATGTTTGGTCAATGCGAGATTGAATCTAAGATCGACAATAGACTATTTATGTGATCTGTATTTACAGATGCATTCACTACAAATGCAAACACAAAAAATAACAATAACCAAAAAGAGAAAAACGAAATTTGAAAATAGAAATACTTATATTAAAATTTATTCATTGCAAAATCATAGAAATTTTACATGAAAAATATTTGCACAGCGGCTAGAACAACCAAAATAAGCAAAAAATGAAGAAGCTTTCTTCTAACAACAATCCTACCAAGAAAGCTTCTTCTGCAAGGTGTCGTACTTTTTTGCCCGCAACAACCAGCCACAACCATGAGATAAGCATTTCGCCTTCATGAATTTGGTGCAGCTCTTCTCCATATAATAATCAAAAGACTGCCTCACCACTGCTGCATCTAGTAGCATTTTCAGCTTTTTCTTATCGGCGAATATTTGACCATAATAGAAATTGATTTTGCCGGTGAACGAGTGTCCTAGTTGTGATCCCATTCCATAGTCTTCTTCATCCTCTTGCGAGTCCGATGAAAAGTCTTCTATATGCATAGAATCATCTTCCATAATTATTGGATGATCGCCATCGTTCTTGTAATCATTCAAATCGTCGTTGAATGTCGAGCGCCGAGGTGGGGTGGTGATGAATTCAACGGTCCTTCAAAGGATCTCTCAACCACATTTATCCTCAAAATAGGCCTAAAGCCATTTGCATCGACATCCATTATGTACGTCAGCACACGTACATCGTTATTTATTATCGTAGGATTCACCTTTTTCCTCGAATACATTAGATAACTAATCACCACATCACTCGGGGCGTAATCTAGATCCCCGCTCCGCATCACACTTATAACGAATTCGTAGTATGAACTGTTGCGGTGAACAGGAATGAAAATTGTCACCTTGATAAATAATTTATATTTTCAACATTTAGGAGTCTCCACGCATTCTTTCATAAAATCACCAGAAACCAGAACAAATTCTACAATAAATATCCTAGAATTAAGCTTTGGTCGACGGTCGACTATGTTTATGGTCTAGGTCCGGTTATATGCACGGTCGATGAATGACAATGAGTGGTCGATGACTGGGCAGGTATCCGTACGAAAATCTTGAAATTGCAAATATTGCTTCTAATCAACGATTGTTGGGTTTATGGAATAGAGAAATGAACTCGGAGTCGCCTGAGCTGCTGTAATGTATTTTCTAAAGTGGTTTTAAGTGACGTGAGTGAATTAAAGCTTTTTAACAATGGTGGAAAGTGTGTTTGAGAAGATAGGAAACAAATGGGGTAACAATGAATGCAATGGACAAACTTATGATGTATGTGGACTGATTTACAGCTGATCGCCGGAAAAGTGGCCAGAATAGAAGCTTTTTGGAGGGAAAAACAACCACCTTCTATTTTTAGCTTTTGAATTTTTTTTTAATATTTTTGAGAAACCTAGATATTTTTATAAAATGTCGGATGATGAAGTGGGTTGAAGTATATTATTAGAAACTTGTGGGTGAATTTATTAAGTTGGAAGTATTGGGTTAAAGTGAATTATTATAAAACTTATGGCTTAAAAATTGTTAAGTTGAAAAAGTTGGTGGTGATGTGGAAATAAGTGGGTATATGACCAATTTTTTCAAACTTTTACCTATTGGCAAAATAGTTTTGAAGACCATCCTTTTTGACAAATTTGACCCTTTAAGTTTGTAAATATACTATTAGGTCCCCTCTTCACTTCTCAATCCATGACAACCACCCCTACTGAAACTGTCATATGATGATAGAGGAGAAAGAAACGAAGACTTGGTAAATCCAACATTGATTGGAACGCTTCCAGCTAATTTCCACATTGATGAAGAAGATGCACGTACATACAAGTCTTATCACGCTTTAATTTTATGATGTTTTTAATACGTACAATAATCTTGGCTTGTTATAAAAGTTTCAGGGGAATAATCTGTACTACATAAATTAATTATGCATGGCATACCTAGGCCTTGATATTGCTCTAATTATAAGAATATCCCCATGAAATATCCTCTTGTTAATTTTTGATATACTTTCGTATTTGCCTTTCTGTAATGCGCATGAGCATGCGCTGCCTGCCCACATTAATGAAAGAAATAGTGGGCTGAATTTCTAGTGCAGTAAGTGGATACGACAATGTATAACTTCTATTATTGGAGGTCTTTTATGAGTTAAAGATTTTATTTATAAGGCTAATTTTGTTTTGTCCTGAGGTTTTGGGTAGGCCGAATATTCTAGGCTAGCTATTTTAGCTTCTATAATCTATATTAGTCTTTTTATTTTTGTATAGTGTAAGTTTGTATTGGTACGGAATGAACATTAGAAACATGTGTTGCAAAACTAATCACGTGTTTGGTGAATGGTGAACCGGGATCAAACAAGCATATAGAAGCATGTATTACAAAAAAATTTATGTGCATAGACAAATCAAATTATTAGTGTGATTGATTAGTGTGGTTCCATGTTTTTCTCTCTTAATTATGTGTTTCTATTTTTTGTTAAGAACAAATAATGGCGCCTTGCGCTGTTTTCTTTAAAGGGCCCTGCAATATGGTTTTCTTAATTAGTTTCATAAAGGTAAATGCAAAAAGCTTGTTTAAGTCGAGCACTGTGAGTAAAAATTCAGAATTTTTGGATTTCAAAGATCAAAATGCAAAAAGGTAAATGCAAAGATGTTGGCGCACAAACATCAACGATTCAGAATTTTTGGATTTCAAATCAAACTTCCAGTTAATATATAATAATAACTGAATTCACAATTAGATATTTATACATATGAGTAAAAATTACTCTATTTATCTCATTTTCAATTTTCACCGACACTTTAGCTAGAAAAATAAATTGACTTAATACATAATCAATCACTTAAACTTATGAGAATATTGTAGTTGGACACTCAAAGTCATGTTTCAATTGAATATTTCAACTTTCAATTAGAAGTGTTTCTCATTAGAAATTTTATATTCAAATTTTGGAACATTTTTTATGTGTATTCTCATTCGTCTATTACATAGTTAAGTTAATCACATTAAATATCTAACTATCTAATAAATAGAAATAACTTAATAATTAATTATTATCTTTTTAATAAACAAAAAAACATCTAAGTGACAATTTAAAAGAGAGGAAAGATTCCCTAAACAATAGATTCTCTTGTAGATCTGCTCAAGTTAATTAGGAACAGGATATTCAGCTAAGCAAATACAACAACTGCTGCTTAGCAATTTATAGTTAAGCCGCAAAGTGGATGGAATATTGTCAGATTCCCCATGTAGCCCTGTTGGAAAGTGCGCATGCCCAACTCACTAAAGTGTTAAAAGGACGCCAAAACAAAGAGGTACGTACATATTCAGCGAAAGACATACCATACAATTTAAAGTAGTTAAAATTTTGTTACCATTTTCGTTTGACATAATATATAAATATGATTCTAAATTTAATATCAAATTATAATTTTGATCTTAAATTTTGACAGTGTTCAAATATGACCTTTAATTATTCAAAACTGCACAAATAGATCCGATCCGACGTGGTAAAACGCGTGTTGTACACACAAAACTGAGCGCGTCGAGTTAAAAATTTGAGCAACAGTAAGAAAAAGGGTAAAATGACTATTATTCCCTTACTAATTCCTTTTTATATATTTAAATAATTTTTTACTATTATTTTTTCATTATTTTCAATTCAAAGATGAAACTATATTAATAATAAATAATTTTTTTAGTTTTAATAAAATGTTATTAAATTGACATTATTAAATTAATTTTATTAAACTAACATTATTAAAATATTATTAAATTAATGTTATTAAACTAACGTTATTAAGACATTATAAATAAAACGTTAAATTAATAACGTTAATTTAATAATATTTTAATAAAGTTAATTTAATAACTTTAATTTAACAGTGTTAATTTAATAATGTTAGTTTAATAACGATTTAATAACGTTATTTTAATAATATTTTAATAATATTAATTTAATAATGTTAATTTAATAACATTTTAACTAATGTTATTAATAAAACGATATAAGATGAAAATTTTATTAAAATGTTGTAGAAATAGTAATAGTAATAGTACGTAATATGTAGAAGTAGTAGTATTAAAATAATAATAATAATAATAATAATAATAATAAAAATAATAATAATAATAATAATAATAATAATAATAATAATAATAATAATAATAATAATAATAATAATAATAATAATAATAAGAAGAAGAAGAAGAAGAAGAAGAAGAGAAAATGGCCAAAAGCCCCCTAACCTTTACCCCAAATTCCAACTACACACTTATACTTTGCAGGGGTCCTATGACCCCCTGAACTATTTTAAAATAGAATATTTACACCCCTGAATGCTGACATGGCAAGAGAGTACTCTCTTTAGAGAACAGTTTTTTTTAATATTTCTTTATTTTCTTTATTCATTTTAATTATTCTTTTTCTTTTAATTTTCTTTCTTTCTTCTTCTTCTTCTGCTTACACACAATGGTATCCAAGAACTCATCAATGACATCAAAAATTAATTTATTATTTTTCTCATCTCCACACACAAAATCGATTGATTTCGACTTCAAATTCGTCAAAAATTTCAAAATGGGTATTGTTCATTGTTTCCAACTTCAAGATTGTCGGAAATTTTAAAATCGATATTGTCCATTATTTACGACTTTAAACTCATCATAAATTTTAAAATGGGTATTGTCCATTATTTCTGACTTGAAGTTGCTGAAAATTTCAAAATTCTCTATTGTTTCCGACTTTAAGGTTATTGAAAATTTTAAATTCGGTATTGTTCATTGTTTCCGGCTTCAAGGTCATCTAAAATTTTAAAATTGGTATTCTTCGTTGTTTCCAGATTTAAGATCGTTCGCAATTTAAAAATTGATATTGTTCATTTATTTCCCACTTCAAGGTTGTTAAAATTTTTAAATTCGATGTTGTTTATTATTTCCGACTTCAAGATCATCAAAAATTTTAAAATCGATATTGTCCATTATTTCCGACTTCAAGGTCGTCGTAAATTTTAAAATGGGTATTGTCCATTATTTTCGACTTCAAGGTCGTCGAAAATTTCAAAACTCTGTATTATTTCTGACTTTAAGGTCATCGAAAATTTTAAATTTGATATTGTTCATTGTTTTCGGCTTCAAGGTCGTTCAAAATTTTGAAATTGGTATTGTTCATTGTTTCCAAATTTAAGATCATCGAAAATTTAATAATTGATATGGTCATTATTTCCCACTTCAAGGTTGTCGAAAATTTTTAAATTCGATGTTGTTTATTATTTTTGTCTTCATCACACAGTTCATAACCAAAGAATCGACAACAAACCAACATGAGCAATTATTCACCGACAACAAAGATCCAACACACAAACATTAAATCTCAACATTGCACATCAGTCCGGCAACTTTAGTGGTCGCGGACCAGTACCAAGAGGAGCGCCACCTCAAGGCGAGCTCAACCCAACAAAAATCCCCAAAAAACAGTACTCCAATTGCTGGGAATTTGAGTTCGAAGCCAGCGTCGCCGTTGGCGATCTTCGGTGAAGGCGGTGTCGCCGCTGTTCAATGATAAACGGAGCACAACCAATGTCAAAAGATGTGCCTTCCTGGGGCGAGCAAAACCCAACAAGAAGTCCCCAAAAAGAGTGCGTCAATTTTAGATCGAAAAACACGCTGTCAGTCGCAGACTCCGGCGACGGCGCTTCGCGGGACCTCCAAATCAGAAATTTTCAATGCCATTTCATGACAAATCGCCCCAACAATCCACATATGTCAAATGAAATTGAAGAAAATGATAGAAATAGAAAGTAAAGAAAATTTAATGAGTTCATTTTGGCTTTTGAGATTGAAGAAAAGAAGATGAAGAGAAAGGGGAAAAATGGAATGAGAATGGGGAAAACAAGATGAAGAGAAAGGGGGAAAATGGATTGACATTAAAATAATTAATTTTTTAGATAATGTTTTTTAAAAATAACGTGGCAATGATGTGGCAGCGAATGCAGCTCACTGCTTGAAACAATATCTGGGCATGAGCTTTTAGGGGTGTAAATATTCCACTTTAAAATAGTCCAGGGGGTCATAGGACCCCTACAAAGTATAAGTGTGTAGTTGGGATTTGGGGTAAAGGTTAGGGGTCTTTTGGCCATTTTCTCTAATAATAATAATAATAATAATAAGCAAAACGACGTCGTTTTAACTTATAGAAGCAAAACGACATCATTTTAATTGAAACTGCGTCATCATGCCATATCAACCCTTTTAGTGATGTGGCACCTTGTGATTGGATTACCTTTCCACGTAGGCGCAAGTGAAACTCACGCATGGGGGTTGCAAAATCGGAGGTCATATTTGTTCAGGTTTTGAATAGTTAAAGGTCTTATTTGTACACTATCAAAGTTTAAGGTCAAAGTTATAATTTGGTGTCAAGTTTAGGGTCATATTTATGTATTATGCCTTTTCGTTTTAATTTACATACTAACACTAAGATCTTCATGATATTTCAGCCCTTCTTTGAATTATGCTAGTTTGATTTCCCAACTTCTGGGCTAACAATAATGTTTCCATGCATGCTTGTTTTTCACTGAGAAAATTACACATTATTGAAGTTGAAACTGGTGCAACTGAGTGATACTTATAAAATCTTGCTTGGCTTGCTATTAAACTAACAGGGATGAGCAGCACTCAAACTACACTGATGTTTAATCATAGATTTACTGAAACTTTAGGAAAAAAAGAGAGTTGAAAACGCGTACGAGTTGCCTACCATCTTAGGGACCTAATCCCTAACCGACGTTTGCAGTAGTAAACAAGAATAAACTAAAGATACATAGTAAGGAGATAAACACACGATATTTACGTGGAAACCTCCTTGCTTAAGGGAGTAAAACCACGACCTACCTCATAGAATTTTCAACCACTTCACTATCTTCAAACAACTTGAATACAGACTCTGTACTTCAAAGGATTAACCTCTTAATCCTATAACACTTGCAATAACTCTATTACAAGACAACAACATAATAACTCTATTGCTAACAACTAAAACAACTAATTCTAGCTGATTCAACCATTGGCTAACTCTAGCCTCAACCATCAACTAACTCTAGCTGACTTGACATTGTGAGAAGAAAAATGAAAAGATATACTATATCTTAATAAGAGAAGTAGGTTGAGAGTTTACAAATTACTAGACAAAGACTCAAATACAACAGGAGCATAAGACGACACCATTGACTGAGCAGGTCCTTGTTGCAAATGAGACTTAGCTGAAATTCTTTTCTTCAAAAGGGATTGAGTGTTCTTTTTCATATAAGAGCTTAGGTTTTCTTGTTGTAACATGTTGTATATATATACGGAACAAGAAAACTAGGACTTTTTTGATTGGTTGGAGTAAAAGGGTATTGCAACTCCGCCATCTTTTCTCACCAACTTTCTGCCATTCGGTACAATTTTCAATTGTAATGCCGACTTTCTACAAAAGGTATAGACCTGACGAACCTGTACCTAAGAAGCTTCAACTCATAATCAAAAGTGTTATGCATGGCTCCATAGGGACCAGGTCCCAATGATGATTTTTCAATCATCAAAACTAAAATCTTAACAATTTTGTCTTTTTTATGATGACAAACCCACATTCATCCAATTGTAAGATCCTTACCTCTATCATTAATACCTATGAAAAGTCCCCCTGAGACATATACCAACTGATCATGTCCCCCCTGAGTACAAGGACCAGGTCCCTGCATTACTTATAAATTTATCTTAACTAGCATCAAACTAACACGTGTTAGAACTATCCTATTTCCCCTTTTGGCATCATCAAAGAGGAAAAATAGTATACAACACAAAAATTAAGTGAACATGTTAACTTATGGCCTTTAAGGCTACACTATAACGAATAACAGAAATTAGAGAACGAAAGAAAAGTTATAGCATCAAGCACTTCTCATTAACTAAAAGAGAAACATCTACACTATAGATAATAAAAGCAGTAAGAAATAAGACCAAGTAAGTTCCATGAGAACAGAACCATAGAAAACGAAGTTAGGGGTGTAAGAGAAGAAGGGACTGAATTAGGAGGACTTATGAAAGAAGAGTAGAGAGTTAGCATAGAAAAAAGATCTTTCTTTCATTTTGGCCACATGGTTCCATAAGAGTTAATGAGTTATTTCCTCAACCTTGGATTCCAATACCTGAACTTTTTTCTTTAGCATCTCATTCCAATAGTTAATGAGTCATTTCCACTAGGTCCCTCTTTTTGTTCTTCTAGAAGGGCTACCTTCAATGTTGCAACCTCAGCATCCTTCTGGGACAGATGGACAATTATTTTCTCTAACTCACCAGTCAACCTGGTCTACATATCAATTAAGTCTACCACCACTTACTTAGACTTCACACTACTCATTCGAAGAACACACTCATTATCTTCTAAGTTGTCACGATCTGAGCCGAGGTGACAATGCCTAAGCACACATGCAAATGTACGTGGTCTACCAAGTAATATAGTGGCCTTCAAGAAGTCGAATATCGATCTCACGGAAACTTGTTATAACAACTATTCGATTTCAGTTTACAATTTAAATTCAATTAATGCAAGAGTAACCAAGATAGAGTTTTGAATATTATAAATTAAAGTAAAATAAGCAAGGCGTAAAATAAAAGACTTGAGACAATCAATGGAGTTAAACTCAGGGTTAAAGCACTTCGAACAATCATACTATGTTATTGAACTTCATTTGTTAACTCGCTTATCTTGGTTGTTGACTCGTAGAGTTAATTGCATGATCATGGTCTCCCGACCTCTAATCGTTTAACTAACTTGGACATTACTACTACATCATTGAGCGGGGATGTAATAATCCAATTTTAGTTCTTTAAGCTATCATCTCATGTTTGAATTAAGTAAGGCTTCTAGGTATATCCCTGTCCTAGATGCTAATTTGAATTACTTATTTGATCAAAAGAATAAGAACCCTACTTTATTCATCCCCATATTCTATCTCCGTATTCCCTCTTCCGAGATCATAAGGTTGATAATAGATGTATTCTAAGGGTGATCAGGCCTCAAAATAGTTAAAACAAGAATGAATACACCACCAATAACAATAATCAAATCAAACAAACTTAATTCAAAATAATAGTAGTCATGTTCTTGGCTTTAACCCCGGAAAGGGAGTGTTTAGCTGCTAATAGCCATAATCATGATCCAAAAGGTTGAATATATGATATGAATTATTAAAAAGATAAATAAAGAATGATAAAACCTAAAAAGAAGTTGCATAAGCCTCCTATAATGCTCAATGATATTCCCAGATGATTTTCAATGAATACAAAGTTGTATTTATAGCAGAAGGGATAGCCCAAGCCGTGTAAGACAAGATTTCACTTTTTGGCCGTGTATGGAATTTTATCCACGACATGTTGGTCAGACCTATATGAATAGCGACGCATAGCGTGGCATATCTAGTGGAAGGAGCTCTGCGCTGTGGTGGTAATATCGTGGGCTAAGGGGTGCTTCATATCTATATCTCATTGGCTCACTGGAAGTTGCATCCAAAATAAATTCTAACTGTTCGGTCCATCCTTTCTTTGTGGTGTTATTTTTCCTTCAACTCCATCTTATTCAACATCAAAATAACATTAAATTTAACTCTTCAAGAATCCTACTTGATCATATACCACATATTAGATCTTAAAACATCATAATATCCATAACGATGAAACACGAGCTAAGATTAGGCTAGTTCCATTGATCTTCAACTTTATGTTCCAACTCTTGACTTAATCCAATTGAACTTCGCACATTACAAAAAAGTTGTTCCACATATAAATACACTTTTAAACCATTTAGAACTAATTTAACACATAAGAATCCATTACAATAGACTAGAACCACACCTAGCTCAAGATAATAAAACTAGTTTTCTCGGTTGAACTCAAAATGATCATTTTAAATCCAAACTTGTTTGAAAAAACTTTTAACCATTGTAATCACATCCTTGAATACTTATATGCTTATTTCTATCATCACCACACATAAATCCCATGAATCATCCTCAAAACAAGACTGAACAAGCATAGAATAGTAACACTAGAGTGTATAAATACACCTAACATCACCACCCCACACTTAAAGCCTTGTTCGTTCTCGAACAACTCTTAACTATAAGAATCGACAACTAAGGATACTCTACACTTCTACTACAAGTTTCTATACTAAGCATATTATATACACAATTATATACACAATTAAAGCTCATTAACACTACTCCAAAATATCCTAGCCTCAAGAATTGACTCAACAAGTGCCAAACTTATACAAATTGATCAATCAAGAACATCATACAAATCACCCATATTCCTCAAATATGTGCCCTCACAATAAGAGAGTTACCCATAATTCCTCACATCAAAATATTTTATAACATTACAAGAATCAAATTTTGCTCACTCTCACAAGGAATTCACAAGTTACACATAATGAACCGTAAGCTTTCCCTTAGTGTAGTACTCCACTAATATCGAACTGTGAAGCTTAGGATCAAATAGGTCTTTTTGGATTGTATGTAGGCTAAGAAATGGGTAGGAACTATTTTGGACAAGAATAGTGTCTGTCTTCCCTAAGCGCTTTAATACACTACATTATTTAGTCAAAATCAATCTCCAAAAACTAGATTACACCACTTTTGTTTACCCCATTCTTTTGTTTTCACCCCATCTTATTAAGCTCATTTACATACACTATGGTGGAAGAATTCTACGCATAACTCATTCAATTTGAACAAATTTCTATTCTTTCCATTACTCAACTCCCCACCACAACACATTAACAATTCCTTTTTTACACCAATAACTATCACTTTAGGGCTTCAATTTTAACTTTTTCTTCTTTAATTTCACACTCCTTAACTCACTAAATTTGCACTAAAGTACTTAGGAGCTTTGGATCAAATTAAGATTTAATAAAGAAGAGATTAAGCTATACATGAGGCTGCCAAAGAAAAAACTATCTCAATGGGGCTTAATAGGATTATGCACAAAGGTAGGTCAAAAAGACGGTATAAAATAAGGCTATCAAAGAAATGCCTATATCATATCCTAAACCCACACTCTTTATTTTGCTTTGCACACACACCAGACAAGTTCTAGACATCGTATGGAATAAGAAATATACAAATACCTTACACACCCATGGCACATGATCAACTCACGTAGGATCATCATAGACTCAACCAAACAATAACATGAATTCGAATTAAGCCAACAAGTACAAAAGTCATAATCATGAGCGTAGAAGTCTTAAAAGTAGTAATTCATACAATCAACATGCTTTTCCAAATAAAACACTTGCATCATGCAATCACTTATAGCACCAACAAGAACATCTTACTTATTCCTAACCTAAAATATTTTAAATTTACCTTAAAAAATGAAATTTCCCTACCCCACACTTAAAAATCTACTTTGTCCCTAAAGTATAGTTTAAAAGTAGAAATAGAAATACTTCGTAAGGCCTCTAGGCCTATCTAGTAGCATTTTCATATATCAAAAGGGTATGGGGACCCCACACTTAGTCTTCGCCATGCTTCTTAGCTCAAGTTTTTGGTACTCAGAATTCCCATCAACCTATGACTCAACAAAAACAAAAACTACGTGAAATAAAAATTTAAATTCTGAAAAATAAAACATACATACTAAACTTGGGTTGCCTTCCAAGAAATTCCTGATTTAGTAGCGAGGCATGACCCAACTTAACTTAATCAAGCTCCTTCATCCTTTTCCTCATACTTGGAGGCCATCTTCTTATTCGTTTCTGACCTCTTGAGTGTGAACTCTCAACAGCTTTCTCAACTATAGCCTTTTCAGGATCATCAGTCTACATTATGTCTGGTTTAGGTGGTTGTGGCTTAGGTGCTCAATGAGGTAGTCCGAAGAGGTCTTTTGTGGAATAAGCTCCATCACCTCGCACTTATCCCCTTTAATCACAATAATCATACATAAGTCTTTATAGTGGGATAGTGTGTTAAGCAGTTTGTACACTTTAAAAACTACCTCTTCATCCTCCAACCTCATTGTGAGCGTACCCTCTTTCACATCAATTAGAGATCCTCCTGTTGCTAAAAGTGGATTCCCCAAAATAATTAGTATCTATTTGTCTGCCTAAAAATATAGAATAATAAAGTCAGCAAGAATAATAAATTTACCAACCTTTATGAGAAAATCCTCTATTACTGACGTGTGAGCAGATGCTAACACATTTGAGGCTTTTAACTAAGAATAATTACAAAGTCATAAGCAACTTTTGTCATTTTTAATTGTTTTCTGTTTGATATTGCAGTAAAAGTCAAGATGTAAGAAAACCAGCAATAATGGAAGTACAAGAGTTGATTTCTGAGAAAGTAAAGAAGGAAGTATAGCTAATGACTTGTCTGATAAGTCGTCAGGCTTGTGATAAGCTATCAGAGTTGTCGTCAGCCTTAGACAGAGAATGAGCTTAAGCTGGAATTCGTGATGACATTTGTGATAGAACATCAAAAGTGTGATAAGCTGTCAGGCTCGTTGTTAGCCTTAGATAGAGAATGAGCTTTAGCTGGAATTCGTGACGACATCTGTGATAGGCTGTCAGAAGTGTGATAAGCCATCAAGCTCATCGTTAAGATTAGACAGGGAATAGGATTTAAAGTGAAGAAGAAATGATAATTCTGATAAGTCATCACATGTCTGATAAGCCATCACATATCATCGTCAACCTAAGGTAGAGATTGTCAAAAGTGAAGAGGAGCTGACGACATTCCTGATAAGTCGTCAGACTCTTGATAAGCCGTCACACATGTCGTCGCTTGTCCGAGAAAATACTGTGATCTATGATTTTGTTTTCATAATTAGGCTGAAGTATTTATAGCATATGTTAGTGTTTTCTGATCATAATGGGGGGAACTGACATTTTGAGAATCTCTTCTCTCTAGTTTTCTGACTTAAAGTTTATAATTATTTTTGGAGAGATTATTCTAATTGTTTTGGGATTTTCTACTGGGAATCAAATTTGAGAAACACTTGTTGCTATTCATCTTGCTGTAAGTTCATATATCAAACTATGAATTCAACTTGTTGTCTTGCTTATTTTATTATGAGTAGCTAAATTCCCTTAACTCGAGTTGTAGGATCTATGGGTTTGGGTTTGTAATATAACTAAGTGTTTAATATTCTAACGGTAGTAGAAACTTCTTGTTAATTCCATTATTTTATACTCTTGCTATTGGTTGCAAACAATAGGCCTTACTTACTGGTGATTTGCTTGAGATAAGAAATCAAACCTAGTAAGAAGTGAATTATCAACAAGGACTTGGAAGCATCAAACTTCCATTTGATAATTAATGCTATAACAAGATTAATTAACTTGAGATAACATCCTATTATGAAATATAAATTCCCTAAGTTCGAGAGAATTAGGTGGTTAAATGTCTAAATAGGTTGAGAAATATTTAGAAATAACTTCAACAAGGATAGTCTATTGTCCTACCTACCACAAGAATCTTGAACCATTACTAGCGTCTGTCAAATCCCAACACCCATAGTGAACATAACTCAAGTTTTCCTTATCATATTAATTTCAAACACTGAATTGAGAAGTAATTATTTGTTACCTTTTTAAAAAAACCCATTCACAGGAAACTAATAACTATCAGTTAATTAACCCGCAGATAACTCAAATTCACACTATATTTTCTATGGAATTCGACCCCAACCCAGTTGGGTTATATATTAACAACGATCGCTTACATTCTCATAAGAGAAGTGTAGTTTGAGCATTATAAAAAATGTCACCGTTGTCGGGGAGTACGGTTGTAAATTGAAGTTGTGTGCGCTAATTGACTGTTAGTCAATTTTCCTAGTTTTACATTTATTTGTTGTTTTTGTTTGCTGTAGGACTTTTTTGGTGTATGCCAAGAACCATAAGTTCTGGAGAACTATTATTACCATTTAATATGGAACCATAACTGATCGGCAGAATGGCAGACCAACAGGAGGCTGATAGGTTAGCATCCTTAGCTAGAGCTTAGGTGAATGTGAAAAATAACGATCAACAAGTTTGGCATCTAAATCCTGAGGATGACGACTTGGGAGACAAGGAGTTTCTAAAACCTGGTAACCCAAGGCGGGTGGTCAACACGTATGGCATCCAAATCCACCAGACAATGTTGTTGGTGGTTCATTTATTGATCTTACATACCTAGAGGCTGCAGAAATGCTTGAGAGAATGACCAAATAGAGTCGGGCATGGCATACCAGGGACTCTGTGGTAGAAAGCCCCAATGTTTCTATTAGTATGACTGCAGAATAACACAGAAGAGATGAGGAGCGTGATTAAGACATGGCTCACCTAAAAATGCAGATGGACTTGCTAACCAAACATTTACTATCAGGTAAAACTGAGAAAGTGAAGGTTGTGGGATCGTAGAGCAAAGTGGAGTCTGACTCAGAAGAAGAGGCAAACTATGTAAATAATCAGGTGGGTTTCCGAGGCAATAGCCAAGAAAATCAAGGTTGGACTTACTATGACAAGGATGGATATAAGAACCAAGAGCAAGGTAATTGGAGGAGCAATAATGATAGGAGAAGGTTGTATGTACCTCCTGGAAATTGTGAGGCTGCTACAACAAGTTCTGAAAAGATATCCCTGGAGGACATGATGGCTAAATTGTTAAAGGGAGTGGAGAATACCAACTCAGGGATGACTGCAATGAAGACCAATCCGTCCTCTATGAGTCTGTTGGTAAAATCTCCCTCCACTTCGATCAAATAGCTGGAATAGCAAATAAGCCAACTCTCTACAGAGCTGAACCAGAGGAAGAGTGGAATGTTACCTAGTGATACGGTTCAAAATCCACGGAATGATAGCTCATGTATGATGATTACTACTAGAAGTGGTAAGATATTACCTGGTCCTTCTGTGGGAAAATGTGGAGTTGAAGATGCTACTGAAGCAAATGACAAACCTGAAGAAGAATGTCCAGTGGAGTTTGGGAAGCTGGATGGTTCTGATGATGCTTCGAAACAAGGAAAAGAGAAGGAAAAGAAAGTAGTGGTAAAAACTCTCCCAAGACCACCACCTCCCTTTTTACAAAGATTAAATAAGAAGGTTGAAAACATGAAATTTAGTAAATTCATGGCAATGTTAAAGCAGTTAACGATAAATGTGCCTTTAGTAAAGGTACTCGAGAAAATATCAGGGTATGCTAAATTCATGAAGGACCTTGTGACAAAGAAAAGAGAGGCGAGCTATGAACCGAAGGATAATATCCACCATTGTAGTACCATTTCTACATAGTCCTTAGTGCAGTAGAAGGCCGGCCCTAGAGCATTGACTATTCCATATACAATCGGGTCTCTCAATTTTGCTAAGGCCCTATGTGATTTGGGGGCGAGCATAAATTTGATGCCGCTAGCCGTGTATAAAAAGCTAGGTTTGGGGGATACTACCCTGACAAACATGCGGTTGGTGATGGCAGATAGGTCTGTAAAGCGGCCAGAGGAATATTACATGATGTATTGGTAAAGGTGACCGACTTTATACTTTCTGATAATTTTGTAGTCCTAGACTATGAGGTGGATTTTGAAGTACCCATCATTTTAGGTAGACTATTCCTTGCTACTAGGAGAGTAGTAGTGGACATGGAGCTGAATGAGCCGAAGTTCAGGTTCAATGACAAAGAAGTAAGATTCGAAATACACTCATCCATGACACAACAAAAGGAGATGAGTATCTTCTCAATTGTGGATGCATTTTATGAAGATAGGAAAGAGGTAGCAACATGGTGTCTTGATGAAGTCTGGGTAGTCAATATAACCTAGTCGTGTCGCAATATTAAATCAGGTGCTATTGGGAGGCAACCCAAAATTTTTATGTTTAAACGCAAGTTGTTTTAATTTATTTAGATAGAAAGCATAATGAACTGAAGAAGTATGTAGGGGTCTAGGTAAAAATTGATGAAGTCAGCCAAGGGACCCTGACGACAGATGTGATGAGTTATCACAATTGTGATAAGCCATCAGATATGTCATTAAAAAATCCAAAAGAAGGCAACACTATGCCTAAGGTTGATGACATCTGTGGTGACGTATCAGACATCTGATAAGCCTTCAGGTAATCTTGGGCCCAAACACCTAAAGATTCAACCCGGCCCATAGTCAAACCTTTTCACCTTCCCGTGTATCTCCTTTCTTTTCTTTAAGTTTTATTTCCTTCCATATTTAGTTCATTTACTTACTCTTTTCAAAATTAGTTCCTAAATAAAACAAGAAAAATATTCTTCCCTATGAAGTGTGGGTTTGAAATCAAGATCAAGAACTTTTCTTTCATCTACTACTTCCTCTCACTTGCGTAACCACGTGAAGTCGCCTATAAGGTATGCTCATAACTCAACTCTCCTCTTTATTAGGTAAGTGATGCAACTGAGGTAAACCTTAGTATCAAATTGAGGCAAGCTTAACTTGCCATTGTGTGAAAAATAGAATCTAGGGTTTACAGTGCTGTATTGTGCATAAATACCTAAGGCTTAGCTCAAGAACACAACTCCATGTGATTCTAAGAAGAAAGTGGATTGATAATCAAGACTAAAACTGAGCTGGAGATTGTATTCTGAGATGATGACGTGTTTAATAAGCTATCATATTTGTGATAAATTATCAGAATATGTCATCACAAGTTGAGAGAAATAAGCTTGTTCTGTTTAAGGCTGACGACATGAATGATAAGTTATCACATTTGTGATGACTTATTAGAATATGTCATCACAACTTTGATCTGATACAATTGTGAGCCTCTTTTGAGGGGTATGGAATTATAATGACTGAACTTCTTAAGTTGGATGATCATGAGTGCTAAATGAGTGCTTTCTTTTTCTACAGGTCTTATAATGGCACCCAAAGGAAAAATCCCTAAACCTACAAAGAAAGTAACAAAGGGGAGTGTACCTCAGAGACCCTTCAATGCGGAATCCGATTATGAGAAGGAAGAGCCACTGCTCAGGAAGAAAAGGAAAAATAAAATCCCAAAAAAACCTTCTCCTCCTCCACCAGTTTAGGTAGAAGAGAGTGAAAAAAGTGAGACTAAAGCAGCAACACCACCTGACAGTACAACTTCTGAGTAGATGAATTTTGAGCAACCTTAGTCTAAGCATTTTGAGTTTTGGGAGCCTGAGTCAGAGCATGCTGAATTTGAGCAACCTGAATCTGAGGGACCATCATCTGAATCCCCTTCTGTTGAGCAACAAGATGATGAAGAATCTCCAATTCAGGGAACTCTGGTTAAATGTAAGAACCCCAGGGTCCAAGACAGTGTTAGGTGGAAAATTCCCAAGGCACAAAAAATCTTCTATGATGGGCTTCTCAGAACTAAAAGAAGGACTATTAAAAGGCCAATCTTTGAAGAAAAAAAGATCATCACTACTGGTTTGAGTAGATATCCTGAAGTGGAGCAGAAATTTTGAGACTACGACTTGGGATGGACTGCAAAAAGAGGAAGCTCATTTTGTCCTACACTAGTTCGGGAGTTCTATGCAAAATATCAGGCCCAATCAGAGAACATGTGCAAAGAAGGGGAGAAATTAGCAGATCAACCCTTGCTGGATAAACTTCCAGTATGAGGTGTGATGGTGGATCTCTGAGAAACAACAAATAACGATTTCTTCATGGCCCCAAATTTACTCCTCAGGCCACTTCACCTATATTCTACGCTCAGTTGAAGCCTTATGGAAATCAACGGTCTTGGTTAGCCACCATCATAGCTGAAGGAAAACCTAAATGGATGACCAACCCGAATGAAAGAATTTTTAAGGCCTCCCTGACTCAAGAGGCAAGGTTCTATTGAGGTGTAGTACGCACCCATTTGATGCCCACTAAGGGAGATAACATCCTTGGAGATGATAGAGTAATACTGGTCATAAGTCATATGGCTAAACTCAACTTGAACTTCAGAGAAACCATTGCTGAGGTGATGAAAATTTGGGTCGCAAGGCCCAACATGGCATATCTTTTCCCTTGTCTAATTACGAGGTTGTGTTAGGCAACTAATGTACCTGAGGTTGCAGGGATAGACAATAAACAACCTGCGAAGAAGACCCACAACCCCATCCAATATGATGAAAATTAGCTGAGGCTGACACTTGACAGAGGAGCAGGGGTTGCAACAGATCCACCAGTTATAGATACCGGCTCAACACCTAATGTAGAGGTTTCAGAATTCTAAAGCTGCACCACCGACATCCCCAGCACTAGCAGACTTAGTGCCTAGAAATAAAACAAATCCTTCAGCTGCTGTGTTTACCACAGAATTTGCCTTCAACCTGATAAATTTTAGGAGAGTGGCAAAACAAGCCAAGTAGTGCGAGGCTCAGATGCAACTTTTTGCCAATCAATTTGCCTCTATGGTAGACAATAGGATTAAGGTTGTACTTGAGACGTTCTAATCCTTTCCTGGTCAAATTGATGAGTTAGAAAACTGTTTCAATATACGAATAGAAAAATGTCAGGCTCAGACCTTGCACAATTTAAATCAGACCTGGATAAGGTAAAGGCAAATATTAGAGTATTACAGTAGCACCAACTTATGGTGTTGGTAGACCTGGCTGTTGATGAGTCTGATGGTGAGATCTTATTGCTTGATCTCACGGGGAAACCAATGAAAAAGAAGAAGAAGGGCAAGAAAAAAGGTAAGGGTAAGAGAGAAAGGCCTGATAGCAATGAAGAAAGAAAAGTAGAGAAGAGAGTGAGAAAAAAGGATGAAAAAGAGGATATGAAGAAGGCGATGATAGAATACCTAGCTGACAATGAGAAATAAGAGGAGGTCCTACGAGTGAAAGCCGTAGGTGCCTCAACTAGTAGGCCTCCAACAACTGGGCTAGATGTGTTAGAATGGAGGGAGGATCCCGATGGAGATAAGGCAGCTGAGGATGCAGCAGCAAGGTCAGGGACCCATGATTCCCATGCTTGATATACTGCAGGTATAGCCTAACCCTTAGTTCAGTTTTTTTTTATTTGAAGTTGAGGTGTAGGGTGAGTTGTTGTTGTTGTAATATTTTGTAGTTGACTAGGAGAAATACAATTACCTGAGGTATTTAACGTGATTTTGTTATTTTATGAACACCTCTCAAATGGTCTGATTGTTTAACTATGTGATTTGCATCTAGTTGTGACCACTGTGCATCTTGTTATAGTATCAGTTCTAGTTACTTGATAATCATTGCTAAACAATTACATGAACTGGATAAGTACTAACTTAAGATATACTTTTATGCCATGTGCGTGTGAGATCTTACTTAGATTCCTTTGTATGTTGAATCCAGAACTTGCCCGGTTAGTCTTACCTAGATTGAAGGATAGGGGTTAAGAACGGATCATAGGCCATTTTGATATTAGCCACTTTTATCCTAAATGACCTTCCCTGTATACATAATATCCCTTGATCCTTATTTTGAGCCTGAATAGCCTATTTCTTTTTTTATGATACCTATCACCATCTCATTTATATCATAATGAACCTGTTTTGGCCCTGGTCCTTCTTGAACTCTGTGCACCTTGACTTAGGCAAATGGCCTAAGTTGAGTGTGACTATCATAGAGGTGCTTGATATAAAATGAGTATGAATAAATATATAATAAAAAGCTGGGTGTGGTGGAAAAGAACAAGAAAAGAAAAGTTGTGAAAAAAAGAAATGATTATAGAAAAGAATGCACCCATCCTGAATATGTGTGATCAAGAAAGGAGAAGAATTAAAAAAGGTTAATAAGTAAGACCCCAGAAGCTAATATAGTGTCAAGGAGGCTTAGTCATTTTAAATATCACGGAGTATCATACCAGCCCCTAGCCTACATTACAAGCCAAAGAGAAGACCTATAGTGATCCTAGTTGACCTGTCTGAAAATCTTGGTAATGAAAATAAGGGCAAGCCTACGGTATTTGGCATACATTGATTGGAACTTCATTCTGAGGGTAAGAAATTACTTTAAGTTGAGGATGTTGATGTGTGAGACGATGCTAACACATTTGAGACTTTTAACTAAGAATAATTGCAAAGTCTTAAGCAACTTTTGTCGTTTTTTATTATTTTCTATTTGATATTGTAGTAAAAGTCAAGATGCAAGAGAACCAACAATAATGGAAGTAAAAGAGTTGATTTTTGAGCAAGTAGAGAGGGAAGTATAGCTGATGAATTATCTGATAAGTCGTCAGCCTTGTGATAAGCTATTAGAGTTACCGTCAGCCTTAGACAGAGAATGAGCTTCAGTTGTAATTCATGATGACATCTGTGATAGACCGTCAGAAGTGTCATAAGCCATCAGGCTCATCGTTATCCTTAGACAGAGAATGAGCTTTAGCTAAAATTCGTGATGACATGTGTGATAGGCCATCAGAAGTGTGATAAGACGTCAGGCTTGTTGTTAGGCTTAGGCAGGGAATGGGATTTGAAGTGAAAAAGCGACGACAATTCTGATAAGTTACCACATGTATGATAATCTATCACATCTCATTGTCAACCTAAGGCAGAGATTTTCAAAAGTGAAGAGGAGCTGATGACATTCCTGATAAGTCATCAAACTCCTGATAAGCCGTCACACACGTCGTCACCTATCCGAGAAAATACTGTGATCTATGATTTTGTTTTCATAATTAAGCTGAAGTATTTAAAGTATATGTTAGGGTTTTCTAATCATATTTGGGGGAACTAACATTTTGAGAATCTCTTCTCTCTAGTTTTCTGACTTGAAGTTTACAATTATTTTTGAGAGATTATTCCAATTGTTTTGGGATTTTCTACTGTGAATCAAATCTGAGAAACACTTATTGCTATTCATCTTGTTGTAATTTCATATATCAAACTATGAATTCAACTTGTTGTCTTGATTATTTTATTATGAGTAGCTAAATTCCCTTAACCCGAGTTGTGGGATCTATGGGTTTGGGTTTGTAATGTAACTAAGTGTTCAAGATTCTAACGGTGGTAGAAACTTCTTGTTAATTCCATTATTTTATACTCTGACTATTGGTTGCAAACAATAGGCCTTGCTTACTGGTGATTTGCTTGAGATAAGAAATTAACCCTAGTAAAAAGTGAATTATCAACAGGGACTTGGAAGCATCAAACTTCCATTTAATAATTAATGCTGCAACAAGATTAATTAACTTGAGATAACATCCTGTTATGAAATATAAATTTCCTATGTTTGAGAGAATTAGATGGTTAAATTTCTAAATAGGTTGAGAAACATTTATACATAACTTTGACAAGGATAGTCTGTTGTTCTACCACAAGAATCTTGACCCGTTACTAGCGTCTGTCAAATCCCAACACCCATAGTGAACATAACTCTGGTTTTCCTTATCATATTGATTTTAAACACTGAATTGAGAAGTAATTACTTATTACCTTTCCAAAAAACCCCATTCACAGGAAACTAACTATCAATTGATTAACCCGCAGATAACTAAACTTCACACCATATCTCCTGTGGGATTTGATCCCAACCTAGTTAGGTTATATATTGACAACAATCGCTTACATTCTCGTAAGAGAGGTGTAGTTTGAGCTTTATCAATTACTCCGTCAAGATGGCCTATAGTCCCGTTTGCCAGCTACAGTAGTACAGGGCTGGGTCTAGGCTTCCCCAAATGTAATGTGTTGAACAATGATAGAGGCATCAAGTTGATACTTGCCTTTAAATCACTAAGTGCCCGAACCACCTCGCTGTTGCCAATCTGAATAGGGAGAGTGAACTTTCCAGGGTCCTTAAGTTTCTTGGGCATCTTTTAAGTCACCACAAAACTCCACTCCTCGGTGAGTTTTACCACCTCCACATTCTATATCTTCTTTTTATTAGCAACCACGTCCCTCAAGTATTTAGCATACTTGGGCATTCCCTGCAAAACATCTAAAAGGGTTAATTTAATTTGTAGCTCTATGAACATGTCAAAGAACTTCTTGAATAACGTATCCTTCTTTTCCTTTATATGCTTCTATGGGAAGGATAGTTGTGGAATCTTTTTCATTTCTTCAGCAGTTTTTTCTTTCAAGTACTCAGACTTACTCGATTTTTTTAGCAACTTGGCCATTTACCTGTTTAGTCACCATATCACCATCCACGTCCTTAGTTACCTTTGGAGGTTCTTCTTGAAACTTTTTACCACTTCTCAAAGTGATTGCCATTACTCATTTTAGGTTTTTTGTATCTCTTGGAAAACAACTTTGAGGCTTGTCATTTAGTGTCTGTGATAACTGCCCCAACTTCAGCTTTAAACTTTTTATGGCCATTTACTGGTTCTTTACATTTGCATCCAACTGTGTTTGATTAGCTCGAATCTATTTCATTATTTCTTCCAAGTTGCTTGTTGACTGATTTCCTTGTGCCTGTTGCTGATTGTTCTATTCTGGATTTGGTGGTTGAATCTGCCACTTCATGTTGTAGGCATTACCATAATTTGTCCTCTGAATATTTTCTAGAAATATCACTAGCTTCGTATTTGCAGCATACATAGACGCAGAATGACCACTGTTACTACAAACCTCACACCGACCACTGGTCTGCTGAACTGCATTAAGTGCTGTTGTAGGCTGTATCGCTCCTGCTTTCAGGCTGTTAAACTGAGTGTTTATCAAATTTTATAATGCAACAACCTGAGCTGATAAAGAAGTGTATTGGTCTTCCTCCAACACACTTGCAACATTCTTCGTGGCATTCCTAGAATCACCATGCTACGCTGGATTTCCTTGTGCTATGCGGTTCAATAAAGTGTACAGCTCATCATCAGTCAACTCCAGTACTTGACCACCAACAACTGAATCTAGTAAACGTTTTGTGTTGTGATTAAGTGCTTCTATAAAAGTATGAGCAAGTACCTCTTTGGACTGTTGATGATGTAGACAGTCCTAAAGAAGTGCCTTGAACCACTCCCAAGCATGATAGAGGTTCTCGTTCGGCCTCTGTTTAAAGCACACTATATTACTACAAAGTTTTGCAGTCTTGCTATACCCAAAGAATCTGATGAGGAACTTTCATACCAAGCCGTTCCATGATGTGATTGAATTTGATAGCTCAGAGTTCAACTACTTTTTGGCTTCCCCAATAAGTGAATAGAGGTAGAGTGTCAGCCTCACATAATCAATATTTATGTCTGCTGGAATGAATGTGTTAGTGAGCTCAATGAAATTTTGCAAGTGGACTTGTGGATCTTCATATGCAAGCCCTGTAAACTGTCCAATGCTAATCAACAGCTGCACCATATTATTCTTTTGCTCGAACCTCTCTCCAGTAGCTGGTTTCTAAAAAGGTGTGGTCAGATTTGTTGAAAGTGGGATTACCACTTTGCTAACCGTCCTGCAAGCTACTTGTTCATTAGCCATGATAGCAGAATTATCTTGATCTTCCTCAATTTGCAGAATACAGGAGAGAAGGATTGATTCTCTCCTTCATTGATGGAAGAGTTGCTCAGGTTCAGGGCTTGGTTAAACCAATTCCTGATCACTTGCCAGCTTATTATTTTGAAAACCATTATCTAACAAAAACAATACCAAGTGTAAAAATACCAAAGAAATCTAAAAGTGAAACTAAAAAAAATAGTTGCCAAATTACAAGTCTCCGACAACGGCGCGAAAAACTTGACAACACCCAAGTGCACATGCAAGTGTACGTGATCTACCAAGTGATATAGTGGCCTTTAAGAAAGTCGAATATCTATTCCATGGGGATTTGTTCTAACACATATTTGATTTCAGTTCACAATTTAGATTCAACTGATGCAAGAGTAACCAAATTAGAGTTTTGAATATTGTAAATTAAAGTAAAGTAAGCAATGCATAAAATAAAATACGTGAGATAATCAATGGAGTAAAACCCAGGGTTAAAGCACTTTGAACAATCATACTATGTTATTGAACTTCATTCGTTAACTCTCTTATCTTGGTTGTTGATTCGTAGAGCTAATTGCATGATCATGGTCTTCCGACCTCGAATTGTTTACCTAACTTAGACATTACAACTACATCATTGAGCGGGAATATAATAATTCAATTTATTTCTTTAAGCTATCATCCTACGTTTGAATCAAGTAAGGGCTTCTAGGTACATCCTTGTCCTAGACTCTAATTCAAATTGCTTATTTCATACAAGAATAAGAACCCTACTTTGTCTGTCCCCATATTTTATCTCCCAATTCCCTCTTCCTAGATTACAAGGTTGACAATAGATGTATTCTAAGGGTGATCAAGCCTCACAATAGTTAAATCAATAATGAACACACAATAAATAATAATAAGCAAATCAAACGAACTTAATCCAAAATGATAGTAGCCATGTTCTTGGCTTTAACCCCGAAAAAGGAGTGATTAGCCACTAATAGCCATAATCATGATCCAAAAGGTTGAATACATGATATGAATTATTAAAAAGCTAAATAAAGAGTGATAAAACCTAAAAATAAGTTGCACAAACCTCCTACAATGTGTAATGACATTCACAAATGATTTACGAAGAGTACAAAGGTGTATTTATAGTAGAAAGGAAAGCCCAAGCTGTGTAGGAAGGTATGCGCCACATGGTAATCTCGTGGGATAAGGGGTGTGTCGCACCTATATCTCGTCCAAATAAATTCTAAGTGTTTGGTCCATCCTTACTTTGTGGTGTTATTTTGCCTTCAAATCCAGGTTATTCAACATCAAAATACCATCAAATTTAACTCTTCAAGCATCCTAAATGATAATACACCACATATTAGAGCTAAAAACATCACAATATCCAAAACGATAAACCAAAAATACGAGCTAAGATTAGGCTAGTTCTATTGATCTTCAACTTTATGTTCCAACTCTTGACTTAATCCAATTGAAATTCATACATTAAAAACAAGTTGTTCCATATATAAATACACTTTTAAACCATTTGAAACTCATTTAACATATTAGAATACATTACGATAGAGTAGAACCACACCTAACTCAAGCTAGTAAAACTAATTTTCTCGGTTGAACTCTAAATGATCAATTTAAACCCAAACTTGTTTGAAAATACTTTTAACCATTGTAATCACATCCTTGAATTCTTATATGCTTATTTATATCATTAACACACATAAATCACACGAATAATTCTGAAAACAAGACTGAACAAGCATAGAATAGTAACACTAGAGAGTATAAATACTCCCAACATCATGAGGCCCTGGCCGCAATGGGCATCCCTAACTACGAAGTCTCAGGGACCCTGTAGCTTTCTATCATAAGCATAATTCATATGAAATAGAAGTGTGAAATATATAATGAAATTTAAGTAAATCTTATAATCAAATTAGGCCAATAAAGTTATGATAAAACAATAACCAAATCTCATTTATGAAGCCTCTTCTGAAAATTAACTGTCTAGGCCAGGACAAGGCCCCTGGTTGGACCATCCAAAAAAAATTAACATATGAATAAAATATCTTTTGGAAGATGGATGATTCACCAACTCTGACATATTCGAAGGTTCTACTGTTGTAATGGACCATGTGATCGAGCCCCATACCTCTATTATGAGATAAAGTATTCATCCAAGGATGGTCAATACTTGAAATATATTGGTATGCAGAACAATCCAAAAACAACCTATATTTCATATAAAATAATTGAGAGCATTGTAAAAACAATTTAACATAATAGAGATCAAAATACATAGGCAAAGTTAAAAAGCTTCAATTAACCTCAGAACATATAAACTTAAATCTTTTCTTTAATTCTGAACTAGATGGTACACCCTACAATTCTGATACATCACAGGCTATATGGGTCTGCCATTAACTCATCGGCCAAGCCCCCAACCCAAGTTTACCACAAGGACTGGGGTCTCTGCTTTTCTAATATGCCAATAGCACAAAGTAAGCATATAATTCAAATTTCAGGACATAATAAACCGCGTCAGCAAAATACAATTTTGGGCAATGAGTTATTTAAACTTGTTCCTTCTTTGGGTAACTATCTAATTCTCTTAGATTCCATTTTTTAGCCTCTTAAAATAATCATGTTTCATATATGCAAAAATTCATCTCTTGTTCTGTTAAGGGCATTTCATAACAGGGCATCTTCATACCCAGACTTTCAAGTTATATCATATCATATCACATTTGTATCATGTCATACCATATCTATAGCCCTTCTTATTCAATAACTTATTATTGACCATCAAGATGATTCAAGATATCTTAAGAGAGTTCTCATTCAAAAAAGACATACAAGTTTAGGCATAATAATTTTGTTTCAAGACATAACTCTTAGGTGGTCATCTCTTCATAAATCATATAAGTTTCATGAGACACAAAGGTATATTTATGTACAAAGATGCTCTCTGAAAATCATATAAATAATCAATCCATAATTTGATAAAAGAAGCATTCAAACAACAATCTTTCCATATTCACTTGAGAACCCACAACAATTGTTAAATGCATAATTCTTATCATAAAATGAGGTTCATATTTCAAACACTTCAATTACTTCAAAACCTATAACATAAGCATGTGAATAAAATCTACAGTTTATAGAAAACCCCATAAAAATGCATAATTTTATCATAACAAGGAGGTTTCATAATTCATGATTTTCAATAATTTCAAAGTCCATAACCCTAGAAGAGGAATTTTTCATAAACCATGCTCTTAATCAATACTCAAAATTCATAACACATATATATATATATATATATATATATAGACATAAATATATTTAGAAATCCATAGAGAAATCATACTTATACCCATGAGTTAGGATAGTTCTACATACATTGTGATGAAGAGAAATTGAAGAAGAATCTTGAAATTGAAACCTATGAGCCTTGGAATTGAGAACTCCTTCCTTATATTCTTGGGAGGAAGATGATGAGGAATTTTTGGAGCTTTCTACTAGTTTGGACGACTTTAGGATTATAAAATGGATTGGAGGAGTTATAGGAAGAAAAACACTATTATACCCTTGATTTAGTGAGGGGAACATATTTTAAATTCTGGGAAGTGAGGCTCACATCATAGGCCTAATTTCACAGCTCCAGCTGTGCCTCACGACCCCAATCATGTAGTATGAACATTGCCTCGCATGGACATCACCGCACCCTAGATAGTGTCTCACTAAAATGCTCATAACTTTTTACTCCAAATTGGAATGATAAACGTTTAGTTGAGTTGGAAAGAAGACTCAAAGAGATTTAATTTGATATATAGTAGGCCACATAACACGTTATATTCTAGGAAGAATAGTTGTTGTAATTTTATCCAAGTTAGAACGTCTACTAAAACTCAACTAGTAGGAAAGTTCTCAAGTCAACTTTTAGTTAGTTGATTTTTATGATTTGTATTCATCTCCAAAGATGTTCCCACATTAAAAAAATTGATATTCACACTTATATATAAATACAAATCATTGGGTTTGAGTCTATAGATAGGAAGGACGATTCAAGTTCTAGCTAAAAAATGTAGGGTGTTACACGGGGTGACAGAGTAAACACCTTCTTAGAATACCTTTCCTTCCCAGAGGTATAGGACACATTGAAATGAGAAAAAACCCTGTTCAAAAGGAAATATATGCCAAACTATGTTTGGCATCTTTGGTAGTCATCACATTGTGCATATGTTCATTCATAATAGCAGGAATGTTGATTTGCTTGAACTTGGTTAGGGACTCCATAAGGAACAGGCCAGGCCCTGTCAATGAACTGAAATTTTTAGTACGAGAGATAAAAATCTTGTTGACCAGTTACAACAGCAGCTGAAACTCTCCTTTAAGTGACTTTTTGGTCACAGATCATCCAACTTGCCAATGTGCCTCATAAACTTCTTTAACCCATATTCATTCATTAGGGACCTGGTCCTTTGATTTGTCACTCCTAGTAATTATATAAGCACTTATTCATCCAAATCAGTATTCACATTATGAACCTGACTTGTTAGGTACGAGGCATCATTAGAGAAAGTAAGGTTATGATAGAATATCTGCACTTCCTTCTCATGGAGAATTGGAATAGAGAGATCAAAAATATGTTCTCAATTATGAAACTTTATGATTCATAACAACCCAACCATCTCAGTCGTTCCTATAATTTCATGATCAAACACGCGTCTAGTGAGTACCTTTCCTTTGCCCTTAAAGGTAGACACTTAACCACTAGGACCTGGTCCCTTGATAGATACACTAGAACCTTTGAATAATTTAGCAATTTTAAGATCAGGACTTGGTCCCTTCGTACTCCAAGAGTCCTCTTTTTATTTATCTCCACTTATGGACTAGGCTTCGTGATCAGCAAAACTTTGTTTGTTGTTTGCTTTACTGGTGGTGTAGCACCAGTCTTGACTTTGGCCTCACTAGAAGACAAATCTTCATCAATGTCCTTTTTAGTGTCATCCTCATTCTTGTCATCATCTGACTCCTCCGCTAGTAATAACTCCTCTATAGGTAATTCATACCCAATCACAGACTTTTTCTTCAGAATCTTCTTCTTTCTAGTGTTGTTTTTACTCTCTATTAAGGCAGTATTCTATAATTTTTGAAAACTTGATCGAGTCCTATAAACTTTAGTGGACTTGGAGGAAATTCTGGCAGTAGTAAATACCCTCTATTTCTTGACCGTCCAATTAAAGGTCTTATCATCACTATATGTTTACTCTTTATCAAAAACCTTTTCAATCACTCCAGGACCTATTTGCACAATGACATCTTTCTTATCAACTTCTAAAGGGACATTATATTGACGCCTGTCAGCAATAAATCCCAAAGTGTTTTCATATTTGGGAAGACACAGAGTTCCAATAACTTTTGGTAGCTCATCACTCAGATAAGTCAAGCCTTGGATAACCATTGCTTCACTAATAGCAAAGATATCAGAAGACATTTCTCTCACAGTAGGCAAATCTCTTTCGAGCATTTCTTCATCCACTGCATGAATTTCCTGGGTGACTAGCAAACCAGGTCTCTCATATGCAAGACCTTTAAATAAACAAACATATGAGAGTTCCTAGGGACCAGGTTGAGGAGATAGTTCAGGAATAGGCTCTGATTTATTTTTGATGGAAATGGGAGTAACTAGATTTTTTTAAGATGTAACATTGCTGACAATTTCTGGAAGAGTAAATGAAGATGAATTCTTAGCTTCTAGAAAAATAAAGAGAATGATATCACTAGGCAATGAAGATAGAGTAAGTTGAATGAAGGCAAAGAGGTTGTGTAGATCAAGATTGGTAGGAGATGAGAGAGATATAAGTAGAGGCATTTTGTGCTCATTATGAGAAGAAGATGATTTAGACATGGTGAAAGATTTTCATGAATATTATTGTGTTTGAGAGAATATAAAGAGTAAGAGAGCACTGGGAACTGATGTTGTAAGGGATTGAGAATAAATAAGAATAGAGAGAGAGAGAGATTGATGTTTAAATAAAGAGGAGAATGAATTATTTGAATTTGAAGAGTTGGTAAAGAACTAATGTGTCCGATCAGATATGCGTGACGTTTGTATTGAAAAAGGTGTTTTTTAGATTTTCAGACAAGAGGGAAACACACGTAACACACTTGACTTAATTTATAACTCTTTCATTAAATTAGAAATGTATGATACTAACCTTAAGAGGGAACTGGTCCCTACTTGATTTTTGAGCATCAGTGCCTGAATCTTTCTTACCTTTCTTTTTAATCTTCTTTCCATTACCATGAGTGTATATCCACAGAGAGACAAGACTAAGTTAGACAAGTTCAATATTACTTCATATAGATACTAGACAAGTTCAAAATTACTTCACATAGATACTTGTTTACCAGATCATAACCAACTTGGAGGAATAAAAATGTATTAAAATAGTTAGTTTGGCTTCATAAGTCCCAACTTCATTCAATTCCTTTTGAACTGGTCTTTGCTGAGTGCTTTGATGAAGATGTCATCTATTTAGTCCTCAGTGTTGCAGAAGACCATTTTGATCTATCCTTTCTCCATATTATCTCTGAGAGAATGATGTTTTATGTCTATGTGTATGGTTCTATTGTGTTGGACTGTATTCTTGGCTATTTTACTGCACTAGTGTTGTCATAAAATAAGAGAACACATTTCGACAAGATTCCAAAGTCCTCAATTTATTGTTTGATCCTAAGCAACTAAGCACAACATAAAACAACCGTAATATACTCTGTTTTAGTAGTGGAAAGAGCCACTGAGTTCTATTTCTTATTATCCCGGGAGATTAAGAAGGAACCTAAGAAGTGAGCCATTTTGAAAGTGCATTTCCTATCAACCAGGTACTCTACTTAGTCTGCATCAGCATAGCTGACCAAATTAAAATTGTCACCAACAGGATAGAGTAGGACCAGGTCGGGAGTTCCTTTGAGATATCTCAAAAAAAATTTAGGAGCCTTTAAATAGGATTCCTTGTACATGCTTGAAATATTACACACATCCCTATACTAAACACAATATCAAGTCTGGAAGTTGTCATATAAAGAAATAAAGCAATTATTCTCGGGTACATGATCTCATTTATAGGGGTACTAGGTTTATCTAAATACAGTTTTGATAAGGTCCCTATGGAAGTGTGAATAGGTTTAGCATCCTCCATGTGGAATCTTCTTAACAACTCCTTGATATACTTTTGTTCACAAATCATAGTACCACTTGCACGCTGCTTGATTTCCAACCAAAGAAAGAAATTAAGCTCCCCATCATACTTATCTCAAATTGACTTTCCATCAACTTTGCAAATTTATCGCATAGGGAACTGGTTGTAGCTCCATATATAATACTATCTACATATACATGCACAATTAATAAATTTCTTCATCTAACTTTTAAAAAATATGTTATCAATCTTTCCTTTTTAAACTATTTTCCAACAGAAATTTAGAGATCCTTTCCTCCCAAGCCCTAGGAGCTTGCTTTAACCCATAGAGATCCTTGTCGAGGTTAAGCACATAGTGTAGGAAATCAATATCTTCAAATCGAAGAGGCTTCTTCATATATACCTCTTCTTTTAGAATTTAATTTTAAAAGGCACTCTTTACATCCATCTGAAATAGCTTAAATTACATATAGGAGGCAAAAGTAATGAGAATTCTAACAAATTCCATTCTAGCAACTGGTGAAAAATTTTCATCATAGTCTACCCCTTATTCTTGATTGTATCCCTGCACAACCATCCTTGCTTTGTTCCTAATAGTATTTCCATGCTTATCAGTTTTATTTTTGTATACCTACCTGGTTCCTATAATAGTTTTGTCAGCAAATAGAGGGACCAGGTGGCGTACCTTACTTCTCTCAAACCGATGCAATTCTTTTTGTATGACATTTATCCAGTTCTTTCAAAGCTTCTTTCATATTATTAGACTCAATTTGATACAAAAATATTAAAAAGAACCTAAGTTTCTAGATCTATTACTGGTCTACATCCCAGAATTCAAAGGGTGAAAGAAGATTATCAAGAGGATGAGAGAATTAATGCTTCCAATTGGACCTTCACTGAGAAGCTGAGGAGGATATGTACCAGGTCATACTCAATTAGCTACATGCATGTTTTTGCTTCTCCAGGTTGAATGGATGATCTCACCATTTTTTATACTTGTAATTGTACACTTATTAGACATGAACTTTACCTTATTTCTTTTGTCACAAATTTGAGACACACTCAGCAAGGTATATTCGAGACCATCAACATAGTGCACATTTTTAATTGCATGGTTGAGATTTTTGCCAATTGTCCCAATATCTAGAATGAGTCTCTTTTTACCATCACCAAAGGAGACCCAACCTCCTTCACGAGCTTTGAACGAGAGGAAATCTTTAATTCTTTCAGTCATGTGCTTGGAGAAGACACTATCCATATATTAATGATGGTTACTTCCTCTTGCTCCACCCTACAAACACAGTCAGTTGTTAACCTTAGGAACCCATTACAATTTGAGTTCCTAGTAAGGAGACAAAGAAAAATAAGATTCTTCTTGGTCTACACAGGCAGTCGTGTATTGTGAGTTTTTGACTCAAAAAACTAGTTCAAATTCCTTATAGAAGGCAGCCTAGCTATACAAAAATCATTAACATGACCATTCCTACCTCAATGAGTGCCCAATAGAGTGACTGCCAAAGAAACATACTTTCTATGGAGATTATTGAGAGGACGGTCTATGAAATACAAGACAAACTCCATTATTGGACCTTGGGTTGGTGAGATTGGTTAGAACTTGAGATAAGGTGGTCCATTTAAGAGATTTTTAAGCTCATCCTTGATCCAGATCAGGTCCCTCTCAAGATCTGAGCTTCTCTCTACAGAGAAAGCCAGGTTCAATTGAGCCTTGGTCAATTGAGCCTTGGTCAATTTCTTCAATCACTATTATTAAAGCATCCTCTTATTGTTCAGACTCTCCATACTAACTAGAAGAATCTTTCCAAGCTACAAGTGCCTGCTTTAAAACTTTATCAGCAGCAACACTTCTGTTGAATTTTTCAAGAACCTGGTGTTTCTTTTTTTTTTCTATCACCAGCAGTCTTGATATATTCTTTGTATTCATCTTTGTAGAGAGGGCAATCTTTTATGAGATGACCTGGCTTTCCGCATTTGTGATACAGATCATTAGCCCTATTATACCTGCTTGAATCTCATCTTCTGGAAAATCCTCCATTTTTTCTCACAATATCAAGAAATTTTTTCGTGATGTAAGAAGTGTCTTCATCCTTTTCATTTGATTCTCCATTTGCATATTTCAAATCCAAATTTTTGTCCTTCTTTTGTTCATTTCTTATTGTCTTGTTACCTTTTGAGTTCATAAATTTTTAAGTTTCCAATCAAATCAAACATGGTTAATATATTTAGGTCCCTTTCGTTAGTGATGGCATTTACCTTACTATCCCAAGACTTTGGCAAGATGCTGAGAATATTTTGAACCTGTTTGGCAGGTCTGATCACCACACCAAGACAACGCAGTTCATTTGTGATAGTTGTGAACTTGGTATGCATCTCTTGAATAGATTCACCTTAATTCAGGTTTAAAGCCTTATATTGAGTAGTTAATATATCAGCGTTCAACTCCGTAACCCGACTAGTTCCCTCTGAGCAGTTTGCAAATATCCCTAGATCTCCTTAGCTGATTCACATGCTGAGATCCTACTGTATTCGCCATGTCCAATGCCAAAAAGAAGGAGTTTTTTAGCCTTGAAGTTTTTCTTGATCTTCTTCCTGTCAGCATCATCAAACTACTTTCTTGTTTTGGGAACAGTTGAGGTGACCTCTCTAGCTTTAACAGGTATAGTAGGAACATAGGGTCCATTGAGAATTACATCTCATAGCTCATTATCCTCAGCCATGATAAAATTATGCATACATGTTTTCCACCACCCATAATACTAGCCATTGAACCTTGGTGGTCTAGTTGTGGACTGACCTTCTTCAAGATTTGGTGGTGCTACCAATTGAGATAATCCTTCCTAGGTGTTAATTATTTAGGAAGAACCTACCCTGATATTAATTGAAAGCGTGTACGACTTGTACACCAGCTTAGGGACCTGTTCCCTAACTAACTGTCACGACCCAAAAATGAGGGTCATGATGGCACTTGTCACGGCGTACCTTGACAAGTAAGCCTATCACCCAAACTGATACAAAAAGAGAAAAAGATAGAAATATCCGAAGGTAAGGCTTCTAGAATAAAGCCGAACCACAAAGTAATCACAACAATGCGGAAAAGACTATCCAAAATATCGATCATGCCCAAAACCAGGTGTCAATAGTGTAAGAACTACTAATACAATCCAAGAGTCAAATACATCAAAAAAATACCCACAAAGGAATAATATCTATCTCCGAATACTAATAAAGAATAACTACTATAGAAAGATAGAGGTGAACTTCGGACGCATGAATATCCAACTGCTACCTAGGAAGCTCCAACAATTGCTCGATTCAAGCAAGCTGAGGCGCACTCGAGCTAGGACCTACACTGAAAGGGTGCAGTAGGCATAAGTACGGTCCACTTATACTCGGTAGGAATCATAAGCCGACCAAGCAAAGTAGTAAATAAAGCATACAAAATATACACTAAGGGCACGTCACCTACAATGAAAAAATGTCCCACAACGGTAGCCCACACCGCTTGCACTAACAGTTCTAATATATCACATATATTACAACATTATAACAAGATAGAACACAAGTAAGCAGTATAGCACATATAAGTAGAACAAGAGGAAACATGCATATACAAGATCATAAAATACAAGTAGAAGATAAGACAATTACATAAATGACAAGTTAATATGGCAATACAACACAATATACATACAATAAAGTAAGTGCATTGTATATGATAATGATGATGATGATGATGAACGAGGTCATCGCACAGTACCCGTATACACCTACAGAGGCAAGACTCCCAACACAAGATCCATGGGGGGTTCGTCAACCCGTATACAATCCACATATATCATATCTTCGTTCCGACACATCCCTCGGAAAGGTGTCGTCAGGTGTTGCTAGTGTTTCTCAGATATTGCCATGGTGGTACCAATGTTTCAAGAATGAGTATGATATGAAGATGTAATGCTCACAACCAATCACCATTAGTATTTCCACAGCCAACCATATGATATATTTCTACAACCAACCACAATGACACATTTCCACAACCACATGAGCCAATATCCACTCATTATTTTAGTTTCATCCATGAATTTTTACATGTCTCATATGCCAATAAAGTATGAATATAATCACAATACACCAATGGTACCACATTAAGCATTTTAACACCATAATACAATTATTCACATATATTCAAGGCTATCAATATCACATAGGAGCCCACACGGTTACACATATCACATAATATCTCAATTTCGACAATTATATCACATATAGGCCCCACACGGGCATAACCCATTGATGGTCATTTTCATGATTAGTTTCTACCCTTAACATGCATTTTGTATCATCATTTACTACCCAACCTAGTCTGAAAGAGTTAAGCCATAACCTACCTCAAAAGCCGACACCGATCCGCTACATTTTGAACCCACGACCTTAATTTTCACGAACAATATCAAACTCTACTAAAAAATCAAATAAATAATCTATGCATCAAAATAAAATCAACAACATCCATATTACCTATTTTTTGTTCGGGGTCAAAATAGACCCCTGAAATGCGTTTTCGAAAAAAAAGGAGCAAAATCAAAATTTTACTTTAAAAACATTTTCCTCATATTTTTAGGAACCTACAGCTGAAAACTCATGTCAAGTTGAGTAAAAAATGAGGTTCAAATCAAAGAAAAACCATTTTTGAGGTTTATCAGGTAAAATCTTTGAAATCCGGATTAAAATCAAGAATCAGAGTTGTTTTAAAGGTTAAATTGATGAAAAATAGTAATTATAAGATAAAAAATATATATAATTTAAGTGAAAAGGAGTGAAATTGAGGTTTAAAATCAAGCCCTAATATTTTTGGAATTTTGTGAAATTAATCAAGAAATTACTTAAAAAGGGTGAATTCTTACCCTAATCCGTAATAGAATCAAGAAATATATGTTAATCTAGCTTCCCATGCTCCCACAAATTTTACTTTTAAGCTCCCACACTATTTTCGGATTTAACTTTCAAGAGGCAAGATGAAAAAAATGAGCAAAACGACCCCAAACAGCTTTAATATTGCAGAAATCTGCACCAGCTTAAGAAAAGCTCCTGTTTTTTTAAGTCCATCCCTGACTTCGATGGGGTGTTCGAAATTCGTTCGGAGTTAGATACATGCAAATAAATTATGCATCATAGTAAATTTGACGTTCCAGATGCAATAGCGATATTAGATTTTTCAAAAAACATCATTTTCACAAAGTTGACCCTCGAAAACCGAAATCACAATTTTTCAAACCGAAGGTCAAAATGAGATTTAAAAGCCGTAAAATCATACCAAATATGCTACCACCTTAAAATAGACATTCTGGATCTGCAAGAAAATTTGGATTTTCCATACGAGGTCATTTCAACCAAATGTGGGTCCCATAGTCATATTTCTAATTTTTTAATTTTCTGACCAATAAGTCGAAATGAGCTCGGATGCACCGAGACCCGAACTAAAGGTTTACCTAGACTAAAATTGATATTCTGAGGCTGTTGGCGCAGTCCGTTTAGCCATCCGTCAGACAAATAAAAAAATATCCACATAAGTCCAAAATAAGACTCTTAAAGCCATAAAAAATCATAACATCACATAAACGATACCAAATTGCATCAAAAATCATGTCAATCACTCTCACACCCCAGAAATACCATAATACAACTACAGGGAGGGGGTAAAATAGTTAAATCACATAAACTCATAAGTTTCACATATTTCATCAAATATTTAGGTCGTTACATCATCCACCACTAAAAATTTAATTCGTCCTCGAACTAAGGCAAAGAAATACCCGAATCAATGAAAAGTTAAGGATAAGAACTACGAATATCAGACTCGACTTTCCAAGTAGCTTCATCTACTAGTCGATGTCTCCACTGGACCTTAACCATAGTGATCACTCTAGAACACAACCGTCTAATATCCCTAGACAAAATGGAGATCAACTCCTCAACAAATGACAACTGCTCATCTAACTGAACTGACTCCCAACGAATAATTTAAGACTCATTCGAAATGTAACGGCGAAGCATACAAACATAAAAAACTGGATAAACAACTGATAGATCAGGGGGCTAAGACAACTCATAAGACACATCACCAACAATCTGAACTTGGGGCTAAGCTTTCCCCTCTTCCCAAACCTCATCACTCCCTTCATGGGTGAAACTCAAAGGAAGACACGATCACCAACACTAAATCTCAAGGCACGAAGTTAACGATCAACATAGCACTTTTGCCTACTCTGAGCCGCTCTAAGTCTACCTGAATGCCCCAGACTCTATTCCAAGACTCACAAAGCAAGTCCGTACCTCGAGGTATACCTCTGAAACATCCAACCAACCCACTGGGAGCGATAATGCCTACCATACAATGCCTCAAAAGGAACCATATCAATATTGTAATGGTAGTCATTATTATATGCAAACTCTACTAAAGCCAAAAGATGCTCCCACTGGCCACCAAAATCATCACACTTGCGCGGAGCATCCTCCAAAACCTTATAGTCCACTCTGGCTGGCCATCAGTTTGGGGGTGAAATGCTATGCTTAGATCAACCCGAGTACCCAACTCATCATGAAAAGTCTTCCAAAAGTGAGATGTGAACACAAAACCTCGATCTGAAATAATAGACGCCGGCACACCATGTAGATGCACAATCTCATGAATGTAGATAAGTCTAACTTTTCAGCACTGAATGAGACCTGAATTGGAATAAAATGTGCTAACTTGTTCAATCGATCCATGATGACCCAAACACTGTCAGAACTATAAGATGTACGAGGCAAAACAGTCACAAAGTCCATGGTGATCCGTTCTCACTTTCACTCGAGAATGGGTAACCTCTAAAGCAACCCACCAAGCCTCATATGTTCGGCTTTCACTTGCTGACAACATAGTTAATGAGCCACAAAATCCTCCATATCTTGCCTCATACCACCTTATCAGTAATGCTGCCTCAAATCACGATACATCTTAGTCACACTTGGATGGATAGATTATCTAGAACAATGGGCCTCCTCCAAGATCAACCTAATCTAGTCACCCACTCTTGACATACAAACTCAGTCTCAAATACGCAAAACTCTATCTAAATCAAGTGAGTCTTCCTTAGACTACCCACTCAATACCTTATCTCAAATCGACCTTAATCCAATATCATCAAACTGGTGAGCCCAAATCTGCTACATCAAAGAAGGTCTAGCCTCCATAAAACCCAAAGCACGCCCAGGTGTCGAAATATCAAGTCTAACTATCTGGTTAGCCAAAGAATGAACCTCTAAGGCGAATGGCCTCTCCTGGGTTAATAGATGCGCCAGGCTACCCATGCTAGTCGACTTATGGCTTAAGGCATCCACAACCAAATTAGCCTTACCCAGATAGTAGACAATAGTCAAATCATAATCCTTATGCAACTCAAGTCGACGGCGCATCCTCATTAAGATCTCGCTGGGTGAAGAAGTACTGAAGGCTATGATGATCAGAGAAGATATCACAACAGACTCCGTACAAGTAGTGTCTCCACAACTTCAAAGAAAACACAACTGCGCAAAGCTCCAAATTATAGGTAGGATAATTCCTCTATTAAGGCTTCAACTGATGAGATGCATACGTAATTACCTTGCCCTTGTGCATCAACAAAGCACCTGACCCAACACCTGAAGCATTACAAATAATGGTAAAATTCGTGCCCTCCTTGGGCAAAGCCAATATAAGAGTTGAAGTCAATAAATCCTTGAGCTTTTGAAAGCTCGCCTCACAAATATCGAACCACTGAAAAGAAATCTTTTTCTAGGTCAACTTGGTCAACGGAGCTGCAATGGATGAAAAACCCTCAACAAAATGCTGATAATAACTTGCTAAGCCAACAAAACTCTAAATCTTGGTGGGTAAAGTAGGTCTATCCTAATCATGAACCATGACAATCTTGGTTGGATCAACTATAACACCCTTCTTAGTCACCACATGACCCAAGAAAGAAATAGACTCCAACCAAAACTCGAACATAGAAAACTTGGCATAAAACTTCTCATTCCTCGATCTCTAAAGCGCAATCCACAAATGCTCTCATACTCAACCTCACTCTTGGAATACACCGAGATATCATCTATAAATATAGTAACAGAGGAGTCGATACACGGTTGAAACACCCGGTTCATTAACTCTATGAATGCGGCAGGGACATTGGTCAACCCAAAAGACATGACCAAGAACTCATAATGACCATATCAAGTCCAAAAATCCGTCTTCGAAATATCTGAAGCTCTAATCCTAAATTGGTGATAACTGAATCTTAAATCAATCTTTAAAAACCCCGCAACACCTTAAAGATGATCAAACAAATCATTAATACGAGGAAAAGAATACGTATTCTTAGCTATCACCTTATTCAACTGTCGATAATCAATACACATTCGCATAGACCTATCGTTTTTCTTCACAAAAAAGACAGACGCACCTCAATGTGAAACACTAGGTTGGATAAATCCCTTATCCAACAACTCCTGCAAATGATCTTTCAGTTTCATCAACTCGAATAGGGTCATCCTATAAGGAAGAATAAAAATGGGCTTACTGCCAGGCTCAACATCAATAGCAAGTCAATATCTCAGTCCGGAGGCATACCAGGCAAGTCCTTAGGAAACACATCCATAAACTCACGAACAACATGGACAAAATCCAAGAAAGAAGGCAAAACAACACTGGTGTTATGAATATGAGTCAAGAACGATAAATATCCCTTTTCAATCAATTTACGAGCCTGAACATAAGATATAATCCTCTTAGAAACAGAATGAAGTGCACCCTTTCACGCTATCTTTGGCATACCCGAGGAAGCTAAAGTCACAGTCTTTGCAAAATAATCTAAGACAAAATGATAAGGAGCCAACCAAGCCATACCCAAAATAACATCAAAATCAACCATATCTAACACAAGCAAGTCTACCAAAGTCTCATTCCCAACAAAAGTCACAACAAAATATCGGTACACTTGATCCACCCTAAAAAATTACCTATTAAGATAGATACACGAATAGGAATGGTAAGAGGCTCACTAACAGAATCAAAACCCAAAATAAAATATATAGACACATAGGAGAAATTCGATCTGGGATCAAATAATATAGATGTAGGTCTAAAACAAACGAGGATGGTGCCTGTGCTCACAATATCAGAAACCTATGCCTCAGGTCTGGATGGTATAACATAACACTGACCACAACCACCAATTGTCTAGGTGGTCTCACGACCATCACCATGGGCTCTACCTTCTTTACCTCTCACAGCTGAAATAAGAGTAGCCCAAATCACCCAACGGAGACAGTCCCTGGCCACATGGCTAATCTTATCACACATATAGCAACCTCTATGACTAGCCACAACAGAAGAAGGTACAACTGGGCTTGAACAACCACCCTAAACTGCTGAACTAGAATATCCACCACCTAAACTTTATAAAGCCTCCACTAGCCTACCATAGTATCCATAAGAACCTCTAAAATCTCTGCCCCAAGTGGTCTGACTTCTGAGCTCACCAAAACTTCGTGCCTTCTTGGCGCCTCCCTGAGGTGCAATAAGAATACCCTCTGTTATCTTAGAATGATCCACTATACTCTATAAACAAACCCCAAACACAACCATCTGAGATGTAGCCAATTAAAGAGAAACATCTAAACCCTTCACGAACTTTTGAACCTTCTCAGACTTAATGAAAATGTTATCATAGAAATATCTAAACAGGGCATAAGAGCGTGCCTCATACTCAGAAACTGTCATAGAGCCCTGCTCCAAATGATCAAACTCATCTTGCATATGTTTCTCAAATTGAAAGGAATAAATTTCTCCATAAAGAAATCAATAAACTAATCCAATGACAACTCAGCAGCATCAATAGGCCTACAACCTACAAACAATCTCCACCAATATTTCACAGCATCTCTTAACTGATAGAGTGTAGTATAATCCATACTATTCATGCAGAAAGAGTGAAAGACAACTCAGAATGCAAGGTATGAAAGAACTTCACATGATAAAGAATAAAATAAGTGAAGTTTCCTAAATACATCCTACGGCCTCTCAAGATAGATACAGACGTCTACATACCTATCTGCGAGACTCTATTAGACATCTCGTTCTTATGCCATTGAGACCAATGAAACCTGGATGCTCTGCTACCAATTTATCATGACCCAAAAATGAGGGTCATGATGGCACTTATCGCGGCGTACCTTAACAAGTAAGCCTATCACCTAAGCTGATACAATAAGAGGAAAAAATAGAAATATCCTAAGGTAAGGCTTCTAAAATGAAGCCGAACCATAAAGTAATCATAACAATGTGGAAAATACTATCCAAAATATTGATTATGCCCAAAATCAGGTGTCAATAGTGTAAGAATTACTAATACAATTGAAGAGTCAAATACATCAGAAAAATACCCACAAAGGAATAATATCTGTCTCTGAATACTAATAAAGAATAACTACTAGAGAAAGATAGAGATGAACTTCGAACGTATGAATGTCCAACCGCTACCTTGGAAGCTCCAACAGTCGCCTGAGTCAAGCAAGCTGAGATGCACTCGAGCTAGGACCGCACCGAATGGGTGCAGTAGGCATGAGTACAGTCCATTTGTACTCATTAGGTATCATAGACTGACCAAACAAAGTAGTAAATAAAGTATACCAAATATACACTAAAGGTACGTCACCTGCAATCAGAAAATATCCCACAACGGTAGCTCACACCGCTTGCACTAACGGTTCTAATATATCACATATATTGCAACATCACAATAAAATAAAATACAAGTATGCATTATATCACATATAATTAGAACAAGAGAGAACATGCATATACAAGATCATCAAATACAATAAAAGAATATAAGACAATTACATAAATGGAAAGTTAATATGAAAATACAACACATTATAAACACAATAAAGTAAGTGCAATGTATATGATGATGATGATGATGATGCATGAGGTCGTCGTACAACCTTCGGGATCGTCGCACAATACCCATATACACCTACGGAGGCAAGTCTTCCAATGCAGGACCTATGGGGGGTTCGTTAACCTGTATACAATCCATATATATCGTATCTTCTTTCTGGTACATCCCTCAAAAAGGTGTTTCCAGTGTTTCTAAGATGTTACCACGGTGGTACCAATGTTTCATGAATGAGTATGATATGAAGATGTAATGCTCACAACCAATCACAATGAGTATTTCCACAACCAACCACATGATATATTTCCACAACCAACCACAATGATACATTTCCACAACCATATTAGCCAATTTCCACTCATTTTTTTTCTTCATCCATAAATTTCCACATTCTCATACGCCAATAAAGTATGAATATAATCACAATACAATAATGGTACCACATTAATCATTTTAACAATACAATATAATTATTCACATGTATTCAAGGCTATCATATCACATAGGACCCCAGACGGTCACATATATCATATAACATCTCAATTTTAACAATTATATCACATATAAGTTCCACACGGGCACAACACATAGATAACCATTTTCATGATTAGTTTCCACCCTTAACATGCATTTTGTATCATCATTTACTACCCAACCTAGTCTGAAAGAGTTAAGCCATAACCTACCTCAAAAGCCGAAATCGGTCGCTGCACATCAAACTCGTGAGCTTACTTTCACAAATAATTTCAAACTCTACTAAAAATATCAAATATGAAATTTATGCATAAAAAAAAGCCAACAACACCCATATTGACTACTTTTGGTTCGGGGTCAAAACAAACCCCCGGAATGAATTTCTAAAAAAGAAGGGTAAAATCAAAACTTTACTTTAAAAACATGCTTTCCATATTTTTAGGAATCTACAGCTGAAAACTCATGTCAAATAAAGTAAAAAATGAGGTTCAAATCAAAGAAAAACCATTTTTAAGGTTTATTGGGTAAAATCTTTGAAATCCGGGTTAAAATCAAGAATCGAAGTTGTTTTGAAGGTTAAATTGATGGGAAAATAGTAATTATAAGATAAAAAAAAATATAATTTAAGTGAAAAAGAGTGAAATTGAGGTTCAAAATCAAGCCCTAATATTTTTGAGGTTTTGAGAAATTAATCAAGAAATTACTAAAAAAGGGTGAATTCTTACCTTAAATCCGTAATACAATCAAGAAATATATGTTAGTCTAGCTTCCCAGACTCCCACAAATTTTACTTTTAAGCTCCCACACTATTTCAGGATTTAAATTTCAAGAGGCAAGATGAAAAAAATGAGCAAAATGACCACAAACAACGTTAATATTGCAGAAATCTGCACCAACTTAAGAAAAGCTCCTATTTTTTAAAGTCCATCCCGAACTGCTACGGGGTGCCCGAATTAGTTCGGAATCCGATACATGCAAATGAACTATGCAACCATATTAAATTTGATGTTCCAAATGTGATGGCGATATCAGATTTTCAACAAAAACATCATTTTCACAAAGTTGACCCTCGAACCCGAAATCACAATTTTCCAAATCGAGAGTCGAAATGAGATTTAAAATCCGTAAAATCATACCAAATATGATAACACCCTAAGATTAATATTTTGGATCTGCTGCCGAAGTCAGATTTTCCATCTGAGGTTGTTTCGACCAAATGTGGGTCCCACACCCATATTTTCAATTTTCAACTTTCCGATCAATAGGTTGAAATGAGCTCGGGTGCACCGGGACCCAAACCAAAGGTCAATCTAGTCTAAAACTGATATTTTGAAGCTATTGGCGCAGTCCATTTGTCCATCCATCGCAAGAATAAAAATTTATCTACATAAGTCCAAAATAAGACTCTCGAAGCCATCAAAAACCACAATATCGCATAAATGATACCAAAATATATCGAAAATCATGTCAATCACTCCCACACCCCAAAAATACCATAATGAAACTACAGAAAGGGGGTAAAACAATCAAATCACATAAAATCATAAATTTCACATATTTCATTAAATGTTTAGGTCGTTACACCAACATTTGTAGTAGTAAAATAAGAATAAACTAGATACAACATAAGGAGATAAACACACAATATTTACGTGAAAAACTCCTTTCTCAAGGGAGTAAAACTAAGACCTACCTCGTAGGATTTCCAACCACTTCACTAACTTCAAGAAACTTAAATACAGACTCCATAGTTCAAAGGATTAACCTTTTAATCCTATAACACTTGCAATAACTCTATTACAAGACTCTACCGCAATAATTCTATTGCTAACAACTGAAACAACTAAGTCTAGCTGAATTAACCACTAGCTAACTCTAGCCTCAACCATCAACTAACTCTAGCTGACTCAACAGTGTGAGAAGAACAAACAATGAAAAGACCTACAATATCTTAACAAGAGAAGTAGGTTGAGAATTTACAAATGACTAGACTAAGACTCAAATACAACAAAAGCATAGACGACACCATCGACTGAGCAGGTTCCTGTTGCAAATGAGGCTTAGTTGAAATGTTTTTCTTGGAGGGATTGGGTGTTCTTTCATATAAGAGCTTAGGTTTTCTTATTGTAACATGTTGTATATATATACGGGACATGAAAACCTAGGACTCTTTTGATTGGTTGGGGGCAAAAAGGTGTTGCAACTTTGCCACCCTTTCTCACCAACTTTCTGCCATCTAGTATAATTTTTAGCTGTAATGTTGACTTGCTACAAAAGTCATAGACCCGATGAACCTGGTCCCAGAGCAGCTTCAACTCATCATCAAAAGTGGTGTGCATGGCTCCATGGAAACCAGGTCCCAACCATGATTTGTCAATCATCAAGACTGAAAACTTAACAAGAGTTTTGAAGTTGAATTGAAAAATAATTTTGAAATTTATAGTTGAATTTTGGATATATATGTTACTTGAAAAAAAAAATTGATTATATAATTGAAAGATATTTTGGTTAGTTTTTGAAGATGAGTTTTAGTATGAAATTTTCGCCGACTTTTTTGTTTTGCTACTCAGAAAATTGTCACTTCTTTTTCAAGTGAAATATATATGTTCAGACACAGTTTCAACTTCCAGATATAATTTTTCAGTTCTAATTTCAACAAAGGTTTCTTTTTCAACTTCAATCTAATCTGTCTAAGCACTTACACTGGAGTAACAATATAAAAAATCTTTACACATGCATACAAAAAAACAGAGCTAGGATTTGAACGTTAAGAGTTCAAGATCTTGAATCTTGTAAGTTAAAGAGTTCCACATTAATAATTTATACCTATTCAACAAATTTCTTAAGACAAATATATGTTTGAACCAAAGCTATTCGATTTGGCCGTACTGTAGCTTCTACTCTTCCTCAACCCTTGTGTGTATATAAGTTAATTCATTACAGTTTCTAGAGGTGGAATTAGGTTTTGAAACTTATGGGCTCAGAATTCTAATCCATTGAAATTACCTAGATCAAAATGTATAATTCATACATATTCATAGAATTTTTAAAAATATAAATTTTAAATCGAAGCAACTGAGTTCGACTGAACCTCCAATAGAAGGCAAGCCAAGGCCCCGGCTTTTACCAGACTCTACATTCACGTTTTGCAAACAAAAGGAATAAAGTTCAGTGGCACAACTTTTTTGTTATACATGTGAGAATCTCCAACTAGTGAGGATCCAATAACTCTTGTTTTACCCTTTTCTATTTCCCTATAAATACTCTAGGGAAGAAAGAGGCTAAGCATCTCCAATCAATTTCATTTCTCTATTTCTCTCATTTCCCTAGCTTCATGTCTCAAACAAAGACTATCCTTGCTATTTTTCTCCTTGCAATGATCTTCTCTAACATTATCGAATCTATTGAGGGAAGAAACATCAAACTCGAGAACAAAAATAATTTCTTGAAACATAAAGTACACACAATGACATCAAAAAGAGTGAGTAGAAAGATGAAAGAATTCTCTGTTCAAAACAATGAGAATCCACCTGCCTCACCACCTCCTGGCCATGTAGATGGTCATAGTCCTGGGATCGGTCACTCTATTCAAAACTAGGCTATAGTACTTTGTGTATTTTGGTTTGTATGTGTTTAATATCATTGTGCAGGGGCCATGCTAATGTTCTGTATTATTCTAGTTTTATCTGATGTCTGATCCCGTATGTACATATAAATGTAATTAAGGTTCATATTCATCACTGTTGTCGACATGTATTCGTTTAGGCTCAAATTTATATCAGCAGATTTCATGTTCTAGCTAGACTCACAAGAAAAAAAATGTTTAAAGGTGTAGTGTTTCATTTTCTCCCAAGGTGTGATTGCTTCTTGAAGGCATAAAACTACATTAATAAAAGTGTGTTTAACTAATGGATAAGTTTTCTGATAAAATAGTTAAACAATTTAACATGATATCAAAACAGATAAAGGTCATGAGTTCTAGTTCCAAGTCTCATCATCATCACCCCTTTCTAAAACTAAAACTTGCACAAGCTAAGTTTGCATAAGCTGATCAGCGAATTCAGTAATTCAAGCCAATACAGGTAATTACAGGTGGATATTTCACTTACTTAAGAAATTGAAGTGTGGCAAAAAGATGTTAGTAGTACATATACTATGTCACTTGCATGCTAGTGTTGCACAAACGAGGACACTCATATATATATTCACATTTTACATTAAACTTTCCTATAATTAATTGTAAGATTAAATGATTGCTCAAACTTCTTAACGCAAAAAGGTCGATGTAAGAATTTACTCTGCGTTGCAAAAGAATATATGTGTCACCTTACAGTGCAATAACTTGTTACAGTTAGTTATTAATCTATATTTCATATTATACTTAATATGAAATTGCATATTGCTACATTGTAGCCTTAAAGGTAAAATTTTCCGGTTGGTGTAATAAAAGTTTTATAAATTCTTAGGGATCGTTTGGTATGATTTCAAGGAAAATAATTATGATATAATTTATTGAATGTCTGATTGTAATCTGTAGCACGTAATACAACAATTTTATTGGTGTATTATTTTATACTATCAACAACATAGAATAACTAATTCATGTATAATTTATACATGGCTAAAGTGCTAAAGAACAAAAATACCTTTTAACTTTTTCTAGAAAACCAAGGAAAGTCGAGCATTCAAAGCTATAATTGTAATTTCATTATGCACCTTTTCTTATAAAAATAAATAAATATTTTATGTGATATCTTGCATATCATATTTTAGTGCAATGAACTAAATACTCAGAAATAATTTTTGTTAATTAATTCCTACGTAACTAAGTTTGCATTGCAATCCTTGTATGTCTTGTCTTCAAAGTTCAGACCAAACCACTCGTTAGTGCACAACTTAAACTCATAGGATCGGACTGGGAGAATGGACTATCTGAGAACTAATCTTCTGTTGTCAGTTGATTGCATTTCATTTTTTAAAAATGTGAAAATTACAGTCCAATACCATAGGGCCATCTAGTTTATAAAACATGTACATAGGAGTCGTTTAATTGAAAACTAGTTATCTCGGAAATTATCTAATCCCGACAATAAGTTATCCCATAATAAGTTATCTCACCGTGTATATCGGATAACTTATCTCATCACTATGACATAAATGGTAGGATAAATAATCCCAGAACTAACATCTCCAACCAAACGCAAGATAAAATAATCCTGAATTTTATTTTGGGATTATTATACCTATACTTCACACCAAACGACTCCTTAGTGTATATATTCCTTAGTGTATAGCTAATATGTTTATATTAAATATACGCACATTATACATATAATATACATACAGATATACAACACACACAACCAAAGTGCATACACTATGGATACTTCGACCATATTTGACAAACTTTATGCTCGAAGTGTACTTGGGCCATTATCCGAATTTCGCTGGACTTGGCTGGGCTTTTCCAAAGACTACATCGTGCCTCAAATTTAGGGAGATATCGGCAAATAACCACTCTTTACACGCTGATTAAAATTTGGAAAATTTTCATAAATCTCAATAGTTTAGTATGTAATTACATATTTACGTAAAATTTTAATTTCTCATTCATTATCGCCACACATCACCATTTGATACATATGTATCGATACATAACTCTTAAGTATTAATATCACAGAGATACATTTAAATGCATGTCTTATGTATCAGTAGCAAAAAAATATTTTGATGCGTGATTTTTGTAGATTTTCAACTAAACTCATCTTTTATATATATATATATATATAACCTAATATTTAGTAAGATACATCACTTTTGTACATTTGGTGGAGGATCACGTGATGTATTTTCATGTCCTTTTCTATAAGATACATCATTCCTATGTATCTTTGAACTCTCTTAACAGATACACCATTTTTATTGTATCTTCATTAACATCATTATTTTCAATCTAGAATTTCTCATGGCTTGAATGGTTCTGTATGCCATCGTGGATTCGAGATGTGATGGCGTAGGACGCCATGGACTCAAGATCTGATGGTGGAAATTCGAGATATTATTTGACATATGTATATGAATTTTGTATGAGTCATTCTAGATCCGTATATACAATGTTGCAGTGGACCTCTCTTCGACCAATCACAACTGTCATTGAAATACAATGTCTGGATCTGTGAGCTCGTTTGTTCGCGGATGAGCTCGTCGTTGTGTTGGTTGGTTTGACCGCAAATGGTTATTGAATTTCTCCAGAAACATTTGGCCCTACAAAATGTTTGTTGCGAGTTCTTCTATCCTGGCAAGGGCTAGTGGTGGGAATTAGGGGTGACAAACGGGCGGATTGGATTGGATTTGGATGGGTTAAATATAGATCGAGCAAAAATGGTTTGGATTGCAATCCGCCCATATAAATATGAGTAAATATGGATTCGATCAAATATGGATTGGGTAAAAATGATTTCAACCCACTTTAACTCCTAAGTCAAAAATTTAAAACTTCTATATCATATCAACTTGACTTTTTTTCCATTTTTTTTTTAGTTTTTTCTTTTTAGTTTTTTTGTGTCTCTCTTCTATATGTAGCCTCTAGTTTTCTTTTTTCATTTTTTTGTCATTTTTTTTCTCTCTCTTCTATCTCTACCCTCTGCCCTTTGTTTCTCTTTCTTTTTTCCTTTTCATTTTTAGTCTCATTTTTTTCTATTTTTTATTTTTTTATTTTTACTTCTTTCTCATTTTTTTTCTTTTATGGTTGTATTTTATGTTTTATATTTTTTTTATTTTCGAAGAACATGGTTAAGTCGAGTACAAATTATGGATGATGACTAAAATATCGTAATCACTCAGTATATTTTTTTTCACCATAATCTTTTTTCTTTTTCCTTTTCTCCTTTTTCATTATTTTTTTTTGTTCAATTCTTTCTTTACGTTTTTTTATCTCTTCTATCTCTAACTTCTACGTCTCTTTCTACTTTTTTTTTCTATTTTTGGTTTCCTTCTTTTTTTTTATGATAAAGAAAATACCATAAGCGCATATTGATTTATATTCGCCCAAAATTTATAATTCGAGGGCTATGTGGATCCTCAGCCATATATATTTTAGTCTCAAGAAAATACAATTAATTCATATACTTTTTTTTAGTTTTTCATCTGGTGTCCGGTGTCTGCATTGGAGCCCCGACTAATTCAGATCGGCCATTGCAATGCCCATTAAGGTGGCAGCGCTCCCAACAGAGTTTTCTCCATAACCAGGGTCATACCCTCGATCTCTGGTTAAGGGTGGAACAGCCCCATCCATTGCACCACAACTCATGTTGATTTTTATTCATATACTTATTTGTATATAAATACAAATGATAAATTTCACATATTGACACCTAAACTATTCAAATACAAATAATAAATTTATTTGAAATATATATATTATGATACAAATAAATTTAAAGTAAAAATATATAAAATGCAATGACAAAAAAATGAGGAAAAGAATATAAAAAAATAAGAAAAATGAAAAAAATGATGAACCAAGAATGAAAAAGGGAAAACGAAAATACAAAAAAAAAATGCAAAGAAATAAAATTGAAAAAGAAAAAAATAATGAAAAAAAAGAAAGAAAAAAAGTACAAGAAACGAGTAAAAAATAAGTGGAAAAAATGAAAAAGAAAAAAAAGTAAATTAAAGGAAAAAAGAAAGAAAAAAATAGTAAATTAAAGGAAAAAAAAATGAAAAAAAAAGAAAGAGAAATAAAAGATAGAAAAAAATAATAATAAAGGAGTGAGATTATGGCTTATATTTAATTGATAAGAGATGTTATGAATTATATAGGCTAAATGGGATAATTAGAAGCTTATATTTATTAACCCATGTAGGTCTCAAAAGAATACGAATGATGAAACAAGAATGAGAAAGGGGAAAGCGAAAAAAAAATACAAAGAAAAAAAAATAAAAATAAAAAAATAGATGAAAAAATGAGAAAGAAAAAAAGAAATTATAAGGAATGAGTAATAAAATAAAAAAAATGAAAAAGAAAAAAAAGTAAATTAAAGGAAAAAAAAGAAAAAAAGAAGAAGAAAAGAAACTAGAAAATAAAAAAACTGAAACTTTAAGTATAGGTGGGTGATCTCTGTGTTTAAATGGGTACTCATATTTTACCCATTTTGTCTATATTTGTATGAGCTTTAAAATGAGTTGAAGTCCATATTTACCTATTGGAAATATGAGTGATCCAATTCACTAAATATGGGTTAAATGGACCCTTTTTACAAATATGGATTGAAATTGCCACCCCTAGTGGGAATTAAAAAAAATTACATTTCATTGTACAATTAAAAGCTGCATGTTTTGAAACGCAAACTACTTCGTATAAAAGAAAATAGATTTACATTACATTTCCTTGATTTTAGGTGTTGTTTGAAGGGCATTAGATGTTAAATGGGAAGGTGAATTATGTATCAAATAGTTGGAGAGAGAAGGTGTGAAAAAGAATTTCTGTAATTAATTTGAGAGTTGAAATTTTAAGTAATATTAATAACTTAAGATGTAGTTTTAAATATGGTTCAATTTTATTAACTAATTTTCATGCTTCTTTTCTTTATCTAAACAAATTATCTCATAACACAACTTAACTTACCTAAATTATTTAAAATTTATACCCTTTTGATTAATTACTAAAATTCCTGATTTACATTATCCATTTTTAAATTTTTAGATACATCACCGTCATCCTAAAAATTCAAATATATTAATTGGCCCTAAAAATTTGGTTGAATATCTTCTCTCTAATTATGTTATTAAAATGAATTTTAGTACCTAATGCTAGTGCTTTGTGCCACCTTTTTCATATAGCAAAGTAAATTCAAAATCTTAAATCTACATTTGAACTAAAACCCTCGCATCAATGGCTATCTCCTACCAATATCCCATCAAACTCAACTTCACCCCTATTTTTCCTTATCCTTCTTCTTTTTTCTCACATTTCTAATGGTTTCTCAAATCTCAATTTCATATTCAAATTCTCCTTCTTATCCGCCAATTCAATGCACTTATGACACCATCATAAACCATCTCACCGAGTCTCTATCGACATCTCTAATTATCTCAAAGCATTGTGAAATTCCCCTACAAGACGAAGCTTCTGATGTCCCAAAACAGATTGAGGAGAAGGCATTTGTTGTTACTGGATTTATGACTAACAATAATGATGGTGGTATTGAGATACATAAGAATGGTATATTATGTATCTTAATGATGTATCTGATTAAAAATATGACAAAAAAATATGTATCGAATAGATTTTTGTGTTACTGACATATAAGACTTATGACTAAAAATGAGACCTGTGTTACTGATACATAAGAATTATGTATCAAATTGACTGTCTTTTGAAAATATATCAAAAGTTATGTAACACAATGTTTTTTGTGTTAATGATGCATAAGACTCCAAGTGAGATATGTGTTACCGATACATAAGAATTATGTACTGGGTGGATGGTGGTGTTTCACTGGTTGGAACGACGATGGTAGTGACAGTTATGTGCTTTTCCACGGAATAGAGGAAATTATTAATTTTTGAATCTGTTGTGGTTGCTCTGGCGACGTAAGTTCGTCGAAGATGAAATTTAGGCTGGTGTCGAATCTTGTGATTTTGGAAACGAAGGGAGTGTTTTTCTAGTCTGTGTTGATGAAGAAAAAAAATTGTGTATTTGGATAAAGTTGGAGTTGTGGATAGTAATGTATCGACGTTAAGTGGCATATCTAATGGTCTAAATCCAGAATTTAAAGCAATGTTAATAAAAGTTGAGATAGAAAGTAATTAAATAAAGAGTTGAGATTTACGTAACTTATCCTTTCTGCTCCTCTTTCACCTATTATTTCTATTTGAATTTTTTCCTCTCTTTTACATAAATTTTCACATTTCGTGCCCCTTTTTTCCTCCTCTTCTGCCTATCATTTTCATTTCAATTTTTACCTCTCTCTTACTGAAATATTTTTTTCATGTTTCATACTCCTTTCCCTTTCTCTTTTACCTATCACTTCCATTTTACTTTTTACCTCTCTCTTACTTAAATATTTTTTTTTATAATTTTTGTTTCATTTTCAATACGATTTCAGAAGAAGGTGGGAGTGGATTCAGTGGAGGATAAACTCCGAGAAGTGAGGTTACGTTGGTTCGAGCATATGGTGAGGAGGGACCTGAATGTTTCAGTTTGGAGGTGTGAGAGGCTGACTATAGATGATTTTAGGCGGGGTAGAGGTAGGCCAAAGAAACGTGTGAAAGAGGTGATTAGACAGAATATGGGGTAGTTATAGCTTATGAAGGATATGACCCTTGATAGGAAGGTGTGGAGGACGCAGATTAGGGTAGAGCGATAGTAGGTAGGAGTAAGTTTGTAATAATAGGAAAGAGTGCTCAGCTTTTATTTGTGCCTATAATGTCTTGTAACCTCTTGTTTGTAGTGTTTTGGTAATGTTTTCATATAGTTAGTTTATAATATCACTTTGTGGGTGTTTTGTTTCCACTACAAAAAAAATAACATTTAGCGACAAAATTTAACGACAAAACAGTTTCCATCACTGAGTAGTGACGGATCAACAATGAAATATTTATTTTTATCACGAACATAGCAAGTCTCTTTTTAATTTATGATATAGTAACGGATCTACGATGAAATTCTTTTTTCGTTGTTAAATATTGACACGAAAATTTGGCGCCCTAATTTTGTGATGGATTTAGCAATAAATATGTGTCCTCATTTTAATTAATTGATAGTAACAGATTTAGCAACGAAATTTTTCGTCACTAACCATTATAAATTTTTTATTTATTATTAGCGACGGAAAAATTCGTCGCAACATTTTATATTTTTAATAACTTATATTTCTAAGGTTTCTTCACATTATATGGACTTTTCTTTCTCTCTCTAAATACGCTGCTCCCTCTTCTCTCTACAAAAATCCTTCAATTAGTAACAAAAGTGTGCGAATCAGTAACATTATTTTTGTTTTGGACATTGAATCAGGTAAGAAAAATATTTTTTCTCTCTAAAATGTCTTGAATTTGGATTATTTAAAGAAAAATGTTCTATCTCTTTTTTTGTTTGGACTATTTTAAGAATCTCATTACAAAATTTCATTAATTTGATGTTTAGGCAGAGAGGAATGATGCAGAGGATCAACCAACGATGAAAAGACGTATTTCTTCTGCTGTTGTGAAGGCGAATACCGAAAATTCGATAATCCTTCCTTGAGAAATTGATAAAAAGACTAGTTATTTACCTTTGTTGGTAAATTTATAGTTGAATTGTAGTTTGTGATGGATTAAGGCAATGTTGTTGTAGTTGTTATTATCGTCTTTATTTCGAAAGGAAAAAATTTATTTTTTTTGTTGTGTGTTAGTTTATGAATTCAGATTGAAGAGGGGGAGATTGTTGAGGATTTATCTGGAGCTCCAACAGATATAAATAAGGAAGATGCAACTGTGAAAGAAAATTCAAGGGAGGTATCTGTCAGTCAAGATCCAATTGGCTCCGGAGAGATGGTTATAAAAGGTCATCCAAAATGGTAAACATACATGGACGTATTTGGTGGTCCATACCTATATTTTGTTAGTCCTTATTCTCTTTATAAAGATAATGGTGTTGATAAACTAAAAGTTGAATTATAGTATGGATTATAGTGTGTGAATCAGTAACTACTTTTTGTTTGGTAGTAATTAACTAAAAGTTATTTATTCTTGATTATGTTTCAATTACCATTCTACGAAGTTCGCTACTAGATGAAGTTCATGAAAATATTAATTCATGGATATATCAGGTTGTTATGTTAATCAATATGAATGTGATCCCATTTATTTTTTAGGAGCATCGGTTTGCAATATTAATCAATATGAATGTGATCCCATTTATTGTTTAGGAGCATCGGTTTGCAATATTTTCTTATAGTATGAAAATTAACTTTATTTTCGGTTCGCCTTATCTATCTCCTTGAATATTCTACTTGAAAAACATTAAAAATTCTTGGGTCAAGTGAACAATATTTTACTCTTGCAACAGATAAAAAAAATTGAGAACAATCTTAATCATGTTTCTCACACAGATTTAACATATAAATGAGCAGATCACTAGAGTGTACAAGGAGAAGGAGCATGTTGAAGTTGAGTTCACTATAAGTTAAATCTCGTTGTTGCGTTGCTTGTATTCTCCCACTTATTAGTGGAGATAATATATTCAAATTATTTGAAATGGTAAAACATTTAAAGCTCCAGTGGTTAAGCAGTCTTGAATTCAGGTTGGTCCCATACCTATTGACAATAGAATTAGGAAAGAGCTGGTGACACAGATTTAAATTGACATCAAAAGCAACAAAATATTTTACACCAACTCTAATGGACGTGATTTCCTCAAAAGGGTGAGTTGAATTTTCTCCCTTAAGCACAATAGTCATTAGAAAATGACATATTTTGTTCCATTTATATCTGCAGACTCGGGATTACAGAGATGATTGGAATTTTCAAGTAAATCAACCTGCTGCTGGAAATTATTATTCGATATGTTAGTAGACTTTAAAAATATTTCTTTTCTTTTAAACAATTGATCTATAATAGCATTGTTGTATGGTATTAGAGCATTATGCCAATATTTGAATCTACTATTTTTATGATTCAGTGTCTGAGCTAAACTCGCGTTTCAAAAAATTTTAAAAATATTTGTGCCAAACTATTTTGAAATCTAAAGTGGTTCAAAAATTCCATCATCCTTTCTTTGGTGAAAGGTGGAGGTGCTTGTTCTTTTGGTCCTTCCATATGTTTTACTGTGTTATTTTTGACAAGGCTATTTGGAAATTTTTTCACCTACAAGTGGTTGTGAATTTCTTGTATGCTCATGTATTTCCTTATTTTGTATAAGAGTTTTCCTTCAGAAAACTTGACAACTCTTTTCGTAAAGTAGCATGTTTATTAGATACCCTGTGTATAATATACCTACTGAAAATGTTAATTATGTTACTTTGGTGAATCCTTTCTAGATTAATCTTGGACTTTTCTTGAAAGACAATAACAACGAGTTCTCACTTTTGGTTGATAAATCTGTAGGTGGATCCAGCCTAGTTGATGGTCGATTGGAGATAATGCTTCACTGATTCGCTCTCCTCATTTTTCAAATTGTGTTTATCTCTTTTAATGTTACAATCTTTTTTCTGTTAACTCATCACTATTTGAAGTTATGAATAGCAAATCTCAAGGTAAACGATGTATATGTTCCTTTAGTAGGAGGTTACTCCATGATGATGGAAGAGGTGTTGCTGAAGCACTGAATGAAATAATCTGTGCTCTTGAAAAATGCATGGGCTTGACTGTTAGCACTGTTCACCATCACACTATACTCCAATTTGATTGTGGCTTTAATTATGCTTGAAGTTGTTGGTTAATATGGTGAATGCAATTTTTTATTCATTTTCTTGTTTCAAGTTCATCGCTTAAACCTATAAAGAGCCTGGGAATGAAACCTAAGAGATCAAGGAGTAGTATTAAAATTTCTGTATTAGCATAAAAAGCTAGTAAACTTTCACAGGCGTCTTCATAATATCTAGTACATTTTTTGTTTTTTTGTAGGAGAGTAAGTGAAAATACACAACTGTACTGGAATATTGTGGATTTAAAATTTAGCTTTTAGTATGTTATTGCTTTAGTTTCATAAGCACAACGTGTGATCTCTCTCTCTCTCTCTCTCTCTCTCTCTCTCTCTCTCTCTCTCTCTCTCTCTCTCTCTCTATATATATATATATATATATATATATATATATATATATATATATATAAATTAATTTCAGATACAGTACCATTACCGTATTGTTTTTACTTTCCATCGTTCGTTAGTGTAGCTACCCATTTTAAATTATTCTACCTTTTTCTAATAAATAAAGTTTTCTCTGTGTCGTTGGCCTGTAGCCCCAACTTTCACCTTTAATTTAATCTTGTTGCATAGATAGGTAGTGTTTGAAATCCTATCTTTCTCCATAACCTCCTTGTCTAAAACCCTTATGTAAACAGTAGTTAGCTTTAATGGTATGTTAAATCCAATGTACAACCAACACATTAATCATGTTAAACACTTTCCCAGGTTCAAGGCAAGTACTATATTTGGATTAATTTTCTTGGAGAGGGAGCGAAGTGGCGGCGGTCATTCGGACAAGAGATATATTATCCATTGCTTCTAGCTTTTATTGAGAAGGTTATGGAAATGCCAACACTCCTTTCATGACCAATGCAGCATCCCACCTAATTTCATGTCATGTTTCATAATTACAGAATGGAGATAAATTTACAAAATTCCAAGTTCCAACACTTACTGGGATAGATCCATCTTACAGTCAGCCATATAATGTTGCAATAATCACCCTTTAGGTATTTATTGTCAATTTGAATGTGTTGTAACACTCTTATTTATTGTCTACCCATTTACCTTTTTCTTTAGTAAATCTAGGATCTTGAAGATCACACTGTCCTCATCAGATTGGTTTATTTATACGAGGTTTATGATTTTCTTCTTGTAACGATTCTTATACATGTTTAAATTTGAGTTCACTCATTCATTTCTCGTTCACTTAGACATTCTCTAAATAAATAATAATGTGATTATTTGGAGTCATAATTGCTCCAAGTCTAAGCGTTTTGAGATGATAAACTATTATGTTTTAACGAGGTTGATGAGGATAAGGATCTATCCACCAAGGCAAGTGTAGAATTAAAGATATTGTTCCCAAAGAGAAAGGTAAAATGCCATGCATCCATCTGCTGGTAGTTCTTGGTTGTAATTAGGAAAACAAGTTTCAATCGAATCTACCAACGTTCCTTAAAAAATCATTCTAGATAAACAATATTAAAGAGATGAGTTTATCTGCCAACCAAGAAAGAGAAAAAATGAACAAAAAAGATTGAAGTTGAAAACAGAGCTCCTAGTGATTCGTAAGAAGTACCAGGGAGGACCTGTTGATCCTAGAAAGTTGTGGTGGAGCTTGCCCCAATGGAAATCCATACTTTTGTTATCAACCTCAGCCAGAGCTCGCCCTTTGCAGGAGGGTAAGAAACTTAAGTCGTTTAATTGTATTCGCTATGTGAAAACATTGTATTAGTGGCTTTATTGTTGGAACTTTGCATTGTTTACAGTTGGAAGTCACATATGTCTCTATGATAGCAGTACCCTAAAACAGTCCAATCTGAATCGGCAAGACATCAAAAGGGAAAAAAAATTGTGCCTGTAATGTCTCCTCATCACCAGTACCACCTTCGGTTTTATTACCGATAATAAATTTGAAGAAGTTTGTGAAGTAATTGATTTCGGCACTTACTACTCACTTTCTTCCGGTAGTTATTGAGCATGTTGGTTGTATTAGGATACAAGAAGGGGTTGTTCTTGATCCTCCTCCTACTAATGATGATGACGTTGATTAGTAGCTTCATAGTCTTCGTAGCCCTTCATCATTGCATTATTTTTTGATAGACTATTTTGTGTGGAAGTACAGAATAGTTGTGTAGTAACAAATACTAATTTTGATGTATGTGAGTTTGAGATCAGTTTATTTTGACAAAATACTTGAACTTGTAGATTTTTATTGTGTATTTTGCTATCTATATGAATGTTGATTATTTTAATTTTTAATAATTTACACATTTCAATAATTTTCTTACATAATTATTATCGACAAAAAATTAATGACTAACTTTTATCGTTGCTACTGAAAAACTTTAGCGATGGATAAATTTGATCGCTAAAGACGGCTGCTCAGTCGACCAAACTATGTTGCAACGGATCAGCGACAAAATATTCTGTCGTAAAAATTTAGCCACACTGAAAATAAATTTTTGAAATAGAAACGGTATAGCAATGCAATATTCTGTTTGTAATATCAACAATCTATAAACTTCGTTGCTAAGCGGTCACAAGTTTTGCGATGAAAATCTTTTTTCCATCGCTAAGATGCTAGCAACGAACAATATAGCGACAGACACAAATCCGTCGCTATTTCTATTTAGCGACGAATTTACATAGAATAGCGAATAAATATGACTGTCGTTAAATGCTATTTTTTGTAGTGTTTTCTTACTACATAGTGGTGTGATATCTCTTTTTTGTTGTTTGCGTTTATGATTTTTGTTTGATCACATTTATTTTCTGTCCTGAGCCGAAGGTCTATCGAAAACATTCTCTCTACTTTAGATGAGGTAGTGGTATGGACTGCATACACTTTACCCTCCCCAGACCCCACTTTGTGGGAATACATTGGGTATGTTATTGTTGTTGTTGTTGTTTCAACGCAATTTCATTTGACTTTCTCTATTAAAATCATGCTTGTAGTTTTCTTTGTTAATTTCTCTATTTTTTTCAGTTTTCATTTGTCCATATTGTGGAGGTATGCTTTATGATAGATCAACATGATTTTTTTGTTTTGTATTTATATACGTCCCTCACCATGAACCGTGAAAGCAAAATTTATGAATGGATCTGGATAACAAATTCAAAATTTTCAAACAAGACAAATCCAATAGTACAAAAAACTCAAAATTTTTATGGCCAGATCTCATCAATTGAGTTTGAATATTGTGGCACCCAAATTTCTATGGCCAGTATTTGCATTTTGTATGTCAATAAATTATTGAATTATTTGTATTTGTATTTATAGTTGACTAGATCATTTGTAGTTGTTGTTGTGGTTGACTACATCATTTGTTTTTGCATTTGTAATGAGTGCATCATCGTATTTTCATTGTTTCATTTATTTTATATATGTAGTTGATATCATTTGTATTTTAAATAATTAAAAGAAAATATTGATTCTCTTTCTATGAATACTTATATTTGTATTTATTAATATAAATTGAATCATATAAATACAAGTGATACATTTATGTCAAACGATACATGTTTATATAACTTGAACGATACAAATGATACTTATCTATATACAAATACGAACGATAAAGTTGAAAATCAAGCATACACTATACATCTGTATTAAATGATACATGTTGTATATGATAGACTCAAGTAAATATTAAGTCCAAACCCATCGGTGGCCCTCTAAACTTGGCATGATCTTTCACTTTGGCACCTCAAATGAACGTTGTTCATTTTTGACGCCTCAAGTAGTCATAAAGTGTGTTACTTTGGCACCTTTCGGCACCAACTCTGGTGCGTGAATTACACGCATTTTCAGCATGGATTAAGTGGCAAATTAATTTGTACCAACTCATTTTAAAGGATACATCATTATTTACACCCACAATTTTAAAAAAAAAAAAAAAAAGGATCAAAATACATGGCTAAGTGTCCAATAAATTAATGACACATGGTTTTTTAATAAAATAGTTACAAAAAAGCCCACATCTTCCCCATCTAACCTTTTTAAGTTTCACCTCCATTAATGGAAGTTGAACCTCCATTAATGGAGGTATAATTTTTCAGAAAAGTAAACATATTTCCTCATTCACTGAGGATGATAGATTCGCCTTAAAAGCGTCACGAATTTCAGACATGGAGAAAGAGGAGGCCAATGTTCAGTTAAAAAATTATTTAATGAAAGAAAACATAAATAATTAAATCATTCTTATGCCATGTAGTTTGTTAATATTTAAGAATTTTTTCTTTGAGCAATTTGCCTTTTGATTCTTTCCTACTATTAAAGAATTCACTATCCTTGTGGAAAAGCAAAAAGAAATTGCATTTGCCTCCTAAATAATCTCACTTTTCTTTGCACACTTTGTGTTTGATAAAATTTTTCAAAGAAGTAAATCATTAAATTTTTAGTGATTCTTTGCATTTTTGAGGAGTTTTGGAGAAATATTGATTTGGGTATTTCTTATTGAATTTTTAGTGATTCTTTGCATTTTTGAGGAGTTTGGGAGAAATATTGATTTGGGTATTTCTTATTTAAAAGTTTAATTAATCCAGAGATGACTGATGTTGTGTATTTATGAAGAAGGTCGTATGTGTCTGTCCAGTAGGTAAAAGAAAATGGAGAAGTAAGGAGTATTTTGTTGTGTTCTTTGTGTGTGTTGATGGAATGAACATTTTTTTTCTTTTGGGTGTTAATGATGTTGTGGGTGGAAGAGGAGAATTTTGGTTTGTTGATTTGGGTGTAATTTAGTTGTTGTTAGTGTGTTAGTGTGTTTCATTGATTCTTGAAAAAATAAACCTCCATTACTGGAGGTTAAGAAAAAGAAAAATAGTGTGGAGAAGACAATGTGAGTGACTTTTTTGTTATTATTTGATCAATAAAACATGTGTCATCAATTCATTGGATCAATTGTTACTGATTTGGCTAATCATTTTCAATAATTTTAAGAAAATTTAAAGATGAAGATTTATGAAAATACCCCTAAAAATTATGAAAATACCCCTGAAACGCACTCAAAAGCGAATGTAATACACTCTCTTTGCTGAATCAGCAAAAGGTACCAAAGTGATACAGTTTATGGCTACTTGAGGTACCAAAAGTGAAAAACGTCCAGTTGAGGTGCCAAAGTGAAAGATCGTGCCAAGTTTAGGGAGTTGCCGATGGGTTTGACCTATAAATAATGCATATACTTATTTCTATACCAATACAAATGAATGTACGTATTTACGACTAAACTATCCAAATACAAATGATAAATTTATACAAATAGTGTCATTTGATACAAAAAATATATAATACAAGAAATTATAAAATATAAATAGAAAAAAAAAAGATGAAATTAAAAAATACAAATAGGGAGAAGATGTGCAAATATAAAGTATAAACAAAAAAAAGAGTTGAAAATATAAAATATAAAAAGGGAAAGATGAAAATATAAAATATAACATAAAAAATAAAGAAAAAAAGTGAAAAAAGAAGAAGTTAGGAATAAAAGAGAGAGAAAAAATCAGGGAGAGTGGTAAGTTGCTAGAGAAAATTGAAGGAAAGGTGTCTTTTAAGTCTTGAATAAAGGATTGATGACATTGACCAACAGATAGGGTTAAACATCATTAGAATACTTGATTAAGTTAATTGTGAACTTGATTAATATTTTTAAAACTTTCTAATCTTTTCAAAAATACAAATCAACCCAACCCCCACCCCTCTTCAATCCAAATCAACCACTCTCTCCTCTCTCTCCAGCTTCTCTCAACTCTCTCCCAACCAACAGTTCTGAAAAATTTCTCCCTTCAACCTCCGGCGACAAATAGTCGGGCGTGTTTTTTTTCGACTTTCAACCGTCAATCGACGTGAATACTTCTCCGGCGACAACAACTTCGAGTTTTTGTCCTCCCATTTCCTTTTTCACAGGTAAAAAATTATAAATATACAGAGGAACTTGAGTCAACTACTCTTCTGGTATTGAAATGTCGACTGAGTAAAACCCTAATTTTTGACATTTCTACATTTCTTCTTCTTGTCGTCGTACTGTTGATTTGAATTTGTTGGTGATTTTTTGTCACAGTTGATGTTCTTAGTGTGTATGTGTGTGTGATGTACTGGTGTTGCTGAGTTGATTTGTTGTTTGTCTTGGTAGAAATGGTATTAGAACAGTTGAAACACCTGATGTAATAGATGAGACATATGATGCAACAGATGAAAATCTGATGCAATAGATGAAAAATCTAATGCAACTATGAAAATCTGATGCAACAGGTGAATAATCTAACAGATCATTCATCTGTTGCGACAGAAGAATTTTCTATTGGGAAGAAATCTAAACAATATTGATCCAACAGATAACTGATTAGTGATCTATTTTTATTCTTTCCAGTGGTTTACTCTTTATTTTGCAATAGATTAGGACTGTTTTTATTTTTTCCAACGGTTTACTCATTTGTTGCAACAGGTCGATTATCTGTTACAACAGATAACATCTCTGGTGCAATAGATTAGTGATCCATTTTTATTCTTTCTAATGGTTTACTCATTCGTTGCAACAGGTCAATTATATGTTGCAACAGCTAAAATACCTGGTGCAACAGATTAGTGATCTATTTTTATGGTTTCTAATGGTTTACTCATCCGTTGCAATGGGTCAGTTATGTGTTGCATCAGATAAAATACCAGGTTCAATAGATAGTGCCTTTTTATGGTTCCCACGGATTACTCATCCATTCCAACAGGTCGGTTATATGTTGTAATAGATAATATACCCAGTGCAACAGATTAGTTTTCTGTTGGAACTGTTATATTATTGTTATGTATTAATCAATTATAATCTATGTTATGTTCTTGTTAATTTAATATAATATGGCTTCCAAAAGAAAAAAAATTGAATCAAGTTGAAGTAAAGGAACAAGTCCAGCAGCTCAGCTACATCCACCACTCTATGAGCTTGCTTTACAAGCGTTATCTCAATCAAGAGTAGAAGATAATGAACACGGAGAGGAGGAATCTTTCAAAAGAGATGATCCAAATGCTAATAGCCCTTCCACCAAAGAGTTGGTCAAAACCTTCAACATTGATCGTTATCCTGTGAGAATGCAGTGTGATAGTACCACAGATTTAATGGGTGATCTTGTGGTTAAGTCAGTCATGGGAAAATCTTTTGACGCCTTCAGAAAAATACTTTGAGAACAAAAATTGGATTCTTATTTCAGAGAAAGCTGCTTTGGGCAATATCTTGATTTGCCGGAGGACAACAATGCTCGTTTCCAGATGAAAATGGTATATGATCTTCTCAAGCGCAGGTTTATGTATAAAAAAAAGATAAGATGGATAAGGTGTGGATAAATTACTGTGGCATTCCTGTTTGTTTTGGTTGGGAGGAGTTTGCCATAGTACCGGACTAAAATGTTATCCTCATTCTCCTACTCAAGTTATACCTACTCTGACAAAAAAAATACCCCGCACACCCAAAAAAGGAAAAGTTAAGTCGAGTAATCGTGATGACCTGGTGTCCATTGTTGGTCTAAGCTTCAGAAAAAAAATTTGATTGAAGCGTTGAAAGGTAAAGGACTTTCAAAGAAGCACAAGCAATCATTGTGCTTGGTTTGGTTTGTAAATAATATTTTTTGGGCGAGAGATGTTAACAACAACATAAGCCTCGATTTAATAAATCTCTCTGAGGATCTTGAGGAATTTAACATCTATCCTTGGGGTAATGAAAGCTTTAAAATGACTGTTGAATATTTGTTGACTCCGTTAATGCCAAAAACAGTCAACTTATATGGTTTTCTATGGGCTAAAATGGTAAATATTTCTTTTATCATGATATGATTCATCATTTTTTTATTCAATAATGCTTTTGATTTATTGGCGTTATGTTATAGGCTTGGACATTTGAAGTCATTCCTTATTTGAAACAACAAGTGAACTATCAGAAAGAAGTTTCCTGTCCAAGAATTCTGAGATGGTTGTCGGTCAAAATCGATAAAAATGCAAAAATTCTTGATCTTTTCAATCCCCCAAGGAAGTAGTAAGTCCAATTCTAATCAAGTTTTTATTTAATTAATGATTAAATGATTTCATCATCATTCTTAATATATGTACCTATTTATTTTAGATTATCCATCCGTGGCTTGTTCCGATCAACCGAGAGTTGAAGATGCCATTTTTTCTTACTTTACTGTCTTTGCAAACTTTATCGGACCCTAAGGTCGTTGATGGAATAAAAATGGAATTGTTTGGAGCAAGAACCATCATAAGAAAAATAATTTTGGAGGGTGGGGCAAATGATGCTCCTCTTACAGTTTTTAAAACAACAAGCCATTATGATTATGATCATAATGGTTGTACAGATTTTTCTCTAAATTTTGCCGCATCTAGCGAATGTTCTTCATGAAAATGTCAAGACTGTAAGGCGAAACACGATGAAGTGATTAATGCTATTAATGCACTAACTGCTTCTGTAAAGGAAATGACATCTAAGAGGGGTATCATTCCATCAAAAAGGATTTCATATCCAGACACTCCACTAGAGATCAAGGCGGATAAGACGAGAAGGAAAGACATTTCCAAGGCATCATCAATCATAAAAAAAGCAAGATTGCAATGCCTCTTTGTCTTGAACCGATGTTCAGTGTGCAAGGTCCACAGAAGAGTAGCATAAGCTGAAGAAGGTGAATGTACATCACTTGTTCCAAAAAATAAATAGGCACATATCTATTTGAACAGATGATACATCTGCTGAAAATTATCAAACAGATATATACACCTGTTACAACTGTTGTCTAACCTATTGCATCAGATTTGTCATCTTTTTTAACAGATGAGTCTTATGTTGCAACAGATGGGTCATCTATTTGAAATTATTATACTGCTCTGATTTACCTGTTCGAATTTTTTCCAATAGATAATCCATCTGATGCAACATAAGACTCATTTGTTACAACAGATGAAAAATCTGTTGTATATCTCTACTTAGCACTGACAATTCTGGCTTTCCAGGTGGATGTCACAGTTACTGCCGAAGAGCATAATATGACAGTTGATAATCCATCAACTACTTCCAAAGATAAAGAAAAAGTAGAGCCTGTCAGTTTGGAAGAGTGAAATAATTACCCATTTGAAGGGTTCAACATCTCGGATGAGGCTCCAAAAAAACTAACACAATTGATCAACGAATATTCAGAATGGATTGTCGATGGGTTGTTAAAGCATTATGCCGGTAGGTACATAAATTAATTTTATGGATATTGGTTTATACAATTTTTTTTGTAAGAACCTAACATTAACAGATATAAATCATCATGTAGAAAGCAAAATGACGAGCGCTACAAAGTGAATGAATCGAGTCTTGGTTTTGATATGTTCGACTTTGTTGTTGCACATTCCGAAATGAAGAATTGGTTCTATTTGATGTCACAGCCCCAAACTTGCTTGGAATGATGAGGTTTAAATGTCATACATATTACTATTAATTAATACTTTATTTAATTACATCTGCGTATAGATTTTTTCATCACGTAATCTGAAATATTTGATAATATGTGCAGCACATCGATGTCATTTATTACTACCTCCGGAAGAATGCCAAGTTGCAAATACAAGAACAATACAGATACACAACAGGCAATTATTTGTACAAAGTTTACATCAATAATGCCTACGATAGGTATTGTCAACAGCAGTCGAAAGTTTTCCAAAATGAGGAATACTTAATCAACATCATCAAAGGTTTTAGCAATCCGGCTGGCTTACTTTGGTATTTGGTCGATGAAGTGTACATCCCAATAAATTATGGTGATGAATTCCATTGGGTGTTAGCTGTTGTCATTCTAAACGAGAGGTGCATCTGAGTTTATGACTCGATGTTGCGAAGGAGACGTTCCAGACCGTCATTCGAGATACAAAAGCTGGTCAAAATATTGCCTACTTACCTTGATAGGAGTGGCTTTTTGGATCAAAAGGTTTGTACTGATTGTTCGATGATTGAATCATACCGAGATAAAATGGCTAATCCATTTGATGTACAATATGTTGACAGAATTGCTCAACAAATCATTGGTAGCTTGTAAGTTTAAGTGTCATGATTTAGTTTCATTTCACAAATTTCACAACGCTTGCATGAACTGCAAGATATGAATTATTTGTTTTTTTATAACACAGGGATTGCAGTCCTTTTGTTGTCGCCTATGCCGAGTATTTGAGCGATGGATTACAAGTACCAAATGATGGACTTGATGCCGGATTACTTTGGAAAATATATGCTGCTCTTTTATGGAAATATGGAGAAGCAAAATCTCAGAAGCCGTACGCAACCGACATTAAAGAACCTCGGCGACGAAAATCGAATTCCATAGCACCGAATGAAGAACAACTTGTCCATATTGATTAGATATTTATAGATTGAGTCCGTCAATATAATAACCTATCCTCCTTGGTTTAACTTGTTGATTTATTTGTAGAGTAGATCGTTTATATCCATAATGATTTTTTTTACATTTTATTTATTTGTTGAGTTATTTCATGTAGTTTCTGAAGGCTTTGATTTATTTTATTCTGTCTATGAATATAATTAATTCTGAGTTTTGAACAGATTAATTAAAATAGAGTACTAGATTCAAATATCGCAACAGATAATACATCTACGACAACAGACGACATATCTTATCAGACAGATTTAGACATATGTTGCAACATAAGATAAAACACGTAGGTCATCTACTGAAAATTATATAATAGGTCTTCCTACTTTTTTTATTTTCTTCAACAGATTACCGATCAGTTACAACAGATAAGTTATATGTACAACAGATCGTAAATCTATTATGACAGACAGACGGCAAACATCTGCATAACACAAGAGATGACCAACCTATTCCAACAGATAATCAATTTATCACAACAGGTAATATATTTGTTACGACAAATATAAAATCTGTTGCATTATAAAAATTCAACTTTGCCAGACATAAAAATTATTGCCCATACATGTATAGTGAATTGACTTGAAATGAAAATTTGTTATCGTGTTCGTCTCTGTCTTTGTACATGTTCTTTATTATACACGAGCTCCAAATATTTAGTTAGTACCCCATATGCCCAGACCCATTGCATCTTTCCCACAACGGTGTCGCACACACCGATCATTTGTGTGCCGATCAGCAAACACTCGATGTATGCAAGCGAGTACGGCCTGCACGCTGCACCGAATGTATTTTTTGGGAGATGGATGTTCCTATTTCGACCTTCAAAAACCCATGATTCCTTTTCCAAGACTTCAGCCGACAAATGATCCATCAGCCTACTCTGCGTCAACAACTTGGGCAACAACTTTAAGAGTGGCTACATGTGGGTTAAAAACGTCTTCTCGCTGAACACAAGTAAGTTGCAGTCATAAACCTTAATCTTTCCCTTGTATAGTAGTATCTCAACAGTGAGAAAATGGGTGACATCCACATTCATTACTGCAAGGATTCTCTTTGCCTTGGTCCAGGTCTTGTCGTGTGGATATGGCCTCTTCCCTCTAACATATTTAATCACTTCTTCATCCCATTGGAACATAGAAACTAACTAATCAAATCCCGAGCCACCAGAATCAGCTATCTTACAGAGTTTAGCGTACCTATCCTTGAAATTATTGTAGAAGTTAAGGTCCATTATCCTATCGGCAGCATCATAAGAATCCGAGTACACTAATTGCCTGCCCCTTATGAGGTAGAGAATTTCATCAACATACTATGGTATAAGAAGTCAATTTTTAAATAGGTTATTAATTGTAAAGAATAAAAACACAGTCAAAAGAATTTGATGCAGAGGGTTCTCTGAATTAGTTCACAGATTACCCAGCCAACGCAACTTATGCAACAGATGTGTATTATGTTACAACAGAATACCAAGTTTTCGCAACATATTACACATCTGCTGCATAAATTCTTCTTCATGGAGTAGATTGGAAGGGTAGGTTAGCAAGAGTAAACTTACCTTGTCCTCGTACCACACACATATATTTATCATATTTGAGAAATCTTTAGCGGCAAATGAATGCACGGTGTATTCTTTTTGAACCTTCATCTTGATGAATTCTTTCAGTTCCTTCTTCTTCTCCTTGCCAAGCACCACAAATATGTCCACCTTCTTCAGCGGCCCTTGAACTTCAACAACTATTGGAGCGGGGGGGGTTGCAATTTTTACTGATTTCAGAACAGAGAGAATTTGTCTAATTTTTCTTCTCTTCCTCCCAACCTTCACTGTAGGAGTGCATGGCTCCCTCACCTCGTTGGATGGTATGACACCCCTCCTAGATTTCAAATTCTCAGCAGCTTCAGCAATAGCCTCTAGCTTGTCAAGGAGTTTATCCTCTCTGTCTTTGCACACTTTGCATTTACAATGAGAACATGAGGGTAAGGAGGGGTGAGAGGGACCACTGTAAGGGTGGGAGGAACTAGTGTAGGGGTGAGAGGGAAGACCTGTGCAAGGGGTGTTTTCAAACACATTTATTTTTTACTGAGAACCAACATGCTCATAATCACAATTGGCAGCAGAAGCAGACGCAGGATGGATGCCACCATCACAAATAACTCCACCAGCAACACCCACAGAAGAAGCACCCGGATCTATTGCAGTTTGAGTGTGGTCGTGAAGAGCTTCAATATTAGATTGGCCTTGCCTAACTGCTCTTATTATGGATGTTACTCTATCCAATTTTTTATTTATTAACTCCACCGTTGGGTATTTTTTTGTATCAACAAGACCAAGAGTAAGAAAAAAAGTCATCCCCAGCTCATCAATGGTAGGCACGATCCAAGGATGCACAACCTATAAAAAAATAACAGGAGAAATTTAAATCATATAATAACAATTTGCAGTCAATTGGGTTACATAGGGTTTGGGTTATGTTAACACAACCAACTTATACAACAGACGATCTAGATACCACAACAGCTGATCTGTATGTTGAAACAGATTGATAATATGTTGCATCAGAATACCCATCTATTGTATAATTTATAGTAGATGGGTAATCTGTTGAGTAGGGTTCAGAGAACAAAGCAACATTTGGTTAATCTGTTGCAAAATATGGATCGTCTGTTGCAACAGATTACCCATCTGTTGCACCAGCTGTAGTTGACGGGTAATTTGTTGGAACAGATGGAACATTTATTTTAATATCTTTCTTTGAGGCAAATTATTTTAGTTGAAAGAAGATGTACTGCATCTTCCGAAGGGTTAAATAAATTAGCCTCGTTAATATATTTTTTGTTGCTCTCTACTGCAGCCAACCACCTAACGATCCTTGGATGAGAAACCTTATCCGGGTAATCCATGAAATGCTTTCGGAGGGGAGGAACGGCTGCACATGCCCAAGCCTAAAAATTGTAAACAGGAAGCAAGCAAAAAAAATCACAAGTATATTCAATATAAATTAATGAATGAGTAAAAATAGTGATCAATTTTACCATGAAAGCCCAAGGAAAGCCGTATAATGTGGTCTTCTTTGTCTTTAGCTCTTTCAGTAAATATTTGATAGTCAAGTAGTAGCTATCATAGCCCTAGGAATAATCGTTGAATTTCCTAAAATCATCAACAAGTGCCAAAAAATCACTTTCTATGACTTTCTTGACGTCTCTTCCCAATAATACGGAATGGACAAACCAAACTAAGCACAATTTCTCCCTTTAGTGCTTTGGTGTGTCTTTATTCTTGAGATCCGCTATCAAATCCTTCACTTTGTAGCTAGGTCCAACAATGCCCAACAACCCATCTTTCTTTACCTTGCGTTTGTTGGACCCTTTGTAGGGTGTTTTCTTGATGGAAGGTTCTTCTGGACGATCGCATCTCAAGCCCATCACAATGGCAAACTCTTTCAATACAAAACAAACCGGCATGCCACAGTAGTTAATCCAGACTTCATCCATCTTATTTCCTCCATCCTTCGGACCTCCATCATCCCCCACATATATGATCCTATGCTTGAGAAGGCCATATACCATGATCATTGGAAAATAAAGAGGTCGGGGCCCAGATAACTCAAGAAAGTGTGCAAAGCAGCTCTTTTTAAAAAGTCTGTCTATGTTTTCCTTCTTCATAATACTCCTAAGTTTTTCAAAAGGTTTCCCCAACTGACATTTAAGTACAAGATCACCAAATATTGCATTAGGGTTATTCATCAGCATCGCAACTCAAAACTTGTCAATCCTAATGGTTTTGACAAAATCATGCTAGAATTTTGATATTATTTTATGCCCCATTGGTGAGGAGGAGTTATCACTTTCCTCGGCTTTATTTTGCCCTGACTGAGATTGTTCTGGAAGTTCCTCCAAATCTATCTGTACTCTAGCCTTTTTTGTTTGGTGATCGGAAGTTGATCCACTTTCTCTACTTTTAGTTTCTTTTCTTTTGGGAAATATCTTTTAACTACAAACAAAAGAAAAACAAAAAATACATTCCATTTGATGTCTGCATAATTTTTTTAAAAATGGTGAGACAAATTTCAATAAATTATTCTTACCATATAACCAAAAAAGATACTCCAACGGACAATCCATCAGTTGGAACAGATAGGAAACACGAATCTATTTGAAGACTGATTTAATATCTCCCCACAGATATTTCACCTGTTGCAACAGGTTGAGAAATTTCACTAAATTATTCTATGCCACATTACAAGAAAATACTCCAACAGATAACCCATCAGTTGGAATAGATAGGGAATATGTTTGAAGACCTATTTAATATCTCCCAATAAATCTTCCACTCATTACAACAGATGGACCACCACCACCACAACCAATGCCACAACCAATGCCACCAAGATCACCACCAATGCCACCAATACCAACATCAAGACCACCGACACCACCGCCAAAAAGCACAAATACCAACAACACCACAAACACTATCCAATAATACCACGATAGTCAACAAAGCACTGAGAGAAAAACTAGGGTTTTCTTGGGTTCTTACTACTTTTTTAGCATCAAAACTCAAAAGTGTTAATCCATTCTCGAAGATAATACAACTAAAAGTCTTATTTTTTATCATTAACTAAAAAGCCCTATTTTTTAGAATAAATAAAAAATATAGAACTCTTCTCAAACTCTGTTACATGCGAAGATAGAGAAAACAATGGATACAAGCGGGAATGAATTCAAAAAAATAACTATATGTAGTCGTAAATGGGAAGAAAATCAACTTGTTTTGAAGGGTTGAGCAATATATTGAGTAGTTATTGTTTGTATTGTTGAGAGAGAGAGAAAACCCCGAGAGAGAGAGAGAGAGAGAGAACTTAAGATTTGAAATAAAAAGTTTTTCGTGCAAATGGATGATTTGTATGGGTTGATTTGTAATTTTGGAAAAGAATGACAAGTTTTGAAATTGCTAATTTAGTCCGAATTGATCTTAATTAATTTTAAAAATTTTAAAAGATATATTTTTTAAAACATTGAGTTGATGAGAACTCATTTCAATTCAGAGTGATCGATTGATGACTCGGGTCGAGATGAATGCAATACCAACGCCATACAATTGCAAAGACTCAATAGGTTTTATAGTTGACCCTGGGAGCTCATTCATTCATCCCTAGTTCCACCTAAATCAACTTAGGTACTATCATTATCCTAACATTGAGTTGATGAGAACTCATTTCAACTCAGAGTGATCGATCGATGACTCGGGTTGGGAAGAACGCAATACCAATGCCATGAAATTTTAAAGAGTCGATTGAATTTGTAGTTGACCCTGCGAGCTCATTCATTAATCCCTAGTTCCACCTAAATCAACTTAGGTACTATCACTATCCTAACATTGAGTTGATGAGAACTCATTTCAACTCAGAGTGATTAATCGACGACTCGGGTCGGGATGAATGCAATATCAATGCTATGCAATTGCAAAGACTCGATTGGATTTGTAGTTGACCCTACGACCTCATTCATTCATTCCTAGTTCTACCTAAATCAACTTAGGTACTATCACTATCCTAGTATTGAGTTGATGAGAACTCGTTTTAACTTAGAGTGATCGATTGATGACTCGGGTCGGTATGAACGCAATACCAACACCATGCAATTACAAAGACTCGATTGAATTTGTAGTTGACCCTGCGAGTTCATTCATTCATCCCTAGTTCCATGTAAATCAACTTAGGTACTATCACTATCCTAACATTGAGTTGATGAGAACTCATTTCAACTCAGAGTGATCGATCGATGACTCGGGTCGGGAAGAACGCAATACCAATGCCATGAAATTTCAAAAAGTCGATTGAATTTGTAGTTGACCCTGCGAGCTCATTCATTCATCCCTAGTTCCACCGAAATCAATTGTAATGAAATCTATTGCAACAAACGACTAAGCTGTTGAAAATTTTTAAACAGGTACATATATATTGCAACAGATGACATATCTGATTTAATTATCAAATAGATATTTGTATCTGTTGTGATAGATGACTGAGCTGTTGGAAATTTTCAAACAGATATTTATATATGTTATAAAAGATGACATATATGATTTTATTAATTATCAAATGAGCATTTTCATCAGTTGTCACAGATAACTGGGCTGTTGGGATTTTTAAATAGATATTTATATCTATTGTAACGGATGACTGAGCTGCTCAGATTTCTAAATAGATATTTATATATGTTGCAACAGATAACATATCTGTTTGAAAATCATTTTTTCTCTTTTAGTTTTAAAGAAAGAATCTTCTGCTCTGAGTAGATAATATCAAGTAGTAGTACTTACTACTAAAGGCGGTAAAAAATGTTTCTTGGATATCTCAAAAGTGAGTTCATTGAGCAGTCTTGTCTTGTGTTTTCTATGTCATTAGTCTTAGTATTCCTCGTGCCCCTCAAATTATTAATGAAATTAATGAATATTGAAAACCACCACGTCTATGTACACAATACATCTATAAAAATTATCTCATCTCTTCCTTCAACTGCAGTTTATTTTATTCAACTCTTATTTTTTTTCTATCTCCTCTTTAGGGTCACAACCTTTTTTCTCTCTTTTCTCTTCTCTTCTCATAAAGATCTTTTTGGATCTAAACCCATCACTATATTTTTTCGACTTAAATTTCTTTTTGATTCCCTTTTTTATATTAAGGTATGGTTCATTATTGCTCTTTCATTCTCGTCTTCTTCTTCATAAGTTATTTACATCCATTTTTTTATTCAATTAATATTTACCCATATCATATTTATTAAAAAAATTTAAGAAACTTGTAAGTGTTGAATAAACAATCCGAGAATTTTTATTACAATATGAGAAAAAAGTCATCTGTTAGGAGAAGTTTAAAAGCCTTGTTGGCAGTATCATTTTTTTTGTATGTATTTTATTTATTTCATTATTGTTGATGCAGTTATTGATGTTGTTGGTGGGGTTGGCGTTGTTGGAACTTGTGGTGTGTTGTTGTTGATGGTACTGGAACAAAGGATGTTGCTTCTTTGTTGTTGATGATGTTGTTGGAACAAATATTGTTGTTTTTTTTGTTGATGTTTATGATGTTTATGATGTTATTGATGTTACAACAGATAGAGAAACTATTGGAACAAATAAAACCACCAGAAAGTCTGGTTTGATGTATTCCATCAGACTCCACATCTGTTGCAATAGACTCCACATCTGTTGCAACAGATGGATAATGTTATTTTTGTGACATCAAGTTTTTTCCTTTCTTTATAGATATAAGGAACTGACAGTTGATCAACTTTTGACGGACTATCGCAAGAGGCTGCAATAAAGATGGGATCGGAGGAATAAGCTGCTTGCAGATGGAACCACTACATATGTGAGAGGTATGTATTACTGATAATGTTATCATGGAAACACACACAGAGTGCACTGATTTTATGAATGATGTTTTTACTGATTAGTCATAGATCGTTCAAACAAGATGTTTGTAATTTTATAGTTAAGTTTGGTAGGTCTGAACTGATAAGGCTGAGGGACTATGAATATGGTTCTGATATCCTGTTAAGATTTAATGTCAGTTGTTGGTCATGTTATTTGTCAAGCATTGTGACGGGATCTAGTTTTTGTGTCATTGTAAAGAGATTCAATAGCAATTGGACTAAGTTTTAGGGTGCATTGGACCCTTAGAGGGCCTTCAAAGCTTAGCACTGCATCTAACAAGAATGGAAAATCAGTATAGTTATTGTCCTGGCCAAAATTTATATGGCTGGGTTGCTTGCTCGGGGTGATGATTATATGCCAGAATATACGGTAGGAGAATACTTTCGAAGGAAAATGGATGGTTGATGGAAGACTATATTATCTAAGAGCTAATTGAAGAAGAGACATAGGGTAGATACAACTTCTAACGAATCTGACCGGTGGAATTATCTTAACAGATGCGAGATCTGAATCAAGTGCAAATATAAAAGTATATCCGGTAATGTAATTTCATCTGTTATGTATCTTAAAGAAAAACAATGCATCTGAACACTTTGCTAGGGAGATACGTGGTTGGAATTATCACCTAGATAGAAAATAGGAGAAGACCAACAAAGAAGCCTTACGGGAATCGAGGGTTGAAATGGTGTACAGCAAGTCTAGAAAACTTATGCCAACAGTAACTGCAGTTAAAATAAGGAATCTAAGAGAAGGCAGCAAATTTCTGAATTTTAAATTTCATCCCATGCTTTATTGTTTGTGTTTCTGACCAGGTCCACTGTCATTGACCTGATCGGAACCACAAACGAGATTAAAAGGCAAATAGAGTATCACTGCTTCCTTAGCAATATGGTTATAATTGATTGTGTTTTCTTGCCTTGACATGCTTTCAACATTCCTTAGAGAAGATCAGATGCTTGCTATAGTATGTGAATCCCGATAATTTTTAAGCTTTTCTCTAGCTTGTTGATTCTGTATTCAAGCTGGTCGTTGTCATTTTTGAAGTTGGTAAGGAGTTCCTCGTCTCTTGTGAGCTCGATCAGGAACACTACCTTCAAAGTTATGGCATTCTAGAAGCCCTTCAGAACCCTTTCTTCAGAAGCCTTAAAGGATAGATGGAGGGTCTCTGTGTTTGTTTTAGGTCAAAATGTGTTGATGCACGTTGAAGATGTGGTCCCAACAGTTGAACAACACACTTTTATCGAGCTTTTCTCCATGCATCTTGCTCAACCAATTTGATAAATTAGTAACCATGGAGTTACGTAGTGTGTGATCTAAACAAGCTCTACCAAGCCTATCAAATGTTGCGTAACTCTAAGCTCATTACTCTATCAAAAAAATATGATCGAGTTAGTGCATAAATCAAACAAGCTCCATCTCTCAGCCTTTATGCTGATCTCTCTTCTCCAATAAAGATGACAAGATATCTACTATGCAAAAGTCTACACCATCGCCAGACATGCTTGCCTAGGAGCAATTTGAGAAAATAACCCAGAGATGCTTACCATCCACAATAATCATCCCTGAATCTACAAAATCCGTCTCTAAATTCACAAAATTCATTCCCAAATCCACAAAACCCATTTTCAAACCCATAAAACCCACTCCTAAATCCACAAAATCCGCTTCCAAATCCACAAAATCCGTCTCCAAATCCACAAAATTAATTTCTAAATCCACAAAATGCCTCTCAGATTCCACCAAACTACTCTCAAATTCTAAAAAATATTTTTAATTTCCAAAATGTCCTCTCCACCTACCACCCGACCTCCTCTCATTCTTAAAATAAATTTACCCTTCCAAATCCTTCTCATGTCATCATATCCCCTGACGTCTATAATTCCTTTCCCAATCTCGAGATAGACCATTATGAGGAAAAGAAAAAGGAGTGAAGGACTGAGAATGAAAAGAAGTTTCTATCCATAAATAAAGAAATCATAAGAATCAAGGAATCTCATGGGGTAGGTGATAATGATGCTATGGGGTACGGTGATCTATAAGTGCACCCCAGAGTAGATCTACCAAAAGGATACAAGGTCCTTAAATTTGAAGTGTTCAATGGTATCAAAAATTCAATGGCTCATCTAAGAAGGTATCATGATCAAATGGTTAGGGTAAGAAGAAATAAGACATTATTAATGCGCTTATTCAGCCGAAACTTAAGCGGTGAAACCTTAGATTGGTTCGTGTCATAGGAACTAAAAAGATAGTCTAGTTGGATGGCGTTGGCTAAAGGTTGTATCAATATATTTGCATTTAACGTTGAGATATTCCTTGACCGATAGTCACTAGACCGGATCAAGCAGAAAAATGATGAGTGTTTTCGAGACTATGCCTTTTGTTGAAGAAAAGAAACTGCTAAAGTACAACCTCCTATGTCTGGGGAAGAAATAGTATCAGTTTTCTCTCGAGCTCAGGTTGGAGAATTTTACACTAGGATGGTATCTGCGATTAGGGGAACTTTCACAGGTTTGGTAAAAATCGGGGAATTTCTAGAGGAAGGCATTCAAACAGGAAAGATTGTCAAAACCCTAACATCATCTGGGTTTTCCATGTTTCCAAAGAAGAAAAGAGAGGATGTGACTGCGGTCTCTACTAATTCTGTTAATAAATTGAAGAGGAAATTCAAGACTAGGAATATTCTTTACTCACCACTGTCACCAAGTTTTCAGCCTATATTCTACGCCCAACCCCAATACCAAGCTCCACTTTCAAATATTTTACCCCAGTACCAAGTTTCACAACCAAATTATCTGTCTCATGTTTAAGCTACTCTTCTAAACAACTAAATAAACGTCCAAGTACCTCCAAACTATCATCAAGTACCTCCTCCCTTTAATCAAAATCAGTATACCCCCCCCCCCTCCCCATGTGTAAACTTTAAAAAAAAAACTCCTAGAAAATTTACTTGGCTAAAAGTCATACCCAACTCTTCAGAAGATTGAAGAAAGCTTGTTATTTACAACATACTCCACCAAAGCCTACCAATATCAATTCCTGATTCTTTTAGGCCGATCAAGTCTGTGCTTACCATTCAGGAGAACCCGAGCATAATACTGAAGATTGCATCAATCTGAAACACAAGATCCGACACTTGATTGATCAGAAGATCATCACTCTTCAGGCGACGACACCAAATATCACCATTAATTCATTTCCTAATAATAGGGGAGCCACAATTAGCATGATAAAAATAGAAGGCGAATGGGCATCTAGCAAGACTATTACTGAGGTAGATTCGGAAAATCCTAAAAAGACAGTAAGAGTGGAGAAAATAGAGAAAGTCGTAGCTATCTTGGGTGTCTTGGGTAAGAATTTGAAAGGATTATTGAGCCCATTATGATCCCAGAATAAACATCTAAGTATGGGTTATGATACCAACCAAGAAAGAAAGATGAGATTGAAGATAAGTCAAAGACGAGTCTGTCTAAATCGTTGCCACTTCTATACCAGTTATATTATATTAGTGAGATGTCAAAAGATGATGGTCTTGGGGGTGGGATAAGAAATCTATGTGAGGGATGCAATAATATACCAGAGGATTTCCCAAAGTCTGATGGGGTGAGGAAGGTTGCACTAGGATAGGCTTTACAAAACTGGATCTTTACTCTTCTCATAACTCATCTCCAGTCGTGGTAGATGAAAGGGCAATTACTAGTAGTTTTAAAAATTGATGATGATCTGGAGGAGGCCCCGTGATCCACCCTTTTATGTCTTAAATTTTCCTTTTGTGTTTTACAACTTTCAAAAAGGCATAGGCCCACATTTGTGCGGGTCATGAGCCATAGTTTGTATTTATTTTCCAAAAAGGACTCCCTTTATTTAAGAAGTTATTTTGAAATACGATTATATTATTATCTTTTATTATCTTGTTATCACCTAACTTGTTTTATTTTAGTAGCAATAATTTAAAGCCTGCCCGTGTCATGTCATATTAAGGGTTAGATAAACAAAGCGAGGGGAATGATGATAAATAGAAAGAAGGTGATGAAGAGCAGTTAGTGGAAGATATAGAGGAATTTAAAAACTGAGAATCCCAACTTGGATAAAACTGGACTAGTCAACTTGGGCGATCATAATGAATCAAAGAGACAAGTGTTAGTGTTCACTTAGCACAAGCACACATAATTCTAATACGGTAAAGACATACTTTGTTTGAAAGATGTTCTAGTTTTTATTTCCTTGGTTTATTTGTATTCGCCTTTGTAATAAAATTTGTTTTCTAATTTGTAATTTCCTAGAACCCCTTTTCTTTTTTTGTAGAAAATTTGTTTGACCTGAATTCCAAAGAAAGGGATACGTTGGCACCCTATGTCAGCTTCGTTCAACCCTTTAGGACAATTTATTCCTTCCTTTTATGTATGAACCACACGATGACCTGAATTCTCAAGAATGAGATACGTAGGCAGCCTATGTCAGCTTCGATCAACCATTTAGATTTTTTCTGTATACCACTAGCATAGTTTGAACTATGTTTAGCCTGATTCTTGCTTCAATGGGATATGTAGGCGCCTCAACGGCTCGATCATATAACCTCAGGAAGTGGAAACTGGGCAGAATTTTTGAGAAAGAATCTCAAAAATTCATAAGAGAAAGATCATCACCCAACAAAGAGAACAAAGACTTCAGATCCTCTCGAGATGAGATCATCTCAAACAACTTTAAACTGGTTGGAAATTTTGAGGAAGGCCTCTAAATTTCCACTAAACACTAGAATATATTTCAAATTCCCTTGCACCAGAGGGCAAATTCAAGCTTTAGAGGTCACCAGATGCGACTAAGTCTAGGTGGACTAAGCCTTCGGCTATGATAGAACTTTTGATAGAAACCCTCAGCACGATGATGAATCCCTGGAATTCCTCCATCAAATGTCGGATACAGTCAGAACTAAGAGAATGATGTTCGTTGAGCTGGTATATGACATGCCTGGCAGAGATTTTCTAAATCTTTTCCAAAAGTTTTGAAACTAATTTCTAAAATTAAGACTATTTTTAAAAATCTAAGCAAAACTTTTTACTTAGTGATTGCTAGGCATCTATTGGAACTGGGAGTCAAAGTGGAGGTATTAACATGATAGAGCACCCGAAAGATGGAAAGAAGCAAACTGAGAAGCGAAGGAGATCAACACGGAGTAGTTTCACTCAAAACTAATAATTTTTTTGTGGATGTAGGGATCAATATACAAAAATAGAAATCTTTTTCAAAAATACCCAAGTGGATTGGGAGCCATACCAAAACATATAATGTCCAAGAACGGAATTTTTGGGTTATCCCAAAGACGGGTTTAATACTCATTCATCGAGGACCTTTTGAATGATCTATCTCATTTCTTAGGAACATGGAAGATAAACAAAGGCGCCTTATCTTCTTTATAAATATTGTATTTAGATTTTTCTAGAAAATAGTCACTAATAAAAGTGACTTTGTGTCTACTAAATATTTACCTTGAGCGCAGGTGCATTCAAGAGAGACGACATAAAAAATACAATAATCAGAAGGATCACTCAAATAGGAGGAAGATCAGGAAGTCATCCTCAAGGTTTGTCTTGAAGCAAAGCAAACGGTATTTGAGTAATCCACAAACAAGGACTTTGCCCCATGGATTTGCTATTTAATTATTTCTTCAAAAAGAGAAGATTAATAGCAGAATAAGTTATTCAAATAATGATGCTTAGTATTTTGTCATTAAACTATCATAATGCTTGGTTGTGGTCGCTAGTGAGAGCGACATTGTGTCTACTAATTATAATCCTTGAGTACAAGTAGAAAGAAAAACACAGACAAACGAACTCAGGTAAAACTATTTTCAAATTACCGGAGGAACCATCTCATTTCATTCCATTGCTAAGAGGGACATTTCATATCATATTATTACCGAGAGGTCCATTTCATGCCATTGCCGAGAGGACCATTTCATATCATTGCTGAAAGGGCCATTTCATACCATTGCTAAGAGGGCTATTTCATATCATTGCCAAGTAGGCCATTTTATGTCATTGTCGAGAGGGCCATTTCATGTCACTGCCAAGAGAGCCAATTCATGTCATTGACGAGAGGGCTATTTCATATCATTGCCAAGAGAGGTATTTCATATCATTACCGAGGAGGCCATTTTATGCCATTGCCGAGAGGGCCATTTCATATCATTACCAAGAGGGCCATTTTATGCCATTGCCAATAGGACTATTTCATATCGTCGCCTGGAGGGCTATTTCATGCCATTGCCGAGAGGGCCATTTCATATCATTGCCAAGAGGGCCATTTTATGTCATTGCCGAAAGAACTATTTTATGTCATTGCCAAGAGGGTCATTTTATGCCATTGCCGGGAGGGTCATTTTATATCATCGTTGAGAGGGCCATTATATCCCATCGCCAAAAGGGTTATTTAATACCTGTTGACATTCGAGACACAAATGCTGGCATTAAAGATATCATCAACATTTAATATCTATTGACACACGATACACAAACACTGGTGCTGAGGATATCATCAGTATTTAATATCTATTGACATATGAGATAAATGCTGGCATTAAGGATATCATTAGTATTTAATATCTGTTATCATGCAAGACATAAATTCTGGCATCGAGGATATCTCATCATTCTATGAATCAACATCTGAATGTTTCAAGAGCATGCGATTTGAAGGAATTCCTTTAAGTAGCTAGCTGAAGATGGATGATATATGAGATTTCCTAGAAATTGACAATTTCAGGGTCATCTGTAAGTTATATTATCTAAAATAGGGTAGTGTTTAAGATTACCTATGATTTGATAGCCTATAGGTCATTCGTAAGCTGCAACAATATCCTCACCGGATAGTGTGCAAAGTTACTCAAAAATTGATAGTCTAAAGGTTATCCATAAATCGTAACTAATCCTTACCAAAGAATATGTGAGATTATTAAATTGATAATTCCAAGGGTTCTCTATAAGTCGCGTCATATCCAAAGATTGATTATGTGCAGGATTACCCAAAAGACTAGAAATTTGAGAGACATCTATAAGTCATATTATATCCAAGGTCGGATGATGTGCAGGAATACCTGAGAACTAGCTATTGGAGGGAGATCTGTAAGTCATCTCTTATCCAAGGTTGGATAATGTATAGGATTACCTAAAGGATAGCAATTCAAATAATACATATAAGTTGCCTCATATTCAACATCAAATAATACACAAGATTATCCAAAGATTGAAAATTCAAGAAAAATATATAAGTTGTATTGATACAAAAAGATGCACAAGACTTACCCGAGGTCACCTACAAAGAATCATTGTCAATAATTGAAGAAGTTATAATTCCACATGCAACCATCTTTATAGGTGACCAAAAGGGTTGTCGTATCATCATAAGATTACACGGTTGCAGAGACCATTTTGCATAAAGTATTATCGATGTCCAAAAGAGACACCCCACTCTGAAGACATATTCACTCAACAAATGAGCTAATTCTACAAAAACTAAGGGTTGTTGTGTCTGTTGTTGCAAGTTATTTGTGTAATACCCCATATTTTATTAGCTTAACTTAACTCTCAATATATGAGTATTCATATATAAAATTTTTCTAAATACTCAATATTTTTTAGTTTAGAGCTTACCATTGCATAGGAAATTCAGTCAGCTTTCCGATGATATAAAGTTCTCCTGAATCCGATACCCAGGTGAGAAGTTATAGCATATTTTGTAAAACAGTGTGCCAACTGGCACTTTACCACATCGCGGAGACCAGCCAAATGACATTCGTCAGTTTTCAGTGGAGCTCTATGATAATGGCGCATCGCACCAATGTCCTAGTTCACAATTATCAAATTCCAGTGAGGCTCCATAATTATACCGTGTCGCGTCACAGACCAAAGTCCAAGTCGTCCTTTTTAAACAGTTTCCAGTAGAATGGCACGATGGTGGCGCATCGCGCCAAGGGCCCAAATTAGGAATTTTCAGTGACAATTTTTAAATCTTTTCCAGGGGTAATTGGGTATTTTTCCATGACCCAAATCAGACTTTAACACGTAATTTACCCCTAATTAACCTAGTTATATCATTATTTCCTCACTTTCTCTCAAGTTTAAAACATTCTCTCTCAAAGGGAAAAACCCTAGCTGCAAGAAATCAAGAACAAACTCAAGAATTTCTCCAAGAACCTTTAAGAATTAACATTCCAAGGTATGTTATGTGTTCATCTATGGGTTCCTTTCACCTATAGAATCCAAGAGTCCATTTTTAAAAATATAAGTTTATAGAATTTTGATTTCCATGCTTGAAGTTTATTGTACTCATGTTCATGATGGTAATTGGGTTTCAATTCATGATTAATTATAAGTTTCCATGAAATTAAAATAGTTTATGTGATGAATTAAGTGAATTTCATGCTAAACCCTTGAATTTTCAATTGAGTATCATATTCATGATGTTCATGTGTTGGCCATTATCATGTGAAATAATCCACGCTCTCCAAGTATTTGCTAAAATACCTATGTAAAGTAAATAGTAGAATCATGACATGTTATTATGTGGTCCCAATCATGTACAAGCTTATGCCTTACAAGTGTTTGATAAAATGTCTCTATGAATGAATTATGAATAAGTGGACATGCTTATGCTTTTCAAGATCATGCTATGCTTTAATTTTCATGCTATCATGTCCTGAGGGTATATAATACCTGACAATCAAGTTGTTTACCTAGAGCTATAGTAGTAACAGAATAGTCTCAGTCATGTCACAAAATAATAGTACTCAGTCAGTTACAGAACTCAGTGAAATTCAGTATCAATCCAGTCTAGTTTGGTATAATAATTAGTGTTTATTTAGTTGGGAGTAGGATTTAGCACTGAGTGAACCTAAGGATGGGGACTCACCTGCTAGTAGAGGGTGTGATCCTTAGAAGCAGTCTTTGCATTTTAGAACTACATAGCCAGCGTAGGTTGAGACATCAACCTACCAGTTGAGGGTTTATGAGGTGTTTTAACCTGCCCGTTGAGGGTACAATCGTTCTAATTAGAGTACCTTCCAAATGAGGGTGACTCTTCTATTGTCTTTACCCATGGTACGGTATTGACACCCTTCCAAATGGGGTTACAGGTTGGACCTCAATTATCTTATTTGGGGTATGTCAGTTAAATGATTACTTTCCACAGTTTTAGTTTCAGTCTCAGTATAGAACTCAATTCATTTCAACAGAGTCAAGACTGTCAGATACAGTCACTCAATATCAGTAATTCAGTTATTGGTAATCTCAGATATCAGTTAATCAATTATTAGAACTCAGTACTCAGCTTTAGAAAAAGTTCAGTTACAGTATACACGTATATAAATAGTATTGCATACTCAGTATTTTATAGTATTTTTAGTTATCCATGTACTCTTACTCAATTATTCCATATCATACATTAGTTATTATTCATGCATATGAACCCTTGCATTCAAATTTACCTCATATAGCATACCAGTATATTCCACGTACTAACATATACTCTTTCTTTATGCTATGATATCTCATATCATAGGTTCGGAAGCTCAGTTTCCTGACTGGGCATAGACAGATTCAGATTCAGCCAACAGTATTAGATTTAGTAGTGAGTCCTCATCTATCAATATATTTTATTTCAGTATTTAAATAGTCAAAATTAGTTGGGGGCTTATCCCATCAACTCCATTTTTAGATAGTTTAGTTAGAGGCTTTTCGGACTAGATTATCAGACAGTATTCTGTTTAGCAAATTATTATTCCAGTTGATATTCTTTATCAATATTCAGGTTTTGAACCTTTGGAAATTCAACCTATTTTTCTCATTATTTTTAGTATTATTATTTAGTGCTTACAGTAGATATCAGTCATGGGTTAGCTTGTGGTCCTTAGGAGTCGTAAGTACTGTGTAGCATCTGGGGTATAGACTCGAGATATTACCAACTTGGTATCAGATCCTAAGGTTCAACAGAGTCCTAGAGAGTCTTAAAGACGCGTCTAGTAGAGTCTTGTACATGTGCGTGTAGCGCGCCACACTTATGGATAAGAGAATATGAGACATTTTAAGAAAAGTTTCCTTTTTTTTAGTATTCATATCGTGCGAGTGAGCATGAGCTCAAGTTAAACTCTCAGTCTAATCTTTTTATTTCTTCCATTTACAGAACATGTCTCCTTAAAAGACCAACAAAAGAAGAATAGGAAAACAGTCAGCACCACAGCCCGTTCAGGCAGATCCCCTGGACGAGCATGTCTCTCATGCACAATTAAAGTTGTATTCACTACTCTAGCCAATTCTATAGCAGCTCAGAATGAATGGCCAGCTGTTGTTCAGGCCAACCTATGGCTAATACTGTTGCACCAGTATTTGGGACTTTACCCAAATGAATCCTCCCTAATTCTCAGGATCTAAGCCAGAAGAGGATCTATAGGATATCCTCGATCAAGTTCAGAAAGTCACAAATATCATACGAGTGAATTTTAGTGAGAGTACTGAGTTAGCTACTTATCAGTTAAAGATGTGGATCATACATGGTTTAAGCAGTGAAAGGTAGACAGGGGAACAGATACAGAGCCCATAGAGTGAGAGGAGTTTGTTATTGATTTTCTAGATAGATTCTTTCCCTTAGAGATGAGAGAAGCCAAGCTGTTAGAGTTCATCAATCTTAAGCAAGGATGTATGAGTGTGAAAGAGTATTCCCTCAAGTTTACTTAGATAGCCAGGTATGCTCCCCATGTAGTAGTAGATAGTAGGTCCAGAATGAGCAAGTTCGTATCTAGGGTGTCAGAGAGTATGGTTAAAGAGTACAGACCTGCAATGTTAATTAAGGAAATGGACATATCCAGGCTTATGTTCCATGCTCAACAGATAGAATAGTCTAAGAATAAGGAGAGATAAAGGGAGAACAAGAGATCTAGAATAGGTAGCTTTAATTTTACTCAACCTAAGTTAGAAGGCGATAACTATTCCTAGTTTCATCCAAAATCTTTGGCTCCAGCTCCTTTCTCATCCTGTGCTCTGGTCTCTAAGTTTAAAAATGCTAATAAATATAGGAATCTAGGCTCTAAATCTCAGGGTAGTATCAATAGTTCTCGAACAAATCCTCTTTGTCAGAAATGTGGTAGAAACCATCAGGGTATCTGTAAAGTTGGTAGTGACATTTGTTTCGGGTGTGGCAAGACAGGCCATAGAATCAGAGATTGTCCTCAGTTAGGTTCTCAGGGTCAGTAAAATTGTCCCTTAGCTTAGTCCGGTCTCTCGAATTAGAAGGGTACCGCATCCAGTGCCACTAGTGGGCAATGCCCAAATAGGTTTTATGCACTTCAGTCTAGACAAGATTAGGAAAGTTTTCCTGATATGGTCACTGGTACGTTATAGATCTTCTATTTACATATTTATACCTTGTTAGATCCAGGATCTTCTCTATCTTTTGTAACACCTTACATAGCAATCAACTTCAAAGTCAAACTGAAAATCTTAGTAGAACCTTTCTCAGTCTCTACCCTAGTGGGTCAGTCCATCATAGCCTGATGAGTATACAGGAACTAGTCGGTTATGATATCTTAGAAGGTCACCTTAGCAGACCTTGTAGAGCTAGAGATGATGAATTTTGACGTCATTCTTGGCATAGATTGGCTCCATTCATGCTATCCCTTAGTTGATAGTAGAAATAGAATTGTTCATTTTCAGTTTCCAAATGAACCAGTCCTTGAATGGAGGGATAGTACTATAACGCTTAAAGGACAGTTGATTTCATACCTTAAAGTGAGAAGAATGATATCCAAGGGATGTTTTTATCATCTTGTGCGAGTCAAAGACACTAGTTTAAAGACTCCTAGTCTTGAGTTAGTTCTAGTAGTAAATGAATTCTCAGATGTGTTTCTCAAAGATCTTCCCAGAGTTCCTTCCGTTAGGAAAATTAATTTTGGAATAGATCTTTTTCCAGGTACTCAGCTTATATCTATTCTGCCATACAGAATAGCTCAAGCAGAACACAGAGAGTTAAAAGAGCAGTTGAAAGATCTCATAGAAATGGGATTCATCAGACCCAGCATTTCCTCGTAGGGTGTACCAGTCTTATTCGTACGTAAGAAAGAAGGTTCTCTCAGAATGTGTATAGACTACCATCAGTTAAATAAAGTCACAATCAAGAATAAATACCCACTTCCTAGAATTTATGACTTATTTGACCAACTTTAGGGCGTCAGTTACTTTTCTAAGATAGACCTCACATTAGCCTATCATCAACTCAGAGTCAAAGAATGTGACATTTCAAAAATAGATTTTAGAACTCGGTATGGTCACTTCGAATTTTTAGTCATGTGCTTTGGTCTTACAAATGTCCTAGTAGCTTTCATGGATTTAATGAATCACGTGTTCAAGCAGTACTTGGACATGTTCATTATTGTCTTCATCGACGACATTCTTTTCTATTCCCATAGTGAGAATGATCACGCAGATCACCTCAGAATAATCCTTCAGACTCTCAGAACTCATCAGTTGTCTACCAAATTTAGTAAGTGCAAATTTTGGCTATAGTCAGTAGCATTCCTTTCTCATATTATTTGTGGTGATGGCATTAGAGTTGATCCTCAAGAGACCAAAGTGGTGAAAAACTGGCCTAGACCCATCTCTCCATCAAATATTAGGACTTTCTTGGGTTGAGCAAGCTATTACCGTGGGTTTGTTAAAGGATTTTCATCTATTGCATCCCCTATGTCTAGATTGACTCAGAAGAAAGTTAAGTTTCAGTGGTCAGATTCACATGAGAAGAGTTTTCAGGAGTTGAAGACTCGACTTATCTCAGCCCCAATTTTGACTCTACCAGATGGTTTAGATGGGTTTATTGTGTACTATGATGTATCTAAAATAGGTTTGGATTGTGTCCTCATGAATAAAGGTAAGGTCATAGCCTATGCCTCTAGACAACTTAAGCCCTATAAGAAGAATTACCCTACCTATGATCTTAAGTTAGCAGCTATAGTGTTTTACTTAAAGATTTGGAGGCATTATTTGTATAGGGTGCACGTTGATGTGTTCACAGAACACAAAAGCTTGCAGTATGTCTTTTCTTAGAAAGATTCAAATTTGTGTTAGAGAAGGTGGTTGTAGTTATTAAAAGATTATGATATAAGTATTTTGTATCATCCAGGCAAGGCCAATGTAGTGGCTTATGCTCTCAGTATATTGTGTATGGGTAGTGTTGCTCATGTTGAGAATGATAAGAAGAAGTTAGTTCAGGAAGTTCATCATCTTTCCAGAATAGGTGTCCGCTTAGTCAATTCAGTAGAAGGTAGTGTGTGGGTGCAGAATAGTTCACAATCCTCTCTAGTTTCTGAAGTAAAGGAAAAGCAGGACAGAGATCCCAGTCTAGTTAAGTTGAAAGAGTCAGTTAGAAATCAGAAAGTAGAGGTTTTCTCCCAAGGAGAAGATGGTGTATTGCGTTGCGTTGCCAGGGTTGGCTATGTGTGCCAGGTGTAGATGACTTAAGGCAATGAATTCTTGTAGAAGCGCATGGTGCACGTTACTCGATCCATACAGGGACCACAAAGATGTACCACGATTTGTGGGAGATCTATTAGTGGAGTGGGATGAAAAGGGAAATTGTAGGGTTTGTACCTAAGTACTTATGTGTTAGCAGGATAAGATTGAGCACCAAAAGCTTAGTGGGTCCATGCAAAAGTTCAATATTCCCAAATGGAAATGGGAAGAAGTGAACATGGACATTGTGATGGGTTTGCCTCGTACGCATCATCAACATGATTCTATTTTGGTCATTATTAATTGGATGACAAAATCAGCTCATTTGTTACTAGTTCATACTTCCTATTCAGCCGAGGACTACACCAAACTCTATATCAGAGAGTTGGTCAGGTTACATGGAGTCCCCGTATCCATTATCTCATACTTCCAAAAGGGTCTTGGTACCCGAGTTCATCTCAATACAGCCTTCCACCCTTAGATAGATGGTCAAGCAGAAAGGACTATTTAGACTCTAGAAGAAATTTTAAGAGTATGCGTGGTCGATTTTAAGGGTAGTTGGGATAAATATTTGCCTTTGATCGAATTTGCATATAATAACAGTTATTGTTCCAGTATTCAGATGGATCCATTTAAGGCTCTCTATGGTAGGATATGTAGGTCTCCAATTGGTTGGTTCGAGATAGGTGAAGCCACAGTAGTATGGCCCAACTTAGTGTTTGATGCCTTAGATAAGGTCCAGTTGATCAGAGAAAGGCTTAGGGCAGTCCAGAGTCGATAGAAATAGTATGTAGATGTGAGGAGAAAATATCTCAAGTTTGAGATCGGTGATTTTATGTTTTTGAAAATCTCTCCCATGAAGGGGGTGAAGAGGTTCGGCAAGAAGGGAAAGCTCAGTCCCCGATATGTTGATCCTTATAGAATCCTCAGTCGTTAAAAAAATGTATCTTACGAGCTTGAGTTGCCTTCAGATCTAGCTTCAGTACACCTAGTGTTTCACGTCTCCTTGCTAAAGAAATGCATTGGTGACCCATTAGTCATAATTCCCTTAGAGGGCATAGATATTCAGAATAATATCTCTTTCGAAGAGGTTCCAGTCCAGATCCTTGATTGTCAAGTTCGTAGATCGAGGAACAAAGAAATTCCCTTAGTTAAAGTTTTTTGGCGGAATCAGTCCATTGAGGGAGCTACTTGGGAAGCAGAAGAAGATATGCGGACCAAGTATCCTTACCTCTTCTTCACTAGCTCAGATTCAGCTTAAGGTAACAGTCTTCCTTAGCTTTACTCAGTTCCATGTTCAGTTACAGTTATAAACTTGGTATTTATTACCTTTGCATATCACCTTCATGAAATTCATGCATTCATGAATCAGTTCATCGATGTACTCATGCATCAGATATGCATGTTCAGTATGAAAACTCAACTTATTAGTAGTTTTAGTCATGTATTCCATACATTAAATATGCATGTTCAGTATGTAAACTCAGTCAATCATTAGTTTCTCAGCTTAATCAGTTTCATTCCAGGACGAATGTTCCCTAGGGGGAGTTATTGTAATACCCCGTATTTTCGGAGCTTAATTTAAATCATAGTACATGAGTATTCATATATAAAACTTTTCTAAATACTCAATATTTTTTAGTTTAGAGCTTACCATTGCATAGGAAATTCAGTCAGCTTTCCAACGATATAAAGTTCACCCAAATCCAATACCCGGGTGAGAAGTTATAGCATATTTTGTAAAACAGTGTGCCAACTGGCACTTCACCACATCGCGGAGACCAGCCAAATGGCATTCATCAGTTTCCAGTGGAGCTTCGGGATAATGGCACATCGCGCCAATGTCCCAGTTCACAATTGTTAAATTCCAGTGAAGCTCCGCGATTGTACCGCGTTGCCCCACAGGATAAAGTCCTAGTCGTCCTTTTTAAACAGTTTCTAGTGGAATTCTAGTAGAATGTCGCGATGGTGGTACGTCGCGCCAAGGGCCCAAATCGGCAATTTTCAGTGACAATTTTTAAATCATTTCCAGGGGTAATTGGGTTTTTTTTTTCATGACCCAAATTAGTCTTTCACACGTAATTTACCCCTAATTAACCTAGTTATATCATTATTTCCCCACTTTCTCCCAAGATAAAAACATTCTCTCTCAAGGGACAAAACCCTAGTTGTAAGAAATCAAGAACAAACTCAAGAATTTCTCCAAGAACCTTCAAGAATTAACATTCCAAGGTATGTTAGGTATTCATCTATGGTTTCTTTTCACCCATAGATTCCAACAATCAATTTTTAAAACTATAAGTTTATAGAATTTTGATTTCCATGCTTGAAATTGATTGTACTCATGTTCATGATAGTAATTGGGTTTCAATTCATGATTAATTATAAGTTTCCATGAAATTAAAATAGTTTATGTGATGAATTATGTAAATTTAATGCTAAACCCTTGAATTTTCAATTGAGTATCGTATTCATGATGTTCATGTATTGTCCATTATCATGTAAAATAATCCATGCTCTCCAAGTGATTGCTAAAATGCCTATGTGAAGTAAATAGTAGAATCATGACATGTCATTATGTGGTCCCAATCATGTACAAACTTATGCCTTACAAGTGTTTGATAAAATGTCTCTATGAATGAATTATGAATAAGTGGACATGGTTATGCTTTTCAAGATCATGTTATGCTTTACTTTTCATGCTATTGAGTCCTGGGGGTATCTAATACCCGACAATCAAGCTTTTTACCTAGAGCTACAGTAGTTACAGAATAGTTTCAGTCATGTCACAAAATATTAGTACTCAATCAGTTACAGAACTCAGTGAAATTCAGTATCAGTCCAGTCTAGTTTGGTATAATAATCAATGTCAATTCAATTGGGAGTAGAATTCTGCACCGAGTGAACCTAAGGATGGGGACTCTCCTGCCAGTAGAGGGTGTGATCCTTAGAAGTAGTTCTTGCATTTCATAACTGCATATCCAGCGTAGGTTGAGACATCAACCTGCCAGTTGAGAGTTGATGAGGTGTTTTAACATGTCAGTTGAGGGTACCACCATTCTCATTAGATTACCTGCTAGATGAGGGTGACTCTTCAGTTGTCTTTACACGTAGCACGGTGCTGACACCCTTCCAACTGGGGTTACAGGTTGGACACTGGTTATCTTATTTAGGGTATGTCGGTTAGATGATTACTTCTCATAGTTTCAGTTTTAGTCTCAGTATAGAACTCATTTCAGTTCTACAGAATCAGGACTGTCAGATACAATCACTCAGTACTAGTAATTTAGTTATCATTAATCTCAGATATCAGTTACTCAGTTATCAGAACTCAGTACTCAGCTTCAGTAAAAGCTCAGATACAGTATGCACGTATATGCATAGTATTGCATACTTAGTATTTTACAACAATTTTAGTTATACATGTACTCTTACAGTTATTCCATATTATTCAATCAGTTATTGTTCATGCACATGAACCCTTGCATTCAGCCTTACCTCATCTAGCATACTAGTACATTCCACGTACTAACGCATACTCTTTTTTTGTGCTATGATGTCTCATATCATAGGTTTGGATGCTCAGTTTCCTAACCGCGCATAGACAGATTCAAATTCAACCAGCAGTGTCAGATTTAATAGTGAGTCCTCATCTACCTAGGATATATTTTATTACAGTATTTCAGTAGTCGGAGTTAGTTGGGGGCTTGTCCCATCAATTCTATTTTCATACAGTTCAGTTAGAGGCTTTTCAGACTAGACTATTGGACAATATTTAGTTTTGCAGATTAGTATTATAGTTGATATTCTTTATCAGTATTCAATTTTTGAACCTTATGGCAATTCAACCTATTTTCTGCATTATTTTTAGTTAGCTTGTGGTCCTTTGGGGTCGTAAGCATCGTGTAGCATCTGGGGTACAAACTCGGGGCATTAGAATTACCTTCTAAACAAGAATATGAAAGGATGGCTTAGTTTCTTAGGCAACAACTCACATGTAGATATGGTAAAAGACTATATACCTCTTTTGTAAATTATGTTTGGCACTAACAATTTTTGTTTGATACATTAGCGAGAGCATCCGAAAGGATGAAAATCTCAAATCAAAACCACAGGTGAGTACGACTCCAGATAAGACGCAACACAACGTGGAACTCTTTCTTAGCAGCAGAATAGGACATAGTCTAGAGAGTGACATCAAACTCTTTGGACACGAGCTAAAGAATTATCACCACCACCAATCAAACCACACCCCTATTATAAGGCATGTGGGTATTTCGGGATATTATGATTTCAGTTTTATCTTTGAAACATTTCTAAACTCATACCGGGGGTAACCTTCTCTTTCTTTCAAATTCGGGTGACAACATACTTAGAGTTTTGGAAATTATGTCTAGCTAAGTTCTTACCTATGGATGTGAAGAGCTCTACATTCATGGTTAGGAGGTTGCAAACTTTTTTCCTCTGCAACTCGATCAACTTGTCACTCATCTCGAGTCAAAGATCATCTAAAATAAAAAACTATCTTTTCTACCGATCGAGTCGAACTACAAGCAGTTTGATTCCCTGAGTCTCAGGGATATGTAGGATGAGCTCTATTTTGAAAACTCAACTGCATTCTAACCTCTCCTCAAATCCCTTTATTCTCCAGCTTTTTAGTTTTATCGAAAACTCCAAAATCGAAATAGCTTGTGAATTTTTTGAAAATCATGCTTTAAATAAAGCTTTATGAACTACAAGTGCCTGAATTCTCATGTAACTTAAGATATGTAGGAAACCTGATACCGAGGTCCATCCATAACTCCACGAAACTCATGCGAAAATCAACCTCCTTCAGAAATGGATTCGTGGCCGAAAAAAATTAGGAACGTCAAAATCCCTTTGCCCAAGGTTACTTGCATCCATCATACCCAACGGGAGGGGGTAATTGTTGACACCTAAATTTTTTCCTCTACAACTATGTTTTTTTTTAGTTTCTTCGATTTTTGAATAAAGTTACATTTATTTTATCTGAATAAAAGCTTTTCAAAGTATTTATTTGGGTAAATTTGTCATTTTAAGTAGTGATTATATATTATCGTATTCAATTATATGAAACTTTATAATTTTGGTACTTAACTATGTATTTTTTAAAATATCAGATTTTAATCAAGGCTTATCTTGAAAATAAATTCAAATGATTAAAATCTTGTTGTAAATGCAATTTGTTCTTAAGAATAATTTATTTGAAAAAATATTTGTTGAATTTTTATTAAACCGAGAAGCTCGGTATCAAAAAAGGTATTAATTCCTATTGAATTTCGATTTAATATCGTCAATTTATTAAATTATGACCATAATTGAAATCAAATTGATCACATTTTCAATACAATGGATCATTTTAATTTTTAATTGAATCAAAATATTAATTAAATTTTCCTAAGTCCTAAATTTTAATTGGGGGTTCTGTTTTAAATAACCCCCAAAATTTAAACACATAATCTACCCTTTCCCTAAAAATAGCCAAACCATCTCAAAAATGATTTAACCCAACAATTTCAGCAGCCCAAAATTCCTTCTTCATTCACCTAGCTCAATCCAACAAATAACAACAACAATTCAGCATTAACTGCCCAAAACCATTGCTGGCCCACTCCTTTCTTCAAGAAACAACATCACCAACGACCCAAGGAAAAACCTCTACCATATCTCAATTGCAACAACAACTAAACAAACCTAGCGGCCCAAACCTCTTAAACTGACCCGACCCGCCTTGTGTTTCTTCTCAGTCAACCAACGTACACACACATAGAAACAACAACAATTTGCGTACAATACATACCAACAAACAACCAGTAACCCGACCCATCGACAGTTCAACAACCCAACCTAACCCATCGATAATTCAACACCATCAAAACCCGACCCGTGATGTCAGCGAGACCCGACCCACGTAAATGAACAAACGAACAATTCTAATATGCTATTTAACACAGCCATTCTGGAAAACCAAACAATGACCCAACGATATTCAACTTGGCCCGTTGACCCGAACAACATCCAACAACCGTGAATTTTCTTAAAATTTTAATTTTATCCGATTTTTAAATTCAAAATTCAAATTGATATTAACATAACACTATTTTAATCTCACTCACATCCCCATGTTTGGAGTTCTCCCTAAAAATCTCCAAAAGCACCTTCACATTTTGTCCCACATTGGTAGAAAAATAAAGGGTGACCCTCCACCCTCTCTATAAATAGCTCATTTGGGAGAAATTTTGAAGGAGGCTTGAAAGGGGGAAAACCCCTTTTGAGAAAAATAGTTATATTTTTTTAGTAAAATTTTTGTTTCATAAAAAATTGGTCAGCTTCTCAAAATTTTCGAGTTGAAGGCAAATTTTTTTTGTGGTGATTGATTCCGACGAAGCTCATAGTCTCATTTTGCCGCCTTGAAAAAGTCCAAATGGAATCTTCTCATGTGCATTTCGAAAGTAAGCCAACATGGCTCATTCTTCTTTCGAGTCATCCTTTTGAGCCTATCAAACTAGTCGGATTTTTGGAGGAAAAAGGTATCGCTGATGGAAGAAAATGGGGTTAAAATTTATTTATTTTCCAGTAGCTAAGATACATGAAAAGTATCATCTCTTTTTATTGCTTTATTTATCATTATGCATTTAGTTATTTATTTATTCACTTGGGACTCGAAGCCAAAGTTATAAATTATTACAGGTGAAGTCGATTATGGGGAAAAAAGTTCAAAAGATAGTTTAGGACAGGTGAAGATGAGCCAAAAACTCAGTTAGATTAGGATAGGGCTAATAGATTTGGGCTTAAGAGCCTAAATCTCTTATTTCTTCCCCCTTCTTCTTTTTTCGATGTTTATTTGCTATTTGACTTTAATTTGCTTAGAACTAGTTAGATTCCCTACAAAGTCATCTAAAAAAACTGATTTTGCATAAAACTCAGAAAAAATATTCCTTAAGTAATTTCTGTTCAACGATCATTTTTTCTTTTAGAACTTAGTCAAAAGAATCATTTTCAAATAGTCCAGATAATCTCAAGTTAGCGGACATGTTAGGAGCCTTAAAAACCTTTTTAAAATATTAATAAGAACCAGTTACCTAGAATTTCTAAACTTAAATGATTTTTTTCTGTTTTGAAATCATTTGAATAATTTATAAAGATTTTCTTAATTTTTGTAAATAAATTAAGTGGCGACTCTAAAAGTCATTTCTCCGCAAAACACATGTTTATGAGGCTGACCAGAGGCGAATCCAAAATTTAAAGTTTGTGGGTTCCCATGTTAGATACAAATAAAATCAAATATAACTAAAGGGGTTTGAACCCACAATCAACAGGTCAATAAAACTTTAACAAGTCCCTCTACTCCACTAGACCAACAATATACTTTGTTTATGGGTTCCCAACTTATAATTCTTATATATTTACTAGATTTCTCTATATAAATACTAGATCAGCACAAAAGTTAATGGGTTCCCAGGAGCCCCCACCTAGGCCTTAGATACGCCCCTGTGAGGCTCCACTATAACCTTACTACCACCCTTTATTCCTCCTCCTCCATGCCCCCTTCCTTCACTTCTACCTCCTCCTCATCTTCCACCACCACAGTTCACCCCACTTCCTCCACTACCAAAACCTCCTCTTCTACCACTGAAACCAGCTCTACCTCATCGTCCTCCTCTTTCTCCTCCATCTCCTCTATCACATCTGAATCACTACCACCACGACCCATAAATCCATTCAACAAACTATATATTACTGCAAGAATAACTACTACCATTACTATGAAGCAAACTTATACACAAGTAACAATAACATATTCAATGGAATTTGGAGAGGATAGAATGTATGCAGAATGTACCACTACCTCAGAGGAAGAGAGGTTGCTTCTAATAAACCACCTATATACAAGTAATTACATAAAAATCATACTTCTAATTGGTGCAACCATCGATGCTTCTGTTGCCGAAATTGATTTGGAGAAGTAGTGAAGTCGAGCTATAAAGGGTATGAGTCTATTATCATTAACAGGATAGCTAGATGTTGAACCAGTGTTGTAGACAATGGAATGGGAAAAGAAAGGTGAGTTACACCAACGGACCATTTAGACATACAAATTAAAACAGAGCCCTAATTTTTACATGAACAATTAAAAAAAACTGCATACAAAGCTTAAATTTTGATTATACGTAATGAATTAGAGAATACACAAAGAACAAATCATAATGATGACCAAAAATAATATTTTTCAACCAAAAGATGAGTTTACAAAAATAAAAAGCTTCATAAAGCAGCCAAAACATAATAAAATTATAACTAAATTAACTATCTTGTTCATGGATTGAGTAAAAGTGTAAACTAAAAAAAAAAGCACAAAATTTCTGGTAAACTTCACGAGCCTCCTTATGTTTATGCTCGAATAATCATGGCAGCTATCATATCTCTTCGTGTAAATATTAGGAAGGAAGGATAAGAGCAATCGGCCGAATGATTGTTATTCCACCTACGATTACTGTGCCTCTATCGAAGCAAAACAAGTCTAATACTCCAACCCTGGTTTTCGGGGATTCCATTTCAATCTAAACCCGAAAACCCATATATTTATGTACGAAAATACTTATTTTTTTAGCTTTTTTTTATTAGGTGGTTCTCCTTACCTTCGGTCTCATTCAAGACTTGATCAAGGGATTTCCCCTTTTTACTTTTGGTATATAGGGCTTTTCTTTTTGTTCCCCTTTGTAAAGCAATTGAAAAGAGACCAGAACCCAAATACCCCGAGTCAAACGAAATTGAAAAGACTATTTTGATATTTCAAGGTGGCATCTCGAAAGTGCTACTAGTCGGTTTAATTTAATAAAATAATACTTAATTGAAGAAAATTGTAAAAATACGATTTTGTCTAAATGGAGAATTTGAATGAAGGGCAAAAAGTTCAAATCACTTTTTAAGACTTAATTATAGATACGAAAAAGGGCCTAAAATGCCCTTCAACCATGTTAAATGGTGCAAAAACACTCTCCTTCTACGTATTGGGCCTAAAATTCCCTTTTCGTCTACGTATTGGGCCTAAAATGCCCTTTTCACCTACCTATTGGGCCTAAAATGCCCTTCTCATCTACCTATTGCGCCTATGTTGCTCTTTTATTTAGGCAAATTACATGAAAAAATCATACTTAAAACTTGATTACATAAATACTAGTACTTTTTCAATATTATAAAAATAAAAGTTTTTTTTACATATATAGTCATTTAAAAAAATTGAAAAGATAATTATAATTCCTAATTTAATGCTATGACTAATTATCAATTCACCTGAATTTAAGAGATATATTTTCAATCTTCCAATTAAAATTCCTTCTTTCAAATCTTTCTCCCTCTTATATTCAAAATTCAAATATTTTTAAATAAACTAAGTATTCTATTATTTGCTCGTGTATGTTTTATTTTATTTTCATATACGTTAATCATTTAGTATTATTTCATTATCGTGTCTTTTTAGTTCAAATGTAACGAGTTAACCATAATTTTTTATTGATAAATATTTATGGAATAAAAATCATTATGTTGGAAGTTCAGTTATACCATATACTTTTGTTGTATAAATATAATTTATGTCAATGTCAGATTATTATTATATTTTTGAGATAATTTATGAGATAAATATTCATGTTATATCTCATTATGTCAAAAATACTTTTCTTGTTAAAAAATTATTTATTAAATATAAATATATATTTTCAGTATTACATGGTATAAACTTCTTATATCTAAAGCATAGCATAAATGTGTATGGTATAGATATAATTTATATGGTATAAATATACCATGTATTTTTATGATATGAATATAATTTGTATATAATATATAAATATACCACGAGTTTGTAAGGTATAAATACACCATATATTTTTTGGAGGCATTGTAAAAGCAAGCAATAAAAATGAAAAATATAAAATTTTGATATAGTCTATAAAAATGAATGAACAAAGGCTTCTTTAAAAATACGTAATAAATAAGAAATATGGGAATTTAATATATAATTATTTTTCTATATATTAGAATCTGTTATAAAGGTACATATTTATATGTTATATTTGACAACCAACTAATACGACTATGTATATGTAATATTTTTTTTAAAATGGCTATTTATGTTGTTTTTCTTTTTATTTATTAGATTAATTTAGAATGACGAAATTAAAATTGCTATTGTGCACTATTTATTTGGTTAATATTAATAAAAATGATAGGGATTTTATGTAGTTTAATAAAGATAAGTTGTGGTATTACATAATTTTTTCTTAAATAAAAGGGCAAAATTGTCCCAAAATGTAGACGGAAAGGGCATTTTAGGCCCAATAGGTACACATGAAAGATATTTTAGGCCTAATAGATAGACGAAGGGCATTTTTGCACCATTTCACATAGTTGAAGGGCATTTTAAGCCCTTTTCTATTATAGATATTGCTATAAAAGACTTAATTATAGACTCATATTTGTTATTTAAGAAATTTCCTCAAAAGTTAGTCAACATTTAGCTATTCTTTAATACAAAAAACATTTGGACAAAACCCCTACATAAAACGTGAAAAACTTCAGTACCTAGAGTATAGTTTTTTACAAGTAAAATTCCATCACACTATTGGAAAATCCAAAATTCTACATGTGAAACTCCAATATAGTGTGCTGGAGTTCACTTTTTAAGTAAAACTCCATCACTCTATATATGCAGGATTTTGAACCCAACTCTCAAAATGCTATCATCATTTTTCTTTATACCTTTTTGTTATATTCATTGAACTGTTTGGATGTATTTATGTTGGTGAAATAACAAAAAATATTACAACTGAAAAATTACAAGTGAAGAAAAATCAAAAGTTATCTTTTTCTTCTTCGGCTGAGGCGCGGATATCTCGCTCTCTTTAAGGAGATTAAAGTCCACTGCAGTGAATTATTTCACCGGTCCAGCAGTATCTTCTTTACTTGTCTCCTCCAGGATACAACAACCTTCTTATAAAATAGAGACTGCGAGGCTAGATTAGATCCCACGGAGTTCAGTTGATACCCCAGTGTTTCGAAACTTATTGATTCACCTTTTGAGCTGCTTAAAGGGTGTTCCATCAAGTGTACCTGGTTTTTGTCAAACTTTGAGTAATGTTCCACCGTTAGTGTCGCATCTACTTATGGTGTTCCTGCTTTTGGGGTATAACCATCATTTATGGTACTCCCATATATGGATTTATTGCCTATCAGACTTAATATTCCTCCAGTTAATCTGGATATAGCTATGTCTTTTGATGATCAGAAGAGATTTAAGAGATTTATTCGCTTGGGTTCGCCAAATTTAATGGAGCTATTAATGAGGATGCCTACGAGTTTATAATTGATTGTGAGGAGAAGTTACACATTTTGGATCCCTTGAGTCTCATGGAGTTTCTTATACTACCTATCAGTTGATGGATGTGACCGGGGATTGGTGGAGGTCGTTTGCTAGTTCTAGGGCTTTAGGTTCGCCTGTTATGACTTGGGCCCAGTTTTCTGAGGCTTTCTGGGAGAAGTTTGCTCCATAGCTTGATATATCATATGTATGATGAGTTTCATCATTTGGAGTGGGGCTTCATGTCTATGACTGAGTATGAGGCACGTTTTCTTGCTTTATCCAGCTATTCAAGTGCCTACATTTATACTGAGTTAGAGAGGATTGGTAAGTTTGTAAAGAATTGGAGGGTCCTTATCAGCTGGCTACTACCAGATGGTTGTTTTAGAAGAATTATTTTTAGAATATTATTGAGCGTGCCAAGTTGACTGAGTCTATTACCCAAGCTACTCAGGGAAGTCCTTAGAAGGTGTACAATTAGGGCGAGTTTAGAAGTCGCATCTCTCGTAGTAGAGATTTCTAGAGTAGAGGTTCATATGGTTATCATGATGGGTCAATTTAGTCCATTTTACAAGGATCGGATGGTAGACCTTCAGGTTCTACAGCTTCAAGTAACTAGGTAACAGGTCATGCTAGCGGAGGTTCCAATTTTAGCCCTCATCCTAGTTCATTTATACCTCTATATTTTGAGTCAGGCCATAGAGTATGCTCACAAAAATAGAATTTGTTGTTGTTGTCTTACATTCCTTGTGTGATACCAGGTCATGCATGGTTTTAACTGGAGAAAGTTGCTTCACATGTATTATTACCTGCTTCTCTAAGGCTTTTACGTCCACCACTTGACCTGAGATTGTATCAATCTTGTGAGGTAGGTGGGATAAATTGATGCCCTTTGTGCATATTATTGTTGCTTGTTTATCTACTCTAGAATTATCAATTTGCATAGCCTGGTGGAATTTAATATCCGCTAAAGTTTACTCTATTTGAGAATTAGTAAGTTCATCATCTCCTTATGACTCTATACTATTTGTTTATTTTTATCCTCTATTTTGCTTTCTTCATCATTTTCCTATTTCTCTGTACCTCTATTGCCAGATTTTGTTGTTGTTCTACTTTAATTAACTGAGTTTCACCACTATTGTTGAGTTGATATTGTTGAATGGCATTTTGTACCTCCTTCTCATGATTGTGTGATCTACCCTCGTCATTTGCTGCCGAAGCATCATTACTAAAAGGTTTGTGTTTTTTTATACCTTTCATCCTGACAAATCTGCATTATTTCTTTCTGAATTTGAGCCCCAAACTCAAGTTCATCCTGCTATTCCTCTTCCTTTTCAACTATATCTCCTCATTTAGGACTGTGCAAATATCTCTAAACCCAGCTCTTAGTAGTAGTATTTCCATTGTTGGCTTTGCTGACCTCCTGTTTGTGTATGAGCTTGTCATTCCTTCCTACTTCTTGATCCTTCTCTTCCAGTGGCTCAAACTTGTTGTTTGTAACCATTTTATCAGTTGACGGACTATTTCTGGCTTTAATGACCCCTTTCTTTTCCTTTGCAGGCTTTTTCCTTTCCACAAGAGCCCAAGCATTCAGATCTCCTACAACTTTACCGTTGGACAAAGTTTTTTAGGGGAAAGCATTAGAACTTGGCCCATCTTCTTCATGTTTCAATCACTTCATTGATTTTATCTTCTTCTACATTTTTTGTGATATTTCTAAGATTATGATTTAATTTCCTACATCTTTCATCATTATGGCCTAAAAATCTATATTCCTTACAATACTTTGGTAGTGCATCGTATCGTATTTGAACACTGATTATACATTTTGTTCCAGTGGATTCATCTACTACGACCATATGTATAACCTTAGGCAACTCAGCAACAAGATCCACCTAAACCTTTACTCTTACACAATTGGATCTGATTTTATAGATTATGGTCATATCCAATTGCAGAGGCTTTTCAACTACATATGCCAATGAGAAAAAAGCCTCCTTGACATAGTATATAGATAACAAAATAAGGAAAGATATCCAAGTCATAGCTTGAGTTGTCTTAGCATCAAACCCTAGAGCTTGAATCATAGATAAGTGGCCTCATTGTGAAAACTACGTCATTCTTATTCTTCATATAGTGTGTATTCTTTGAAAATACGTTAATAAATTCTTTCACCTACGCACACCTTATCAATATATGTCTATATCTTAATAGTCTAATTTTACAATCTCCTTTTATTCCACACTGTGAGGAAATATTTCCCTCAAAACATCAAAGTCTGGCCATTCGTGGGTGAATTTCCCAACAATTGCATATCGCAATAATTGTATCTTATTCATTGTTGAAACTTCAGTTTATGTTCATTCTACAATAGAAACGCCATTATCATATTAAATCAAATTCATTGGGATATGCTCAATATTCTTTGGTAACAAAGGTTGCATTGAAAACCTTCCCATAATCTAGAGGTTTCGAAGCTGAGTCGGCTGAATTAGTTATAAAAGCAATATTAGGAAATAGATTTATTTTTGGAATAGATTGAGAAAAGGGGAGAGAGAAAAAAGATTGACCAGCCACCATGGGTGGCCGGCCGGAAGCCTGTCCGGCCATTAAAGGAAGATGGAACCTAGGGTTCTCATGAGACAGAAATGTTTAGGGTTCATAAAATGCATAAAGTATCCACAAATTGTTTCAAATTTGTAAGTTGACACTTAAAGTTTGTGGGGTTCTATTACCACACAAAACTAGTTAAAACCATTATAAATACCCCTTTTGAGCTCACTTGGTGTATAGTATGTATTTCACGAGCATGAGATGAGATTTAAAAAAATATTTTTTATTTTATTTCATTGAAAATACTTTTTCTTTTACTTTTTTTCTTAAATTACTTTTCATTTCTTATCTTCTTCATCTTTATGTACCACCCAAATGTTTTCTTCTTTTCAATATTTCTAGCGACTTCTTGCTTTTCTTTTTCTCTTTTATCTTACGTTTATTCTGTTTGTTCAAGCTTTTTTCCTTCTTGAATTGTTCTCAATTACTCATTATTCTTTTATTTATTTACTTTATTTTTTATTTTTGTTATGAAGTTATTTGGTTAAACAATACGCCAAAGCTCCATATTAATGGGGTTTCGATCCATTATAATTATAATGGTTTTAATTTTATAAATTGTAGTTTGATGATAAATTGCGGTAATTTGAAAGTGGCTGCGATAGCGGTCGACGACATACTTATAGCAATTATGGTTTCGTGTAAGTTGGTGTCGAAAAGTTTGATTTTAGTGTAAAAAATGATTATTGAATTTTGGTTCAATTATAACATGTTTAAGATCAAGAAAACATAAAGGTGATACAACTTTTGGGCTATTGTTGGTTTCGGTGGTGATATTTTTATTTTTCAAACTTTCTATTATGATGAATGGTAATGCTGAAGATATATGGATGAAGGTGAGAAGAGGGAACCACGTCGCAAAGAGGGAATGAGGTTTAAGTGATGAGTAAAAGGAGGACAGAGAAAAAAGAAAAGAAAATAAAGTGATAAAAACAAGAATTAAATCAATTGGACATGTGGCAAGAAATGATTGGTGTGTGTTGTACCCAGTTCTTACACGTGAGGTTGCACCAAATAGGTTAAATTTATAACATTCTGGAATGGGGCCTTAGCAAAGTTACGTTTCTACTTGTAAATGACAATTTCAATGGGTACGTCATGAATCTTGTCTTATAAATTCAAACCTTAGGAACGATTCATGGATGGTTTGAATGTTATTTCTGCAGAAGGATGGATTTTCAGCTACTTTAATCAGTTTTGTTTTTCTTTCCCCTTATCTGTCTTATAAACTTAAACCTTAGGAACATTTCATGAATGATTTGAATGGTATTTCTGCATATGGATGAATTTTCAGCTACTTTAATCAGTTTTGTTTTTGTAACCCCTATCTCTTTCTGGTCAAGCTTTCTCTGCTCTGCATGTAATTTATCTTTTCTAAAAGAGTTAATAATAAAAATGATCCTAAACTTGAGACCAAATTATAACTTTGACCTTAAACTTTGACAGTGCACAAATATGACATTTAACTATTCAAAACTACACAAATATGACCTCCAATCCTACGTGACAAAACACGTGTTCAACACGCAAAATTGGGCGCGTCCAGCTTAAAATCTAAGGGCATAGTACATTTAAACTTTGACAGTGCACAAATATGACCTTTAACTATTCAAAACTGCACAAATATGACCTTTAAATGACTTTACTATTATTTTTTCATTATTTTCGACTCAAAGATGAAAATGGCATCTAATTTCTTTTGTCATTGCAGAAAAAGAGCAATATTGAAGATTTATTAATTAGGCCGGTCAGCGTCATATGAAAAAATCGAGTGGGTATGTATATATATTATAAAGCAGAGGACGAATTTAAGTTATATAATATATCTAAATATTATTTATTTAAATATTAAATTAAAGATGAAACAATACTAATAATAAAAAAAAACTATAGTTTTAATAAAACGTTATTAAATTAATGTTATTAAGGATAGTAGTAGTAGTATATTAAATTAACGTTATCAAATTAACGTGATTAAAATGTTATTAAATTAACGTTATTAAATTAATGAGGGGCGGACCTACGTGGTTGTCATGGGGTTCACCCGAACCCCCTCGGTAAAAAAATTACGTTGTATGTATATAAGATAGAAAATGTATATTTATGTACGTATATTAATGTTGAACCACATGAAACAAAGCACTTAGATAGCGCAGTGGTGTTATTTGCTTTTCTTGGGCACTTCCTTCAGCCTACTGTGCGGGTTCAATCCCTGCTAGTGACTGTTTTTTTTTAATAATAATAATTAAAAAAAAAAAAACGACGTCGTTTTAACACAAAAAGCAAAACTTTGACAGTGTACAAATATGACATTTAACTATTCAAAACTGCACAAATATGACCTCTCCAAGTCAGCCCTTTTAACGATGTGTCACCGTGTGATTGGATTACCTTTCCACGTAGACGCGAATGAGACTCACGCATGGGGTTGCAAAATTGGAGGTCATATTTGTTCAGGTTTTGAATAGTTAAAGGTCTTATTTGTGCACTATCAAAGTTTAAGGTCAAAGTTATAATTTGGTGTCAAGTTTAGGATCGTTTTTATGTATTAACTATTTTTAAAAGTACCTACCAATTCCTTTATTTTCGTTTCCTTCGGTGTTGTTTGATTTTCCTTTCTTCTCTTTCATATTATAGTTGTTTCTTGTCACTTTGGAACAGCTGCTTTGTTTGTTTAGTTCACAAAGAGAATGTAAGTTTCCCTATCGGTAACAGAAAGAAGCGAATTAAACCGACGTGCCAACACATACATGGATTGACAATGGTAGCATGTACATATTAACCGAAACATGTTGCAAAGAGAACCAAGATACAATGTTGAATTTTATCTTTAAAAGTTCTAACATACATAGCTTGTACAGTAGCTAGAGTTTTATACGTAGGAAAATGTCTAGTGTACCAAAGTTTCACTTGTAAAAGCTTTGAACTTTTAACACGTGTGTAGGAGTTACTCCATGTTTAGCTAGGAATATTTTTGTCCAAAATTTCTTTTTTTCTTGTCGAAAGGCTAAATACTAATAGCTTTTAAGACCAACGTACCACCGAATTGCTGCTCTATATTAATTTCTTAAGTAATTTTATGAGAGCAAAAGGCTCCAACAGCTATCCCAGTGTGTTCCATAAGAACAACTCATATTATTGTACATAGATGTCTTTTCGTAATGGATGACCCTTGAAACCATAATCTGTTGATATACGACATCGATCCAGATGATTGATAGAGAAAAACCAAACATATCCCAAACTTCTCGCTCCCACCGACCGGCTGATGAAAATAGACCGACTACCGGAGATATTCATGTTAGATATTCATGTTACTTCGTCTGCATCGGTTTGTACATGAATGCATGAGTTATACCGCATACTCAGTAAATCATAGACCACTTCAAATCTTTGTTTTCAAGAGGGATAATCAACTCCGCAAATATCGATCGAAACTTGAACCTTTTTTCTTTTAGTAAAGGCGGATTAAGCCAAAAAATCTTTTTTTTTTTCGAACAGTCTCAACGTCCTCGTTGAGAGTCGCTCTGCGAGACGTCATAAAACCCAACTAATAACGCTACACCCTCTTAAAACATTTCAAATTTATGTACGATGATACCAGTGATTATCGTCAGATCTGCGAAAAATTCCTGGTGGCTCCAAGTCAATCAAACACAAATGAAATTGGAGAAGATTAATGAGAAGTATACGTTCACTAGAAGCCTCGTTTGGCAGGTGCAGTGCTACAGCTATTCTGACAGGAAGTACTCAACTAACAACTCTACATTGGCACACAATGCCCTCTCAAGTGAGACAAACAATCCATAAAATCCTTCCAGAGCTGCCTGATCTACCTTCAAGTAGTTGTATCTTTCGAGCGGGATAATTTACAGCCTGATCTTCTCATTTCCCAGTTAATTCAGATATATTATAATTCATCTTCCATCTCATCTGGTACGTGCAATTTTTCGATGGCAGCCTGATAGAAAACGAGGAAACAGTGAACAGGTCAGAGATCAGCTTGTATAATTTGAATCAGTTTTGACATAAAATAGCCCCAAAGCATACTTGAGATTGCAGGACACGCGCGTACAATGTAGAAACGAAGGGGTGAAGAACAAAAGAGTAAAAGGCCCAGAGAAGAAAAGAATCATCGTGCTCTAACTGGTTGAAAAAATTACCAGAAGCACATTTGATAATATATATACACACGTGCATGAGTGGGCAAATGGGCAATCACCTTAATGGTTGCAACATCAGTTGCAGATGGTTTTAAATCTAATGCTACTCCAAAATGAAGCATGGCTTTGTCGTACATATTACATCTCTTGTATATCCTACCCATCAAAGCATAGACACTGCTCTCACGAGGAGCATGCTCTTTAAGCTCCTCTAAGACATCTAAAGCAGCATCAAAACTTTCCATGCTCACAAGAATGTTAGCCTTCTGATACATTGGAAGAGGGTTTTTCTTGTCTGCTACGATAGCCAGCTCCATCACTTCCAGTGCCTCCTCATTTTTCTGTCCATCCGTAAGAGGAAGATTAGATTTAAATTAAGAACAACATCCTGTTTCAGCATAAAAATCATAACAGAAAACTACCACACCTTCAAAGCGTGTAATGAAGTGCCGAGATATGACATGATAACAGAAGAATGTGGATTTATGCCCAAAGCCATTCGAAAGTGATGCTCTGAAAATTCAAACTTCTCCTGTCGGAGATAGATCATTCCAAGCCCATACCAGGCATTGTAATGCCTGGCATCCACACGAAGTGCACTTTGATAGCTCTTAATAGCATTTTCAAAATCTTCTAAAGCAACATATCTGAAAAATATAGACAGTGATTCAAGCTTATAAAGAAATTAAACCTCTCTACAATCAAAAGAATAGAAATGCCGGGTTCACGTTTTGCCAATAAAGAAGGGAATGCTTGAGAAAAGGGAGGAATGTGCCATACTCATGACCACAAAGCGTGTGCCCGTATGCAAATCTAGGATTTAGTTGTACAGCTCGTTGAAAGTTTCTAAGAGCAGTTTCATGGTCTTTCTGTAAACTATATCGATTCCCCATAGCACACCTGCCATACCATGAATAAAATATTACCAACTATGTCATAATAAAGAGAACAGATGATACTGGTTTTTCTGTTTAGCTCCAACTACTATTTGCAACAGTGTTATGGATGCGTGGAAGTCAATTAATCAAGTATTTAATTATATTTTAAAGTAGCTTTCGTTATTATTAGAATAGGATTTATGTTTTATAGTTTCACAATGACTAGGGTTAGCTATAATTATTAGTTTAGAATAGGGTTCATGTTTCTTACTTCCATAAGAGTTGGGCTTCCTATGGTTGTAATAATACTCCTATTTAAAGGAGTTCTGCAGAAATAAAAAAGCGAGTCATAGATTAACAAAATACAAGAGATTGGAGTTCATTCTTCCATTGAACTCTAAGGTGTCAGCCTCCCTTTAACAAGCTGAATTTATATCTCCCTGTGACTCGGACCTTCTCTCTAAAATTCCTAGAGCTTGTCCTCAAGCTTGAATTTCAGGGGAGTCATCCGATTCCAGCCCTAGCCTACTTTTTCTTAAAATTGACAATTCTTTCGCCGAGGTGTTGTTCCATCACTGCAAGTTTAGAGTCCATTAGGATTTCTGTAATTGCACATTCTGGGAATCTGGAATTGATCTCATTGCCCATTGTGTCAAACTCTGATACCAAATTATTAGGATTTTTAGAGAGTAGGATCGAGTCACATAGCATATATAAATTCAGCTCGGTAAAGGGAGGGCCATATATAAATTCAGATCGTTAAATGGAGGCTGAAACCTTAGAGTTCAATGAAAAAGAGAACTCCAATCTCTTGTTTTTTATTAAACTATGACTTACCTTTTTATTCCTCCAGAACCCCTTAAAATAGAAATACTATTACAACAATAGGAAATCTAATCCTCATGAAAGTAGGAAACATAAACCCTATTCTAAACTAATAGTTATAACTAACCCTAATCCTTATGAAACTATAAAACATAAATCCTATTCTAGAATGATAAAGAAAGCTACTTAAAATATAATTAAATGCTTAATTAATTGACTTCCACGCATCCATAACACACACTAAGATTGTTCGGCGCCTTGACAGATCAAGGCTTTACTTGGTGCAAGAGCACAAAACTTTTAACCAACTTCAAATGTATGGATGCATGATAATCTAGCAGATGATAGTCTCTTGGTTACAAATCAACATTATGTTTGAACATGCACTCTGGAGATCAATTCCAGGCTAGAATGAAATGTCTCTCTTCATGTTCCACTTTGTTTAGCCATTTTCTCTACAAGTATAAGTAGCAAAGAATAGCAGTTCTTAATAATCCTAACTGAATCTTATTTTTTAAATGAACAAAGTCAGCCATTGGGTAAACTTCTTGATTATTTATCTACAGCCTTTAGTGCAAACAGAGAAGCCAGAATTTTTTTAGACAGAAGAATGTAATGAAGCAATGTAATGCGTCCACAGAAGGAAAAGATAACCAGAAACATAAGGAGCCACGTTGTCAAGAACTTGATCAAGGGCAAACAACAACAGCAAACATGGTAAAGTCCTGATGATCAATGATACTTGCCATTCATGAGTTAAATAAACTAATACTTGATAAGATCTCTGGACAAAAGGAACAAACAGCTCCAAAATATTTGCATCAGCCTACTATATTCGGTTTTTGCAGGAATTACCAAGATTGAGGAGCTAATCTATCAGTTGATACCAGCTCTTGAGCCAGATAACTCAACTTCATGTCCTCCTTGAGATGCTAAAATAAAAACAAATAGTTTGTCAGGAAAGAGAAAAAAGCAAATAGGACATAAAAGTCGAACATAAAGATCGGATCCTATAGGGGCATAAGAACTACTACCATAATCACATATAACCAGATTCATGACAACTTGATAAATATGCTTTTAGGAAATAAGTTTAATTCATGAACAATACCCGGAAGAACACCATAAAAATTGCAACTAAATAATTAGTAATAACGATCATAGAATCTAAGCAAATATAGTAATGAAGACATGACAAGGATCAAATAAAGTTTCATCAAACCCATCCGGCATCAGCCCCACCCCCAAAGAGATGGTAAATTAAAGGTAGTTAATACTTCCTCACAGCAAAGCATAAATGTTCTAATTGAAACACTGAAAGAGCAAAGACGACTCACAAACAACACTGTCGAGTAAATGTCCATTCCTTCTAAACTATAAGGTGAGGCCAGACGAGCAAGGCCAAATGCATGATCTGCTTCTAGGTAATCAACCATTTCAAAGTATGCTCTTCCAATCTGGCATTCAAATACTCACGTGAGAAGCCATATATAGACAGATACCCAATCTGGCATTCCAATTTGCCCATGAGATGCCACATATAGACAGATACCAAGAGAACTGTTTTTATTTGATAAGCAACAGAGACCAAGAAAAATTAAGAGAATGTAAGAATGAAGAATCTTGTATCCTGCTCCAAGTGGAAAACACTAAAGACCCTCAAAACACAGTACAAAATTGTCCTAAAATTATACTAGCAAAAGTAGATGTTCTTCGGAGCCCGGACCATGCAGAGCAGTGCCTTGAATCATGATCATTGAGGAGCAATCTCAAATTTGATATAATCATAAGAAGAAATGCTCTATGGCTAACCGTTCACACAACCTAATGGACCTGTCAAATCCCACCCAAAAACATAGGATGTCCTTTAATTCTTACCCCAACAATCTAGACTCTGCAAATGACAGTTCATTATCCCATCCAAAAGGACTTCAGCATCCCACAAGGCAGAATCAAGATCCTAGAAGACCACTCTTGGAAAATAGTGCTCCCTGTTGATCGATGAAATCTATAGAAGACAAGCATATCTAGTCCAGGCCACCTAATATTCTTGCTGTACTCGAACAAAGCTAGACTAATTGATATTACTACTACTTTATCCATAACTATGTAACTAGTCTAAATGTGGAACTTACACATTATAAAAGATCAAGGAAGATTCACAAAACCCAAAAAAAGAAAGGAACATTTCTGGCTAGACTTGAAGGAACCTTCATACTGCAAGCAATTTCAATAAAAGACAAGCAAATAAACAGAAAAGGACAAGAATGAATATCTACTTTGACTCCCTGAACAAGCATAAAGGGAAAACTTAAATCAACACGACTTTGAAAGATTGGAAATATGAAAATAGAGTCATTGCTTCCAAAAGGGTTGGAGAAGAAGTGATCAAAACAGACAGAACCTTTACCTGAGAAAGAACCCATCCAGTGTGATAATGCTTGTGTGGGAGTTTGTTATAAGCATCTAGTGCATCCTGTTCCAGCAAAAAGCATCATATTTCAACCAAATCAATGCAGCAGCACCAAATGAATGCTGAAATTCATCCATCTGGAATCAAAATGGAATACCTGACATCTATATAAACAAGAAAGTCTGTAACCTTCCCCGAGAATCCTGAAAAGGGTCAATATCTCAGAAGCACCTGAGAGGATTGATGTGCTTCTCAAATTAACCTCAGAAGCAAAAGTTTCGGGTCCTTCTTGTTCAAGAGGTCTAGCATCTCCAGAAGGGTGTGACAGAGTCATATTTAGCCGAGAATCATCAGAAATATCATTCCGAATTCCTGAGATGTAGACACATCACAGTTCAGAATAAAAACACATCTCAAAGGTAGATGCCATTTTGCTTAGATAGCACAGTGCAGAAACACAAAAGAAATTCCACATAAACATAGCTATGGGTTTCCAGCTCTCTTTGTTTTTCGTTTGGTTGATAGCAGTAGTCTCGGATGAAAAAAACAATTTATCTGTACTCTCGAATTCTTTCAAATGATTAATGTACCAATCATTTGTGAATCTACAGATCTAAATTACAGTTAACTAGAATTGGGGAACTAGCAAACTGAAGTTTCAACTTCGACGAATAACAAAAGAGGAAAGGAAATGGCTTAAAAAATAGAGGGCGAAAGCAATCTCCTAAAGTTTGTGACTGAAACACTAGATTAAACAAGAATGCACAAGCCTACTCGAATTTAGGGGATCATGAAAGTAACTGAATAGAACAATGAAACATTGTTGAATATTCAGAAAGCAATCCATTTGAGCAATGATGGAAACAATGTGGGGTTTGGTACCCGCCCAAACTTTCGACAAAATATCTTAAAAGATGATGCGAGTGTTTGGTATGAAGGAAGATGTTTTCCTATCTTGTAAAATAAGTGGTTTGCTTACTTATTTACCAAGAGCATCTAGGTATAATCTAGGCAAATAATAAAGACACCAAACCCAACCACGACCTTAGGAGAATCCAGGAAACGACACCGACAATTGACCTGGATCGCAACCTCAACTCGTCACCCGGAACCCAACCACGACACTCGACCTGGGAACGTAACGGACTCCCAAGACCCAACCCCGACTACCGACCCCGACACTCGACCCCCGACCACTCGTGACTGGAAACCATATCCGATCTCGACTCTCGACCCGACCCTGACTCCCAACCCGAGAACCAACCCCGACATATAACCTGGGACCCTAGATCCAACCCTAACTATCGACCTGGGACTTGACCCTGGTTTCTGACCCGAGACCTAACTCGGGGTTAGGGAGAGAAGACGAGTCCGGAGTAGGGGTCGGGTTCGCAGTGGAAATCCGAGGTTGGGAGTCTGGTTGAGATTGTACCTGATACCTGTCTCAAGGTTGGATCACCAGTTTGTGTCTAGAGTTGTTTTTGAATCGAGTTCAGGGTCGGGTTGAGTCTAGAGTCTCGAGTCAAGGTTAGGAGTCCGGACCCAGGTTGGGTTTGGGAGTCGTGTCTTGAATCGAGGTCGGATCCTGGGTCGTGTGTCTAGGATCAGGATTGAGAGTTGGGTGTCGGGGTTGGGAGTTGCGTCTCAAATCGGTACCCGAGACTCGGGTTAAAGTGGAAGGTTGGGGTGTGAGGTTGAAAGAGAGTTTTGGGAAATGTTTTCCTCACTTTTTGAAGGGAAGTCATTTTCCTAAAATTTGAGGATAATAAGTTCACTTGAAAAACATTTTCTAAAACATTTAAGCCACCAAACATGAGAAAACTGGAAAACATATTCTAGAAAATGTTTTCCTTCATGCCAAACACGCTCAATAATAAGATGATAGAAAGTTTCTTGCAAAAACTAAACCAAACTCCTTTTTCTCTACCAGACAAAGGCATGTTTGGTATAAAGGAAAACATTTTCCAAAAAATATTCGCCTATTTTCTCATGTTTTTTGGTTAAAAATTTTGAAAAATATTTTCTTTGTGAAAATAAGTTCCGTGAAAATAAGGAAAATGATTTACTTAATGAAAGTAAGGAAAACAAGCGGCATTGTCTCCAACAACTCTCAAAATCACTCACTCACCCAACAAAAAAAAAGATTTTTTAATTTTATTTTAATTCCCCATCACTGTCCCCCAACCCCAATATTTTTATTAATTATTTTAAAAAGCCCACCTCCACCTTACCCTCCCTACACCCCACCCCCTAATTTTTTTCTACCCAACCCCCACCTATATCCACCACCTCGCCTTACCTCCTACCTACCCCGCCCCACCCACCACAACCCCCTCCCCCACCACAATATCCATCACTCTACTCCTACCCATTCTCATTGTTTTGTGTTATGTGTTAAATATATATAAATATTTTTAGGATAATATTTTTTTATTTACATACCAAACATAACAAAACAAGAAACAACTTGTTTTCAACATCACACCCAATATATTCCCACAAAGTGGGGTCGGGAAGGGTAAGTCCATTCCACTACCTCAGAGGTGAGATAAAGAGGTTGTTTCCGCTAGACCCCCGATTCAAGACAAAAACAATCTAGAAAAGAGATGGTAAAAGAACAAGAAACAATAGGCATTAACACAATAAATAATAACAAAAACAAGAATATCAAGTAATACGACCAATGATAACACACACTGAAACAAGACTAGCACTATGACTACTAGCACGGATAACAAAACAAAGACCTACCTACTAGTAAGGACGTGCACTCCTTCCTACTAACCTTCCACCCTAATCCGCATCCTCCACACCTTCCTATCTAGGGTCATGTCCTCGGTAAGCTGATGTTCCATGCATGTCTAATTACCTTCCACCAATATTTCTTCGATCTACCTCTACCTTGCTTGAAGGGCATCCGGGCACCTCCTCATCACATGCCCGAACCATCTCAACCTTGCTTCCCGCATCTTGACTTTCACCGAAGTCACTCCCACTTTATCTTGAATAACCTCATTTCTAATACTATCTTTCTCTGAAAATATTTTCTTGGAAACTAAACACCCTAAGATACAAATTTACCTCTATGCAGGCTTAGATGTCAGCATATGACCAGCAAACTGCCATTCAAGTGAACTATAGCTTCTGCATATTGTGGTGTGGTGTGGTGTGTGGGTGTGGGTGGGGGGGGGGGAGGGTTCAGAGAAAAAAAGTTACGGATAATCCACTTTATCTCACCTATTAAATTAATGTTAACTGGGTACAGTCAAAGTGTTTTGTAATTATACTTCAAATTCAAGCAATTGTGTCAACCAAACCATAAGATTCATATATTATATTTATGATGAGTCTCCACTCTTAAAAAGGTGACAATGCTTGGGTTGAAAATACAATCGACAACAGAATAGCAAGAGAAAAGGCAAAAATATCAATCACCTTCACCATAGTTTTCAGTAGCCCAAGATTGTGCCTTTCGACTTGTCATGGAACGTAAAGTCATTGAGCTCAGCTTCGAACTACCATAATATTTGGAAGAGTGAATGGTTCCATTTCCAGAAGCTGCAGATACATTTGAATTTGTGTTTCCAGTAGATTCTCCGGCAAGCCTTGAATTTCGTCGAGGGCCAGAATCAGAAAATAACCTCCCAGATATCTAGAAATATAAGAGATGGTGGACTCAGACCCAAAAAAAATGGGGAATAGAAACCAAAAGAAAAAAAATAAGGTGTGCCTCCGGATCCAATAAATCCACCATATAAAGCACAAGAAATGTAAAGGGCGTTTAATGCTTAAAACAAATGCACAAATAAGAGATGAACATAATCAATGCCGTAGTTCAACCAAAAGAGGTTAAATAAAACAAAATAAGAAGGAGCCTTAAGGCACACCCAAAACTCCTAGCATCTAACAAGTAACAACCGACTTCTACAGGTGAAAAATTGGAAAGGAAGGACAGCAGTTGCACCAAAAGCTTTACACACAGAAAGTTCACTTCCAAATTTCAACAAAAGAGGCACCCAAGGGTGTGGCCTAGTGTTCAATGAAATGGGTTGCGAATCTGAGGTCTCGGGTTTCAGATTCAAATCCCAGCAGAGGCAAAAAACACTAGGTGATTCTTCTCATTAGTCCTAGCCTTGGTGGATAGAGTTACCCGGTATCTGTTGCGGGTGGAAGGTGGCAGGTATCGCGTGGATTTAGTCGAGGTGCGCAAAAGCTAGCTCGGACACCACGGTTATCAAAAAGAAAAAAAAAATTACAGCAAAATAGAAAACTAATACTTAAATGGCTATGAAATCATCTTGTGAAGAACCATATAAAGGCTTCTTGATTCATAGGGATACTTGAAATGGCATATGAGGAAGTATGACATTACTTCAATGGGAGATTTCTAAAAGAAAGCTAACAATACAGCAGCAATTATACAGAGAAAGAACAACTTAATCTTAAAATAAATTAGATAACTGAAAACTGTGAGTTATTGTACTTACAGACCTTTCTCAACTTGCCCTCATCAACAAACTTTCTCCGAGGGGCCTGAATGATTGAATTGACGGTTGATCGTGGAGAATTATCAGCACCAGCCACAGATGCATTAGCTCCAATTTGCTGAAAATTTCTACAAACTGGAGGTGGAACCACTCCTGACAACTGCAAAGAAGCTGTATTTGACAATCTTTCTGAAAATCAAAAGACATTCTAGCATTTCCAAAGTGCATATAAGAATTCCAGTTGCTTATTTCAAAAGTAGAAGATTGTCACTTTTATAGCCTGCTTGGCCAAGCTTTTGCGAGGTCAAAAGTGCTTATTTTAAAAAAGTGAGCTGTTTGGCAAGCTTTTAGGAGAAAATAAGTGTTTTGGGGAGTAGCAGATAACTTGCAATAGAGGGTTTCAGATTTTTCTTGTTTTTTGTACTTTTGGTGTTGTACTCAGGCACAATGTTTGTGCTATATCAATAATACTTGCCTTTTCAAAAGAAGAAAACTAACCTACTACTTTTCTTTTACGCAAAATTTGTCAATGTCTAGTTCTACAATTATAAGAGTTTAAGGAAAAGTTCTATTTTAAAGAGAAAAAAAATTAAGCATCTTCACTGAAACAGCAAACAGCAATAGCTAGTAACAACCAATGACCCTCTTCTTAAGTTAGCACCAGAAGAAACAGTTCCTGTTTCCATATAGAAAGACACAAAAGAAAAAACGCCACTGAACAGAGAAACTAAAAACAATGTGTAAGACTGACACCCGCATTCTATAAACAATGTACAGAAAAATTTGAAGCTGGAACAAATATAAAACTGGTTACTAAAGACAAGTTTTTTGATTGCATGTCAAATGCAACCCATGAGCAGCATCATAATCTTAAAAAGTAAGACGATCACCTGATTTGGTTGAGTAAACAGCAGCTATCTCTAAGATTAACAAAAGGATAAGCTGTCATCCTGTTTCTATGGCACGCTAAGCTATCTTTGTCTATAAAGGACTTCATAAGAAAGAGGTCAAGGTAGAAGGTTCAGACTTGACTATTATAAAGTCAACCCAAATTCTTTTATCAAAAGTGAGACTTCTGATTTGGGTGATACCATTTTAAAGTTCTACTATGATACTCCCCAAGTGAAGATAATTGGCTATTGTTTAAAATTAATTCAGGGCTTACAACAAAAAATGTTTTACTTGTCACTATCAAAGTACCTGTGAAGCCATTGGTGAGGGAGTGTTGTAGAATGACATGTTAGTTGAAGCCCCACCTAAATTCTGGATAGCAGCTGCACAATAATTTCCAGAAATTTCTCGAAGATTATTGCTGTGTGTATGTTTTGATTGCCTAGGGCTGATATCATCTGAGACAATATTTTTAGAAGCTACATTCTGATCATCAGTACATGGTTGCAAATTTTGGGATTGGTTCCCTTGGTACAAGTGTTGTTTTTCAATGCAAAGCAAAGATGCTTCCCCGAAAACTGCAGCTGCTTCTTCTGCAGCACCTGGTATGTCTCGCAACAATAAGGATGCAATATATAAAATCATAACTAAATAACAATGACAATCACTATAACGTTCATCAAGTAGAAAGTAATCCGAAATATGGAGCCTTACTGAGAGCATTTATTTGGAAAAAAAGTAAATGCATGTTCACTCATTCTTAAGTCTATGGAAATTTATGTGAAGTTTTCAAGGACAATACACCAGCCAATTCATTTTCTATATAGCTACGTTCTCCAAACCACTTAAGTTCAGGAATGAAGGCAAACAAGAGCAATATCCCAAAATTCAGCAGAAAATATTAGAAATAACAATTAGCTGAAAACACTCCATCTGTTAGCAGGTTGGACACCTCAAGTACGGAGCTTCACATTTAGAAGACAGCTACATGACTGGGAAATTCAAAATGTGGCTGATTTTTTCAGCACAATTGAACGGTTCAGTGATCTGGAGGCAGGACACAATGTTTTATGGTGGCAGGAAGTAATATGGGCTCTTTCAAGGTGAAAATTGTTTACAATAGGTTGAATCATTCCACTCAGCAACTAAGCAATTGGCCCTGGAATTGCAGCTGGAAAACCAAAATACCACATAAAGTGGCTTGTTTTGTATGGTTGCAAGCTAAGGAAGCAGTACTGACTCAAGACAACTTGATGAGAATATGGGAATCATTATGTTCTACGTGTTTCTTTTGTGGTGATAGTGCAGAGACAGTTAATCATCTATTTCTTCATGCGAGATCACAGGATAGCTCTGGAGACTCTTCTTAAATCTCACTGGCATATGCTTATACAACAACAACAACAACAACAACAACAAACCCAGTATATTCCCACATAGTGGGGTCTGGGGAGGGTAAAATGTACGCAGTCCATACCACTACCCCCGAAGGAGTAGAGAGGCTATTTCCAATAGACCCCCGGCTCAAGACAAAAGACCGTAGACCAACAGTCGTGCAACATGATAAAGAACAAAGAACCAACATCCACAAAAATAAAGTATAATTAACCAAAAGGCAAGCAATATGCTAAAGTAACAAAAGAACCAACATTCACAATAAAAACAGTATAATTAACAACCCAAGGACCCCCTCCCCCATAACTGGAACTCCCAACCAAGCTATCCTTAAACCTCCTAACTACGGACTACGACTCGACCACCCACCTTAGCCTTCTAGTTTAATACTCTTCCTTCAAACCTTCCTATCTAGGGTCATGTCCTCAGTAAGCTGTAACTGTTCCATGTCACGTCTAATCACTCCTCGCCAGTACATATCTGGCATATGCTTATATTTATTAAAAAACTAATCTTTTATTTTTTTTGATAAAGTAATGAAAAGCTTTTCGTAGGAGGTGATCTCAATGGATATATCGGGTGTTTATCGAGAGAGGTTATAACGATGTGCATGGAGGTTGTGGTTTCGGAGAAAGGAATGGAGGAGTCTCACTTTTGGATTGTGCTAGAGCCTTTGGGTTAGTACTAGCGAATTCAAGCTTCGTACCTTATTACCTTCCGCAGTTCGGTCGCCAAGACTTAAATAGACTTTTTGCTCCTTCAGAAGGGTGTAGAGAGCTATGTAAAGACTGTAAGGTCATACCTAGCGAGAATCTTTTGACCTAACATAAGCTTCTGGCGATGGACTTGGAAATCAAGAAGGGCAAAAAGAAGAGAAATGTGGAGGATCGGTCCGGGATTAAGTGGGGTAGCTTAACTGTGGCCAGTGCTTTGGAGATAGGGGAGAAGTTGACGACAATGGAGGCCTGGAGAGTAGAGGGGATGTTGATAGTATGCAAGAGACAACCGGCAGTTGCACCAGGGAGATAGCTAACGAGGTGTTGGGTGAATCAAGAGGCCGATCTGGCAACAATCGAGGGTGGTGAAACGAAGAAGTTAAACGAAAGGCTTCTTGAACGGACGGGGAGAAGGCTTTGTGCTGGAGATTTGGAGCATCCAGGGAGATGCAGCGATTACGGTTATTATAGGCTTATTAAGGTTGAGAAGGATAAGGGTGCTATTTGTAGGATGCGTAGGGGTAGAGCGACTGGGCCAGACAAGATTCCAATGGATTTTTGGAAAAGCACTGGCAAGGCAAGTATGGAGTGGCTGACAAAGTTGTTTAACACCATTCCCTGAAGCTTGGAGATGGAGTACGATGATTTCATATATAAGAACGAGAAGGACATTTAGAATTGCAACAACAATAGGTGTATCAAGTTGTTGAGTCAAATTATGAAGATTCGGGAAAGGGTGGTAAAGTTGAGGATGAGGAGGATCGTGACTATTTTCAAGAATCAATTCGGTTTCATGCCAGGTCGCTCGACTACCGAGGTGAAGTCATTCACCTGTTAAGGAAATTAGTGGAGCAGTATAGGGAGAAAAAGGACTTACACATGGTGTTAATCGATCTTGAGAAGCCATACGACAGTCCCCAAAAAGGTTGAGGTGCTTAAAAGCTAGAGGTGTGCTCGTGGCGTACATTAGGTCGATACAAGACATGTGAGACAAAATGAAGACTTGTGTAAGAACGGTGGGAGGAAATTCAGAGCAATTTTGATAGGATTGCACTAGGGATCGACTCCTTAGTCCGTTTTCATTCGCCTTGGTGATGGATGTACTGATGCAGCAAATTCAAGCAGAGGTGCCTTGGTGTATGTTCTTTGCTAATGATGCAGTTCTAATTGACGAGTCCCGAAGAGGAGTTAATAATTAGTTGGAGGTTTGGAGAAGAGACCCTAAAGTCTAAAGGATTTAGGTTGAGCAGGACCAAAACAAAGTACTTGGAGTGGAAGTTCGATGATCTGACGCATGAGACTGACGTGGTAGTAAAGCTGGATACCCAGGCCATTCGGCCATTCGAAAGAGAGACAGTTTCAAGTATCTTGGGTTTATGATACAGGGGAATGGAGAGATTGACAAGGATGGCACGCATCATATTAATGCAGGGTGGTTGAAATGAAGGCTCGCTTCGGGCGTCTGTGTAATAAGAAGCTGGTTCCTAAGCTTAAAGGCAAGTTCTACAGATTGGCAGTCCGACCGACTATGTTGTATGGAACAGAGTATCGGCCAATTAAGAACTCCCACGTCCAAAAATTGAATGTGGCAGAGATGATGATGTTAAGATGGATGTGTGGACTTACTAGGAGATATAGGGTTAGAAATGAGATTATTCGAGAGAAGCGGAAGTGGCTTTGGTGGAAGACAAGATGCGAAAAGTGAGGTTGAGATGGTTCACTCATGTGATGAAGAGGTGCATGGATATCCCAATTTGGAGGTGTGAGACGTTGGTTATGAATGGTTCCAAACAGAGTAGATGTAGGCCGAAAAAATATTGGAAGGGGTGGATTAGACATGACATGCAGCAGTTACGACTTACGGGGGACATGACCCTTAATAGAAAGGTGTGGAGGACGCGGATTAAGGTAGAGGATTAGTGGGTAGGAGTGTGTCCTTACTAGTAAGAAGGAGTGCTTTGTTTGTAGTTGGGCATGTAGTCGTAGTGTTATGTGTGTGTCTTATAGTTTCTTGTTCGTGGTGTCTTGGTGATGTTTGTGATTTCGGATAGATATAGTATTTACTCTGCGAGTGTCTTGTCTCCTTTATTATCTAGTGGTGTGTTATCCCATTCTGTTGTGTGTTTTTATATTTTTATGTTTGTTATACTGTTATTTGCTTTGAGCTGAGGGTCTATCAAAAATTACTTCATCTTAGGCAGTGCTATGGCCTGTGTACACTTTACCCTCCCCAAACCCCACTTTGTAGGAATACACTGGGTATGTTGTTGCTGTTATAAAGTAATAAGTTTCATTAGAAAAGGGCAAAAGCTTTCTCGTATGCACGAAGTATACCAAAAGTAATCTTATTTAATCAATTTATAACTTAAAGTAAATTGTGACTCAAATTAATTTGCAAATAAATTAATTCAAAACTAAAAAGTGGTAACTACAAACTCATTCTAGTGTTAACAGCTTTAAGTATATTTCAAACATTTTGAAAGAAACATGCATTTATCAACATTGTCTTTTCAAGGGGAGGTGCCGTGGTGTATGCTTTTTGCAGACGATATAGTTGTGATTGATGAGACTCGAGGGGGTGTGAATGATAAATTAGAGGTGTGGAGACAAACTCTTGAGTCTAAAGGGTTCAGGTTGAGCAGAAGCAAGACAGAGTATTTGGAATGCAAGTTTAATGACGTGAGGCTAGAGGATGAGGTGGTAGTGAAGCTGGAATCACAGGTGGTATGTAAGAGGGATAGTTTCAAGTATCTCGGGTGCGTGATCCAGGGTAACGGTGACATTGACGAGGATGTCTCGCACCGTATTGGGGCGGGATGGATGAAGTGGAAGCTCGCGTCGGGGGTGTTGTGTGATAAAGAAGGTGCCGCCCAAGCTTAAAGGCAAATTCTACAGGGTGGTAGTCCGTCCGGCCATGTTGTATAGAGCGGAGTGTTGGCCAGTTAAGAATTCCCACATCCAAAAAATGAAGGTGGCAGAGATGCGGATGTTGCACTGGATGTGTGGGCTGACTAGAGGGGATAGAGTTCGGAACGAGACTATCAGGGAGAAGGTTGGTGTGACTCCAGTGGAGTGCAAGATGCGGGAAGTCCGATTGAGCTGGTTCGGACACGTGAAGAGGAGGGGCATGGATGCCCCGGTTCGTAGGTGTAAGAGGCTAGCGTTGGATGGTTTTAGGCGGGGTAGGGGTAGGCCGAAGAAGTACTGGGGTGAGGTGATTAGGCGGGACATGGAGCAGTTACAGCTCACCGAGGACATGACCCTAGATAGGAAGGTCTGGAGGACGCGAATTAGGGCAGAGGACTAGGGCCAGTTTGGGTCGCTAGTGTAGGGAATTACTTGCTGGGGGTAGTATCCTGGTTATGATTCTGTGTTCCTTGTTTTAGTACGAATCTGGGTGCTTTCCTCTGTTTTCTGTTACTTATGGCTGCCGTATTTATGTTATGTAATCTTGTAACCTTGTTCGGTGTTTTACTTTATATTTGTGTGGTATCTTGTGTCTTGAGCCGGGGGTCTATCGGAAACAGCCTTTCTACTTCTTTAGAGGTAGAGGTATGGACTGCGTACATCTTACCCCCCAGACCCCACCAGGTGGGAATACACTAGGTTTGTTGTTGTTGTTGTTGCTGTCTTTTCAACTTCAGAACTCTATCCACGCACTTATGTTCTTATTCATAAGTTCAACTCCAACACTTAGAAGTGCTTTTTAGCATTTGATGAAGATTGTAACAAGAAATCATTTAGTGTTAATAACTTTAAGGATGTTTCAAACATTTTAACAGAACAAAGCGCTTTATCAACACCTTATTTTCAGTTTCAGCACTTCTATCCTAACATGTATGTGCTTATCCATAAATTCAGCTCCAACGCAAGTGCTTTTTAGCAGTTGATGTTTAAAAGCTACTTAAAATTCAGCTAATCCAGTGACTCTTAAATCTGTTTGTTCAGCCACAAACTGTATAAGAAATTCTAACTTAATAAATTGAAAGAAAGGTCTACAGGTAGGCACAGAGTTGATAAAATTGATTATTAAAGTTGTTTTCTGCAATTCTACTTTCCGGTTTCAACGCTAGGGGGCTGATTGGTCCAATGATTTACCTTTCTCCACACTTAAATACCATATATCTGGTCCACGGGTCATTAGAACCATTACGTGCACCACCACACGTACAACAATGTGTTACTTTTGTTTTGGCGGCAGAATTGATTATTAGTGTTGTCGTGATAACAAATATCAGAACACAGCAAAATATTGATCTAAAATGTTTGCTCAAGCTATTCTTGCACAAACCTAGTATACACAGCTCCTCATATGCAGCCCATAGCAATGGATCCAATAACAATGCCTGATTGAAATGCTGGATGGAACTCTTTCTTCTATCTGTACACCTGAAATAACTACCCAGTCCAATGAGTACCTTAAAGGAGTGCAATCCAGGCTATTTACAATAGAAGAGCATCATTATCGCATCTCTTCTTAAGCTCCAATAATGGTTGATTATTAAAAGGTTAAGGCTAAAAAAATAGAAAAATATATTCAACAACCTTAAGGAATAACTCAAGAGATATCAAAGACATAACACACACAAAAAAACTTTTGGCATAGTTCAAACATTTTTCTCATGTACAACGACCAAGTCCCAAACACTGAAATCTTCTTTTTTTGAAGTTAATAAATTTGGCAGAGTTCAAACATTTTATAATGCAGTGTCTATACCATTCTTTACAGTAAAAGGAAAAGATGATAGTTCATGCTTTTTTTTTGAGTTAATACATAAAAATGACCCTAAACTTGACACCAAATTATAACTTTAACCTTAAACTTTGATAGTGCACAAATAGGACCTTTAACTATTCAAAACTGCACAAATATGACCTCTCTCCAAGTCAGCCCTTTTAACGACGTGGCACCGTGTGATTGGATTACCTTTCCACATAGGCGCGAGTGAGACTCACGCATGGAGTTGCAAAATAATTGTTGTTGTTGTTGTTGTTGTTATTTATTTCTATAGTAGCAGCACCTAACTTTTTTTTTAATTTAAAAAAATTATTATTATTATTTTATTTATTTCTATAGCAGCAGCACCTAGCTTTTTTTTAATTAAAAAAAAGCAGCCACTAGCGGGGATCGAACCAGTACAGTAGGCTGAAGGAAGCGCCCAAGAAGAGCAAATAACACCACTGGGCTATCTAAGTGTCTTGTTTCATGTGGTTCAACATTAATATACATACATAAATATACATTTTCTATCTTATATATATACAACGTAATTTTTTCACCGAGGCAGTTTGGGTGAACCCCATGGCAACCACGTAGGTCCACCCCTCGTTAATTTAATAATGTTTTAATAACGTTAATTTAATAACATTTTAATTACGTTAATTTGATAACGTTAATTTAATATAATACTACTACTATCCTTAATAACATTAATTTAATAACGTTTTATTAAAACTATAATTTTATTATTAGTATAGTTTCATATTTAATTTAATATTTAAATAAATAATATTTAGATATATTATATAACTTAAATTCGTCCCCTGCTTTACAATATATATACATATCCGCTCGATTTTTTCATATGAGGCTGACCCGCCTAATTAATAAATCTTCAATATTGCTCTTTTTCCGCAATGACAAAAGAAATTAGATGCCATTTTCATCTTTGAGCCAAAAATAATGAAAAAATAATAGTGAAAAGTCATTTAAAGGTCATATTTGTGCAGTTTTGAATAGTTAAAGGTCATATTTGTGCACTGTCGAAGTTTAAGGTCATATTTATGTATTATGCCCTTAGATTTTAAGCTGGACGCGCCCAGTTTTGCGTGTCAAACACGCGTTTTGCCACGTAGGATTGGAGGTCATATTTGTGCAGTTTTGAATAGTTAAAGGTCATATTTGTGCACTGTCAAAGTTTAAGGTCAAAGTTATAATTTGGTGTCAAATTTAGGGTCATTTTCATGTATTAACTCTTTTTTCTTTGGAGAACTGGTACTGATGATAGCTCCAATCCCTATACATTCTTCTCCATCATATAGAATAGCAAATACAGGATAATGAGTTATATCAGTATGAAGTGTCTTTCATGTGTACTAAACATGATGACATAAACTAGAACAAAACCACAATTCATTGTCACAACGAAGTATTAGCTTCATATCATCCAGATAGATCAAATCAGTTTCAGAATGAATAAGCAAGCTAGATGGTAATCCTCCTCTTAAATAGAAACTATATAAGAATATGAACCTGTAAATAAGACCAAGAAGGTAGTGCCCAGCTGCACCATTTGGAACCTGCACAACAACCACTTATCTATAAATTAAAGAAGCAAGTAAATGGCTTACATAAATAAAATAACTGAAAACAACAATACTATAAAATCCACAAAATGGGTAGATATTTGGAACAATGGTTTATACAACTCTACCTCTGCAGCTGGCTCATGAGGTAGGCAAAGTGCCGTCTCAGCTTCAGTGAGAAGACCCATCTGAAAACATGATAGGGCAAACAAGTAGCGGGATTGAGCCATACTTGTCCCTTCATATAATAATTTTAAATGGGGTGATTATGAGCATAATATCAAGGACAAAGATATCAGAAATCCAACAATAATACTCAAATAACAATTTAGGGAGCAAAAAGAAGATATTGCTGCACAAAAATATAGTCATATTCATTGAATATGTGAAAAGAAAACATCACACATACCCTTCAGAACATGATATGCAGCATATGCCTGTTGGTTCTGCAGGTAGCATCCAGCTAAAAGCTGCATATTTGTCTGCAATCGACATAGATACACTAACTTGAGAGATTTCAACAAAAAGATGTTCCAAATGTCAACAATGCGCTTATTTAAGGACCAGCAGTAACTAAAATCATCCAACGGGGGAAACATTTTAAGGACTTGGAAGGACAATACTAGTTTAGTTAGAAACCAGCAACCTACTTGAAAAGCGTCCCACTGTTCTATTGAAACACCTACTAAGACAAAAAACAGTGCTTTCATTTTGATTAAAATACTAAAAAACACAAATATCTTTGCTATTTAATAAAGAGTGGTAAGCATATTGCCCATAGTTACCTCAACAATTATAAACACAATATTCTCAACCTAAGTAAACATTCAAGGAGCTAATTGTTTGATACCATTCCAAAAAGAAAATTTGAATCTGGTGTCATCCACAATAAAATAAAACGACTTGCAAGAAGACTGACAAAAAGCAAGTACCACATATTGGTAAGTCTTTTTATAATCAGGAATATTAAGAAAAATAAAGAAGGTTTGTTTTGATTTTATTCGAGTGGACCTGCTAAATCTTACTCTACTATGCTACAAATCTGCGTCAAACCCTTCTCGACGAACACTTCGAAAAGAGAAGATATCCCAAAAAGTGAAACCTAATCACAGCATTTCCAAGAACCACAAAATAAGAAATAAATATGTTTACAAAGACTAGTGAAGTAAAAACAAGATAAACAAGACAGAGAAAATCCCACCGCTTAGGTAACATCATTTCTCCATATCCTATGGTTTTTCTGAATCTCCTTAAACCTACTTGACTTGGGTTTCTGGCTTCAATTTAATTGGTTTTTCCAGCAATTTAATAGATGTTATCCCCTATTCTTGATTCATAGTGGGTAGTGAAAAAGTGTGGAGATACCTCAGAGGGGAACTCGGCACAGAGACGTTCACACATGAAAATGGCGTTGTGGTGCATAAAGTGCGCCAGGCTGTTTTGCACACACTCTATTAGTACACTTTCCATTGATATTTGGAGACTCCAATTCAAGCAGAGACAGCGATTCGTAAACCCCGGGAGGTTTTTCTACACATTAGAGAGAGGGGGGTCAGAAGATTGGAGTAATGGAGTACCAACTGCCGGAACGTTGAATCGAGTAGTCGAGTCTCAAGAGTAGCGTTGAATCGGAAGTCGGGAAACGTGTTCTCGCGTCGTGGAGTTGCCGTCGACGTAAGTAAATTGAAGGCATTCTCCTTGTAGTTTTTATTTGTAGAATATTGATAAAAGAATTAAATTTATTTAGTATACTACTTGTTATGTTTCATGTATTTGTCTTCCTTTTTTTTTTCAATTTCAAAAAAAAAATGTTTCTCTAGCTTTTTATTATTTTTTTAATTTAAATTTTTCAGGTGGCATGTTTTAAACCCACTAAGATATTTGGATTTAAGAATAGAAAATTTTAAAATCTTCTTCACTTTCTTAAATTTTATGTCAAAATAAAATCAGATAAATAAATTAAAATATTGAGAGTATTATCTCCATTAGTTAAATATATGAATGATCACTCAACAAAATTTTTCGATACGAATTGAATTTAATCGAACTTCAATATATATAATGAACACCGAATGTAGAACAAAAAAAATTTGACCACCAAAGTCACTCTTTGTTTAGTTAGTTTTCATTGTTATTTTAACTTGAAAAACAATGTTTGATGTCTATTTAATGATGTGGTAGCTCTAATTTTTTAAAAAAATAAAATAAAATCAGTATTAATATTTAAATTTATTTATGACCCACTCATTCTAAATTCGATTCGATTCAATTCTAACCCAACCTTCTTAAAATAATTTTAGAAAATTATATGTCATAAATCTAAATATGGGTGGCTTTAGATAGTTGACCTCAATAAGAAATGTGTTTAAAGAATAATTTTTCTTACTTTTTAGGTATAGTACAAGTATCATTTTGCCCCTTTGCATCTCAAATATATTTTTAAATTTTTCATATTCATTTGTCTCTCAAATTTTATTTTTAATTTTTTAATTTTTTAATTTTTTATTTTTCTTTAATTTTATTATTCTATTTTTTATTATTTTTATCTTTTTATTTTTTTCTTTAATTTTATTTTCATGTTTTAATTCATTTATCTCAACTTTTATTTTTTTCTCTTTTTTCTTTATATCAAACATTATCTATTTATTCATTTTTTTCTTTTTTTAATTCATTTGTCTTAACCTTTATTTTTTGTTTTTATCAGTTCTCTTTTTTTTCCTTCATTTTTCTCAAACTTTATTTTAATTTTTTACTCTCATTTTTATTTTTCTCAATTTTTTAAATTCTTCGCTTTTTGCTTAATCTTTATTTTTTTCTTGCCTTTTTTGCTCAATTTCTTTATTTTATTTCTCTATTTTGTTTGATCATTTTTTTCTTTTTTTAGTTCTCTTTTTTCCTCATTTTTCTCAAACTTTATTTTTATTTTTTTCTCTCATTTTTATTTTTCTTAATTTTTTAATTATTCATTTTTTTCTTAATATTTTTTTTATTGCCTTTTATTTCTCAATCTCTTTTTATTATTTTTCTATTTTGTTTATTTTTTTATTTTTTCTCAACTTCTATTATATTTTGCTAATAAATAAAAAAATAGATAATACGTTAAGGGATCTTATTTTTTTGACATCAAAGCAAATTTAAGGGCATGAATTATTGTTAGGAAGTTCTTTGAAAATTCTTGAGATAAGTCGTGCTTCTAAGGCGAGAGTTGTAGAATATCTCATAAATAAAGACATAACGTGATAGTGTCAACTCTTGCTCGTGGGGCATAATTTATTATTTAAAAGTCCTTGAGCTAAATCTTGCCTCTAAGACAATAGTGGTAGAATATCTCATAAATGAAAACATAACGTGGTAAAGTTAACTTTAGTCCATGGGGCATACCCCGCAAAATCTTGCGGTTAAATTCAGCTCATTTAGCTCCTTGAAGCTCGATAAAAGATCCAACACTTAGAAAATTTTGATAAGTCTTCAACACTTAGTCTCATTTTAAACCTCCGAACTTCGGGGAATTATTTGTCGACCTTTCCGACATCCGTTTTACGATTTTCAAATTTCGTTGCGATGGGGCAAGGCAAGAGTACATTCCAGGTGAGTTTCAAAATTTTTGAAATCCGTTTAGGGCTTGTTTGGATTTCGAACTAGTAGCCAAAGGCTATGAAGGAGTGCCACCCATGGTATAGCCGTTGTGGGCAATTCAACACCAAAGGCGCCGCCCAAGTTCCACAAGGCGCTGCCCAGGTACAAAAGGCTCTACCAAAGGCGCCGCCCTTTGTGTAGCCTTTGTACCCAGTTTTTCAACATTACACTTACGTGTCTTAAGGGAAATTTGGTCAATTTTCCCACCCTATATAAGCCTAATAACACGAGATTTGGCCATAATTCAGCAACTTATACTCAATTTCTCTCAAAAACTCTCAAGAACAAGCCCTAGGGTTTTCATAGGAGGTTCAATTCCAAGGGAATTCACCGTCAAATTTCAAGAATCTTTTCGTCAATCTTCGTAGAATCACAAACTAAGGTATGCATAGTGTTTATTCATGGATTCCTTTCATCCATGAAGCCCAAGAACCCTCTTTTAAATTCTATATCATGATATTTATGTGGTGAATGGGTTATGTTCATGTTATTGATATTGAATGATTCCCAAGTTGGAATCTTTATGTATTTTTATGAATCTATGATATCATATGAGTTAGAAACATGTAAATTTGGTTGTTCATGATGAATAATTTGTTGTACACCTATGCCTAAGTTGTGCATGTAAGGTGTTTGATAAAATTCCTAAAAGACTAGAAATCATGCATTATAGTAACATTGTGACCTAAATGACAAATGTATGTTACACCTTAATCAAAATAATGACTTCTATGATATTGTTATGCATTATGATTTTTGATGGAATGTTCATGAAACTAGATTGATGGGCTTATGGCATGTTGTTATATGCATTCCCTTCCATGTATAAGACTTTGAAAACCATGTGTAGCATAAAATCGCCCAACTTATGCTATTATGAATTATGAATATTGGTCCAAGTATTCAAGAAGAGTCAAGTGATGTTGTGTCAATTTCCTTCTTTCGATTCTTGGGGGTACTTGTACCCAAAAAGTATAGTTGTATTCCTAGATCCAGTGTCATGTTTTCACGATATCCTCAGTCAAGCCATGATCCATAGAACTCAGTCAGTCATGTGACTCAGGAAAGCTCAGCAACCCAGAAATCTCAGAAATCCAGTAGTTCAGTAATCCCAATGAACTCAGTACTCAGTAATCTCATAAACTTTAGTATTCTCAGTAATCTCAGTAACTTTAATACTCTCAATCAGTCCTCAGATCTCAGAAGTATTCCGTTGATCAACAGAACTCAGTAAACCCAGTTCAGCTCAGCTAAACCATACCATTAGTATCAGCTCAGTCCAGTAAATTAGTTTATTGTCTATTCAGCTGGGAGTAGGATTCAGCACCGAGTGAACCCAGGGATGAGGATACACATTGTCAGCCAGTAGAGGGTGCGATCCTTAGTAGCAATCCCTGCATTCCAGAACTACGTAGCCAGCGTAAGTAGAGATGCACCCTATACGTTTAGGGAATTATACATCTCATTTGAGTTTCCTATCAGAAGGGGTTGACGAAAGAACTCCCTGTCAGTGAGGGTATACTCACAACTTGTCTTTACCCGTGGCACGGTATTGACACCCTTCCAGCTTGGGTTATTGGTTGGACCCCACCAGTTCAGTTCCAGGGTATGTCGGTTATATGATTACCTCCCACAGTCTCAGTTTCAATCTCAGTCTCAGCTCATTAATAGAGATTAGATTGTTTATCAGAATATAGACTGTCAGATACAGTCAACTCAGATATAGTATGGAACTCAATTAGTTCTATCAGATTTAGGACTATCAGATATAGTCACTTATGTTATTAGTTATATCGGTTTTTAGACCTTATGTTATCAGTATTCAGCTTCAGGACTGTCAAATACAGTCAACCAGGCCAAGTTTTCATAATCAAAACTGTCAGAAATAGTCATTCATGTATCAGTATTATAGTTTTAGTCCTGCAGTACTCAGCAATATAGTATTAGTTCCTCACTTATCAGTGATTCAGATATCAGGATTAGTAAACTTAGTTATTCAGTATCCCAGTATTCGTAATCCCAGACGTCAGGGTATCCATGTTATCAGTAGACTCAGTAGTCAGAACCTAGTATTCAGCCCCATCACGATCTCAATTTCAGTTACGTATTCATGCATATATTCTCACATTCATATCATTCAATCAGTTAGTATTGTTCATGCATATGAATCATTTGCATTCAGCCTACCTCACTTACACACCAGTACATTCCAACGTACTGACGCATTTGCGCTATGGTGTTTTATTTTATGCCATAGGTTTAGGAGCACGAGATCCAGAGCATCAGTAACATTTCAGATTTCAGCAGACAGAGTTAGCAGTGAGTCCTCATCATTTGAGGATGATATTATTTGATTATGTCACTCTTTCAGTACTTATCTATTTTAGTAGATGGAGTTAGTTGGGGACATGTCCCATCAACTCCTTATTCAGATAGTTTAGAGGCTTTTAGATTATAGCATGTCAGACAGTTACTTCAAATTTGTTTTGGTAGTAATTGTACTATTTTTCAGACATTATTTTATCAAATATTTTATTCAGTTTTAAACCTTATGGGCTTACAGCTTCTATTCCGCATTTTACAGTATATGTATACATATATACCATATATTATGCAGTGTATAGGTACAGATATCAGTCATGGGTTAGCTTGTGGTCCTTCGGGGTCATGAGCATCATGTAGCATTCTGAGTACCAGATTCGGGGTGTTACACATAATTTGTACTTTGAAAGTCCTTGAGCTAAGTCTTGCTTATAAGGCAACAGTTGTAAAATATCTCATAAATAAAAACATAATGTGGTAGAGTCAACTCTTGTTCGTGGGGCATAATTTGTAGTTTGAAGGTCCTTAGGTTAATTAAGTCTTGCCTCTAAGGCAATAGTTGTGGAATATTTTATAAATAAAAACATAACGTGGTAGAGTCAACTCTTGCCCGTGGGGCATAATTTATAGTTTGAAAGTCTTCGAGCTAAGTCTTGCCTCTAAGGCAATAGTTGTAGAACATCTCATAAATGAGAACATAACATGGTAGAGTCAACTCTTGCCCGTGGGGCATAATTTGTTGTTTGAAAGTCCTTGAGCTAAGTTTTGCCTCTAAGGACATCTCATAAATGAAAACATAACGTGGTAGAGTCAACCCTTGCCCGTGGGGTATATTTATTATTTGAAAGTCCCTGAGCTAAGTCTTGCCTCTAAGGTAAGAATTATAAAATATCTCATAAATCAAAATACAATGTAATAGTGTCAACTCTTGCCCATGAAACATAACTTTTTGTTTGAAAGTCATAAGTCTTGTCTCTACAATGTGGTAGTGTCAACTCTTGCCAATGAAACATAGCTTGTTGTTTAAAAGTCATAAATCTTGTTTTTATAATGTGATAGTGTCAACTCTTGCTCATTAGATGTAACTTGAATGGAAGAAATCAATGAAAAAAACAAAAACAATAAAAATTGTGAAAAAAAATAAAATGAAGAAAACTATTTAAAAAATAAAAATCAAAGAAAATGTAGAAGTTGAGAGACAATGAGAAAAAAAATAAAGGTTGATAAAAATAAAAAAATATTAAATAAAAGTAAAGGTCGAGAATTTTTTTTTTCAAATAAAAAATAAAAATCAAAGAAAAATAAAATAAAATTCTAAAAGTAAATGTTGAGAGGTGTTAAGATAAAAATAAGGGTTGAGAATTATTTTTTTTTTAAAAAAAAGAGGATAGAAAAATAAAAAATCAAAGTAAAAGAAAAAAGAAAAAAAAGAAGTTGAGAGGAAAAAAGGAAAAAAGCAAGGGCTGAGAAAAATCAAAAATAAAAAGATTAAAGAAAAACAAAAATTAAAGTAAAATTAAAAAGAGAAAAAAAATAAAAGTTGAAAGATATAAATATGGAGTTGTTATCCATTATGAGGATCATTTATGTAATTTATTCCATTAGTCAGGGGTAATTTCGTCCTAAAAATATTAGTTAAGAGGTAAAGGCTATTTTAAGAAAATTTTTTTATTTGGGGCTAAAATTTGAAAGTCATCCCAAATTAGGTCTATTCCTGAAAATTACCGATTTTAAATTAGTTTATACCTAGCCCAAAAAAGTTTCGACCGGTTGGGCGGGTTAAGTCTTAACAGGTTTATTTGACAGTCCTACATGTTAAAGTCGCATTAACAAGCAAACATTAAAGTGTTGATGAAGTAAAACCCTAAAATGTACATAAAAGAGTTAGAGAGAGAAAGAAATAAGATGAATCAATGTTTTTTGAATATGAAATGTTCAACCAATCTTACAAAAATATATGTTCCTATACATGTACATATTAAGCTAAGGGAGAAAAAATGTAAATAAACATCTTTATAGAAAAGTTTTGGTGAAATGTGTTTGGTCCTATCTCCTTGAGTCCTCCCTTAAGTTGTGTTGTGCATGCTACATTATCCTCATAAAAAAAATCATGGGTACTTTGTCACATTTCAAATCACATTTTTTGCGAATAAGATGTATCGTGGACCTCAACCACATACACTCATGACTTGCTTCTTGAATAGCTATTATCTCAGCATGGTTCAATGAAGTGGCTATGATAGACTGTTTTGTATATCTCCAAGATATGGCAATACCCTCACATATGAACACATAGCTTATTTAAGATGGTGTTTTATACGGTTAAGATAAGTACCTAGCATCAGCATAACCAACAAGATCGGAACTATAATCTTTAGAATAAAATAAGCTCGTATGTTCTGATGTCTTCTAGTAGGAGCAAAACCATACCTTACTAACAAATTGATCGAAAAGACTATGAGATAATGTTCACTTAAGGGAAAAATATAAATAAATATTTTTAGATAGTTTAATGCAAGATATAGCAAAACATTAAATATTGCAACTTATAGCAAATTTTTGGTATAAAAAATAAAATTTTAATAAAAAGGTAAAATACAAATCACATATAAGGAAAAAACGATTTAATACCCATAAAAAAAATGATAGTTATTATCAGGATATCAATCATTCTTTTTTCTTTTCTCTCTGAAAAGATTTTATTTTCTTTAACCATATCTTTTTTCTCCTTCTTCATCAATCATACGGTTTTTTTTTCAATTCTTCATTATCAAGCATATCATTTTTCTTCTTCATCACAATTTTTTTTTAAATTGATTCATCCTAATTGTCTTCTTCTTCTTCTATTTATTTATTTATTCATATGTAGGTTATTTGGTTGTTTGAAGAGGTTTTAGATCCACTTTGTCAAAGCTAATTGCAACAATGGTGATTTTCCACAGAGTACTTAGTTCGTTAGGCGTTGAGGGTTGTGACTATGGATGTAATAGTGTGGTGTTGAATTCATTGCTGATTAAAGAAATTTACATTCAAGTAAAGAAATTCGGAAGATAGAAGATCTATATTCAAATAATTGTTTTGGTGTCCAAAGCAATAATCATTCGAATATAGAAGATCGATAAATTTAGACATTGAACATGATATGATTAGTTGTTTTTGTTTTTCTATATACACATTGATTTCATTGTATGAAAGATGTATATAACTTATTATTGTATGGAAAAAAAGGAATATAAATTAATGTCTCATATGATTTGATTAGTTGTTTGGAATTGCATGACAAGAGTATATAAAAAGGTATATAAATTGATGTCTCATATGACGTGATTAATTTTTTGTATTATATGAAAAAAATATATGAGTATAGAAAAATATATAAATTGATGTCCCACATGATATGATTAGTTGTTTCGTATCATATAAAAAGAGCATACGAAAAATAAATATAATTTTTATTTTATATGATGTAATTGGTTGTTTTGTATTGCTTTAAGAAAATATATAAATTGGTATAAAATTGTAGCACTGTATGAATTCAATATGCAATATGCTATTTTATATATTGGGTAAAATATTTTACTTTTCAAATATTGAGTTTGTATTGAGGAAACTACATACTGCAAACAATTTTACAAAATAGCATTACATTGCCGAGACATTGATACACCAATTTCAGGGATAACTAAAAAAAAGCAACTTTGTTATGTCTAATAACTCAACTTAAAACCACATGTAATTTGTGTATACATATATCTCTACACTCGTTTCATGATTTGTTCGATACAAATTCAGATTAAAAAATCCACAAATAAAAATCACTCCATCCACAAAATCTTATTGATATTCACTTGAATGTATATTCTCATAGAAGATGAGAGATGGAGTAAAAAGAGGTGAGAATAAATATGATTATTAAGGTACATATAGGATAATTTTCACTAACTACAAACATGATAATTAAGGTAAGATGAAAAGATAAACACAAATAGAATTTTGCTCAATAGCAAAGGAAAGAATATAATTAATTTATCAAAATTTACTCTCCTAATAACTACAAACACAATAATTAAGACAAGCCATTTACTCTCTACATCACATTGTCACACCCTTTTTTTTTTCAAAAAGATTGATTTTAAGATTGAAAGAGTTTTATTATTAAGTGACAAAAGAAAATAATTTATTTTGAAAAGGATTTTTAACAATCAAAACTCAGAGTCATCACTTGGCATACATCAGATGTGCTAAGTCACTTTTGGAAATCCTTTTTCAAAATATTTTTTTTAACTATTTCAAAACTGATCCGCGAACAGAGATTTCGATTAAGGAATTCTATTGACCGAGGGGAAGGTGTTAGGCACCCCTCGATCCCGTGGTTCGACCACGATCGCTCTATGAACTATATCGGTTAGTGTGACACTATGAAATGTATAAACCAATAAAACACAAAAAAAAAGAAAACAAACAATCAAACAATTCAAAACTCAAAAAAAGTATCCAGTTCAATTTATTACAAATCGAAATAAAAATGCTGAAATTAAAACCTAACTATTCTAACTATCTTACGCTATGCTTTACCCGATGCCTCAGGCCTTGATCACGATCGGTCTTCCAAGTACAAAGTATTGCAGGCATTCTCCGGTGATGAATACAATTTTTCTTGAGGCATTTCTCGACCAAATAAGTAGAAAAAATTTAGATGCGATGAAATAAAGGTCATTCAACACATTCAAACGTTCAACAATCCATTATCCCTAAGTTTTGCCTACCCGACCCAAGATTTGCCTATCTATTTTTGGCCTAACACATGATACTATCGAGTTCAACAAAATTAGCATCATTTTCAAATCAAACAATGATCAATGAATCAAAATAATTAATATTCACATTTTTATCGATTTTTTCAATTCCCGCCCCTAGTTTCTTTTTTAACAACAAATTTTGCACATGAAAAACGGCTATCCCCCAATATTAAAATCAATGTTGTACCATAATCAATCATTCAATGTCAAACATCCACAAAGAAACACCCAATCATAATTATTAAACAACCATAACATCAATCCAACAAATCAAGATAAAAATGAAGAGAAAGAGGTAAAAGAATTGGACCTTCGATAGCTTTCAAAATTGATGTATTATCCCGATTAAACACGATGGAATCCGCGTCCGAAACCTCGAATCAAGCCTCAATATGAACCCCAAATCAAAAAAATCCCAACCAACGGAGAAACTTCAAAACAAAACCCAAATCACAAATTTCAAAATGAGGCTTAAATGGTCGAACTCGAATTCCCCTGTTTTACCTCAAACCCAATGACTCTCTACATTTATGGTATTTTACGGTGGCAGTTGTTGTCCGGAGCTGTTGTGTATCCACTGGGCTATTTTTTGGTGGATTTTGATAGAAATTAATTTATTTTGGGGTGAGTTTGAGCTGGACTCACTGTTTTTATTTTGCCGCAGCTCTGGCGAGCTCGGGCAGTGATGGGAAACGGCGAACAACTCAAATTTTGAGCGTCAATACCATTTTTCGATGAGAATTTGTTGAAACAATCATCCCCATCATTTCTTTCTTCTCTCTCACTCAAAGCTCTCTGGTTTTCTCTGGATTTCTCTATCACCTCACCGTGTTCTTTTCTCTTTTCTAATTTTGTGTGTATGCATCGTTGTATGTGTGTAGTTGTGTGTGCATGATGTGTGTATATGTGTATTGTGAATGTGTGCGTATGTGACTTTTGTGAATGTGTGGCGAGAGTTATTTTTTATTGTGTGTTCTCTTTTCTCTACATGAGAGTATGTAGTGTGTAAATTGCCTTTTTTTCCTTAATAATAAAGATAGATCCATGTGTATATTGTTGTCTATTCTATGGAAAAGAGAGGTAAGTGGAAGAGTGTGTCAATGGGATTGTTTGGTGTAGTGGTTATGATTAGGTGGGGTGGTGGATAGGTGGGGTAGTGAAGGGCATGTGGATTAGATAGTTAAATTATTAAAAATTTATTATTTTTAATCTTTTTGTAGAAAAATATTAAAATAGGGTGGGCGTATGATAAGGTGGGGTAAATGGGTGAAATTAACTTTTGGGAGGAACAAAATTATGTATCTACATTATGCCCCTCTTTGGATGTAAATACAAAGTATTTTCAGACAAAGAAGTAGACAACGAGATAAAAATTTTGACCTGACCATTATTCAAAAGGAACGAACAAAAGGACGAAGTGAAATCGAGTATCGATTATAGATGTCCTACCGATTCTAAGTTATGTAGAAGTCAAGTCACATATAGTTTCAGGTTGAAAAGAAAAGACTATACCGAGTTGGAGAGTCGAGTGAGGTCCTGTCGAGGTTTCGGTCCGCGACTCTATCATTACATAAAAATAAAATTACAAGTTAAAAAGATAACTGACATTACAAAAGTCCTATCTATGCAACTTCTCTTGACTCTGGACTTGAGTGTTTAATGCTTTCAAAAGTGATAAATAGTCTAATCTGCCTTGAGTTGAACTTGAAAATAGATTCTTTCTCTATACAAAATTTGGTGTTGGAGATGAACTCAAAAACTAACCATGCTCTATAGGTGGTACTTCTAAATTTGAACCAGAATTTGAAAATCTTCGCCCTATTCTCCAGGTGGGCTCTTGACTAACAATCTTTCACCTGTCGCTTGGCTTTTAATTTTTTTATCTTGTTGTTTGACTTTAAATTTCTTCATCCTGTTCTTCAGGTGCGCTCCTATCTTTTATTTTTTTATTCACCCTATTCACCAGGAGGGCTCCTGACTTTTCTTTTTTTCCACCCTATCTCCAAGTAGGCTCCTAACGTACAATTTCATCACCCGATTCTCCGAACGGGCTCCTGACTTTTAATTTTTCTACTCTATTCTCCAGGCAGGCTCCTGACTTTTAATTTCTTCACCCTATTCTCTAGAAGCGGGCTTCTGACTTTCAATTTCATTACCCTATTCTCCAGGCGCGCTCCTAACATTCAATTTCATCACTCTATTCTCTAGGCGGGCTCCTGGCTTTCAATTTCATCACCTTATTCTCCAGGCGGGCTCCTGACATTCAATTTCTTCACCCTACTCTCCAGATGGGCTCTTGACTTTCAATTTCATCATCCTATCTTCCAGGCGAGCTCCTAAATTTGTATTACATCACCCTATTCTTCAGGCGGCCTCCTAAATTTGTATTTCTTCGCCCTGTTCTCTAGGCGGGCTCCTGAATTTTAATTTCTTCACCCTATTCTCCGAGCAGACTCCTGACTTTCAATTTTATCACCCTATTCTCCAGGTGGACTCCTCACTTTTAATTTCTTCACCCTATTCTCCAAATGGGATTCCGACTTGCAATTTCATAATCCTATTCTCCAGGCAGACTCCTGACTATTAATTTCTTTACCTTATTCTCCAGGTGGACTCCTGACTTTCAGTTTCATCACCCTATTCTATAGGTGGGCTCCTGACTTTCAATTTCATCACCTTATTCTTCAGGTGAACTCCTGATGTTCAATTTCTTCATCCTATTCTACAGACGGACTCTCAACTTTTAATTTCTTCACCCTATTCTCCAGCGGGCTCCAGACTTTCAATTTTATCACCCTATTCTCCAGGTGTCTCCTGACTTTAAATTTCATCACCCTATTCTCTATGCGAGCTTCTGACTTTCAATTTCTTCACCTTATTCTCCAAGCGGACACCCGACTTTCAATTTCTTCACCCTGTTCTCCAAGCAGTCTCTTGACTTTCAATTTCACCACCTATTCTCCAGGCAGGCTCCTGAATTTGTATTTTACTACCCTATTCATCGGGTGGGCTCCTAACTTTTAATTTTATCACTCTATTCTTAAGGCAGGCTCCTGACCTTCAATTTCATCACCCTATTCTCCAGGAGGGCTCCTGACTTTCAATTTCTTCACCCTATTCTCCAGGTGGGCTCCTGATTTTTAGTTTCTTCACCTTATTCTCCAGTCGGACTCCTTATCTTTAATTTCATCATCTTGTTTTTCAGGCGGGCTCCTGAATTTGTATTTCATCATCCTATTCTCCAGCGGGCCCCTGAATTTATATTTCATCACTCTATTCTCCAAGAGGGCTCCTGAATTTTAATTTTTTCTCCCTATTCTCCAAGCGGGCTCCTGACTTTCAATTTCATCACCTTATTTTCTAGGAGGGCTCCTGACTTTTAATTCCTTCACCTTATTCTTTGAGCGGGCTCCTATCTTTCAATTTCTTCACCATATTCTCTAGACGGGCTCCTGACTTTTAATTTCATTACCCTATTTTCAGGCGGGCTCCTAACTTTCAATTTCATTACCCTATTCTCCAGGCGAGCTCCTGACATTCAATTTCTTTACCTTATTCTCCAGGCAGACTCCTGACTTTCAATTTTATCACCCTGTTCTCCAGGCGGGCTCCTAAATTTATATTTCATCACCCTATTTTCTAGGCGGGCTCCTAAATTTGTATTTCATCACCCTGTTCTCCAGGAGGACTCCTAAATTTAAATTTCTTCACCCTATTCTCCAGCCAGGCTCCTGACTTTTAATTTCATCACCCTGTTCTCCAAGCGGGCTTCTAAATTTGTATTTCATCACCCTATTCTTCAGGTGGGCTCCTGACTTACAGTTTCATCACTCTATTTTCCAGGCAGGCTTCTGAAATCAAAATCAAAACTAGAACAAAAATTATCCCAAACAAGATTATGATAAAGAAAGATTATATTTTTCTAAGATAAAGTCCCATATTCTAGGACGGTCCTGAACAAAACTAAAGTTTTATTTTTCAAGAGGGTCCTGACATATAAAGTAAAATCCCATTTTTCAGGAGGGTCTTGAATAGAAAGTAAAGTCCCATTTTCCAGAAGGGTCCTGAACAGAAAGTAAAGTTCCATTTTCTAGGAGGGTCCTGAACAGAAAGTAAATTTCCATTTTCCAGGAGGGTCTTGAACAAAAAGTAAAGTCCCATTTTCCAGACTCCCAAGTCCCATTTTTCAGGGGGGTACTGAACATAATATAAAGTCCATTTTTCAGGAGGGTGTTGAATAGAAAGTAAAGTCCCATTTCCAGGAGGGTCCTGAATAGAAAGTAAAGTCTCATTTTTTAGGAGGGTACTAAATAGAAAGTAAAGTTCCATTTTCCAGGAGGCTCCTGCACAAAAAGTAAATTCTTATTTTCTTTCTCATTTTCCTGGATGGTACTGAACAGAAAGTAAAGTCTCATTTTTCAGGAGGGTCTTGAAGTGAAGTTTCAAATAACAAGAATTAAATTTTCTTTTTTCCCTAGTGTATCATCAAAATTTTTTTTGGCGGGTGTCAAACTCAATCACATTTACTTGTAACAATGCATAATGCAAAGATGAATCAAGATTCTGATCAATATATTCACCTCTTGAGCATAAAATTACATGATCAGGACCAACAAGTTCGTCCCTTAAGATTAAAGTGAGAAATTCTAACTAAAAAATGTATCTTTGGGATTAAAACTCAAATTAGAAAGTGCACCTCCTAGCCATGAGACATGAATGACCCAAATCAGAGTGTGTCTCTTACGGGTACAAGAGGATAAGTTTTGCCATAATTGTGATTAACAAACTTGTACAACAACACCGCCTCTTGCATTTGCAGAAATGAGGAATTGCATCTTTGGATATTTGCGCTTTGTAGCCTTTGATTTGATAGTAGCAAGTGTTCCTATTTCATACAAAGAAAACCTATGAGTTTAAAATATGGTGGTTGGCTTGTGGCTTTGGCTTTTGAGGCAATTTGTCTTGCACTTGTCTCATTTAATTTTACTTCCAACTAATGGAATATGTCATTGACTTGTTACACCATTAACTCAGGCTCAGATTATTAAAAGTGACTTTGAGAAAAACACAGTATCTCCCTTTTGCTAAGTCTTTCAGATGAATCTTTGGAACCTGGGTATTTCCCTAATTCCCCAAACTCGTTTCTGACAAAACCTCTTGTTTGACTTGTTTTGGATTAAAATTATGCTTCTTTCATGTGCTAGCCTTTTGTCTTGATTTTGCAAATGAAGAAGTCTGTAGCAAATTTTGAAATCTTTTCTCACTTGTTTCGACATGGACTTGACTTAAGGACACGAGAAAAATGACACTGATTTTTTATCTGAATAACTGGCTCAAGAAAACAAACATGAAGATATAGAGAAGAAAAAAAAGACAATGAATATCCCCATTTGAAACAAAGAACAGAAAAACTTATCTGAAAATGACAATCAATTCTAATGATTATGCCAAGCATTTTTAGATTAAGCTGCCTGAACTTTTCTTCCAAACTTTCACCAATTGTTATTGAGTTAATGACCCTGAAACTGAGTTACTTCTTTGGGCTAATTGTATTCAGAGACCTCATTCGGTTGGTGACGCCTTGAAGAAATTTTTGCAAATAAACCTCTCGCATTTTTCTTTCTCTCAGCTCATCATTTCCTTATGGTGTTCGTAAGGATTTTCACCAATGAGATCCTCTTATTTTTATTTCTCTCAATCTCAATACCTGTGAGACTTTTCGTTAATGAAACTCTCATTTTCATTTCTCTCAGCTTACCATCGTCTTGTGGTGTCCATGAGGATTTTTACCAATATGACTCTATGAGACTTTCTCATTTTCATTTCTCCCAACTCACAATCATCTTACGGTGCCCGTAAGGGTTTTCACCAATAAGACTTCCTCATTTTTATCTCTCTCAACTTACTATCTTCTTACAATGCCTGTAAGGATTTTCACCGATATGAATCTCTCATTTTTATTTTTCTCTTAATTTCTTATGCTAAAGAAGACAAGTATTTCCCAAAATGCATCATTATATTTCACTGTATGCTTAGCCTTAACATTCTCAAATATTGATCTGAGAGTCTTTCTTTGATTGTAACTTGGCTTTTGGATAGGGTTAGAAAGAAAGGATGGCATGAGGCCCAAACAACACTTGAAATGGGGTAGGACTTACAACTTTTGGAATCAACTCAAAAAATAAAGATTAACTCATGCCCCAGTTTCTTTTGACCGGGTAATTCTAAATTGTTTATTTGGTTGGACCAAACCCAGAGTAGGGCTACCTATGTATCTCACACCCGAGAGAGGAGAATCAGGTCAAATATAGTTTCGGCTACTTGTTCCTTTGCTTAATTTTGATTTCCTCTCTTTTTGTTTCTCTTTGGGACCTTTTCTGACTCTATTTATCTTAACACTTTTCTCATTTTTTTCTCTTTTTGACACACTTTTTATCTTTTTATTTTCTTTTTTTTTTGAAACTTTTCTGACTCGTGACTCTATCATTTTGCTCGACACTATTCTTTTTGAACTTTGTTGACTTTATCTTGATTCCAAAAGAGGGTATGAAATAAAATAGAACTAACGATATGGGTGCCAAGAGCTCAAGGCCATTCACAACTCTAAGTCTTGGATTATTGTTATCTTGAAGAAAATCATCACAAAAAAGAGTCAAAAGTAAAAAAATCATAAAAAAAATATTGAGTCACGTTTTGTCACTTAGGCCAAAATATAGATCTTAAATCTTCTTAGTTTTTGTGTGTTTTGTTATTTCTAGTGCTAGATCCTTGTTCCTTACCACTAATAGAGTCTAGATCTAAGATTTGAGCTAAATTCGCGTTGTTTTGAACCATCCACCATTGTTAAGCTTGTGTTTGAAGATATTTAAGGGTGGATCTCATTTTGGATTGTGTGGTTGTGATGTTTTAGGTTAATATTGTGATATTTGTGTTTGGTTTGGCAAAGTGACCTTAGATCTCCAAGAAAAATCAAATTTTGAGTTCGTTTGCTTGAAGGTCAACTTTGGTCAAACCTTGAATGTTCTTGGTGTTCTTCAAGATCTTCATATCTTGTTGAAGAAGAATATTCCAAAGTGGTTGTTTGATCTCTAAAAAGAAAGAAAGAGAATGCAGAAGTTGGTTGAACAAAGAATATTCCAAGCATATATTAAGTCATCCAAAGAAGAAAGCAAAGGGAAGATTCAAGTATAATTGAAAGTACAAGGGCGGGACAATCTCAAATTCAAACTCATTTGAGCTAGAAAAAGGCTCCATACCTAGTATTTTCTTCCACAAAATTGAATTTCTGCCTCTCTTGAGTGAAGATTGACAAAAATTCAAGGTTCAAGAACAAAAAGATTTCAAAATTCTCAACCAACCGCAAGCTCCACGCCATCACTCTTGTACAATCGAATTTTTAGCTCAAATTTTGATTTCTTAGTTTCTAATCCTTATTTCTTAGTTGCATTTTGTTGATTCTAGTACTAATTTACAAACTAGTAATTGTCTATTAGGTTGTGAATTAGTTTTGAGTCATTTTCTTTCGTGTTTAAGTTCTTTGTATGCTTTTCTCTTTTTGTGATTCGTTGTAGCTTGTTGGTTCAAGTCCGATCAAGGTTTAATTGAGTCGTTTTAAATAAAAATATATCCCAGACAAAAGTATACTCATTCCTCAATTGCTCACGGATTACAAGCCGACTTCCAATACTTGTGAAGCTAAGTGTGAGGTAAACAATAGAGTAAGAGTGTGGTGTGGATATTTTGAACTAACATTGTTTGTTGTTTTGTAGGTGTTTCCTTAGGTACCTTGGCAACGGAAGGAACCACTTCTCAAACCGTAGACAATAATACTCTTGATACTTTCAAGGCTTCTCTTGAAGCTATCGATAGAACTCTTGAGAGTTTGGGGTCAAATATTGGATCAATGAAAGGGGATATGGCATCAATGAAGGGGGATATGCCAACATTGAGTGGTAGGATGGATCATGTTGAGAGTCAAAGGAACTTCCGACCCTCTACTTCTCTACACTACAATGTGTCTTTGAGTGGACAATCCCAAAACAACTCTACTACCATCACACCCAAGACCCTCTATTAAATGATCTATCCACCAAGACCTCCACAAAACCAAGTCCAAACTCCACAAGCCCGAGACCTTAATAGACCTTTATATCCCCAACTAAACCAAGTCCAACAAGAAGGACTTGGAAATCAAATTCCACCACAAAATCTGAACTACCCAATCCAAACTCTACTTGACCAAAGGATATACCCTCTATAAAATCCAATGCCTCAAATCCTAACTCCACTTGACCAAAGACCTTACCATCCACCAAATCCACTGCATACTGTCCAAGCTCCACTTAACCAAAATCAACCAATCCATGTAAAAGACTATTGTATAGGGAAACAATAGGAAGGTTATGGAGATATGGTGATGCATACTTAAGGGAATAAAAGATGAGGGGTGGATATGCTGATCAAATGTAGCTTCAAGGTCGAGGAGAAAGAGTTGGTCAATGGAACCAACATGGACACCAAAACCAAGATGTGGGCATCAACTCAATCAAAGTTAGCATTCCTATCTTCAAGGGTGAGAGTGATCCCGAATCCTATTTTGATTAGGAGTCCTCTTGTGACAAGATATTCCAAATGAATAACTTAACCGAAGAGAAGAAGAGTTGTTATGTTATAGCATACTTTAAGGGGTATTCTAAAACTTGGTGGGAGTATGTCAAGAGGTTTGGGAATAAAGTGAATGAGGGACAACCCCCTCCATGGTTTACACTAAGGCATCTTATGAGAGCAAGGTATCTACCCGAAAACTATAAGAAAGAGCTCCTTGCCAAATTGTACAATTTGAGGCAAGGGAGCAAAAGTGTCATGGCATACTATGATGAGTTTTAACAATTGATGTGGAAGCTTGATCATCAAGGAGAGCAAGTAAGTCATGACATCATTCATTTAGAGGTCGGGTGAATAAGGACATATCTTCACATTTGACTCTCCACAAATTTAAAACTATTGATGGTATCTTCCAAGCGGCTATGGAGATTGAAAAAGAGACCAAAGAGAGGTCGGTCTACAAGTCTAAGAGTCAACAACCATCCTCGGGTTGGCCTAAAAACAAGAAGGTGGTTCAATCCTCCTCGGTTTGGAACAAGAACAAGGAACAACCATCTTATGCCAAGCAACCTGAGACCAAGTCCATTCAAAAGTATCCTCCAAGAAATGAAGGTAACAACTATCCTACTCCTAATTCTAAAAAGTTCCAATGCTTTATGTGTCAAGGTTGGGGACATAAGGCAAATAAGTATCCAAACCGAAGGAATGTAATCCTTAGAAAAAAGAAGTTGTCCTATCTTAGAGTGGAGGTAGAGTTAGAAATCGAGAAGAATGAGGCCGAGCCTCAAGATGGAGAGCAACTAGATGTTGAGGTACAAGAAGAAAGTGAGAAAGAGGACACTTAGTCACAAGAGGGTGAGTGTCAATTTCCAAACTTTGTGGTGAGACGAGTCATATTTAGTAGGGTTTTAGATGATCCAAGCCAAAGAGAGAATCTATTCCATACTAAGTGTCTTATCAATGGTAGTGTATGTACGATGGTTATTGATAGAGGGAGTTGCACTAATGTTGCTAGTTCTATTATGGTTAACTTCTTAAAACTCCCCACTACTTCATATGCAAATCCCTATAAGCTACAATGGTTGAATGAGTATGGAGAATTGAAGGTGACTCGACAATGCTTGATTCGATTCCAAGTGAAAAACTACCAAGACGAGGTGTTATATGATATAATTTTTATGCAAGCGTGTCATTTGTTATTGGGTAGGACATGGAAATTTGATGGTCTACCAAGCATGATGGAAGAACCAATAGGTATTCACTTGAAGTAAATGGCTAAAAATTCACACCTCATCCTCTTTCACCATCTCAAGTGAGTGAGATACATCAATAATTGAGGAAGTTGAAAGAAAAAAAAAGAAAGGAGAGAGAACTCTAGAGTGGTAAAAGGGGAGAATCCGAGGGGGGGTGACTAGTTCTAAAGGGAAAGATCCTATGGTTATGTTGGCTAGGAAGAAGAATCTTTTCAAGGAGCATGGTGACAAAACACCTATGCTTCTCCTAGCCCATGCTTTTACCACTAACCCTTCTTTTTCTTCTTCTTCTTCTTCTTCTTCTTCTTCTTCTTCTTCTTCTATTCCTTCTTCTATTCCTTCTTCTATTTTCTTTGTTTTGCGGGAATTTGAAGATGTTTTTCCAAAGGAACTTCCATAAATGCTACCACCACATTGGGAAATTGAGCATCAAATAGACTTTGTGTCGGGCTCTCAATTGCCCAACAAACCGGCATATAGAAGTAACCTTAAAGACACCAAAGAACTTTAAAGTCAAGTTGAGAAACTTCTCAACAAAGGATACATCTAGTAAAGCATGAGTCCATGTGTGGTTTCGATCTTTTTGGTGCCAAAGAAAGATGGAACATGTAGAATATATGTGGACTGCCGAGCCATATAAAATAACAGTAAAATATCGCCACTCTATTCCTCGATTGGATGATATACTTTATGAGTTGAATGGTTCTTGTGCATTTTCAAAAATTAATCTAAGGAGTGGCTATCACCAAATAAGAATGCAACTGGGTGATGAATGGAAAATCGCCTTCAAGATCGAATTTGGTCTCTATAAATTGATGGTTATGCCATTCGGCCTCACTAATGATCCTAGTACTTTCATGCGATTAATGAATCATATGATGAAATTGTTCATTAGAAAGTTTGTTGTTATGTACTTTGATGATGTCTTGGTTTATAGCAAATCCCTTGAAGAACATGTGTTGCATTTGCAAAATGTATTTGATGTCGTTAGAAAGGAAAAGTTATATGCTAATCTTGAGAAATGTTCTTTTGGTTGATAAAGTTGTGTTCTTGGAATTTGTTGTAATTTTAAGGGGATTTGAGGTGGATTAATCCAAGATAGATGCTATTAAAATTTGACCGACCCCAAGATCTATAGGAGAAATTTGAAGTTTCCATGGGTTGGCAAGCTTTTTACAGAAGGTTTGTCAAAGGGTTTAGCACCATTGTTGTCCCCTTAATCAAGATCATTCGAAATGATCAACCTTTCAAGTGGGGTAATTATCAAGCTAAGGCCTTTGAAACCTTGAAAGCTATGCTCATTTCCGCTCCTTTATTGCAATTACCCAACTTTGATAAGATGTTTGAAGTTGAATTCGATTCAAGTAAAGTAGGAATAAGTGCCGTCTTAATGCAAAATCTCAAACCTATTGCCTATTTTAGTGAGAATCTCAAGGGTACGACTCTAAATTATTCAACTTATGATCTAGACTTATACGCCTTGATTAGAGCTTTGGGTAATTGACAACACTACTTGTGGCCCAAAGAGTTTGTAATCTGAACTAACCATAAATCCTCAAAACATCTTAGGGCCTAACAAAAGTTGAACAAACGGCATGCTAAGTGGATTGAATTCCTATAAACCTTCTCTTATGTCATTTAATACAAAAAAGAAAAGAAAAATATGGTTGCCAACGCATTATCTAGGAAACATGTGCTTATTGCTACCTTATCTTCCAAGTTAATGGGATTTGAGAGCCTAAGATTTTTATATCCCAAGGACCCTATCTTTGATCCTGTCTTTACGGAATGTGAAGAGTGGGTTAGGGAAAGATGGCTCAAGGAAAGGGGTTCCACTTCTTATTCCAAGTTTGATGGTTATTTGCTTAAAGGAAGAAGGCTGTGTGTGCCCTCTAGTTCTTGGAGAGAGTTGTTTGTGAGAGAGGCACATGATGGTTGCCTAATGGGACACTTTGGGGTTTAAAAGATCCTCGGAATCTTAGAGGAACAATTCTATTATCCTAAAATGTGCAAAGATGTTGCTAAGATTTGTGGCCAATGTATGGATTGTAGGAGTGCCAAATCTCGCCTCCTCTCTCAAGGGTTGTATACCCCACTTGCCACCCCCTTCATCTGTGGCTTGACATATCTATGGACTTTGTTTTGGGTCTACTAAGTACAAGGAAAGGAAGGGATAGCATTTTTGTAGTGGTTGACCGTTTCTCTAAAATGGCCCATTTCACCCCATGTTCCGAGAGTGAGGATGCATCTAGTGTAGCCTCTTTGTTTGTTGAGTATGTTGTGAAACTACGTGGGATTCCTTAAACCATTGTTAGTGATAGGGACTCCAAGTTCCTTAGTTACTTTTGGAAGTCAATGTGGGGTAGGCTTGGTACGAAGTTGTTATTCCCAACCTTTTGCCACCTTCAAATTGATGGCCAAACTAAGGTAGTAAATAGGACCTTAGGATCTATGCTACGTTCCATGGTCAAAGATAAGATGAATTCTTGGGAGAATCACCTACCCCTAGTTGAGTTTGCTTATAATCATTTTATTTATTCGACTATGGGTATGACTCCCTTTGAGTGTGTATACGACATGAACTCCCTTACCCCTTTAGATCTCACCCCTTTGTCTAGTGATCTTGTGTTGAACCTAGATAGAATCAAAAGTGCTGAAGCTATGAAAAAGTTTCAAGAGAAGGTGAGAAGCCGACTTGAGGAGAAGAATCAAGAAGTTGTTAAGAGAGCCAACAAGGGGAGAACGATACTTGTACTAGAACCGGGTGATTAGGTATGGGTCTTCCTAAGAAAGGAGCAATTTCTAACACAAAGAAAAGACAAACTAATGCCGAGGGGCGATGGTCCTTTTTGAGTGCTTGAAAGGATCAATGACAATGCATACAAGATTGACCTCCCACCGGAATATCAAGTACACAACACCTTCAATGTGTGTGACCTGTCACCCATTGACATAATTGAAGGTGAAGAAGCCATAAATTTGAGGTCAAATTCCTTTTAATATAGAGAGGATAATATGAGTGCCAAAGTCTACAAGCTATGTTCATAAAGATGGATACTTATGAGTGTGTCATGAATTTACCCTAAAGAGTGCATATGCTAATGTGTGAAGAAGGACCTTGAAAACACTCCAAGGGAGCCTATTAATCACACTTCAAGGGAGCCTCTCCTTCAAGGATCATTAAGGGCATTTTGTTTTTTGTATGTAAAAGCTATAAATAGACTTTTAGGCTTATTTCCTCATTAGTTATTGAATGATATTGAAAGACAAACTTTGAAACACCTTTTCTTCTCTCTTTTGTGAGATTGTAATTAGGGCTAGCATCTAGTATTGGATTTCACTAGTGTTGGTATTTGGCTTAAAAATATTGGTGCTTGGAAAAGATTGAGTTTATTTTGTGTCAACGTATGATCTTGGTGTTACTCATATAGGTCATAAGGGTCTTAGGATTTGATACATCCTTAGTTTTTTTTTGGTTTGTATGTTTTTATGTCAAGATATCTATATTTACTTTTTATGCATGAATTTGGTGTTCTTCTTGCTTGTTCTCTTCGATTTGATTGTTATTGCTTTTTTAGATCTAGTTTTCATCTAATTTTTTGTGTTTTGATGGCTTTTCCTATATCAACTAAAGCTTAAACGGGGTAAAAAAAAGGATGACACAATGTTTGGATAGCAGAGTGAAATGCCTCCATCATATCAATTTTTAAAAATGCCAGTACATAACATGCAATATTAAAGTGGGAGATGAAGATCATTTATGACATTTTCTTTATAGCATTGACTTGACCTGAGTATGTGTCTCACTACTTCTTCTGCACCTGTCCAATATACGACTCCACCTTTGTTATACATTCCTCACATCGAATGACTCATGCTTTCGTTGAGTAAATTTTTCTTTTTTTTTCTCTTGACAGAGGAGATTTTTCCTTCACTATTATATCCAATACAAATTATTTGATGTGTATTTTGACTGATGACCAAGTTATTCTTGTGATTCTCAAAGTGATTGCCTTAATTTATTCAAAGAAGGCTTCAACTTGATCATATGTCTCAACCCTTTATCTATTTTCTCAAATGCTTTTCTTTCTATCTTTAACCCTCTGATTCACTGTTTCATGATCAAACTAGATTTTAAGATTTGGCTGGAAATTCAGCAAGCACGTCATATCACTAGAATCAACATAAAATGTGTAATAAAGATAAACAAACAGCTTAAAATAAGACAAAACTAAAAAAGACATCATATTTTATTGAAAGAAAAGATAGAAAGGTTTGAACATAAACATCAGCGTAACAAAACAAGATAGATCCCAAACTACAACCCTGAAATAATTCGGATAATAAAAAAGAAAGAAAAACAAACTACCAAAACTCCTTCCTAGTAGGGAGATTAGTGTCTTCCCAATTGATGATCTTGACATCTTAGCCACTGGTCTACACATTAACATGATTAGATTTTTTCCCCACTATCAATGTTCTACACCATAATTGATTTATCTTGAATCATATTTTCTATTTCTCTTTTTAAAGCACGACAAATTTCAATACTGTGATATAGGCTCTCTCGTAGAGTGGAGAGGCAAACCGGTGGATGAACACCAAAAGTAAAAGCTTCAGGTAAGGGTGGTGCTGCAAAAACATAAACGGTAGATGAAGCCGAGTATGTGGTATTTTTGTGTTGAGGAGTTAGGAAATAAATATTAGAAGAGTTGGGATAGTATTGCCCTAAAATAAACCCTAGTACATGTTGTGGCGTGTCAACAAAATTGAAAAATTGTGTATGTGACACTGGAGGTAAGCTGGAAGGATTTTCTAGATTATTCATGGAACATGGGGGAGGAGGAAACCCGTTAGCCCAAGCTTGACCTATCATTTGGCACCTTAATTTCAAGATCACTTCATTAGGTCCTAAATTCTCACTCTCCAAAATCCTTGTCTAATAAGGAATAACAAACTCAATCTCCCTGCTGGCCATAATTACCTTTCTCTTGGACTTGGTATAATATGAAGGACAAGCCAAAATGCCACAAACCAATCACCTTAAACTAACTAAAGAAATAGAAATAACAAATGTGTTAGTTCAACATTTTTTCAAAACCGTTTTTTTTCACCTTTTTTTTTTGTAAAGATCACCGAATCCTAAAATGGCGTCTACGTATCTCACTCTCGAAAGAGGAGAACAGGTGTTCATAGTTCATGAAGCTTGGCCAAAAATGGTCAATCAAACTCTTTATCTTTTCTTTTTTTTTTTTCTAATGAAATTTTAGTGGAAAAGAAAATCTTTTTAAATTTTCAATTTAAATTCCCCGATGCAAAATTAAGCCTATGATTACCAAAAGAAAATCTTTTTGGATTTTTCATACGGAGAAATGCATGGCTTAACTAATCTATTACCTAATAATTTTTCAAAAGATATTCACACAATCTTTTTGAATGAAATCTAAGATTATCAAAAAAAAATCTTTTGTATTTTTCAAATGAAACAACACGTGCAAACAACTAATCTAAAATGAAGAAAAAAGTTATTTTTTTCCTTTTCTTTTATCATTATTTTCAAAAGATGCTAACAAAAGGTCTTTTTGAATTTTCAATTTTGAATTTTATCCATAAAGGAAACACATGTTGTATCATTGGCAGAGTATAACTATCTCACAGTTGTTTCACACTTAACATATGGTGTCATTCTGGTCACCTTCTATTCTTTTCAGTGAAGGACTCTTTCTTTTCTCCATAAATACAATACATGGATTTCACATTATTTTGTAAGTTCATGTTTGTGAAAAGAAAATAGCGAGAGTAATAATTTTTTTTTCATATATATAGTTTTATTTGTTGACGTAAAAGACACGTGCAAAGTACGCATACTAAATTAGTTTATCAAAAAACGTAAAAAATGATATATTAAATAATTAGAAAAAGTTGTGATAAAAAAAGTTATTAGCACCTTAATATTTGATATTTATGTAAGTTACCTTTGCATCTTCACATGTTCACTCCTAATTCATCCTAGTTCAATTTTTTGACATTTATATCCACTCCTAGTTTCAACTACAATTAATCTAATTACCGATCAAGGATAATAATATTTAAAAAGATTGTCGTATAATATCAATCTTTTACGGTGATGTTTGTTTTTCAATTAGCAATACAAATAGATTTTCTAATAGTGTGAAGTGATTTGTTCTCAATACGTTATTTGGCTTAATATTATCCTTAACTACCCTTCTTTCTATGAAATAAATATAAAAGATGTACATTTCTCGACCAGTCCGAAGATTTTCTCATTTTACTGAAAATATTATAATTTCATAAAAGGAATAATTTTAAACAAATAATCTTTGTCATATAATATACAATATTTTATGATTATATTTGAACTATAAAAAATCTAATTTCATATAGCGAATAAATATTACTATAAATATTCTTTATCAAATAATTGTACTTTTTATATGGTAGTAAACTAGTAACATTTAAACTACAATTATTCTTATATCTATACAAAGAATAATAAGCATTATTTTTAAGAATTATCATATAATATCACTCCTTATATGATAATACTAGATATCGAGGAGTCCTTATTAGCACGAGTTCAATATTTATTATTTTTTTGGTCTCAATTTATATGACACGATTAAAATTTAAATAGTCAATCACATTTTTATATGTTTTTTACATATTTAAAATTGTCAACTATATTGTAATTTATACACTTTTACGTAATTTTTAAATAATTTATGTTACTCCCTTTGTCTCAATTTTTGAGGCATTGATAAAATTTGAGAGTCAATTAAATTTTTTAAGTTGTTAATTATTGTAATGTATAATATTTTTTTTTTTGTCCCAACACATGTGCACTGATAAGATTATGAGAGCCAATCAAATTTTTATATCTTTTAAATTTTTTAAATTGTTATTATTGTAATTTATAATATTTTTTATGTAATTTTTTTAAATACATAACAAATAAAAAAATAAGATAAACAAATTAAAAAAAATGAAAAAATAAAGAAAGACAAATGACCAATAAATATTATGCCAAAAACAAGCAGACCCGACACAAGTTTATTGACCCATTGCCTTTATAAGTATGTTGATTTGAACTTTAATTTTTCTAATTTATATCTACGAAATAATAATTATAATAATATTAAAAAAAAAATATCATATAAAATTACGAAAAAAACTCAAATATACAATCAAATTATTGAAAATAGTTGATTTATGTCATTGCCTTTAAAAATTTGGATCATCTATATCACTGTTATTACAGAAAAGTTTATTTCTGTCATTATTTTGCAATGATGATTTTATTAAATTATTTTTGCCACATGACCTCTTTTATTAGAAGTCCACGTCACCAAATCTATATCAATCAATATTACTTAAATCAAAATAAAAAAATTATATTAATTAAAATAAAATCCGACACAATTAATGAATTTTCTTTTTGTTATTAATTAGTTCATTTTTTATTTTTAATAGGTTTGATTTTATTTTAACTGTGTGGATCAAGTTCTATTTTAATGAGTTCAATTTTTATTTTTTATTTAAGTAATATTAATTTATTTAGAATTTGTAATGTGAACCTCTAATAAAAGATCACGTGATAAAATTGATTTTGTAAAAATAGCCGTTATAAAATAATGATACAGATGAGCTACATTTTTAAAATCAATGACATAAATAAACTAAATTTATAACAAATGATATAAATGAGCTATATTTCCAATAATTTGGATCTATTTAAACTTTTTCCCAAAAATCATTGATAATATCGATTGGTTAACTTTCACTCTCACAACCCTCAGTTTCGACAATATATATATCGTCCACTATTGCACGAAGGGAACTCTCTCAACAACTACACTACAGGAATACTGCTCCCGCAATTCAGATACATGAGTGCTGACTAGTCTTTGCGTTCATAAAAGAAAAAGCCCTTAAACATTGAAAATCCCCTCCATATTTCTGTACATGAACAACAACTCTCTTTAATTTATCCTTTATACTGCTATGGATGACTCTCTAATTCTTTTGCTTTTTTTCCTTATGTTCTCATCCTTTTTCATTCAATCAATTTCTACTAAGCAGCAGTCACTCATTCTGCCCCTCACAGCTAAGAAAATTTCATCTGTCTCCATCCCGAAACCTCCTAATAGAGTTGCTTTTCACCATAATGTTTCCCTTACCGTCTCTCTTTCTGTAGGGTCTCCTCCACAGCAAGTTACTATGGTTCTTGATACAGGAAGTGAACTTTCCTGGCTTCATTGTAAGAAAACCACAGCCACGCCCTCTGTGTTCAACCCGCTTGTTTCTAAATCCTACTCCGCTATCCCCTGTTCGTCCGCAACATGCAGGATGAAAACTCGGGATTTCTCAGTACCCGTTTCTTGCGACCCAAAAAAGCTCTGCCATGCTACGTTGTCCTATGCTGATGCTTCTTCTGTTGAAGGTAATCTTGCTTTGGAGACTTTCCGTATCGATAATTTGAATTTGCCCGGAATGGTGTTCGGGTGCATGGATGCGGGTTCAAGTTCAAACCCGGAAGACGCCAAGACTACCGGGTTGGTAGGAATGAACCGTGGAGGTTTATCTTTAGTTTCTCAAATGGGTTACCCGAAATTCTCTTATTGCATTTCGGGTCGTGACTCTAACGGCGTTCTATTATTCGGAGAGGTGGATTTGCCGTGGCTTAGGCCGCGGAAGTACACTCCGTTAGTTCAAATGTCAACTCCGTTACCTTATTTTGACCGGGTTGCTTATACGGTCCAGTTGGAAGGAATTAAAGTTGGTGGTACGGTTTTACCTTTGCCTAAATCCGTATTTGTCCCCGATCATACTGGAGCAGGTCAAACCATGGTTGATTCGGGTACACAATTTACGTTCCTACTTGGTCCGGCTTACACAGCATTAAAAAATGAGTTCACGAAGCAAACGAAAGAAGTGTTGAGGAACTTGAACGACCCGAATTTCGTATTTCAAGGGGCAATGGACTTGTGTTACCTAGTTGAGTCAACTCGTACGACACTACCACCGTTACCACCAGTAACTTTGATGTTTCCAGGTGTGGAAATGAGTGTCACTGGTGAAAAATTACTCTACAAATTAGCAGGGGCGACTAGAGGAAAGGATCAAGTATATTGCTTTACAATAGGTAACTCAGACTTACTGGGGGTAGAGGCATACATTATTGGACATCATCACCAACAAAATTTCTGGATGGAATTTGATTTAGCAAACTCTAGAGTTGGATTAGCTGAAGTTAGTTGTGAATTAGCTAGTCAAAAATTAGGACTAGGCTTATAATTAATGTTTTAATTGACAATTTTGTGTCTTGTAAATAAGTGAGCGTGGTCGGACTAGGTACAATCCATGGCTTAGTTTTTTGTGGTGGACCATCGTGTTGACATGGGAAGTTTGTTCTTTTGTTTGTGTTGATTGAAGAAAGGACCATCAAAGGTGTGAAACTCGGGAAGTGTGAAAAGATTTTTTCTGTTCTCAAATTTGTGGCGCCATTACGTTTACAGTACCAGTAGTACTATTCTACTAATTTCAATTTGGCTTCTCGTGATGCAACTGGCCTTGATATGGGTCGTTGATTCTTTTTTTTTTGGTCTAGTCATATCACGTTATTTCTTTCTCTTGTTATTATTCAATGGGTAAACGCTCAATGGACAAACATTTTTATTTGAACATAGTGGATGATTAACCCTGTTTAGACTGAAATACAAAAAAGAAGAGGAAAAAAAAAAAAAGGAAGAGACAAATATATAGTGTTGGAAGGTTTGACTAGAAAATGCCAGTTGGCGAGGCCGCCATATACAACGGCGTTTACACGAAGGGTCTCGTCAATTGTCATGAGATCCAGCTGTCAAATATGTGTACCCAATTTTGGTTTGGTTCAGAATGGTCAACCTCTCGATTCAAGATTATATTATTTCAATAATCAATTTACTTCGTACTTTTGTTTTAATCAATTTTTAGATAATTTATAATCACATTAATATTTATTTACCTACTTGATTTAGGTCATAAATTTCAAAAATTAACCTATCTCCTATCCTCTAAAATTTTGACTTACCTCTTATCCTCTAAAATTTTAGGACTTATCTCTTAACCAATTTATATCTTTGCAAAATTATTTTTTTTTTAAAAAGAAAAAAGCCAATACGGTATAGGGTGAAGAAAAAAAATACACTTTTAACAAACAGGGCTTAGGAGAGGAAAGGAGGGAGGTTACTGTGCATATATATACATATGAATAATTTTTACCTGATAAACCAAATAATAGTAAACATTTCCAGGGTTTACAATTTTTTTTTTCAATTTCAAATTTCATGATAATTGATCGCACTTCGTACCTATGTTGCTCGGACTCTTTAAAAATGTCCATGGATACTTGTCGGATTCTTCAAAATAGTATATATTTGTAAAACCTGACACAAGTGCGGCATCAAAATGAAAAGTTCGCACAACTTAGCTTCGTAATCAAAACGTTACTACATTGCCTCCAAATTCTTCAAATAGATAGATTTGATATTACATTTTGTGAAAAACTTTATTTTGTATGAGATGCGCCATGTCATACTTGTATGAAGATTTATTATTTGACATGTGGATTTTTTGTTGATTGAGTGAGACTCAAAATAAATTTTTTCTACACTAGGTACCTAAACACTTCCTGTGAGAATCCGATAGTAAATGATCAAATTACACATGAATTATATCCCCTGAATGTTGTCGTAGTGAAAACATGTAAAATGTTTTGAGGTAATTAAGTTCAATTTGGAGGTTTTCCTACCTTCTAGGTCACTAGGCCGATCATTGTGTGCTATTATAAAGTTTGAGTCCGAAGCTAAAAGGGCTCTTTTTCGAATCAAGAATTTCAAAAGAGATACTTAATTTTGAAAAAAATTAAAACGGACAAAACGCTGTGAGTCCAACGACTTGCATATTTCACTGCTGAACTTCTTTTTTTTTGTTTTGTGGAAATGTGAAAATTTAAGGATATATTGTTTTTGCATTTGGTAGTAATTAAATAATTTCTTTTGATTTATTAAATTTGCAGGTCTTGGGATACTGTGTGAAAAGGTAAATTGGACAGGTAAGATTTTTAAATTTTAAAAAAATATTTTTACCTTATATATTTAATTTTCTTCAACTCAATACCATGACATGACATACATAGTTTTAATTATTTTTTGAGATAATACGTAAATATAATCCTAAATTTGACATCAAATTATATTTGACCTTAAACTTTGATAGTGCGCAAATAGGACCTTTAACTATTCAAAACCTAAATAAATATGACCTCCGATTTTGCAACCCCATGCGTAAGTTTCACTCGCGCCTATGTGGAAAGGTAATCCCATCACACGGTACCACGTTGTTAAAAGCGCTGACTTGAAGGGAGGTCATATTTGTACAGTTTTGAATAGTTAAAGATCATATTTGTGCACTGTCAAAGTTTTGCTTTTTGTGTTAAAGCGACATCGTTTTTATTATTATTATTATTATTATTATTATTGTTGTTGTTGTTATTTATAATAATAATAATAATAATAATAATAATAAATTTTTTTTTTTTATTCATTCAGCAGCACCTAATTTTTTTTAAATTAAAAAAAATTATTATTATTATTATTTATTTCTAAAGCAGCAGCACCTAACTTTTTTTAATTTAAAAAAACAGTCACTAACAGGGATCGAACCCGTGCAGTAGGCTGAAGGAAGCGCCCAAGAAGAGCAAATAACACCACTGAGCTATCTAAGTGTCTTGTTTCATATGGTTCAACATTAATATACGTACATAAATATACATTTTCTATCTTATATATATACAACGTAATTTTTTTACCAAGGGGGGTCGGGTAAACCCCATGGCAACCACGTAGGTCCGCCCCTCGTTAATTTAATAAAGTTTTAATAACGTTAATTTAATAACATTTTAATTACGTTAATTTGATAACGTTAATTTAACATACTACTACTACTATCCTTAATAACATTAATTTAATAACGTTTTACTAAAATTATAATTTTTTAATTATCAGTATAGTTTCATCTTTAATTTAATATTTAAATAAATAATATTTAGATATATTATATAACTTAAATTCACCCTTTGCTTATATATACATACTCACGCGATTTTTTCGTATGTGGCTGACCCACCTAATTAATAAATCTTCAATATTGCTCTTTTTTTGCAATGAAAAAAGAAATTAGATGTCACTTTCATCTTTGAGCCAAAAATAATGAAAAAATAATAGTGCAGAGTCATTTAAAAGTCATATTTGTGCAGTTTTAAATAGTTAAAGGTTATATTTGTGCACTGTCAAAGTTTAGGGTCAAATTTATGTATTATGCCCTTAGATTTTAAGCTGGACGCGCCCAATTTTGCGTGTTGAACACGCATTTTGCCACGTAGGATCGGAGGACATATTTGTGCAGTTTTGAATAGTTAAAGGTCATATTTGTGCAATGTCAAAGTTTAAGATCAAAGTTATAATTTGATGTCAAATTTAGGATCATATTTATGTACTCTCTTATTTTTTTTTATAAATAATTTTATGTACAGTTTTTTTTGGCAGGCTATTAGCATCAAAATTTAGTGTGATATCATAAGATGTTAACAAAGTTGAGGTTTCTTTTAAAAAAAATATATGGTCCTAAGAATCGTAGCAGTATTCCTCTAAATGTCGACAACAGGTAATTTAGATTCAATTTTAAATTAATTAATTTACATTATATTGAAATTATATGAAAATAAAAGGCGGAGGAGCTTTGGAGCAACTGTAAAATTATTTCTATTAAGGCGTGATCTAGACAGAGTTTGCTCGTCCCTTCTCGAACTCCGTGAACACGACATACTGTATACATGTATACATATAACGTAACATGGAAATTCAATTTCAATTATTATTGTCGCACCCCATTTTAACGCTGGATCAAAATCGAAGTACAACATATTGAAAAACTCAAAATAAAATCAGAAAGTCGCCACCTAATTAATTCTACGGTGAATTATGACACCTATTATAACTATGTGATTAAAAAAAATAATAAAGACTTCATTTTAAGATTTACTTAATAAGCGATTCTAAGATTCTAATTATTCTAAAGAGAAGGGATTAGACACTTAAAAGATCCGCTAATTATAAATTTACAATCAAAGACAAATGCTGAGATTTGAAAAGGCACATTGAGTGAGAAAATAATTCTTATTTCAAAGTAACTAGTGGAGAAAATATTTTCCAAACTTAAAATTGATGGGCAAACTTTAACTTAAAAAAAAAGACACTTTGATATTTGTGAAAAATGACCAAGATTTAAAAGCGATCATTTGTAGTAACAAAAAGGTTAAGACTCATTTGCTTTGAAAATCTAACAAAAGTGAAATAACATTAAAAATAAATAAGTAAATATAATAATAATATAAAGAGTGGTAAATATTTAAACTATATTAAGTTAAATAAAATTGAGTTCTAATGGGAGTGTTATTTGCAAAATTGAAAAGGTTTGACTAAATTAAAGTGTTAGTAACTACTAAGAAACTAAATTTGATTAGATAAAGGTCATTATCTCAAAGGTATGTTTTAACCTATTAAATTTTAACCGTCTAACGATATAAATTAAACACCTTGGCCTAGCGATATGCTAAGTTTGGAATCTAACGGAGAAATTAGATTTACTAAAATGCTTAAAGATTCATATTTATTCAAATAAGAGACATAAAAGAAACACAAATTCGAAATAATAATGTATGAATTATTAAATGAAAATAATAACAAATGTCCCCAAAAGAATAAAGGTTGAAAGAGGGAAAGAGGCACTAGACTGTTAGAGAAAGACACGTAATGCAATTATTGTTCACTACTTTGATTTGAATAGAGATGGAGTCAAGCCAAAAGACCCCAAACGCGCCCTGAGTGTACGTGTGAGCTAAGAAAAGGAAAGGATTAGAAAACCATACTTGAATGAAGTAAACAAATAACTAAAATAATACGGTATGATACCCAAGCCATTCATTTAAGTAAAGATTCCATTGATTTTCTTCATCAACTAACAAAAGATTATCACCTTGATACGCACAAAAGAATGTTCAAATGACAATGGGAACATGCTGAATTCATGCTCATATTTACCAATCTTTTACAATGACTAAAGATGTTTATTAACTTCCTAACACAAAATTCCAAGAATTGAGTGTTCACAAATTCATCTAAAGTCCTTGTCAAATTTGACACTTTACTTAAATTTGACTTAGGATCTCAAACAAAAATTGGCCAGTAGAGTCTTGGATTTTATTTTTTAGTTGGCGACATGAGTTTAACAGATCCTAAATACAGATGATTAATAAAAGTTTATGAAGATAAAATTCTTAAAACTTGGAGCATAGATTTTAAAATCAACCAAACAAAAAAGTTAGACGTCAAGCTGTATGATGGATGAACACAAAGTAATAACTTAATCGCATGTGTCTGTAACCCGTAAGGGAAACACCATGGACTGCGAAGGGACATGAGTGAAATGACTAATTTTAAGGTTTCTTAGTGAGTAAAAACTAGATTACAAGTTCCAGGCAAGAAAGCAAAACACCTGTGATCACTGACTTGTAGAAAGTGATTTTTAGGAAAATAATAATGACACTTGAACATTCAAAAGAGAATTTACACACTCCCTGAGAAAACCTCAAACACGATGTATCATCCTATTAGTTAGAATTAAAAACTGAGACACTTCTCTTGTGCAAATTCCAAAATCAAGGCTCAGACAATCTTGCAGAAGTTCAGACTTCCAGCTTGTTTTCCTTTACTCTAGATCTTAAACTGCTGCCATTATTTAAGCTAATTACCTATACTGAATGAAAACAAGCTGGTACATGCTTAGCCAAAGAAAAAGATATTCAGTCTAGTTAAAAATATCTTCACACTGAGTTGTCGAACCTCTCTAATCATTCTAATACCCAAATTAACAAAAAAAAAAAAAGACAAAGAATTTCAATATACAGTGAAATATTTTCTAAACTTAAGGCTTGTATGACCCATTTTGATGCTAAATTGCATGTTTGAAAAATCACTTTTAAGCGAACGGCCATCTTTAAAAAAATGGCAACAGGATGTCATATTCAAATGTTCAAGCAAAAGAAGGCACAAAATCCCACTACGAACAGCCAAGCATTTGTAAAGTTTTGACCCCCTTTTAAAAAATGGATAGATTTTAATTTCAGTGTCGTCTTAATCGACTTCAAAGTAACAGGAAAATGCAAAGCCCTTGGCCACCCAAAATGATTCTGTACATAGCTAATAGCACAGAAGAAAAATTTCCATCCAAACTTTAAAACATAAGCTTATATGAAAATGTGTCAATCACGTTGTGTTATTCAAATTCTTTTATGAAACAAAAGAGCAATTTTGGGCACCAGATGATATAGTCTCATTGGCCGGTGATTACTTAAGAGAATTTAGGATACACTCCAACGAAACCAAATATATGTAGTTAGAAATGGAACCACAAATAATGTACTAACTGATTTTTTAAAAGAACGAACCAGAATTCACTCCTGCTATTTAGAACATAAGCGACATACATGGAAAAAATCAAACGAAGCAGGTTATGTTCTCCTCAAATGGACATGAATTCTTTTCCTCAGGTGATTCAACACCTTACACTATTTTATTTGCTAATTTTGGAAATAGCAACAGGATATGTAAAAGCAGAATTTTAAGTGAGCGGCCAAGCTACTTTAAACAATCATACACGCAACAGGCAATAACCTTTTCCTACTCGACATCCAAGACTAATTAAGGAACGATTTTTTAAAGGAATCAACCCTCCTTTTGATTTACTGCTATTATGCAAACACTTCAACAAGCATATAACGATCTCAAGCCAAATCCTTAATTCTACCTTAGAGCTAGAAGTTTATAAGAAAACCTTTCCATTCTAGCGTGGAAGCTGAAAACTCCGATCAAGTTCACAAACCATTCAAGACACGCCAAGCAATGGATGTCATATTCAATTATTCAAGCAAAAAATTACAAAATTTTGTGATGGACAACCAAGAATCTGAAAAGTTTTGAGCTTTCTGAGATAATTTTCAAACAAAATTAAGGCTGCCAGAACCTTGTGAACACACAAATAAAACAGGGTCACATCTGAGTCACTATTACCATGTTGAAAGTATCAGAACCAACGTCGCACTAACCTCAAAACAGACCACTGAACATGAATCAAAAAGAAGAAAAAAAACTTTCAGTTTTTATAGAGCTTATTCGGGCTGATTCACATTCACAAACAGTTTATAAGCATACCACTAAATATACATGAAACCAACTGGTGCAATAAATGTCAGCTTCGAGTTCACCTTTAAAGACACGAAACAAAACACCCATTTATTTGATTAAAAAAAAATGTATAGGTTTATTCAAGAGAAATCGCAACTAAAATATTTAACAAATACATAATCTAAAGTGAGGGAACGACCAACAATTTTTCATTTCATGCTTATATATAGAATCAACCAGTAAATTCAAACGATCAACGAGTCATAAAAATCAAATATAATATCATTAGACGATATAGAATTTACCTTGTGTGGGGCGGCGAACTAGAGCGTTCACGTTGGCGATTCGAACTTGAACTTGAACTTCGTATGCAAATGATGTAAAGCAACAAGAGTAAGGAAAGTGTAAAAAACTGTAAATAGATAAAACCGAGTGAAAAAGTATGGTAGGCTCAAGAAATTCCCCAATTTGCTACCACTTCCACCATATCCTAAAGGTGAAAAAGAGCCCCCTTTTATAGGCAAAAATGGAACGGCTCTTTGGAGGAGCCTGAGAATTTGAAATTTGAATTTTAAAAAGTGATAGTTTGGTGAAGAAAAATCACCTTTTCAGAAGGAATTTGAAAGATTGTGACTTGGTTGAATTTTGATATAAACGATTTGAGTTCTTCAAATGGAGCTATTCCTATTACCCACGAAACTGAAGGAATAGAAGGGCTATTAGCTACTGAATTCTCACACTCCTTCCTTCATAAGGTTAAATTGACCTCTTGGAGAGTTTGACAACTCACTTCCACAAAAGAAAAGTTGAAAAGATATGAATGAAAAGTGATGATGGTGATGGAGAGACAGAGATAAAAGAAGAGAAGAGAGGTGGTGACCACCAGAATTTGCCATTATTCGGTGGTCTAATCGTTGGTCGGCAGTCAGAGGAGGGTAGCCATGGAAAGACAGTAAATTTAGTTGTGTTGAACGATGGAAAAAGGGGGAAAAGGTATCAGGTTAGATATTAGTTATTGGGTCGGGTCAAGGGATGATTGGGCCTAAATTTGGCTAGAACTGAGGTGGGCTGAAATTGGATTAGTGGGTTGTAAATTTGAAAAAATTACACAAACTAGCATCCTTAACACTATTATTACAATAAATAGCAACACTTCTTCAAAATTGCAACTTATAGCAAAGGTAGCAATATTTTACCCACTTCATAATAATAGAAGAATATGTATTTTTCAGTCGTGCATATGTATTTGTGAGTAATACATATATACTTGTATATGTATTTATATAGCAACATTTTACTTAAATACAAATACAATTTGCTATTTTTCGTAATTATGAAACTGTTGCTATAAAACTTATAATTAAAGTTACAGAGTTGCTAATTCTGAAATTTTCCCTGTAAATTTCAAGCACTGAGTGTTCACAAATGAAAAAAAAACGTATATAGCAATTATTAGATAGGAAATTACAACTTATAGCATAACTTTCATTTTTTCAAGTTGTAGCAAATCTTATAAAAAAAATAAAAATAAAAATATTTTTTTTAAAAAAAAAATACAAAAAAAAAATTACTGAAAAGGAAAATAAAGTTTTAATACAACTAATATGCAATAATCCTTCCTTAAATATAGTTATCATTAAATATTATTGATATCAATTCACCCCAAATCCCTCTAACCGTTTTTCTTTTCTTCTATTTTAATACTTCCATTAAGAGTTTCCATCTTCATACACTACCTTCTTTTTATACACCATTTAGTTGTTCCACTCACAAACGCTTTAATGAACAAGTACGATTAATATGTCTCCATTTGATCTATATGTCTCGAGGGGAGCACTACTTGATTAATAAGACTTTAACCCTCATCTTCTCAATTTGCTTGTGATTGAAGCGCAGTAAAAGTTGCATACATAGACATGAATATTGTATTTTAATATTTTTTTGTGCTCATTAATGTTGTCTTTCTATGATTGTTGGTATGAACAAAGTTTAGTTATTGTATTTAAGTAGTTTTTTATTTGGTGTTATACTAATTTAACAGTTGTTTTGTATTTCACATCGTTGAATGAATTGGATATCAATTAAGTTTGTGTCAACCAGATTTACTTCAATTTTTCTTTACAAATCGTGACTATTTTTTTTCAGTATGAAAGATGACAGTATTCATTAATTCTTAATTTAATACAAAAGTAGATGAGATAGAATCTTGATTCAAAGAGAGAAGCACGTAGTGTATGAAATGAGTATATAAATTGGTATCACCTAAATTTAATATCACAATCCATAAATATCAATTTATATATCTATGTCATACAAATGTGACATATAAGAAAACACTTTATAAACTGATTCCATTCAATTTATAATCTTAAGTATATCTTAATTTAATATCACAATCACATTATACTCATTCCATATAAATATAACATGTAAGAAACTATTTTATAAACCTTGAATGAATATTGATATTATACTGGTTTCGTACATGAAATAATTCAAAAAATACAAGTTTGTATATTTATTTCATACACTAAAATAAATAATAAAAAATAATATTTAGTGAAAGTCGATTTCTATACCAATTTTTGCAATCATTATACTTATTTCATACTGATTTTATACAGAATTCATAAATGAAACAGTTTAATAAGTATATACAAAAGATAATTTTCACTATATTATTCTTATGAAAGTTACGATCTATATTTAAATCCTTATTTATGTTGTTACCGACACAAACTGATTGTTCAATATTTTTCTCTAATATCCATTGACATATCTTTTATTGTTATATACAATGAGTAATTAATAAAGAAATTGACAATAATCCTTATATCATATTATTTTTAAAGAACAAAAGAAAAATAGACGAAAGAGAATTTCTGATAAAGAGAACAATCGTCGGTTGAATAATGATTCACAATGGAACAAATCGTTGGTTGAATATTCTAGGACTTCTACGCAAAGGAGTAGAATCAAATTTTGGTATAGACATGATTCACAATGGAGAATGAAAAAAATAAATATATCAATTTTATGTTTTTAGAAAAGAAGATGAATATTATCTTAAACCCACTTTTTTCAATGAAAAAAATGAATATTATATGAAACCCACTTTTTTGTCAATCTTGTATTTTCAAGGGAAGAATATGAATATTCTATGAGTAAGTTAATGGAATCAAAATTTTCAATAAATTTTTGAAAGGTTGAGTATTAGAATGGAGAAAGAGAACATATATTTACCATAATTATCAATACACAATTTAAGGGAAATATTGATTACAACCCTATAAATATGAAACTGATTTTAAATTATATAATTAAAAATAAATTTTAAAAATATAATTAAAATAATATATCTTTTAATTATAATTAAAATAATATATCTTTTAATAAGTTGCTATAATTTGTAACTAAATTGCTATTAATGCAATTATCTAAAAGTATTGCTAAAATTTGTTATTTTAGATCTAATAATACTATAGGGAATAATTTTCTCTTAATTAAAGTGTTAAATTTGACAAGGACTTTAGATGAATTTGTGAAGTGAAAATTATCCTAAATAAAATTATTAGATTATTTATTACAACTTATAACAAAACTTTTCAATAATTACTAGGCTAAAGAACTTACTGCAAGTTATAGCAACTTTCTAGAAAAATATTTTATTATTTTTAATATTCATATTTTATCCTTATTTATAGCCTCTAATATTTATCACTCTTCATTAAATCTTTTGATAATTATGACAAGGTTGATTGTTGAAAGAAATAATTATCTTTTTTTATTATATTAATTAAGTAACAAAATTTGTTCACAATTCATGAATTTAAATATGATAAATATATCTTTTTAAAATGATATTTGATATTTGATTTTTTATTAACTTTAATAATTAATTTAGTAGTTCTATACTTACAGGATTTTCAGTTTTGGTTTACCTAGAAGACTCTTCTTCTTTATCATTAAATATCTTCTTTATCGAGAAGGACTTTTCTTCTTTTGATATTTTATGCATATGAAATTAGTATTTCCCATATTTCATTCCTTCAATTCTATCAACTTTTACTTTTATCGTGTTGTTATTTTTTTTCCTAGAGACATGTACGAAAAATCAAACCTGATTCTACTCCAAATGAAAAAAGTCTAGATTAATACAAGACAATAGTTTGATTATTCTTTTTGATCCTCTTTTGATTTGGGGTGTTTTATCCCATATCCATTATCCAAGAACAAGAAGAAGGTACTAGAAGGTGAATTGATTTTTCATAATAAAGTTTAATCTTGCCGGTTAAAATTGATTTTTCAACCCTGCACAAGATGAAGGTCAGTAATCTGAACAATTTTGTTACTTGTTTTGATTGCTTAAGCTGTGTTTTAGATGTGTAATCATATTGCTGAATGATGCAGGGCATACATATCAAGTTTGTGTATGTATTTGACTGAAAAAGGCCCATGTTGTGTTAATCTCAAGGTTTTATTTCGTTATTTATTAAGTTCTTATTGAATTTATAAGAATCATACCAATGGAAGAAATTTGAATATCTTGATGTAGTTTTAGATTATAGCAACAAATCTGTACTAAAAGCTCTGGTGTATCCAATCTAACATGAATAGAAATAACCTATCTGTATGATCAAATGTTAAGTTTCGACAAACATATGTAAGCATGACAGTATGTGTGCAGTTGAACATGCTACTTCACATCTGCATCTACACAAACATAGCTCAAGTTTGAGGAGAGAAGAAATTACATTTTAAAGTTATCAGAGAGTGGTGTAAGCGCTACTACCGTCTGCCAGCAATCTGAGTCTTGAAGATTAGCTCTAAACGGCATGTGCAGTGTATTTAAAATCATCTGACAATGTATAATTCCCATCGAGGTGAACTGCAAATGCCTTTGTTGATTTTGATTATGTTCTTAGAGAACAATCATATTTTGTTGGAACATTAGTGAAATTAGCTTATACTAAAACTTTTGGGATTTCCTATGATCATATTTAGTTATGAAAAATTGAAAGTCGGATACCTACAACAAAATTTCACTCTGTCCTTTACTTTTGCTTCTGATTTATTTCTGCATTACCTTTTTATCAATGCATTTTGCATTTTAGAATACGACCTTTGCGCTTGCTGTTCATTCATCTAAGAGTCCTTCATTTGAAGATTTTCTCAATGGTTATCGACGACTAATTAGATGAGTTTGCAACAAATATAAAAGGTTGTTTACACTGGATCATTATATATGTTTGTTGTTAAGGTTTTAGTAGGACTTAAGTATTTTTGCAATTTTTAATAGTGTTTTTGAATTTGCGCATTAGTTTTATATTTCATTCAAACAAGTTTTTTCAGATAATTTATTTCTCTGGAGACTTAGTTAAAGTTGAATTTCTATCTTCAATGGGTTTTATGCACTGTGAGTAGTTTATAATGTGTGTTTATTTAGTTAATATACAAGGACTATACCTATACCTAATTCGTAGAGTGCAATATCTCCTATAAACTTAATATTTCATTTGAACTGCACCATGACATTATTATTAATACTATTCAATCGCACTTATAACTAATATATATAAAGGAAAAAGGCCTAAAGCCACTTGACCACAAGGAGAGAGGAACATTGATTTTTAAAGAAAAAGGATTACATAACAAGATCCTACTAATAATTGGGAAGACAAAAAATGCAAAACTCTATATTATTATTGACGGTAGATTGAAAATGTATACTTAAGAGAGCAATGAGATGAACCATGATTTATCTTTCTGCTATGTTGTTATAGACTTGTTCACTCTCTTTTTCCACAAGAAAGATTCCTACTCCACTAAATATATAAAAGTAGTAGGCACAGGAAATCTCATGTATGAAAAAAATTATTCCTTAGTAACAAAAAGCATATTCTGCTAAAATTTCTAACAGGTTGTAATCAAACGAAACCTAATAAAATAAATTTCGACGTAAAACACCACTCCGTAATACAAGATCTATCATAATAACATATATACCCATATATAAAATAAATAACAGAAGTAAAAAAATCATGACTAGAAAGCAAAAAAACAGAGCAAAACATTGTAAAAAAAATCGGTAATTATAATGCACAAAATCCTGCACAAAGGAATAGTAACTACAAGATTTTAAATAAATAAAACCCACCAAAATCCAAAATCTATCAAAATACCCAAGTTTATTACATTTTGAAAAGATTTCAAAAAACAAAAGAAAATTTACCATATTATAAAATTCTTATCTAAAAATCAAACCCACCACCCATATCATCCATAGCATCTCCATACCTATCATTATAAGCAGACATCTTTCCAACATTTGAAATCATATCACCAACCAACAAACCACCAAGCAATCCCGCACCCAATCCCAACCTCAATCCATCTCCTCCGAACTTGTTCTTCCTCTTAGACCTTCATACTTGTGTCATCGTATATGATTATTGGCGGACATCTATCACTTATTATGAACTTTATTTCAAATTGATTTGAAGTTGTGTCTATCCTGAGTTGTGTTGCAATTGCTTTTACCAAATCTTGTAGTTTGTAGTTGCATCATACATAATTTCATCTACACCAAAATCTCTTGGCCTACCTGTTGTGACGACAAGCATTATATAACTTTTGCTTATATTATGCAACCCATAATCATATGCAGTTGCACTATATCAATTACTGTTTTTAGATATGTACATCATATTATTATATAAATTTCAACACTATAACACTCTATCAGTGAAGAAAAAATATATATACAAAAACTTTTAATATTTTTTTCTCTAAACGGTTTAAGTAAAACTATTGAATTCATTAAATATTGAATGTGAAATAACAGATTGCTAAATTTAACATACCTAAAGAATTCCATCTTCCTTCATGATGTATCATAATTGAATGCAAAGTATCACAACTCATATTTGTATGTTTCTTATTTTATTTTGCAGATTGGAGAACCTTTTCTTTCAATAAAAATTCTCAAAAGATGCATAAACCAACAATAACTTATGAAATCTTTTTACTGAAATAATATAATCTTGAAGGAAAAAAAAAATAAGAACGTGTATAAAGATGGAAGATAAATCAGGGTGTTTTAAAAAGGAGAGAGAAAAGTGTAAAAGAGAAATTTGAGGGATGTAATTAGTATCAACTATTAAATGGTAACTATATTTAAGGAAGTAATATTATTGTTTAGTTATATTAAAATACTATTTTTCATTTTTGTGATGATTTGATGAGATTTTAAAATAAAAATAAAAATAAAAATATATTTTATTAGTTTTTTTTTTAAATGAAAGTTGCTACAACTTGAAAACTAAAAAGTTTTGCTATAAGTTGTAATGAACAATCTAATAAGTTTATTAAGGTAATTTTCCCTTATTTTAAACTAAAATGAATTGTATATTTGGCCCAAATGCAGGAAAAATTCTATTTCTTCAATTGTTCTCCCTAATTAATTTCACGATGTCTCTGTTGTCCTAAGTAATTCTCTAAAATATATGAATATACATGTATTTAAACAAAAGAATTGTATTTAGAAAACTGTTAGAATGATACGACGAAATTTATTTTAGAGATAAACATAAAAAATAAACACACTAATGTATTTTTTTCTAAAGATGGTGAAGAGTGTCGTCTTTAGAGCACTCAATGCGATATAGGTAATTATTATATTTATATTAAAAATACAGAAATACAAATGATAAAAACGTCATCTTGGAAAAGTATTTAGGACTAAAAAGCATAGAGAAAATAACTATAGGAAAAGGAAGATATAAAATTAGGTGTCAACAATTATCACTGATCGTAATTATGAAATATTATTATAGACAATGAATGTTATAATTATAATTTATGAAATTTTTGAACGCCTTAAAAAAGATAAATAATTGAAGGATAATGAATAAAAATATAGAGAATGAATATTAATAGTAAACTTACAGTGATTTACTGAGCTTAATAGGAATTCTACGTACCTTTATCCATATTTAGATATGGCCATCCTTTTAAATGTTCAAATATTTCATATGAAATAAAATTCAGAACTCCCACGTAGCACTACATACCTATAATTTCAAGACAGTCTGATGTATAAAGTATGTAATGTTTACGGAGTTCAAGAAGGGACGAGCAAACTTAGTCTAGATCACGCCTTACATAGAGACAATTTTACAGTTGCTCCAAAGCTCCTCGGCCCTTTCATTTTCATATAATTTCAATATAATGTAAATTAATTAATTTAAAATTAAATCTAAATTACCTTTTGTCAACATTTAGAGGAAGACTGCTACGATTCTTAGGATCATATAATATTTTTAAAAGAAACCTCAACTTTATTAACATATTGTGATATCACACTAAATTTTGATGCTAATAGCCTGCCAAAAAAAAGATGAACATAAAATTATTTATAAAAAAATAATTAAAACTATGTATGTCATGTCATGTTATTGAGTTGAAGAAAATTAAATATATAAGGTAAAAATATTTTGAAGAAATTTAAAAATCTTATCTCTCCAATTTACCTTTCCACACAGTATCTCAAGACCTGTAAATTTTTAATAAATCAAAAGATGTTATGAAATATAAAATAAAGAACAAAAAAAAATGGAGAGAGAAGAGAGAAGACTTCTTATTTCTCATGGATTCTTAAGGAGTTAATTACAATGAAGGAAAATCCCTTTATTTATGGGGAACAAATAACCTTGAGATTTCTAACTTTTCCATAAATAAACATTCATTATATATGGTAAATTAGACATTCACTATATATGGTAAAGTAGACATTCACTATATATGGTAATATATTTTTAACACTTCCCCTTGAATGTCTAATTGATAGATAATGTGCCTCGTTAAAACCTTACTAGAAAAAATCCAGTGGAAGAAAAATTTAGTGAAGGAAAAAGAGTACACATCTCTAACAATACGCATATAGGCTGCCTCATTAAAAACCTTACAAGGAAAACCCAGTGGGACAAAACCTCGCAAGGAAAAAAAGTACAACGCGTATTAACTCCCCCTAATGAGAACATCCTTGAACATTTGCATCCTAATTTTGTGCATCATCTTCTTGAAAGTTGCAATTGGAGGGGACTTGTTGAATAAATCAACCAAATTGTAACTTGAACGGATATGTTGCATGTTAATATCACCATTTTTGTAGCTCGTGTGTATAGAAAAGTTTTGGCGAAATGTGCTTCGTTCTATCTCCTTGAGTCATCCCTTAAGTTGTGTTGTGCATGTTGCATTATACTCATAAGAAATTATGGGTACTTTATCAAATTTCAAACCACATTTTTCGCGAATGAGATATATCATGGACCTTAATCATGCACATTCTCGACTTGCTTCATGAATAGCGATTATCCCAGCATGGTTCGATAAAGTGGCTAGATAGACTGCTTTGTATATCTCCAAGATATGACAGTATTCCCACATGTGAACACATTGTATGTTTGAGACCAAGATTTATGTGGATTAAATAAATAACCAACATAAGCATAATCAACAAGATAGGAACTACCATTTTTAGAATAAAATAAGATCACGTTGATCCCATTTCAATGTTTCTTAGTAGGAGAAGAACTATACCTTGCTAACAAATTAATGGAAAAGGCTATAACAAGCCTTGTAGTATTTGCAAGATATATTTTATCAAGTGACAATATTCAACATTTTCATGTGTGACATCTTTAAGTGTGTGGAGTGCAAATCAAATAAGTTTTCACTTACCAAGATGCATCCTTTAATGTCATTTGATAAATGTGTCTACGTCAGCATGCTTAAATAAACGTAGAATTTGAATCCTCGTAATCTTTTATAATATTGTGACAATATTGTATCAAAGAAATTATCAATGATATTTCATTTTGTATCGATTTACAATGTGACATAACATTTTGAGATCTCATCACTTCATTATTTTCAGGTACCTGAACCTTTCATAAGGTTTCATGAAGTGTTATATCGTAGCTTTTCAAGAGCACATTGCCTTCTTATTATGATTATTTTCTCCATATCCTTTTCAAGGATTATTTCATTTGAAACCGATTGGTCTATCACACTTTATATATGCATAGACTTTGTTCTTTAGGAACACAAAATAGGAGCACTTGCAGCTTAAATATGAGATGCTTTCGACATTAAAACATCTCTAGGTTTTTAGGTTGAGACTTGGTCCAACCAACTTATCATGAGAACAAGCAACATTAAAAGTTCATGAAGAATTTTCTAGTTTTTCAATATATGTTTAATATTCACTATGCACATTTCTAGGATGTCACAATCGTTCATGTCAATTTATGAACTTTTGTACTAGTAAACTCCAAATTTATCATGACATATACTTTTTTCTTTAGTAAATTTCAGATTTACTATTATATGAATAAATTTCAGATTTACTACTTTAGAAATAGATTTAAATAACTCTTCTCAGTTATTCTACCTCTTTCGAAGGTGAGTTATGATACCATCACAATCAAGTACACGTTTATATTAATAAACTTCTCATTCCTCAGGAATGGAATATAATTGTGCCTTAAGCCTATCAAATTATGATAGCTTTTAGCCTCATCTAAAATATTGCTACTTCAGGAGCAAACTGAGGCATACATATAATGTAGGAAACTTTTCTCCAACATATCTTTAATTGTAATCACATTAAGTGTGTGAAAATATATCACTTATCTTCTTTTAGACATACTATGCATTACTACCACATTCACTTCAAGAATGGAGCAAGTTGTCAACTTTCAGATTCATCATGGAATAAAGCATATCAATGGGATATGTTTCATGACCTTTCATGAAAATACATTATGTTGCCTCAGCCATCATAATATCATCAATATGGTGCATTGAGATTCAGACTCAATGTCTTATTCATATAAAAACGTCTTAGGCTACAATACGATGAGACTTTATTCATCATCATATCTTTTAACCATATTATTTTTTATGAACAAATTTAAAGCATAAGTGGTTCCAAAACAATTATTTTCTCAAATTCAACAATAATTATATCATTAGTATCAAAAGAAAAATAACATAAGGAATTACTAACCTTGAAATTACCTTTAGATTTATAATCTCACTTTGTTTGGCAGAGTCTCGTGCTGATAACGTATTATGAAATATAAAATAAAGAACAAGAAAAATGAAGAGAGAAGAGAGGAGACTTCTTATTTCTCATGAATTCTTAAGGAGATAATTACAATGAAGGAAAGTAATATATTTATAACAAAAGAAATTATTTAATTTCTACCAAATGTAACAACAATATATATATCCATAAATTTTCACATTTCCACAAAACAAAAAAGAAGAAGTTCAACAGTGAAACATGCAAGTCGCTGGGTGTCTGGCGACTTGCAAGTCACTGGGTCCCAGGAAACTTGTAAGCCGCTGGGTCCACAACGTTTTGTTCGTTTTAATTTTTTTCGAAATCAAGTGTCCTTTTTAGAATTTTTGATTAAAAAAAGCCCTTTTGGATCTGGACTCATAAAGTTTCTATGCCAAGAGTTCAATCGGTTATTCCTTCTTTAAGTAATGACTCATGTTCTTGACAATTTTCTAGACAATCGGGCGGGAAACCTTCTTTATCTTTACATAGGATCAATTTAATCTTATTCCTCTACTCATAAAATATATATAGGAGGATAAATAATATCTAAACAAGTAAGTCGTATAGAAATTATAACACATAAAAATTAAGTACGAGGACATGTAAATATGTAAACATGTAAGTCACCGAGAAGAGGCGTAAACCTAATAAACATGTAAATCTAACAGACATGTAACTCAAGAAAAAGTGAATTATAGGCGCATATAATCTATATACAAGTAAGTTTGTGAAAAGCTATAGCATCTGAAGTCGTAAACTAGAAGATATCAGTTAAACAAGTAAATTATATGAAAACTAGCAAGCAAACAGATGAATTTTGATGTGAAGCCTATCATATGATTCATCAAAATTAAATTATATAAGAAAAACACATAATATATAAGCTTTTAAATAAAAAAAACTTAGAGCATATAAGTGTTTATGATATGTCCTAGTTAAATCGCACGTGCCTCAGACGTGTAACATTTGATTAATTAAAATTAAATAATTTTGTCTATTGCGGAGATTATTAATAAAGTATAAGAAGTTTAAATCACTTTTCAAAGATCCTTCACATTTTAATATAATAATGTAAACATATATTTTAGTGTAAGCACATATATATTTTACTATCAGAAGTTTTAAGTCGTTGATGGATCAATCACTTTTGCGTTCATATTGCAGTACACCTTTCCTTTGTTGAGAGGCTAAAAGAGACACATCAATTTGAACCATATTTATGGTATGATTATTTTTTTCTATATTTAAAAATATTTTCTTATTTTAATAGTCAAATCTTTACAAAATCATTGATTATGCTCTTATTACATTCTTAAAACTTTAAAAAAACTTTGATACTTCTTAAATTTTTCTTATTCTAGCGCTTTCATATTTATTTCTAGATTTTCAAATCTTCTTAAAATCTAATTTAGCTGATTTAGAATTCTAAAACTAATGAAAAAAGTATTAGTTATCATTAATTCTGATGACTTTTAATACAAAAGATTTTTATCATAAATATATATAATTAATTTTTAACTCTTAAATATTAAAGAAAAAATAGTGAAAAGACGATTTTGTCAAAAGCAAAAACTTTTAATGAAGAACAGAAAGTTTAAACAACATTTCTAAGGTCCTTCAGAGTTTTAATATACTATAGACATAGATTATAAATATAGATATAGATTATAGATATAGTTGTTGTTTCAATTGTATCAATTTTAATTGGTAATGGAGCATAGAAATTTTTGTGATGCATTGTTACTCCAATAATTTTACTAAAATTTACATATATACACTAAATAAAATTTCCTTATTACATAATATACCAATTTGATAAAGTATTTACACATATCCCAAAATATTTACACAAATCCCTTTATTTTCAACTTTCTCTCTCTTAAACATTACACATCTCTGAAAAGGTTTTCTCTTCCGTATTTTACTCCTCCATATCCTCCCACAACACCCGATAATTACTCCATAATTGAATCTCCTTATTCTCGGCAAAATTCAAGAATCGTGTTTCTGGGGTTTACAATTTGTAAGTTTGAAGATTTTTATTATTTTTCTTTTTTTTTCAACTTTTTCAATTTTTGAAATTGACTGTATATTTGTTGTCGTTGCATGTTTGTTTTTACCTTATTTTTCAAGTATTTTCAAGTTTAGTAGTTTCATTTTTATGTTTTCTTCATATAATAGATTTTCGATTCTTGGTTTGTAGATATTTTTTTTCAAATTTACCTATATTTGTATTTTCCAGTTTATTTTATGAATGCATGTTTGTTTTTAAGGATTTACCACATATTTACAAGTTTTTTCAAGTTTCGTAGTTTCGTACCTTTTCAAGTTTTCAGGTTAATAGAATTACTGAAAGAAATTGCTAATGGATTCATGTCCTAGCTTTAGTTTAGGACTTAGTCAGTTAGATTCTAAAAATAAGATATACCTATTGGGTTTGTTCCTGGTACATTTGATTTTGAAGAACCCGATTTTGCAGAGAATCGTTCAAAGCATCAAAACGATCCCATAACAATGAAGAAATTGAAGGAAGCGGCCACTTCCAAATCAAAGAAATCAAGTTCAAAAACGACCAGTAAGAAGAAGTTTGATGATTCCGGTAGACCACGTATTCCGAAGGTATTGACTAAACATTATGCTTTACTTATACATTGGATGTTTTTATTACGTATAAGAGGCATTTGTAACTGGGTGTGTTATTATACATTTATGAAGTTTTTGTTATGTATAATGTTTTATTATACATTCTGACATTACATGTCATATATGTTTAAGGTGAAATGTTTAATCTGACATTATACATTGCATATATTTGATTATTAATGTATGATATTATTACATTGCATTATACAATGCTTTCCATACTCTTATTATACATAACAGGCATTGTATGGTTTAGTTGATGTTATACATTTAGTGAGTTTTCATAGTGTATAAAGTGACATTATACATCTGAATAACTGATATGTCATACATGTTTTTAATGTGAACTATTCTAGTATACAACATTATACATTATTGCATCTAAAAAATATGTAGCTTTTTCTGTTATTAATGTATTTTTTTTCCAAGGCATGAAATATCATATAGATAAAGTTCTGGAGCACTCTTTGCATATTTTGAGCTTATGCAACCGTGGTTTTGCTGGAGACATAAAGTCTTTTTTTGGAGAAGATGTTTTGGGGATATTTAAAAATACGTTATTTGAGATTTTTCTTGACCTTCCGCAGTGCAACTAGATTGGGCAGATTTCAAAATGTCTCCTTATGCTAGAAATCCAACAAGCTATTAAGGAAGAGATACATGTGTGTGTGCAGGAGAAGATTTTAAAATTTACCATGCTTGAATTTACCATTATCACCGGTGATATTGATGAGTTTATGTATACTTCATCATCAAAATCCCCTTTGATGTCGAAGTATTTTCCTGAATCTGGAGGTGGTATAACTAGGTCAAAACTGATAACATGCGTGAAGATGGGAAATTTTGAGAACTCTGAAGATACTTTGAACCTTGCGATATTATATTTTGTTCATACATTCATGTTATCTCAGCATAAAGAAGCACCAATTAGTGTAGCTCACTTCCAAATGGTCGAGGATGGTCGGTACATACACTTTTCATGGGGAAAGATAACTTTTAAAAAGTTGATCAACTCATGGCGGCAAAATTTCAGAGTCACAAAGCAGTTATATTCTTTGGGTGGAATGCCCCATGCTCTAAATGTCTGGATATTTGAGTGTTGCTCTGCGGTAGATAAAAAGCTACTTTGCGACATGGAAATATCATCCCAAGAATACTTAACTGGTCTGTTGAGTGTACAAGGCCTAAGTATGAATCTTTTATGTTTGACATGTTCAGTAAGGTAATTGTATAACATGTTAAATATTTTTATTTTATACTCACATTTTCGAAGTTCTAATATTTTATTTAAAAATAATTTTTTTCAGTGTTCTTTCAAGAATTTACAGCCTACAAACGAAGAAGTTCGTACTTTGTTGCTGCAAAAATGCAAATGGCAGGCAATGAAGATCAATCACATGTTCTCACTGGAGATGACGAGTATGATAATTTCACCACTGGACCTATTCAGAAATTTCTAAGAAAGGCGCGTTTGGCTAAACCTGTATCAACCGAACAACCATCCAAAACAAGAAAAACAGTTATGTTTCAGGAAGTTAGTCCAATTGCGACAGATGGACAGAAATAAACAAGTTCTCATTCAGTACGTCAGAAATAAACTACAATTCGTGTGTCTGATTTTGATCATCGTCATTAAGTAGAAATTGGTGTTTCTCCTGAGCCGAATGATGATAGGCGAATTTACGCGCCTATATCAATATATTTTGCCCATATTTTAGCCTAGTTTTGAGAACTAATTATCTATTTCATACACTTTTAGTCCTTTTTCCTATAAATGAGCTAACAAATGTGATTAGGAAAGTTTCAGGTATAAATGATGCAAAATACAGCAATTTATGGCTTACTTGACGCAAAAGAAAGCTCACGAACGAAGTGGAAAGGAGCTGGACGCCTAAAGGACTAAATCTGCTGCATGGAAAATCTGTCCCGGGCTAAAACAGCAATTCTGAAGACTTTGGGGACTTACAGACACAAAGCTAGATTTTTGCCATAATACATTAACCTAGTGCAATTAGGTTATGTGTTTCATTATTCTATTTGGATTATAATTTTGTAACCTTACCCTAGTACATTTGGGTCAAGGATTTCATTAGTATATTAGGATTTGGTTATTTATTTCATTAGCTTAGTAGGAGTAGGATAGGTGTATTATAAATACCCTATCATGTTAGAGATTTTTAATTAACTCTTCACTTAAGACATCTCCTTACAATTTAATCAATTTTCTTTCATCTTCCACTACAAACATTTCTAATCTATTCTTCTATTCTTAAACTCCACAACAAGAGAATCGTTACTTGCTACGGAATCACAAAACCACACGCCAAACACCTACTATTCACGCCATCCACCATGCAAAACGTGATATCCTTCGCATTCATGGGTAACTAAACCTCTTAGTTGGGGTTATGGAAGCCGAATGAGTTACTATCTATTGCTATGAGCTTGTGAGTTCAAGACACGTATATTGCTTATATCATTATTCTCTTCATCTTAAATCTACATCCTTTGCGGTTCAAACACAAGAACACGCCATTCTAACATCTAACTTGTTCGAGAGAAAGGTTATTTGTCTAGAAAAGAAGACGCATAGACCAACGCCAGTCTAACATTTAACTTGTTCGAGAGAAAGGTTATTTGTCTGGAAAAGAGATAATGTCAAGGTAGTAGGACACCCTTTCCTATTAAAAAGCTAGTGCCGTAACTGGACTAACCTCTTGGAGAATTCGTACCGTTAGACACGCTTTAAGCTCGAGAGAGTTAAAGTGAAATAGTCCTTGTTCAGGTCGAGAGACGCTTGGATTTACCATCGACTACAATTCTCTATAAGCAATTGCATGTCAAGACTCTACACACTCATAGCCAATAGAGACGTATACCTCAGAAGGTGGACATAACCCCAACGATTCAATTCTCATTGTTTACAACCAACGTGACAATCTTTCTCTTTTTACTTTATTATTTTCAGCTTTTATTTCATTACTTTGGTTACTTATTACAATCCCCCCTTCTTACGAGACTTGCACCAAAAGTCTATTAATTTTGCTTACTTATTGACCAAGCTATTCCCTGTGGGATCGATACCCAACCCAGGTTGGGTTCTATATTTGCTAACGACCGCTTTACACTCCCACGAGAGCTGTAGATTGAGCGTTATCAAAAATTGGCGCCGTTGCCGGGGAATACGAGTGTCAATCAAGTTCGTGATAATTACTAGACCCTTTGGTCAAAGATTCTCGTACTTTTACGTTTAGTTTTTGTTTTTGTTTATTGCAGGTTTTTCTTTTAGTGCATGCCCCATACTAGAAGTTCTGGTCAACCGTTATTACCAATCAATCCGGAACCGCAACGAATTAGAAGAATGGAAGCACAAGCTAAAATCGACAGGATGGCTGCTCAACACGAGCAAGCAAGATTAGCTGCTCTTGCCGCTGCTCAAGTCCAACAACAAAACATTGATAATCCTGGACGAGCAACAAATCCTGACGATGAAGATTTAGGAGATGACGAGTTGATAAACCCAAGGCATGGCGCTGAAGTTGCAACACCTGCCAATCGAAGAGGTCGACAAGCTCGGTACAGATATGATCGCCAACCTTTGCAACCAGCTTTCGACGATGATGATGATGATCTTGATGGTGCCGGAGCCACTGGAGCTATAATTCCACCACCATTAGCGCCCGGAGCCAAATTCAATATCACAAGCACCATGATTCAGTTATTGCAACTCAAGGGATTATTTGGTGGACTAGCAAGCGATGATCCGAATATGCATCTCATCAACTTTATTTCTACATGCAAGTCTTTTGACAATCCTGGTGTTGGTCAGAATGCTATTCGATTACGTCTATTTCCATTGTCTCTGTCTGGGGAGGCAACATTATGGTTGAATGGGCTGACTCCTGATTCTATTACAAATTGGAGGCAATTGAGAGACGCTTTCCTAGAAAGATTCTTTCCGCCATCCAAGAGGGCTCAATTGAGAGATGAAATCAGCAACTTTCGTCAGCTTCCATCTGAAGCTCTTCACGAAACATGGGAGAGGTTCAAGACAAAGCTAGCGAGATGCCCAAACCATCACATGACCAATGTCCACTTGATGGAGATCTTGTATAGAGCCCTGAATTCAGTAACTAAACCAGTGGTGGACAACGCAGCTGGAGGTTCTTTTATGGACCTCACCTTTGGTCAAGCAAGCAACATGCTAGATCGTATGACGAAACAAAGTAGAGCTTGGCATACCAGGGATTCTGAGGTAGCAAGCCCCACTTTATCTATTGGCATGTCTGCAGACCAAAGAAGAAGAGAAGAAGAACGTGATCAAGATATGGCGCACATGAAAACCCAAATGGATCTTCTTACAAAGCATCTATTAGGGAAGACTGAAAAAGTGAAAGCTATTGCGTCAAAAGGAAGAGACGAATCTGATTCGGAAGAGGAGGCCAACTACTTGAACAATCAGGGGGGTTTCCGTGGGAATGCCCAAGGAAACCAAGGTCGGAACTATTATGACAAATCTGGAGGTAAAGACCAAGGTAGTTGGAAGAAAAATAACGAAAATAGTGGTTTGTACGTTCCCCCTGGTAGACGTGATGCCACCACATCTAATTCTATGGAAGACATGATGGCTAAGTTATTGAAAGGAGTGGAAGCGACGAGCGCGGGAGTTAAGGAGGTGATTGACGATTTGGCCTCCATGAAGCAATTAGTTGATTCTCATTCCACTTCTATCAAGCAAATAGAACAGCAATTAAGTCAACTTTCAGCAGTATTCAATCAAAGAAAGGCTGGCACCTTACCGAGCGATACAGTCCAAAACCCAAGGAATGATGGGTCATGCATGGCCATCACTACGAGGAGTGGTAAGGTGCTGGAAACTTCAGTAACAGGCAAGCAAGTAGTTGACGGAACAGCAGACAAGGACGCCACACCTAGTGACGCCACTAGGGAAGACGCCGCAATATCCACTTCCAACGTCAAGGACGTGTTGCCTAGTGACGTGCAGCCTGAAAAAAATAATAAACGGAAGCAAGAGGAGAAGAAAGCCATGGAGAGAACACTTCCATACCCACCACCACCTTTTCCACAAAGATTGAAGAAGGTGGCCGATGACACTAAGTTCAGCAAATTTATGACCATGTTGAAGCAGCTGACTATTAATGTCCCATTGGTAGAGGCACTTGAACAAATGCCTGGGTATGCGAAGTTTATGAAAGATCTTTTGACTAAGAAGAGGGCAGCAAGCTATGAGCTAAAAGATGATGTGCATCATTGTAGTGCAATCGCTACCCGATCCATAGTTCAGAAGAAGGCCGACCCCGGAGCTTTCACTATTCCTTGCACCGTCGGATCTTTGGACTTTGCTAAAGCATTATGTGACTTAGAAGCCAGCATCAACTTGATGCCATTATCAATCTACAAGAAGTTGGGGTTAGGAGATCCTACACCAACTAATATGAAGCTTGTTATGGCGGATAGGTCGGTAAAACGACCGGTTGGTATTCTATGCGATGTCTTGGTGAAGGTATCTTCATTCATATTTCCAGCAGACTTTGTCATCTTGGATTGCGAAGCAGATTCAGAGGTTCCCATAATCTTGGGACGCCCTTTCCTTGCTACGGGAAGTGTGCTCATAGATTTGAGAGCTAATGAGCTTTCATTCCGAATAAATGATGAAGTGGTGCGCTTTGATGTTTGCAAATCAATGAAGCAACCCAAAGATCTAAGTGTATTTTCTGTGGCTGATGTTGTCGTTGATGACGAGGATGAGTTACTTGCTGAAGAGCAAATTCTTGATGATCCTTTGGAGGTTTTGCTCATGGAAGAAGATGATGATGATGCTGAAATTTCTGAAGATGATATTTGTGCTCTATCGGGATTAGGAGCATATCGCTATACTCCTAAGAAGCTGGATCTTGATCTCAAGAATCAACCCACACCACCAGCTAAGCCATCTATTGAAGAACCACCCACATTAGAATTAAAGGAGCTGCCAAGCCATTTGAAGTACGCATTCTTAGGAAGCGGAAACACTCTTCCAGTCATAGTGGCAGCCGATTTAGGTGAGCAACAAGTTGCAGCTCTTATTGCAATTTTACGCAAGTATATTAGAGCTATTGGATGGACCATTGCGGATATCCTTCGTATTCCACCTGGGATTTGCACTCATAAAATTCAGCTCCAAGAAAAGTGCACACCCACCATCGAACACCAAAGACGTCCAAACCCACCAATGCAAGAGGTGGTGAAGAAGGAGATTATCAAGTGGTTAGACGCAGGAGTTGTGTATTCTATTTCTGATAGTACATGGGTAAGCCCAGTACAATGTGTTCCCAAGAAAGGAGGCATGACGGTGGTTGCTAATGCAAAGAATGAGCTTATTCCACTCAGGCCCGTTACTGGATGGAGAGTATGTATGGACTACCGCAAGCTGAATTCTTGGACTCTCAAGGATCACTTCCCCATGCCATTTATGGACCAAATGCTAGATCGATTAGCGGGGAAAGGATGGTTTTGCTTTCTTGATGGTTATTCAGGTTATAATCAGATTTGTATTGCACCAGAAGACCAAGAGAAGACAACATTTACATGCCCATATGGTACGTTTGCCTTCAAACGTATGCCATTCGGATTATGTAACGCACCAGCCACCTTTCAACGTGGTATGATGTCTATTTTCTCTGATATGGTAGAAGACACTTTGGAGGTATTTATGGACGACTTTTCAGTTGTTGGTGAGTCCTTTGACGCATGTTTGGTGAACTTGAGCATGGCATTACAAAGATGTGTAGAGTTCAACCTTGTGCTGAATTGGGAGAAGTGCCACTTCATGGTAAAAGAAGGAATTGTTCTTGGGCACAAGATCTCCGAAAGAGGAATAGAGGTTGATCGCGCCAAAATAGAGGTAATTGAGAAGCTACCACCTCCAATTTCGGTGAAAGGAGTTCGTAGTTTTCTTGGCCATGCTGGGTTTTATCGTAGATTCATCAAAGACTTCTCCAAAATTTCAAGTTCATTGTGCAAGCTATTGGAGAAAGATGCGAAGTTTGACTTTAATGATGATTGCTTGAAGGCATTCGAATGCCTTAAAGAAAAACTCATTGAAGCCCCTATCATGGTAGCACCAGATTGGATGCTCCCGTTTGAAATTATGTGTGATGCTAGTGGTGTAGCCGTTGGCGCTGTTCTTGGACAGAGAAAGGAGAAATTATTTCATCCTATCTACTATGCGAGTAAGGTCCTCAATGAAGCCCAAAAGAACTACACTGTCACTGAACAAGAGCTCTTAGCGGTTGTGTATGCGTTTAAGAAGTTTCGTGCCTATCTATTGGGTACTAAAGTGATCGTTCATACAGACCATGCAGCTCTTAGATATCTAATGACAAAGAAGGATGCAAAACCAAGGCTGATTAGATGGGTATTGCTGCTGCAAGAGTTTGATTTCGAAGTCAAAGATAGAAGAGGTTGCGAGAACCAAGTGGCTGATTACCTATCTCGACTTGAGAATGAGTATGTGGCGCAACCAGAAAATCAGATTGACGATGCATTCCCTGACGAGGAGATACTAGCGACAACAATGGAGAACTTACCATGGTATGCCGACTTTGCAAATTTCGTGGTGAGTAATGTGTTACCTTCCAATTTATCTTACCACCAGAGGAGGAAGTTTATGCATGACGTTCAGCACTACTATTGGGATGAGCCTTATTTGTTTCGAAGATGCGCGGATGGCATCATTCGACGATGTATATCCCATGAAGAAGTGCCTACTATATTGGAAGCATGCCACACTTCGCAAGTTGGAGGACATCATGCGGGTAATCGAACAGCAAGAAAAGTCTTGCAAAGTGGTTATTATTGGCCTACAATATTCAAAGATGCACATGACTATGTGAGAAGGTGTGACCAATGCCAACGTCAAGGTGCTATTTCAAAACACCATGAAATGCCCATGTCCAAAATTATGGAGGTAGAACTCTTTGATGTGTGGGGTATTGATTTCATGGGACCATTCGTGAATTCGTTTGGAATGAAGTACATCTTGGTTGCTGTGGATTATGTGTCGAAATGGGTTGAAGCTGTAGCATTGGCCGATAACGAAGGAAAGCGTGTTGTAGCGTTTTTAAAGAAGAATATCTTCTCTCGCTTTGGGGTACCTCGTACTATCATAAGTGATGGAGGATCTCACTTCTGCAACAAGCTATTCAAATCTGTATTGGCCAGGTATGGAGTCAAGCAACACAAGGTAGCTACGCCTTATCATCCCCAAACTAGTGGACAAGTAGAGGTTTCCAATCGTGAGATCAAGCAAGTCCTTGCCAAGACGGTCAATGCGAATCGGAAGGATTGGTCTCGAAAGCTAGATGATGCACTATGGGCGTACAGGACTGCATTCAAAACACCCATTGGCATGTCACCTTATCAGCTAGTTTATGGGAAGGCTTGTCATCTACCCATCGAGCTTGAGTACAAGGCATTGTGGGCATTGAAGCACTTGAATCTGAATTGGGATGATGTGAAGAACCTGAGGTTGGAGCAGCTGAACGAACTAGATGAATTCCGTCTCCATGCATATGAAAGATCAGATTTATACAAGGAACGGATGAAGAAGTATCATGATCAGCGGATTGTTCGACGAAACTTCCAAAAAGGTGACATGGTACTACTCTTTAACTCCAGATTCAAGCTCTTCCCAGGTAAGTTAAAATCAAAGTGGTCTGGTCCATTTAAAGTCACCCAAGTCTACTCGTCTGGAGTAGTCGAATTGGAAAACAATGAGGGTGTTATCTTCAAAGTGAATGGCCAACGTGTCAAGCCATATATCGGTCCTCTTGACTCGATAAATGACATGGCCATCACTTATCTCGACGAAGTCTAAGTACTCGAGACTACTACGTCGAGCCACGAAAATAAATAAGGCGCTAGATGGGAGGCAACCCATCGTTTTATCGTTTTATCGTTTCGTCGTTTTAATTTTTTTTTTCTTTTTGATAAATGAAAATCCAAAAATAAGAGTCGTGCCACGACCAAAACTAAGGCGCTTGGTGGGAGGCAACCCATCGTACTAATCGTTTTTATTGTGTTTTGAGCAAATATAGGTGCAAGAAGTATGCAACGAGGAGATTGATTTCACTTGACGATTTGGTCGCATTGTATGGTAAAGTCGGTAAGTTAGGAATGGTGATGCATAAGGCTATGAATTGAGCCTTTCTCACGTCATAATAGGCTTCGAGGAAGGCTAGGCCTTGGTAAAAATAGGCCACGAACGATGCACAACCTATTCTATAGCCTAAGGACTCGGAATCTAGTGTGCTATACACAATGCGCCGCCTATTCCTAGGTGTGCTTTTGACTATGCGCCGCCTATGCTATGGCATTTGAGATACTGAGACCAAATGCTATAGGATATGCGCCGCATATGTCTAGATATGCCATAGGATATGCGGCGCATATGTCCCATTATGCCATGGACAATGCGCCGCACATGTAAGTGATATGCCGAGGGATATGCGCCGCATATGTGGTGATTTTGTCCCCAAATCCGATTGTAAATGGGTCATAACCCGACCCATACTCCTCCTATATAAAGGGTACTTGTTTTTTTATCACAAACACATTAGAATCAACCCTAAAGGCGCCGCATATCATCTCAAATCCTCTCAAATTTTTCTTCCTTTGTTCTTCCAATCCACAACAAACTTCTCCACACTCTTCAAGCAAGTAAGTGCTCTCTTATTCTTCATCTATTTATCGTAAGTACTACGTTGCTATGCTTATTATAAAATGCTAAATCATAAGAAATTGGTGGTGATGTTCATGTGTGTGGATAATTGTTGCAAAATCGTGTGATTGAATATATACGTATGAAATTCTTGACTTGTTTCCGACTTGAATTTTGTTTCAATGGCATTGTTATGATACTTGCTGAACATATGTGGCTATGAATATTGCTTGAGAGTGTTGTTTGGATGCTTGCATGATTAACCATCCCGGCCATCGGGATAAGGTTATAGTGACTATCGACGTAGGAGGTAGTGTTTGTTGTACGAATAGCAATTCCATGCGGTAACTCCTATGTTGTAGTGTCGCTATATGCACCATGAAAGACGTCCAAGTGGCTGCTCATAAGTGATGTAATGCTGATTTTCTTGTCGGAATACAATCCTAAAACGTATGTCGACGAAGTCTGAGTACTCGACCACTTTCACTTCACTGATTTGTGCTAACAAGATTAAGTGTGGGGTGGTACCCCTAGTGCTTGCATGTAGATTGTATAAAGTGCGATTGTGCTGCAACTAACATTATTTTTAGTCTCAGGTACAATGGCACCGAAAGCAAGGCAAGGCAAGGAGAAGGCTACCACAACCCGAAAGGATAAAAAGAGAAGCCGAAAAGACCAAGGAGAATCATCTTCAGCACACCTACCACACAGAATGTTCGGAATCAAATGGGTTCTTGAGGAAGACGCCAAGGCATGGTATAGCAGCAACAAAGAAAAGAAATATGTGCACGTCGACTTAATCAACAAGGAGACCTTAGCAAAGAAGGAGCCGCAAATATTGGCTAAGATAATGGCTCTGAAGCTGGATTTCATCTTCCGTGACATGGGAGAATGCAATCTTGACTTGACAAGAGAGTTTTATGCCAACTGGTCGCCAAACACAACAGGCAACGAAGTCAAAATTCGGGGCCAAGTGTTACAGCTTACAGCGGATTGGATCAACTCGTTTCTAGGCCTACCTTCGGTCGACACTGCACCATACAAAGAGCTGTACAGCAGGCCTCCTTATAGAGCAATAAGACACACGCTTAGTGGAAGCAGATCAATGGCAAGATGGGGCAGACATAAGGAAACAGGCCGTCACAACACATTCCCCTATGCTCCACTAAATAGGGAAGCAAGAATCTGGATGCGCATTGTCAACTCATGCCTTATTCCTGGGACGCAATACACAAAGATATCGAGAGATAGAGTGTGTTTGGTTTATGCGTTGATGACGAATGTCCCTATCAACTTTGGGGCAATCATTCGATCTACCATGAGAAAAGCCAGACTCCACAGCAGGTCCCATTTCACATTCGGCAATTTGTTGACAGCAATGTTGCGGAAGGAGGATATAGAAGAGGAACCAGCTGACCACAAACTCCCACATACCCCAAAGAAGGTTGACCTCACCAAGGTCAAAGATGCTGAAACAACGCATGGAGTCAACCTTACCACTGCGGAGAGACACGCTCGTGACGAGAGTTTCTTCCGTCATCTCTATGGCATGACACGATTCACTATGATGAGTGGTGGACGTATTCCAACTGCTGAAGAGCTCCAACAGCTGGACCACGACTACCCAATGAACAGACATGCCCGGGAGATGTGTGGAGTGGGAGTATATTTCGAGGAACCTCTTGATGATGACGTGCCAACTGATGATGATAGACGCTTGCCTGATTCTGATGCTGAGGAGAACTCTGACGATGACTCTTACAATGATTCGAACGAAGGGGGTATGACCCCCGACATTGAGGAAGAGTCCGACTAATCAGGTTCTTCGACTTTATTTTCCACTGAGGGCAGTGTCTAGTCTAAGTGTGGGGTGTCGGCAGAATCTGCATGCTATGTTTGTATGTTTGCTTGTTTATTTTGTTTTGAGTCCAAATTTTTTTTTGTGATTTTTTGTGATTTTTTTTCGTGTGACATTTTTTTTAGGAGTAAAATTTCTCTAGCTACGCATGAAATTATTTGGATAGGCAGCATGAGATTAGAACAAGAGTATGTGCTACAATTGTGACTATTGAGACATTTAGGCTCTAGTTGTGACTCATTATGTGATAGTGTGTGATTCAATTCCTTCACTTGTTGGGTCAAGAGTCTATATTACTTCTAATCAAGTCGACCATGTGCCTTTTGTGTGTGAGATAATAGTATATTCTATGTTTGTGGCTGATGCTAGAACTTGCCTCGTATGTATGCAAAGCGAAAATAAGGAATGTAAGTTTAGGATATGATTTAGGCATTTCTTTGGCAACCTATACATGTTTACCTTCAGTTTTTCCTACCCATGTAAATCATCCTAGTTAAACCCTTTTGAGCCTTTAGCCTATTTCTTTGACAACCTTGTATGTAAGCCTAATCCATTTTTTTCAAAACCGTAATTTGATCCAAATTCCTAAGTGCTTTAAAGTGAATAAGTCATGTGACAACATAAGAGGAAATTGGGTGAGTATGATGCTTTAAATTGTAAAGGTTCTTGAAGGTGTTATGAAAAAGAAAAAAATGCTATCATAGGAGGTACGTTGTGAAAAGAAAAAGGAAAAGAAAGCTGAAAAGTGAGTTGTGCTTAAAATTGAAAAACAAAAGATGAGAACAAGGGTGGAAGAATAAAATAAAGAAAGGTTGAAAGAAAAAAGTGTCATAGATACAAAGTGATGTATTAAAGTGCTTAGGAACCTAGTCACTATTCTTGGCCAAAATAGTCCTACCCGTCCCTTAGCCTACATTACAACCATCTAAAGACCTACTTGATCCTAATCTTAACATTCCGACATTTAGTAGAGTACTACATTAAAGGCAAGCTTATGGTCACTAGTTGCTACATATGAATTCTTTGTGAGAGTGAGTGCAAGGATATTTTGATACCCATGTTTGAAAATATGCTATACTTGTGAGTGATTATGGGTACTATATTGTGAGACACACATGGTTGATGAGCTTTGGATAGTTGTATATGATTCTATGTACCTTAACGTTTGCATGCGAGTTGATCACCATCACGAGTCTATGCTTGAGGTTAAATTGTTTCTACTTATAATCGGAAAGCTACTCTTCGTTGATAATTGTTGTGCTTGTCTTGAAGAATGTTTTGTGTTGTTTCTGTAAAAACCTTAAGTCAATGCTTAGAAGGACATGATATGTTGTTCGAGGATGAACAAAGCTCTAAGTGTGGGGTGTTGATGATAGGCGAATTTACGCGCCTATATCAATATATTTTGCCCATATTTTAGCCTAGTTTTGAGAACTAATTATCTATTTCATACACTTTTAGTCCTTTTTCCTATAAATGAGCTAACAAATGTGATTAGGAAAGTTTCAGGTATAAATGATGCAAAATACAACAATTTATGGCTTACTTGACGCAAAAGAAAGCTCACGAACGAAGTGGAAAGGAGCTGGACGCCTAAAGGACTAAATCTGCTGCATGGAAAATCTGTCCCGGGCTAAAACAACAATTCTGAAGACTTTGGGGACTTACAGACACAAAGCTGGATTTTTGCCATAATACATTAACCTAGTGCAATTAGGTTATGTGTTTCATTATTCTATTTGGATTATAATTTTGTAACCTTACCCTAGTACATTTGGGTCAAGGATTTCATTAGTATATTAGGATTTGGTTATTTATTTCATTAGCTTAGTAGGAGTAGGATAGGAGTATTATAAATACCCTATCATGTTAGAGATTTTTAATTAACTCTTCACTTAAGACATCTCCTTACAATTTAATTAATTTTCTTTCATCTTCCACTACAAACACTTCTAATCTATTCTTCTATTCTTAAACTCCACAACAAGAGAATCGTTACTTGCTACGGAATCACAAAACCACACGCCAAACACCTACTATTCACGCCATCCACCATGCAAAACGTGATATCCTTCGCATTCATGGGTAACTAAACCTCTTAGTTGGGGTTATGGAAGCCGAATGAGTTACTATCTATTGCTATGAGCTTGTGAGTTCAAGACACGTATATTGCTTATATCATTATTCTCTTCATCTTAAATCTACATCCTTTGCGGTTCAAACACAAGAACACGCCATTCTAACATCTAACTTGTTCGAGAGAAAGGTTATTTGTCTAGAAAAGAAGACGCATAGACCAACGCCAGTCTAACATTTAACTTGTTCGAGAGAAAGGTTATTTGTCTGGAAAAGAGATAATGTCAAGGTAGTAGGACACCCTTTCCTATTAAAAAGCTAGTGCCGTAACTGGACTAACCTCTTGGAGAATTCGTACCGTTAGACACGCTTTAAGCTCGAGAGAGTTAAAGTGAAATAGTCCTTGTTCAGGTCGAGAGACGCTTGGATTTACCATCGACTACAATTCTCTATAAGCAATTGCATGTCAAGACTCTACACACTCATAGCCAATAGAGACGTATACCTCAGAAGGTGGACATAACCCCAACGATTCAATTCTCATTGTTTACAACCAACGTGACAATCTTTCTCTTTTTACTTTATTATTTTCAGCTTTTATTTCATTACTTTGGTTACTTATTACAATCCCCCCTTCTTACGAGACTTGCACCAAAAGTCTATTAATTTTGCTTACTTATTGACCAAGCTATTCCCTGTGGGATCGATACCCAACCCAGGTTGGGTTCTATATTTGCTAACGACCGCTTTACACTCCCACGAGAGCTGTAGATTGAGCGTTATCACCGAACAACTCAAGTCTGTTCCTTCATCTTCCTCAACACCTGAAGGGACTTCGAAGTCTAATTTAGATATGGAGCAGATAAAGAGTTACATCAAAATATATGTAAGTTAATTTTCTTATTCACAAATTTTAATTTTTTAAAAAATATTATTTGTTTCTAATGTTTTATTGTTTATCTGTACGTTATAAGGTGAATGAACAAATTGCTGAGCTGAAAACACTAATATCCAATATACTTGCTGAGGTCGTTAAAGTATTGAAGAAAGAAGAGAATAAATAATCTCCGGTATAAAATAATTTTTCCTTCAAACTTTTAATACTTTGAATAAATACTCATACATTAGTATTATTCATGAAATATAGGAGGAGAAAATTATTCATCAATAAGAAGGTGCAGAAGAAGGATAAAAAATAAATGACAGTGTTTATAAGAATGATTTGCCGGTAATGTTAATATAAATTAAATTAGCATGTTACGATAAATCTGTATATCTCCAACATCTTAACCTATTTTTGTTTGGTTATTATACAACATGAAGATAAGTACACGGGACCAGTCATTCACATAACAAATGATGAACCATCAGTACTTGAACCTTTGGAAACAGAGATTCAAGATTGTGTCCATATTCATACTGAATGTCCAACAATAGCTGAGGTTCAATTCGATCAGAAGGTATATATATGATATGTATAAATATGGTTATACAATGTAGATATGAAAGTATAAATTTTTTTTCATTCGTCATTATATAAATTTGATTAAATGTACAGACATCTACTTGTCAATTTTTTTGTAGGATGAGCATATAAATGATCAAGAAGAGGGACATGAAGAAGAATCGAAAAACACACACATTACTGAAATGGAAGATATATCGGTATATTTTTATCTATCATGTTGGTTTGTTTTTGGATGCATATCAATATTTTAAATCGCTTTACTTGTAGGCTGTTACAGTATTATTACACAGACATTTGAATGTATATGGATGTGTTATACATTATTAATACTAATAGTAAATTTTAGAAAATGAATGTTCTTTAATTTAAAGACGGTTTCAGTTTTATCATACATTCATTTGAATGTATAACATTATGTTATGCATTAAATCCCCATATAATAAATACATATGCATTTGTTATACATATCAATTTTAAATCACCGGTCCATATTTTTTTCGTTCAACTTCGTATCACTTTGACTAAGCTTTTATAAATGAAGCTTGTTACTGAATGTAGGATGAGCATAATGAAGCAGGTTGTACTGAAGATCTGACCATACATCAAAGCCCTCAAATGAAGCATTTAGAGGTATTTTTTTGGTTATTCATATTGTTTATTAACTCAAAACTTACATGCTTATACATTCACATTGATGCCAACTAGATATCAAATTCTATAAACAGGTTTTCATTTAGCGTTATATGGCTTTTCAAATTACTATTACAAATTTATTTTCTCTAGCACTATGTCTTACTTTGAATAATTTGCATTGTAATACTATCTTATTGTGATACTGTCTCAATTTCATTATACGTTCATTTGAATGTATAACATTCATTATACATTTACATGAATTTTATACATGATGATTGTGAATGTAGGATGAACATAATGATGCAAAAAAAGCAGGTTGTACTGAAGAACTAAGCAGACAGCATAACCCTCATATGAAATATTTAGAGGTACATTTTTGGCTTTTCATGTTGTTTATCAACTCAAAACTTACATTCTTTTACAAATTTTTATCATTTAGAACTATGTCTTACTTTTAATAAATGTGTTCCAATATTCTACTTAACTCTTAATTTAGGATGTGCTTATGTACGATAAAGAGGAAGCTAGTATCAAAGATTTGAAAAAAAAGCATAGTCCTGTGATGGTACATTTGTTATTTTTTTCTGTTTTACTCCTGCTGATTTAACACTTCAAATCTAAAAAACATAAGCTTATGACATAGTACAGTCCTTTATATATTTGTGATACATATAGATATGCGACATATTTATTTTATTATATAATGATTTTAATTAAAATAGGATGAGCATATTGCCACAAAAGAATCATGTTGTGCTAACGAATTGAACAAACATCATAGTACTGATGTGATAGATTTGTAGGTATTTTTTTTACAATTCAAATATTTTTTTAAACTAACAAAACTATCTACATAAATGTAGCTGCTGTTTAGGTATCACTAACGTTAAACATTAATATGTTTGATTTTACACATAACACATCAATCTTTAATCTGTAGGATGATGTGAATGCCACACTAACGGAGTCTATTCAAGATGCTTTAGACACACTAATATTTGGGTTGTCAACACCTTCGAATACAAATAAATTCGATGTTATTACACCAAATTTAGTGACGAAAAGTCAGTGATCACTTTCAGATAGTTAGTTTACACCTGACTTTTCTGATGCACAAGTAAAAGGAGCTTGAGGCAACAAAAGCTCGTGAAGTAAAACATAAACCAGCTGTAAAAAGAGACAAAAAAAAGTCAAAGATTTTCAGGTCACCATACATCACAAAATTTGAATCGAGCTCTAAAGATTAGGGCAGTTCTGATAATGAAGAGAAGCAGATGTATACTTTTGATGGTTGTACCATTTATGAAGACTTTGCCTAATCAATTGATCATCGATTATTCACAGTGGCTTGAACTTGGGTTACTGAAATATCATGCTTCAAAGTAAGTTATTTAGAAAGATTACATTGAAAATAGTACATAAGAATAAGCCTTGGTGAAGTCTAATGCTTGTTTATGTTACAGGAAACAAACAGACAATCACTATCTAAAAAATGCTCCAGAATTAGGTTATCCTCTATTGGACTTTATTGTTGCACAAGCACTCTTAAAGAATTGGTTCTACTTGATGACGCAACCCAAAATGTGTTGAAATGATGAGGTAAATTAAACTCAACTATATCATGCTTGTTTAAACTTTTACTAAAAATATTCTAATTGTTACAGAATACATAGAATCTATTGTATTATTAACATATCATACATATGGTGTGATGTACAATCAGTTTTTATACATTTAATTGTAATAGCTCATACATTGATGTTCTTCGTTGAAAACATAATAATAACTAAAATATATGACTTCGAATTTGTTTTATGACACAATTTCATACATGTGGTAAGACATATAATCACATTTAATACATGTTATGTTAACATATCATACATTATTGTCAATTATCAATACATAATAACAACTAAAAATTATGCATTAGAATCTATTGTACGATTAAAATACATAATACATAGAATCTATTGTATAGTTACATATCATACATGTGGTGTGATGTATAATCACATTTAAAACAATGAATAGTAACATATCATACATTCCTATTCTTTGTTGCAAAATAATAATAACTAAAACACTTTACTACAATTTAATTTTATGACTAAAAATTATACATGTAGTATTACATATAATCAGATTTTATACATGTTATGTTAATATATCATACATTAATAAACATTCCAATACATACGAATAACTAAAACATATGCATTGGTATCTGTTGTATGAATAAATATCATACATGTTATGGACTGTATAATCACATTAAATAAATGTAATGGAAACAGATCATTCATTCAACTTCTTACACAATACATAGTAATAACGTATTAATATGCAGTTTTTTTTTCAGTGCTTAACATAACGTACCCATTTTAACATGTAGCACTTAGATGTGATATTCTAACATTTGAGAAAAAAAATTAAAGTTGCAGCAGTGTGATACATATAGATATACGACAACCAGCTTCTTCTTTAAAACATATATGGAAAAAATATATGAACACTATTTTCTAGCAGTTAAAACAGAGCACATATCCATACAAGAAGACTACGCAGAATCTGTTACTTGTGCTTCTAATGAAATTGCTATAACAAATATAATTAATGAATTCTGTATTTCTGCGGGTTTATCATGGTATTTGGTTGATGAGGTATATGTTCCTGTTAACTGTAGAAAAGAATATCACTGGGTATTGGCTGTAATTGTATTAAAGGAGAGAACAATACGGGTGTATGACTCATTGTCAAGCAAAAAGAAAAGTGAACCGCCAACTGAAATACGAAAGTTAGCAGCCATGCTGCTTACTTACTTGTTGGACAATGATTTTTTTGAAAAGACTGAAAGAATTGACAGGTAAACACTTAAAGCGTATGAAGGAAAGCTTGGTCTGCAAACTGGTGAGATAAGTCACAACCCATTTGATGTTGAATGAGTTCAAAACATTCCACAGCAAGCGTCTGATAGTTTATAAGTTTCTCTTACTTTTTAAAATTTTCACATGTATAATCATGGTAAATTACTAAACTTATCGGTCTTTCATTTTATTACAAATTCAAGGACTGCGGGGTCTTTGTGGCTGCATATGCAGAAATATTGAGTGAAGGACAACAAGTTCATTCACGTGAGTTTGAAGCTGCTAGTCAACGTGCACGTTATGCTTCATTACTATGGTATTACAGAGTGACGAAGGAAAGAAAGGTTATACGAGTGATAATGATGATTCTCCTCGTTCAAAGAATACTTTTCTCCTATCACCTGATGAAAGTGCAATTGTTACTTTGGAGTAGCTCATTCTAAAAAATATTCTAATTATTTTTTTTGTTGTTTCTGCTAAATAGTTATATACAGTAATGGTTTTTTGAATGTTGATTTTTAGGCAACATTATATGGATGGCAGTATTGGGTTCTAATACATTTACATTTACATAAACTTTTTTCTGCTTATTCTATCTTGTTTGTTAATTACTCTTTTTACCTAACTTAATATTAAAAACACTGTATAACAACAATTTATGTATGTAAAAACCACATATGTATAATAAATTATATATATGTAAAACATTATTTTTTTCAACATTAAAGAAGTTAATATTATATTATGAGTTAATTATACATTGAACAAGTATCAATTTATTTTTAATAAATTCAGTAGATAACATCATACATGTTGCAACGTCTCATTGCTTAATTGAAAACAACTTTGGTATTCAAATTGTTTTTAGAAGAATAACAATAGATCGTTAATTGTAAATAAAATTAATGTATCAACATTTAGACGTAATACTAATAACAAAATAAGAATATTTTTTACTATCATACATACACCTTATTGTATAATCCATAATCCCCACACAAATTCATTTGCTTCATATTTTGATAGTTGATATGACTTTTTAAAAGCATTTACTTTGAATTCATACATGTTGTCAACGTATAATATCATACATGTTAAATGTATTATACATTAAAAATACATATTACTACACTGCAATAATAAACAGTAAAGTCATATAATATAATAATTCAAAACTGTGTTACTTTGTTTCCAAAATATCATACATTACGTCATAATTAAAAAGTACATAACAAATAAAAACATAAAATAAACTTCAACAAGCAAATCAACAAAAAATAAAAAACAATTGACGTTCTGTAGTTATATCCAAACAAGCACTTAGCATTTAGAACAACAAACTAAAATCTTCAACTTTCTTTTGGGAAGAAACCGCACGTCCTACGGTTGTGGCCTGCACGCCCGCATTTACCGCAATGGTTTGAACTTGTAAGTGATTCACTAGATTTCAAATGTTTTCCTTTTTTTGGCCTCCCAGGAGGTCTTCTGTATTTGGGTGGCAAAGCTTTGTCTGCATTAACAAAATCTGGAACAATCCAATCTTTCATATCTGACATAGGAATTATGGGGAGTTCATATGTCTTGACAATGGTGTTTGGACGGTACAATTCTGAACAGTAACACCCATACTCTTTTACATCTATATTTATACTCTTCAAAACCGTAATTGCGTGTGCACATGGAATTTCATTAATTTGATACCGACAACTGCTACACGTTCCACTCTCAATATCAACAATGTACCTCCTTCCTGATTCATACACACAGTACAGATAACTACCAGCTGCCTTAACCTGTTAGCAATGATTAATTTTATACATTTAAAAATATAAAAATTAATAACAAATATAAAGTAGATTCAACTATCAGAATATATACCGTCATTCGCAACGATTTAACCCCATTATCAGTTAGTATTTTTTGAAATCTTCTTCCAAGCGTTGTGTTTGTATAAGATACAATTTCACTGTTCTTACAATTCCATGCGATAAATAGAATCCTAACTTCTTCAAGGAAACCTAAAACAGGAAGTACTCTAGCCTCTACCAAATAACCGTTAATACATTCAGCTATATTAGAGGTCATCATTCTACCTCTATTAACAGGGGCGTGACATCGAGACCATTTATCATAACCAGCTTCTTCTAGATATTCCTTAACCCTTGGATCAACCTTTTCAACTTTGACATAATATAATCAAAATCTTCTTTTCTATACGCTTTAGCCATGGAATAATAAAGGCACTAAGTCTATCTTTGCTTTTTCTAAAATATTTACAAATATTTTTTCATAAATATCAAATACATGCAAGATGAGGGACATTAGGATAAACAATGTTCACACCTTTTATGATACTTTCGTTTCGATCCGATACAACACACATGTGTTCCCGTTCTCTAAATGCTTCTCTAAATTGATGAAAAAAATTAAGTCCACGAATTGTCATTTTCGGAATCTACTACACCGTAAGCTAATGGAAGAATACATCCTAAACAATAAAAAAACAACAGTTCTATAATTTATGTACACCATTGAACAGGCCTCAAATTATTTTACACTTAGGTAATACATGACATCATACATTTTGTCCACCATTATCACTTAATTGAAATCAAATAAAATATATAACTCCACACATTTTAATAATGTATAACAATACATCATACATCGTAAACATACTGTTAGTGAATTATAGATTTAATTATTAGTAAATGTATCAGATATTAAACGTAAAATTTATAACAAAGTATGAATATTTTACAACATCATACATACACCATGACGTATAATAGATAATCATACACATAGCACAAAAAATAAAATCTACTTACAATTTACTCGTTTGATTTTAAAATGAAAATGAAATTTCTAAGGTTGTTTAAATAGAAACTAACATCTACTTTATAGAAAACATCAAAAACACAAAATTAAAGGCGTATATTGGTAGTTTAAGTACTCATTAAGCAAGTCCAATTTTTATTATACATACTAGAGCAACACATAATCTGATAGAACACATGCACAATGCAGAAATACCAAATGTAAATATTTCAAAGTATAATACCTGCACCATCAAGAGTGCTCGCCGATACAAATGTTCCTTGATATGGCCCACTTAAATGTGCACCATCTACAACTACTACTGGACGATAAAATTCGAACCCCCTTATCATGGGATGTAAGGCAATAAACAAGTATTTAAACTCATTATCTAATGCCTTATGCATCTGAATGTATGATCCAGGATATACCTGGTTCAACATATATATATAACGGGGCATTTTTTGATATCCATCAGCTGGTCCACCTCTAAGCATCGCAATTGTCTTTTTTTTTCCGTCAATCCATCATGTAGTTAATATCAACACTGCAGACGACCTTCATCTCTTCAATTATGTCTGCCGGTGTGTGTATTTTTTTGTAATTAATTAATTTTGGTGCAGTAAACTCACTGACAAAAGCTGTTGTTGCAACCATATTATTCAGTACTCTATCACTCAGGCTGCAACTATGTTCCGAATCAAATGTCTTTATTGTAAAATTTCCGAATGAATCATCAAATACGCCTTCAGGACCCATTTACAATCTTTGACACGGCAATATAACACATAACTGCAGTTACATTTTAAAACATGTTGTCCATTTAATCACATACATATAAAATCTATAATTTAAATAAAAAATCATAACTAAATTGTTTCAGTTTTATTATACATTCGAATGCATGTATGATGAAATATTATACATCGTAAATGTAACTCTTTTTTATGCAAACAGCAAAGCCAGAAATTATAGTCAATAATAAAACTCGTTTAACAAATGCTATTACAACACAACAACATCCTTCACAACATCTACAAATAAAAAATAAAAATTTATTCCATACCTTTGTTTGTCAGATCGTTTAGTAAAGGTTTTAAAGCCATTCGATATCACATATTTTTCAATAACCGATACCATAGTTTGCTTATTCTTATAAAGTTGGTTTACTTTTATTTCAGTGTTCTTGCAATCAGTAATAAAATTATTAACTTCAAATTCTGGAACGTATAATGAATACTGATTCTGCATTTCAACAACAGTTAAAACAACCGAATCAGATTCACTACCTTCAATACACATTACAGCCCCAGTTTCACTATCAAACTCGATATCCTTAATCGATTTGTTGGAAGTTGTTATACATAGCGGAAAACTTATAAGCCCAGAACATCGTTTCTTAAACTCAATATAAACCTTGACTCCATTATCATTTCTTATGACAATTGGAGAAGAATTACCATCAACAATATATTTTACTTCAATTTTTTTCCGAACAACATAATACCCAATTCGATCACGATTGTTGCAACTAATTTCACAAAGTTCATACTTTCAGAAACAACAATTGCATCACTTTTGTATGCTTTAAAACTTATTTCCGTCTTCCATACACTGGAATAACGCAACAATATTGGGATGTTCATATTTTTTCTCAGAAGAACTTACGAGCAAATATGTTTTTACCCAAAATAGTAAATCAGAAAAGAAGACAATTAAAGGTAATGTTTAAGATTTTTTGTTTTTGAAATTCAAATTTCAGTTACTATTTTAACTCAAACAATAATTAACATCAGGTAATTAAATAACATAATTTAAGGAATAGGGGTACATTTACTGATTCCTTATCCCTTAATTTTAGGTAAATTAGATTTATCATACATTCAGCGAATGTATAACAATCAACCGAATGTATGACAATATTTTGCATAGTAGGGAGAGAGAAAATCTCAAGGAAAATTATGTAAATAGTTTCATTTTATGCGGTATATATGTTGTTTATACATAATTTTATATAAGAGAATTTTGTACGGGTTGTATTCGTCATTAAATTCAGTAACATGAGTTTTACAAATGTAAGTGATCTCAAATCCGTTAACATAAAAGTAGTTTAACTAAAATAAATCTCTAAATACTATAAATGGTGTGAATATATAACAATGAGATTATATAGTTAACATAAACTAATTTGAGGTTAAGATGTAGTTGATTGACTATTTTGAGGTTAAGGTGTAATTGATTTATTTGTTGTATTTGCATAGATTGAGAAAAACTGTTAAGATCATGATTCGACAATCTTTTTGTTTCAAATTGTTTTTTTTTTCTATTATCATATTTTTTTAATAATTAACATAGATTAAAACTACACATATTTAATAGATTTGAGTTGTGAGATTCACTTTCTTTTCGATTTTAGAAGTTCTATAGCATCAATGAAATTTGAATTTAAGAGTGCTTTATTTTATTTTCTACTAAGCACTTTCATGAGTGCTTTCAATTTCTTTCATAAAAAAATTCTTGATCAAATAATTTATGTGTTTTCAATAATCATATTTAATTTATCGTTCAATTTATGATACTATTGAGATTTTACTTTTTTACTTGTGAATATTAATTCAGATACATACATTATTTAGCAGCAGGGAAGCATAACGACAGTCAATTGCTTATAGTCTTCCTCACTATTAATACATGACGATCTAATTATTTATATTAATCTTTCTCTTGGTTACGTTGTCTCTTCTTAATTTTCGCTTTTATTGTCATCAATGTTTCTCAGTTATATGCATTGTATACTTAAACATTGTAGTGCATAATAATTCTACATATAATTTTGTGTGTTATGTCAAGGAGGAAAATTAACGAGGGAGTATATATTAAATTATTACTTTCTTTATAAGTAGCTGGGAACGAAGTAGAACTACATGAAAAGTAGAGTTAAGGATAAAATAGAATAATAAGTAAAGACAAATTAAAAAGAAAAAGCAAAAGAAGATAATGATGTGACCACGCTAAATCGATAGATAGTTTATATTAATACCTTGTAGGTGTCTTATTTTCTTTAGTATCTAGCAGTGTATTATCCAATCTTGTTGTGTGCTTTTGTATTTTTATTTGTTATATAATTTTATGTCTTGAGTAAGGGCTCTGTCGAAAACAACCTCTCTATCTCATATTTATCCTTTTCAGACCCCACTTTGTGAGAATACACTAAATATATTGTTGTTGTATTTGATAAAAAAATAAATATATCATTTAAAATATATCATTAGAAATTCATGTTTTGTTTTAAATAACTTACTTAAACATGATAGAATATTATTCTTTTTTCATAAATTATTTTTGAATATTAAATAAACTACATCCATAGTTTTCCAGTGTACTGCGAGTATTGTATAGTTGAGAAAGTAAAAAGATAAATTTTTTATTTTTCCATTATTATTCGACAGAAACATACCTATTTCGGCCAAGTTTTAGAGCAAAATTATCGATGATATAAGTTTATGCATTTTTAGTGGGTGCTTGATACGAGGGATCAAAATAAATAAAGTTATTTCATATATTGAGATATCTGATGTGATTGATTATTCTACTATATATATGGAATAATTTATCACATAACTGCGATAAACGATGATTTGAGACTAACTAATATCCTCTAATCAAACATAAAATAAAATAATCATAAATTTTGTCCCCAAAAAATTCTCACTTATCCCACATATCAAATTACCCTCGAGAAATAAAAAACCTTTATAGATAAACACTTATTTCTATAACACATCTGTTTGTTCTAATTCTGTATTTTTTAAATATATTTATAGCTATTTCGTAAACTAAATTATTATTATATATTAATTTAAAATTATTATTGAGACTCAAAAACTTTAGTTCCTTAATTCGTTCCTTGTTACTTTAATTTTCATGTCAGGGTGCACATTACTTGAAGAGTAACTAGGGGCCTTGGGCTCTAGGTGACAAAAGAGTTCTAAAATGAAGTGTGGATGACACAAGTTTTAATAATTGAGTGGAGGTGACAATTACTTTATTAAGAATTAAGAAAGTAAGAAAAATTTGAAAATAACCCACAAGTTTTTTAATTTATACTTTGATCCAATTTAAAACCTAATATAACTAGAAATGGGGAAAAAAGGCACGTTTCTCTCTCTTCTCATTTATTGAAGTTTTCTCTCTCTTCGTGATTTTTGTTGTTCATTGTTGTTGTTGCTTTATTCATCATCTTCTTCTTTATTATCATCATCTTGTTCTTCATTATCATCTCTTCTTGTTCATCATCATTATCTTCTTGTTGTTGAACATTGTTGTTACTGCTACTATTGCTACTTGATCAAATTTTTTTAGGTCAAATTTTATTCGTATATCACTTGGGAATTACTTATAGGTGATTTTAGTAAGTAAAATTATAATTTTTAGTTGAATTTCTCATATCTGCTACTGCTGTTTTTTCAACAATAGATAAAACATGTAACATGAATCCAACAGATGAGTAATCTTTTGCACAGATGAGTAACTTGTTGCAATATATTGACTAATCTATTACAACATATTGACTAATCTGTTGCAAGATATTGACTAATCTGTTGCAACATGTGAGTAATCTGTTGCAACATATATGACTAATCTGTTGCAACATATTACTCATATGTTGGATTTGTATTATAGTGTTGTAACATGAATCCAACATATGAGTCATCTGTTGCAACAGATTAGTCATATGTTGCAATAAATTACTCATTTATTGCAATAAATGACTCATATATTGGATTCATGTTGCAGGTTCTATCCATTGTAGCAGTAGAAAATATACCAAATAAAAAATTCAACAAAAATTATAATTATACTTACAAAATCACCTATAAAGTAATGTCCAAGTGATATACAAACAAAATTTGACCTAAAAAAATTATAAAAATTTCAACAAGGGCACAACGAATAAGTGAAACACATGAAAAATTTCATGAAACAGGTAAAAAAGATAAAAATTGTGTATTATACATCAAATGCAAAAGATCGAGGGGACAAACATTTGTGTTCTCTTAAAAATATTTAAGTTCCCTAGTATTTTAATTTCTTTCTAATGGATAACCCATATATTATAATAGATTTTTTATCTGTTTGATAATTTCCAATAGATGAATCATCTGTTGCAATATATCAGTCATCTGTTCATTCAAATTAAGCAATTATTAGTAATAACTAAATTGATTTAGCTAAAATTAAAGACAAGTCTTTAAGACAATGGGACAAACATTTGAGTTCTCCTAAAAATATTTGAGTTCCCTAGTATTTTAATTATTTTCCAACAGATCACCTATTTGTTGCAACAAGTTAGTCATCTGTTGCAATAAATGCTTATAACAGGTTAGTCATTTGTTGATTCAAATTAAGCAATTATTAATAATAATTAAATTGATTTAACTAAAATTGAAGACAAGACCTTAGACAAGGGGGAAAACATTTGAGTTCTCTTAAAAAATATTTGAGCTTTAGTATTTTAAATTGCTTTTCAACACATATTTTGTCTATTTAGTAATTTCAAACAGATGAGTCATATGTTGTAACAATTTAGTCATCTGTTGCAACAGATGTCTATATCTGTTTGATAATTTTCAATAGATGAATTAGTTGTTGCAACAAGTGAGTCATTTGTTGCAACAAATGTCTATATCTGTTTGGTCATTTTCAGCAGATGTTTTTATTTGTTTGGTCATGTTCAACAGATTACTCATCTGTTGTAACATGTTAGTCATCTATTGATTCACATTAAGTCATTATTAGTAATAACTAAATTGATTACTAAAATAAAATATGAATTAATAAGTTCAATTATAGTTTCAATAAATCTCATGGTAATTACACGATCAACTAAGTATGTCTGTCCTGAGTAGAATGATCAATTGACCAATTTTATTTGAAATGATTCAAACTAAGTCATTATTAGAAATAACTATATTGATTTAACTAAAACTAAAGATGAATTAGTAAGTTCAATTACGATTTCAATTAATTTCATAGTAATTACATGATCAATTAAGTGTTTCGTACTGAGTAGAATGATTAATTGTCAAATTTTATGTGAAATAATTCAAATTAAACCATTATTAGAAATAACTACATTGATTTAACTAAATTAAAGATGAATTAGTAAGTTTAATTATGATTTCAATTAATCTCAATAATTAAATGTTCAATTAAGTGTTTCATCCTTAGTAAATAAATAATTGACCAATTTTATTTTAAATGATTCAAATTAAGCCATTATTAGTAATAACTATGTTGATTTAACTAAAATTAAACATGAATTAATGAGTTCACTTACAATTTCAATTAATCTCATCGTAATTACATGATTAACTAAGTGTATTCGTACCGAGTAGAGTGATCAATCGACCAATTTTATTTGAAATAATTCAAATTAAGATATTATTAGTAATAACTAAATTGATTTAACTAAAATGAAAGATAAACTTACAATTTCAATTAATCTCATAGTAATTAAATTATCAACTAAGTGTATTCGTCATGATTAGAGTGATCAATTGACCAATTTTATTTGAAATGAATCAAATTAAGACATTATTCGTAATAACTAAATTGATAAAACTAAAATTAAAGATGAATTGATAAGTTCAATTACAGTTTCAATTAATATCATAGTAATTACATGATCAACTATGTGTATTCGTCTCAAGGAGAGTGATCAATCGATCAATTTTATTTCAAATGATTCAAATTAAGTCATTATTAGTAATAAATAAATTGATTTTGACTAAATTAAGATGAATTGATAAGTTCACTTACAATTTCAATTAATGTATTCGTCCTTAATAGAATGATCAATTGATAAATTTTATTTAAAATGATTCAAATTAAGCAATTATTAGTAATAACTAAATTGATTTAACCAAAATTAAAAACAAGACCTTAGACAAGGGGACAAACATTTGAGTTCTCTTAAAACCATCTGAGCTTTACTATTTTAAATTATTTTCCAACATATATCCTATATGTTTGATAATTTACAACAGATGAGTCATCTGTTGCAACAACTTAGTTATCTGTTGCAATAGATGTCTATATTTGTTTGATAATTTAAATAGGTGAGTCATTTATAGCAACAGTTAGTCATCTGTTGCAACATATGTATATATTTGTTTGGTCATTTCCAACAAATGTCTTTATCTGTTTGGTCATTTCCAATAGATGTCTTTATCTGTTTAGTCATTTTCAACAGATTACTCATCTTTTGCAACATGTTAGTCATCTATTGATTCATATTAAGCTATTATATTAGCAATAACTAAATTTATTTAACTAGAATTAAACATTAATTAATAAGTTCAATTACAGTTTCAATTAATCTCATGGTAATTACACTATCAACTAAGTGTGTTCGTCCTGAGTAGAGTGATCAATTGACCAATTTATTTGAAATGATTAAAACCAAACCATAATTAGAAATAACTATATTGATTTAACTAAAATTAAAGATGAATTAGCAAGTTGACTTACAATTTCAATTAATTTTATAGTAATTACATGATCAACTAAGTGTTTCGTCTTAAGTAAAATGATCAATTGACTAATTTTATTTGAAATAATTAAAATCAAGCTATTATTAGTAATAATTAAATTAATTTAACTAAAATTAAAGATGAATTGATAATTTTAATTACAATTTCAATTAATCTCATAGTTAGTAATTAGATGATCATCTAGGTGTATTCATCTTGAGTAAAGTGTTAATTGATCAATTTTATTTGAAAATGATTCAAATTAAGATATTATTAGTAATAACTACATTGATATAACTAAAATTAAAGATGAATTGATAAGTTCAATTATGATTTCAATTATTCTCATATTAATTACATGATTATCTTAGTGTGTTCGTTCTGAGTAAAGTGATCAATTGACTAATTTTATTTGAGATGATTCAAATTAAGTCATTATTAGTAATAGCCAAATTGATTTAATAATTAATTTTAATTAATCTCATAGTAATTACATGATTATTTAAGTGTATAACCTATTGCAACAGATTTAATCTGTTGCAACAGATGAGTCATTTGTTGAAAATTATCAAACAGATATACACATATGTTGCAATAGATTAGTCATCTGTTGTAACAAATATCTTTATCTGTTGGTTATTTACAAGATGACCAATCTATTGCAACATATGACTTTATCTGTTTATTATTTCTAACAGATTACTAATCTGTTGCAATAGGTGACTAATCTGTTGCAACAAATGTCTTTATCTGTTTGGTCATTTTCAACAGATTACTTATCTTTTGCAACATCTTAGTCATCTATTGATTCATATTAAGCCATTATATTAGTAATAACTAAATTGATTTAACTAGTATTAATAAGTTCAATTACTGTTTCAATTAATCTCATGGTAATTACACGATCAACTAAGTGTGTTCGTCCTAAGTAGAGTGATCAATTGACCAATTTTATTTGAAATGATTCAAACCAAGACATAATTAGAAATAACTATATTGATTTAACTAAAATTAAAGATGAATTAGTAAGTTCACTTACAATTTTAATTAATTTTATATTAATTACATGATCAACTAAGTGTTTCGTCTTAAGTAGAATGATCAATTGACCAATTTGATTTGAAATAATTAAAATTAAGTAATTATTAGTAATAACTAAATTGATTTAACTAAAATTAAAGATGAATTGATAATTTAATTACGATTTCAATTAATCTCATAGTAATTACATGATCATCTAAGTGTATTGTTTTGAGTAAGTGTTAATTGACTAGTTTTATTTGAAATGATTCAAATTAAGACATTATTAGTAATAACAACACTGATTTAACTAAAATCAAAGATGAATTGATAAGTTTAATTACGATTTCAATTAACATGTTGCAATAGATGAGTAATCTGTTGCAAAAGACCAAACAGTTAAAGACATTTGTTGAAAATGACCAAACATATATAGACATCTGTTGCAATATATGACTAACCTGTTGCAATAGCTAACTCATTTATTGAAAATTATCCCACAAATATAGACATCTATTGCAACAGATGACTAAATTGTTGCAACATATGACTCATCTATTGGAAATTATTAAATAGCTAAGATATATGTGAACTCAGAACCAAAATGAGCCACAGAATTTAAAAAGTAACCAAAATAGGTCACCTATTTAAAAAGTTACCAAAATAGGTTAAACGTAATAATTTATTACGTTTTCTATGTTTTTCTTAAGGATCAGTTAACGGAGTTAACTTTTACAATTTCTTACGTTTTACATTTTTTTTATAAAACGTAAAAACTTCTTAAGTTTTATAAAAAAATATAAAACGTAAGAATTTCTTACATTTTACACGATGATCGAGAAAAAAAATGCAGTGAATTATCAAATAAGATACTAAAAAATGAGTTGTTCAACATAACAAAAAGTTACGTTCTTAACTTTTTTATAGCAGTGGTCCCCCACCCACAATTTCTTTTTCCACAAATGTCCCATCACTTCTACTTTTTCCTCTTTTACATAAAATAATTATGAATTTTTTGATTAGTTAAATTTATTTATATTTTACGCGTAGTTCAAATAATTTATTTTTTTCTCTATGTAATAAATTTTTACATTTTACATAAAAAATTTAAAAAATAGAAGTATCAATTACCTCATTAACTTAACAATTTTCTTATATTTATTCTATATCAAAAAATAATCACTTCTATCCTTAATTATCCGATTTCTCTCCACAAAAAAAATTATACTTTTGAGTTTTCCTCTACTCCAAAATAGTGAAATGTTGAATTATCGTCGATCAAATAGCTACTATATACAATAATTATATTTTTTTGGTGCGTTAAAATTATGAAATTAATTTTTTCGGATAGTGATTCATTGTAGTTTTTGATTAGTGTTTCGATTAGGATATTAAGGAGACTCACATGCACAATTACGTTTCATATTATAATTAACGGAGTAAAAAATCACAATTTAATTTAGGAACACTCCTAAATTAATATAAGAAAATATATATTTTTTAGGAACACTACTAAAAAAATATAATTTTTGTATATAGTAGCATATTTGATCGACGATAATTCAACATTTCACTATTTTGGAGTAGAGAAAAACTCAAAAGTGTTGTTGTGAAAATTCAACATTTTACTTGTGAAAATCGAAAAGAAACGATGAAGAACTAGAAGTTGTTGTCGCCGGAGAATGTTGTCATGTCGACTGACGATTGAAAGTAAAAAAAGAACGAGTAAGAACTCAAAACTATTTATTGCCAGAGGTTGTAGTTGCACAAGATTGAAGGGAGAAATTTAAAAAGTTGTTGGTTGGGTGAAGTTAGAGAGAGAAACTATCGAGAGAAAGAGAAAAGAGAGAGAGATTGATTGTAGAGGGAGGAAAGTTTTGTGGGTGTGAGTTAATTTGTATTTTTGAAAAGATTAAAAAGTTTAAAAAATATTAATCAAGTCCACAATTAACCTAATCAAGTTTTTTTAATTATGTTTGGCCCTTTAAATTGGTCAATGTCACCAATCCTTCATTCAAGACTTAAAATACACCTTTTCTTCATTTTTCTCAAAGTCGTATTCTTTGGAGGTGGTTATCTTATTACTTGAAATTTTTAGATTTTATGAGAAGAATTTTGTATGTCCATTTCTTGGGGTCAAGGGAGATTCGTAAGTTCAGGGGCCAGAATTTTATGCTTCAACTCTTTGACACTTCTCCATTGATAGTGTGTCATAACTCACAATATTGACAGTCATCATCCTCTTCCTCTATCTTAGAAATTAAATTCTGTGACAAATTTAAAATGATTTCTTACATCAATGCACCGACTATGAGTAAGTATTATGTTATGAATGTGTATAGATTAGTATTGGCAAAGCTAACCTAACGCCATGGTTAAGTGATTATGCTTGGGATTCAAATCGATAAATAGCAATGGGAGAGACTGAAGTAATTTTATGGGTATTATGATCATGCTTAGACAAAGAAAATAATTATATATCTCTCATCTCGCTTTTTCTAAAGTAAACTTTATGTAAACTCAAGATTGGGAGAAAAAACTTTGGCCATGTTAAGGTCATATATAAAATGGAAAAAAAGATGGGATATATACACTGTTGGAGTCCCATATCGGTGGGTTAAAGGTTCCTTGGTCTCCTTATATGGTCTTGGAAAATCCTCCCCTCATGAGCTATCTTTTGAGGTTGAGTTGGACTCAAGGTCCATATTTTTTTATCATTGTATCAAAGCCAGGCCCACCCAGTTTATTGTTTTTGATGTTGGCTTCCCGTCTTATATTGTCCAAGCTTCAGATGTCCAGGACTAGGCATGCGGGAAAGTGTTGGAGTCCCACATCGGTCAGATATCTAGCCCTGGGCATATTGGGCCCCCCGTCTTATATTGTCCACTCTCTAGATGTCCAGTCCTGGGCATGCGGGGAAGTGTTGGAGTCCCACATCGGTGGGTTAAAGGGTCCTTGGTCTCTTTTTATGGTCTTGGGCAATCCGGTCTCCATTGGGCAATCCGGTCTCAAAGAGTCCTTAGTCTCTTTATATGGTCTTGGGAAATCCGGTCTCCATCCTTCCCTCATGAGCTAACTTTTGAGATTGAGTTAGACTCAAGATCCCTTTCTTTATCATACACATATAAGTTGACATCAATACATCATGCTTGCATGAATTGTAACATTATAGTTAGTCTTCCCTTTTCTTTCAATTTTTTCATTGTCCCTAAAGACTTGCATCTGAAAAGATGAATAAAACAAAAATACACAAGTGCAACTAATTAATTTCCTAGATTTTAAAATAGATTATTAATGCAACTATTGAGAATATTTTTGTGGAGAAATTAAACCTTTCGAACCTGGATGGTGTTGAGTGGGCTGACACTCTGCTCCAGTTATTTCTTTATTTGTTATACTTCTTCAAAGCTGCACGACCCTAAACCTTCTCCCTCGAGTTAAATTTCTACATTGCAAATTGGCATTTCGAATATTGAAAAGGCTTCTGAGAGTTACCGAATGTTTTGAGAGCAGATGGAGCCATTAGAACCGAAAAAAACAACAGAAATCTTAATCTTTGAATCACTTATCGAGGAGGCATTAGAACTAAAAGAAAACCCCCATAAAACTTAATGTTAGAATCACCTATCAAGGGAGACATTAGATCTTGAAAAATACAACATAAGATTTAATGTTTGAATCACCTACCATGTGTTATATTAACATAGAGACACACCATAGATTCACATAAACCAAGAACGCCTATAAGTAACGGAATATAAGCAAGGAAAGGTGCGTACCTTTTGTCCGCCATTGCTTACACATAATTGAAGATGAACTACGCTGAGTCTTCCTCTTATTTGCTTATGACAGCTGACAGCTTATGGAAATGTGTCTTATGTTAAAGCCAGGAGAGGGGACCTAGCCTTATATTTATAGGCTTAAAAGCCTTAACATAGTGCACCCCCCATTATAGACTCACAGGTCTACTACAAGCCTACACTAGCCCACACCAATAACATAAAATGGATACAGACCCATGTGAAATCCTAATGAATACACGGCCGTGTGTTGTCCACCAACTAATAACATCATCCCGTTTTACTTTAATGTAATAAAAATTTAATACAAAGTCCACATAAAATAAATAATTCTAATATTTTCCCACTTGGACAACATTAACTTTTAAAGAAAAGTTTGAGATAATACATCAAACCCCCCTGAACTTTTCCCGCCAACTTACTTTAGCACTTAAAATTTATGGATAATTATTTAACCCCCTAAATCTATTTGAAGTGATTATATACCACCTAAAAAATACAATACCACTCTCACTACGGAGAGTGTATTACACTTGCGCCACATTAGTACCACATCAAAATTTATTTTGAAAAAAGTGACCCCACTAATTTATTTATTATACAATATTAAAAAAAAAAAGAAAAAACCCTCCCCCTCCCCCCTTTCCACCCACCCCAACCCTATTCTTTTCTTCTTGAAGCCCCACCACCCCTCTTTCTTCTTCCACTCTACTCATCATTCCAGTACCACCTAAATTGTATATTTCAAAGAAAATCAATCTCGTCAAAGATTAAAATTCAATGAAAATAGCCTTTTTTCAGAGATCACGTTATGATTTGGCAGATATAGATCGCCAAGAGAAATTCCATCTCAGAGTAAGGAAACTGTATTTGAGCTATATCTTTTCTCACAACATCAAATGATTGTTTCGATGAATTGGCCATAACAACACTCGGAGATGAAGATGAGGATTGCAATGAAAAAGAAGTGTACTCGAATCACTCGAGATTCTCTAAACCATCTCAAGATTTAAGTAAGAGCTTCTTGGAATTTGGGTAAAGTTTCGATAAGGTTCTACCGCCGCTACCAGAATTTTCTTTTCCCACTTTGATCCCAACCACCATTTTCTACATGATTTATGGGTCTTTTGAGAGCGTTAGCTTTGGATTGAACGGAGTATTGATAAATCTGAAATATACTTTTACAGGAAGATTCCTCCAATTTTAATTTTTCATACCCACCATTAAATTTCATCAACCTTAAATGGTGGTATATGAACTTATCTTATCGAATTCACCCACCATTAAATTTGATCCACCCCATCTATTGTTTTCTTTTTTTATCTTTTTCACCTTAAATGATGGGGGTGTGGTGGAAATGGCTGGTATGATAGTTGAAATATGAGAAATTGGGGCGGGGTGGGGTGAGGGTGAGGAGTTTGGTAGGTGAGGTGAGGGTGGGGGTTTGAAGGAGGGGAGGGGGGATTTTAAAATATGTATATATATAATATAAGTGGGTCATTTTTGTAAAAGAAAATAAATTCACGCGTCTATATTTTTATTCTTTTTTTTTAATGCCACATCAACCTTAAGGTTGAAATTAATTCACGATAAAGTTGTTAAGGGGGGTAAATAAATGAAAGTTTAATTTAAGGGTTAAAGTAAGCTGCCAGAACAAGTTCAGGGGGTTTTTGATGTATTATCTCAAAAAGTTTTGGAAAACTTATTTTTTTTAAGAAAATGACTCTCGGGCCGAAAAGACAGTGGACATAAATATTTAGTGGTGGAACGCCATCTCCAATATAGTTCAGTCAAGCAAAAAATCACTGTTGAACTGCAGCAGTACTTGCATCAACCAACGATACAAGACCAGTCCACAATTACTAACACTGGAGTTTTGTAGACATAAACCAAATGATGTAGTAGCGTAGCAAGAAATAGCCAACATGGACTCCAAATCGAGGTTATTTCATTGTTATTCCTTCAAACAATTTTTCATATCAACATGCATGCTTAAAATCAACATGCGTACCATAGAAAAATTGTCACCACGATTTTCTGTTACAACATGTGTGAGCACTAAAATAACATGCGCTCCACTAGAAAATCTTGATTTTCGAGGTTCAACATGTGCAACATATTACATGGTGCAACAATCAAAAAATCCACAAGGTAGAATGATGTACCATATATGTCTCCAAAAGAAAGATCCAATAAAACAAAAATATGATCTTAACAATATGAGACATAGCCAACACGTAAGGTAAAAAACCTTAATATAATAAAACAATATTAAAGTGTGCACAATAATAATCAACAACATAAATGATAGCAAAATCTACCATAGCATGAACGTAAATTCAAGAGATAATATCACCATAAGCCCGAAACAATAAGGTGAATAGTCTAATGACAAATGAATAACAATATTAAATACTCCTACTAACCCAACAAATCAAATGACTCAACAACACCCATATTTTGAACATGTTGCATAAAATCTATGGGTCTTAGCCCCTTGGTTAGTGGATCAACAAACATCAAATCAGTAGGTATATGTTCAATCACAATGTCATCCCCTTTAACTATATCTCTCACAGCCAAATATTTTATTTCCACATGCTTAGAAGCTGAAGAAGATTTATTATTTTTTGAGTAAAACTCTACCGCCTTGTTGTCACAATAAATCTTCAAGGGCCTAGAGATAGAATCAACTACCATAAGCCCTGAAATAAAATTCTTAAGCCAAATGTCTTATGTAGCTGCACCATAACAAGCTACGAATTCTGCTTGCATAGTGGAAAATACTGTAAGAGTTTGATTCACACTCTTCCAAGATATCGTACCCCCTACATACATAAAGATGAAGCCAGAAGTGGACCTTAAATCATCAAGACACCCAAAAAAATTTGAGTCTATGCAACCAATCACCTCAAGGTTGTCAACCCTTTTGTACACTAACATATAATCTCTTGTCTTCTTCAAGTACCTCATTACTTTGTTAGCAGCAACCCAACGACTTCTACCTGGATTAGTTTGATAACGTCCAAGAGCATTGAAAATGAAAGCAATGTCAGGACGAGTGCAAACTTGTGCATACATAAGACTTCTAACAACGCTTGGATAAGACACATCTTTCATAGAATCTTTCTAGGCACATCTTTCATAGAATCTTTCTCAAGATCATTTTTAGGACACAAGTCTAGGCTTAACTTATCACCTTTCACCACAGGGATATCACCAGGCTTATAATTTTCCATTTGAAATCTTTCAAAATACGATCGATATATGCCTTTTGTGAAAGCCCCAATTACTTACGAGATCTATCTTATCGAATCTCAATGCCCAGAACAAATGATGCCTCTCTTAAATTTTTCATATCAAATATTTTGTTCAATGATTGTTTAGTTTTGTGCAACAGTCCCAAATTATTACTAGCAAGTAAAATATCATCAACATAAAGAGTGAGAATGATGAACTTACTCCCACTGATCTTGAGATAGATGCAATGATCAATCTTGTTCTCCACAAACCCCAAAGAAGTGATAATTTCCTCAAACTTCAAGTACCACTGTCGAAAAGCTTGCTTCAAGCTATAGATAGATTTCTTCAATTTACACACAAGATGCTCACTGCCTTTACCAATAAAACCTTAGGGTTGTTACATGTAAAACTCTTCATTAAGATCACCATTCAAAAAGCCTGTCTTTACATCCATCTAATGTAGCTCAAGATCAAAATGGGCCACCAATGCCATAATGATCCTAAAAGAATCCTTAGATGATACTGGTGAAAAAATTTCATTGTAATCAACCCCTTCTCTCTGTGTGGATCCTTTACCAACTAATTCCGCCTTGAATCATTCAACGTTTCCATTTGAATCCTTCTTGGTCATAAAAACCCATTTACATCCAACAACCTTCTGGCCTTTAGGAAGCTTTGAAAGCTCCCACACATCATTTCTACTCATGGATTTCATCTCTTCAGACATGGCATCAAGCCACATCTTTGATTAAGCACATGCTAAAGCTTCAAAAAAGGTTATAGGATCAACAATGTCACCTTCATCTAGGTATACTAAATAATCATGCGATAGCGGCAATCGTCTAGGTCTACTTGATCTCCTAAAAGTTTGAACCTCTTGATCAACAACAACAGGTTCCTGAACCACTTCTTCAATAATTTGCACCTGAATTTCTGCAGGTACAAAGTCATCAGCTTGCCCATGTATATGAGGTTCATCATGTATAGGTGCAGACACAAATGATTCTGAGTTAATAGTAAGAGGAATTTTGATAGCTTCAATACTTTCAGTTGGCTCATGAGCAATATGCTGAGAACAATCCTTACCTGCAATATTAAATTTAAGAAATTTTGCATTTTGAGATTCAACCATTCTTGTTCCCCTTGTAGGAAAGTAGAACCTGTATCTTTTAGAATGAGATGGATAACCAAGGAAAAAACAATGAAAGGTTATAGGTTCAGTTTTCTTTTCTGAAGGGTTAGATATCTTTACCTCTGCAGGACATCCCCAAACTCGAAAATGATTTAAACTGGGTTTTCTATTACATAACTCAAAAGGGGTTTTAGGGACTGACTTAGAATGGACATGATTAAGAATATAAATGAAGGTTTTAATAGCTTCACCCCAGAGGAACTCAGGTAAGTTAGATCTACTCATCATACTTCTCATCATATCTTTTAAAGTACGGTTTCACCTTTCGGCTACACCATTTTGGGCAGGACTTCCAGGCATGGTGTACTGGGCAACTATGCCACAATCTTGTAGATATTTGGGAAAGGGTCCCATCTGTTGCCCAGTCTCAGTGTATCTACCATAGTATTCACCCCCACGATCAGACCTAACTATCTTAATGACCTTTTCGAGTTGTTTCTCTACTTCAATTTTAAACAATTTGAACATTTCAAAAGAATCTGGTTTTTCTTTAATAAGAAAAACATAACCATACAAAGAAAGTCATCAATAAAGGTGATAAAATAACTTAAACCAAATATTGTAGTAGACTATGGACCACTTAAGTCCGTGTGAATGATTTCTAACAAACCAGAACTACGAGTAACATTCTTTTTTCTTGTTTTAGTCAACTTTCCTCTAATGCAATCAATACATGTTCCTATGTCCCCAAAATCAAGAGAAGATAAAATATTAGACTTAACCAATCTGTCAACACTATCTTTAGAGATATGACCTAAATGCCTATGCCATAACATGCCTGATTTTTCATTTAAAATTGGTCGATTAGACTCCACAATTTCAAAATTAAAAGAGCTGTATCCAAAATTAGATGTCAAAGAAATTTTAAACAAACCATCAGAAAAGATTCCATGACCAACAACTCGGGAGTTCAAAAGCAAATTAATTTTTCCATTAAGAAAATTAAAACCATAACCAAATCTGTCTAAAACTGTAATAGAAATCAAATTTCGTCTAAAAGACGGTACATAAAGAGTGTTTTCAAGAACAAGCTTATAGCCAGTTTCTAATTCTAAAACTACAGTTTCTATGAACTCTACTTCAACTTGGACATCCGTGGCCACTCTAATTCTTGACTCCATTTCCCTTGGATTCCTTTTATTTTTGAACCCCTAGAAGGAAATGGTAACATGAGCAATAGCTCCACTATCAAACCACCAAGAATTAATAGGGACATCTACAAAGTGTGACTCAAAACAAATAAGATCTAGGTGATTACCTTCTTTTGACTCCTTTTTTTTTATCCAAGAATGAAATTTAGTGCAATCTCTCTGCTTGTGACCAGGTTTCTTACAAAAGAAGCAATTATTATTTTTCTTAAAAATCATGTTATTGGTCCCAGGATAATCAGTCTGATCTTTATCATACCTTTTGTTGTCCTGGCCTTTCTTAAAAGTATGATTATTAGATCTTTCAAACTTTCTAGGTCCCTTGCTAGAGCTGGCTTTGGAATTATGAGAAGCTAATATAACAACCTCACCCTTCTTCTTTTTAATTTTTTCCCTTTCAATAACACATTTAGAGATGAGATCATTGATCGACCAAGATTCATCCTGAGTATTATAGGAAGTTTTCATTTGGCTAAACTCAGCAGGCAAAGAGCTAAGAGTAGAGTGAACAATGTAAGTATCAGGAAGAGTTATTTCAAGACTTTTCAATTTGGATTGACTGTGTACCATCTTAAGTATGTAATCTCTAACACCCCCAGTAAAGTCATACCTCATCCCTGCAAGTTTATTCATTAGATCTCCAGTTTCATCCTTATTGGATACAAGATACCTTTCTTTCACTTGGGCAAGAAACTTTTGGCATTGGCAGTTTCAGGCAAGCCACTCTTGAGGTGCTCAACAATTGACCTCCTAAAGGCAAGGATGCAAAGCCTATTAGATCTCTCCCACTTAGCATAAAGTTCTTTTTCACCAGCTGTGCTAGAATCAGTGAGAGCTGGAGGCTCATCCTCACGTAAGGCTTGATCTATGTCAGCCATGCTCAAAGCAAATTCAAGATCTTCTTTCCATTGGTTAAAGTTAGAGCCCGACAGAACCACAATTTCAACATTATTATTGTTCAAATAAATGATAACTGTTCACAACACAACATGAATGAATTTATCAAAATAGCAAGGCTTGAATAATAATCTTATCACAACGATGAGTCCTGCAGCATCAACAAGTAGCCCCCCTTTGGGCAGGGTAAGAAAATATTTTCAATATTAGAAACCTATCCCCTTTGAGCAGATAAATTTACTAAAATCAAAATATTTTCATATAATGGGGCTCATCACAATACTAATTTAAAACACACAATAAATCTCCTTTGGGCAGATCATTGTATGTTCTAACTTAGTGATATACCTCAAAATGGATTAAACAAGTCTCGTAAAGCAAGGCAAATAGGTCACTTTGGTGTACACTATTTACCCTAATTTACAAAACAAATTAAATCTCAGGGATTCAACATGCCATTGCTATAATTTGCTCATCTTACCTAGTAAGTAACCACATAATTAAAAATATTATAGATCTGATTTTAATTAAAATTCAAGTGAAACTAAATTCACGAAGGATAAATAGATAATAAATAGATACCAATTGGATATCTTTTATAAACAATAGAATAAATTTTTAATATTGTTAATAAAATAATGATGAAAAGTACCAGCAGTAGTTCATCTTCAAGTGTAATGCTTTTTGTCATGCACGTATTATCAAAAGAAACATGATTAAGTTTTTATATTTGATCAATTGTTCCCTATTCTTCCAATAGCCGCCAGAGCATAAATTTATGAAGGCCTCAATTTAGCCAACTTTGATCCAGTTGGCAATATTAAAAATAAAATAAAAATTAATACCTCTACTTTGACACTTCATCATTGAAAAGCGCAGCAGAAAAGAAAATTAAATTACAACCATATTAAGGTTCTCGAAAATACCTCATAGTATTCAGTCATAGTGTTCAAGATCTATGTGAAAAAGCTCTTGATACCAAATGTTACATTAACATAGAAACACACCACAAATTCACATAAACCAAGAACACCAATAAGTAACAGAATATGAGGGAGGAAATGTGCGTACCTTTGTCTGCCATTAATTACACGTAATCAAAGACGAACTAGGCTAGGTCTTCCTCTCGGTCTTCCTCTCCTTTGCTTATGACGGCTGACAACTTATGGGAATACGTCTTATGTTAAAGTCAGAAAAGGGGCCTAGCCTTATATTTATAGGCTTAAAAGCCTTAACCTAGTGCACCCCCCATTATAGGCTCACAGGTCTACTACAGGCCTACACTATTGCCAGCCCACACCAATAACATGAAATGGATACAAGCCAATATGGAATCCGCATAAATACATGGCCTGTGTCTCGTCCACCAACTAATAACATCAAACCGTTTTACTTTAATGTAATAAAAAGTTGATGTAAAGTCCACATAAAATAAATAATTCTAACACCATGCATATATTTAATTACTTTTGTCTCCGTTTTTTTTATCTTCAATAAAACAAACAACACCAAAATTGAATAAGAATAAAATTGTTAAACCTATTTTACTATTATTAAATTTACACCTATTTTCATAAAAAAATGCAGGCATAATGGTTCCTCTAATTAATCCACCATGGGCGATGTGTTGTGCATTTAGGATTCATAGTTTTCACCATGTTTACCTTAAGAAGGGTATGCCTAATATTATCTGTTTCAGTCTTCTTACAAGTAATCCACGACCAAAAAGACAAATATATAACCTCAATAGGAAAAAATGAGATATGGCTCAAATTATTCTGTATTTGTAAGGGTGTATCGTATAAAGTCAAGCAAAAAATTACACTACTAAAGAACTAAGGGATTTAAGCAGCAAAGCACAAAAATACAATGATGGAACTATGGAATAAAATTTCAATTAACAAAATTAGTATCAAAACCATGTAAGAGATCGAACATCTACTTTTTTTTTTCAAGAAAAAACAAGGAATGATTTCACATGAATAAGAGCTATCTTACAGACAACTCATACAATGTGTAGCCAATGCTCATACCAAATCCAAATGGAATGCCTGCACTACAATCATAAAGGAACATGGTAAAACGTTAAATCAATTTTAATCTTGTCGGAGGAATCATTGACAATTTTGGACAGAAAAGTCAGCTAATAGTGTGAAGTTCTACGGTAAAAAGAACAATCTAACCGTAAAGAGAAAAGTCCTCATTGTTATTTCGGGTACACAATCTGTATGTTTGCACAATACACTTCAATCTAAGTTCAAGACTGTTTCAAGAACAATAATAAAGTTTTAACACCTTCAACACAAGTTCAAAATGTCTAATCAAAATGAACTATCAAAGAAGTATGTTATCTAAAAGAAATAGGATGAAGTAGAAGTAGAACCAAGTCCTCTGATTTCATAGAGTGTCCTTAAGGAATTAGTATTTATAGACTTCAAGTGTCCCTTCGAAAAGAAAACAATGGTTCATGGAAAGGTGTATCATTTCGAAACAGTCATGTCTGCCCCTTTCAAAATAGTGTGTCTTTTCTGAACAGTCATATCTGACTGAACAATCATCTTACAAGTTGCATTTTGCATGCATTTGCATGGCATACATGGAGAAAGATTAAAATTTTCACTTATTTTTCCAAGTTTCAAATAAACTGTCTAAAAAATTAATCTCGATTGATCATTATCCGAATTCGAAGCCAAGCCGAGCGAGCAACGATGACGACGACACAAGGAACCTCTTGGTTTTTGCCTCACTATCCACTTGAAAGTGTGTACACTTTTTTTTTAAGTGAGAGCTCACTTTTCCTCCAAGAATTCCCTTTATTTTTCATTCACATATCCAATTGAACCTAACAATCCCTCACATGAATAAGGAATGACTATTCTTTATAAAAATTTATGAACAAGTATATGATCAACAAGCAAAGACTGATTGCATCTGGTTAAGTGAGTTTTCGTTTGAACTTTTCGTAGTGAACATGCATCTAATGGACTCGGTCAATCGGTAGATTTGATATCTTTGAACTGTCAAACTTTAGTGTACACCTAGATAATGCATGTCACACAACCAGCCTTTTACCATTTATGGTTCTCACAGTTTTGTTCGTTTCAGCCGTAACACATCCTGATTTTATGAGAGCTTAGAGAATAGGCCTTTACTAACTGTCACAACCCTTTTTTCACCAAAAAGATTTGATTTTAAGTTTGGAAGAGTTTTTATTATTAAGTGACAAAAAGAAAACAATTTGTTCCAAAAAAAATTTTTAACAATCAAAATTCAAAGTCGCCACTTGGCATAATCTGGCGTGCCAAGTCACCTTTGGAAATCCTTTTCAACATAACTTCTTGACTCTTTTAAAAACTGGTCCAGGAATAGAGATTTTAGTTAAGGAATTTTGTTGACCGAGGGGAAGGAGTTAGGCATCCCTCGATCCAAGTATATCAACTAGTATGATACTATAAAATGCATAAACCAAACAAAGCACACAACACACAAAATAAACAATCAAATAGTCAAGAACTCCAAAATAGTGTCCAGTGTAATTTTTTACAAACCGACATAAAAAATGCTAAAATTAAAACCTAATTTATTCTAACTATCCTACACTATGCTTTACCTGATGCCTCGAGCCTTGATCACACACCATCTTCGAGTACAAATCCCTCGGGGTATTCCCTTGATAAATAATACAAATAACCTCGGGCATTCCTTGGTTAAATGAGTACAATTGATTCAAATGCGATAAAATAAAATCATTCAAAAATATTTAAAAAACTTAACAATCTGGAATTCTTACTTTTGTCTACCCAGCCTACCATTTGCCAATCAATTTCACCCTATCATGATACTATGACATTCAACAACATAAAGATAACAATTAAAATAAACAAGATGAAATTACCAATTAGATAGTTTTCAATACCATCCCAAATTGAGCCTAAATCATTTGATTATCCCATTCATCCAATCAACTAATCATTATCAACGACCACTTACGATGGTTTAAACCTATCAAAATCACCAAAAACCAAGCCCATACCATGAATTCAACACATAAAGCATCAAACGATTAACATTAATCGAGAAGCGGATGAGAAATGGACCTCAATTTTATTCTAAACAATTAGTGATGGATTGAGCTCACGAACCAATGAACCTCGACGTCAAAACTAACAGCTCGAGATCAATTTTCCAGCTTTGATTTTTGTAGGAACAACACCATTATGAAGTTGTTTAATCAGCTATTTTCGATAGCTTTGTCGGTCAAATTTTTGGGGTTAGGACTGATCTGTGGCTGTTCTAGTGAAATTCTCACCAAAGAAAGTAGAATGGAATGACTAATTTTTTCCCCTCTCTCACTTTTTGTCTCTCTCTCCCTATTATTTTTCTCTCCTAAATCTCTCTAACTCGCGAATCCCTTCTTCAATCTCTCGTTGTTTCTCTATTTTTTTCTTTTTCCTATTTTCCCTTTATTTCTATATCCTTGTGTGTGTGAATCCATAAAAATGAAATATGTGGGTATGGGTGAATTTTGTGTGAATTCTACTGAAGAGTGTATTATCGTCTTCCTATTAGTGAGAGTATTGAGAGGTGATGTAGTGTGAAAATTGTATTGTGGTTACCTTCTGGGTGTGCCTCTTTCACTGTACATGTTGGTGTATGTATTATTCCCCTGAGGGTGATCTCTGTGTGTGTTGTATATAATAAAAAAAATTGAAAAGCCTCCCTCCCTCTCATTGTGTATAGCTATATGTATTTGAGAGTGTGGGAATATGTGAGCTGTGTGAGGGTATGTTCTTAATGGAAAATAGATATTGTGTGTAAATTCTACCCTCTATTTTGTTGTGGGTCCCTTCTGTATATTATTTGTGTGTTCCTCTCCCAATTTTAGTGAGGTATATCTCAGTATATTATGTGTATCTCTATCCCTCCGATGAGTGTGTTTGGTGTGTGTATATATTATTGGTGAGTGGAATCCGGTATGGTTTGTGTTTTGTATGTATATAGCTGTGATGTCTATATGGTCAAAGAGAAAAAAAAAATGAGGGGGGTGTACGTCGGTAGGGGTAGTGGGTGGGGTAAGAAGTTGTTAATTTTGTTAAGATGAGGTGGTGAGTGGTTAGGATAAGGTGAGGTGGTTGAATTTGATTGTGTGGGGTGTTAATTTGTTGGGAATTTTATTACTTATATTTTTTAATAGAGGGATTATCACACGGGGTTAGGGTACATGGTAAGGTAAGGGTAAAATGGGTAAATTCGGTTTTTGGAAGGGACAAAATTACGTGTCTACATCATGCCCCACTTTGGATGGAAACACGAAGTATTTTCAGACAAATAAGTAGACAATGAGATAGAATTTTGACCCGACCATTATTCAAGAAAAGAAACAGAAGGGAAAAAGGCAATCGGGTCTTGATGACATTCTACCTATCTCAAGTTCTATGGAAGTCAAAGTACATGTAGTTTCAGGATTAACAAGAAGAGGGACTATACCGAGTTAGAGAGTCAAGTGAGGCCCTGTCAAGGTTCCGGTCCGCGACTCTATCACTACATCAAAAATAAAAATTACAAGTTAAAAAGATAACTAAAATTATAAAAGTCCTATATATGCAACTTCTTTATTTGGACTCTTGACTTGAGTTTCTGATGCTTCCAAAATTGACAAAAGATCTGATCTTCTTTGGGTTAAACTTGAGAGTATTTCTTTCTCCACCCAAAATTTGATGTTGGAGATGAACTCACAAATTGACTATGTTCTGTCGGTGATACTTCTGAATCTTGATCCTGAATGTGAAATTTTTCACCCTATTCTTTAGGCGGGCTCCTGACTTACAATTTCTTTACCTTATTGCTTGAATTTCAATTTCATCACCCTGTTCTCCAGGAGGTCTCATGACTTACAATTTTTCACCTTATTTCTTGACTTTCAATTTCATCACCTTGTTGCTTGATTTTTATTTTTTTCACCATGTTCTCTAGGCAGGCTCCTGCCTCCTTATTTCATCACTTTGTGCTTGACTTTTAATTTTTTCACCCTGTTCTCCAGACGGGCTCCTGACTCGCTATTTCATCATCTTGTTGCTTTACTTTAAATTTCTTCACTCTGTTCTCCAAGCAGGCTCCTGACTTGCTATTTCATCACCATGTTATCCAGGCGAGGTCCTGAAATCACATTAAAACTAGAAAGAAAATTATCCCAAACAAAGGTTATGATAAAGAGCGATCTCACTTTTCTAAAACTAAAGTCTCATTTTTCAAAGAGGTCCTAAAATGATGTTTCCCATAACAGGAATTAAATTTCTGCCCCAATTTATCATCAGAAGACTTTTGTGGGTGTGAAACCCAATCACAATTGCTTATAAAATGCATAATGCAAAGGTGAATCAAGGCTGATTAATAAATGAATATCTTAAGGATAAAATTAAATGACCAAGACTAGAAAGTGCGTCTCCTAAAAATTTGAGTGAGAAACTCTAACTAGAAAGTTCATCTTCTAGATATTAAGGTTTAAGTTAGGAAGTATGTCACCTGACAAATGTAAACTAACAAGAAAATGCATCTTCTAAGGGTTAAGTGCAATGACTAGACTAGAAAATGCGGCTTCTAGGTGTGAAGGTTCAATTTAAGAATTGTATCACCTAATAAATGAAACCTGAATTACTTAGATAAGAAGGTGAATCTCCTAGGGGTTGTATGGAAGGACTCGACCAGAAAGTGAATTTTCTAGGAGTAAAGGCTTAATTTAGGAAGTATGTCATCTAACAAGCCAAAACTTGAACTACCCTGACATGGAAGTGTGTCTCCTAAGTGTCAAGTGGAATGACTCGACTAGAAAGTGAATTTTCTAGGAGTCAAGACTTAAGTTAGGAAGTGCATCACCTAACAAGTAAAATTCGAATTACCCAATCAAGGAAGTGTTTCTTCTTACAAATGCCACTTGAATTACCTAGATAAGGAAATGCGCATTTTTATAAATGCCACTTAAATTATCCAGAAAACAAAATGCATCTCCTTACAAATTCCACTTGAATTACCCAAATAAGGAAATGCGTCTCCTTACAAATATTGTTTGAATTACCCAAACAAGGAAATAAGTCTCCTTACAAATGACACTTAAATTACCCAGACAAGGAAATACATCTCTTTACAAATGCCGCTTGAATTATCCAAACAAGGAAATATGTCTCTTTACAAATGCCGCTTGAATTACCCAAATAAGGAAACACGTCTCCTTACAAATGCCGCTTGAATTATCCAAACAAGGAAATATGTCTCTTTACAAATGCCGCTTGAATTACCCAAATAAGGAAACACGTCTCCTTACAAATGCCACTTAAATTACCCAGATAAGGAAATGCATTTCCTTACAAATGTCACTTAAATTACCCAAATAATAAAATGCGTCTCCTCACAAATTCTGCTTGAATTGCCCAAACAAGAAAATACGTCTCCTTATAAATGCCACTTAAATTACCCAGACAAGAAATACGTCTCCTTACAAATATTTCTTGAATTACTCAAACAAGGAAATGTGACTCCTTACAAATACCACTTAAATTACCCAGACAAGGAAATGTGTCTCCTAAAGATTAGATGGAAGGACTCGACTAGAAAGTGTGATTTCTAGGAGTGAAGGTTCAATTTAGAAAGTGCATCACCAAATAAATAAACCTGAATTACCCAATCAAGGAGGTGTGTTGTAAGACCCCACAAAAATCCTAAGCTTAATTCAATCCTTTAAACTTGTCAAGGGGGACCCAGTCTTAGAAAATTCTAGCTAAGTTTCCAGACTTGGTTTGTTTTTGTCCTTCGAAAGTTGTCAATCTCATTTTGGGACCTTAATGTCCTTTAATGGTCGATATTCTTTCTAATTCATGATTACGGAGGTCAATAGGTGTTCTCGGACAAGTTTTAGATTTTCGGACCTCGTTTAGACCACGTTTGGTGTCCCAAAACAATGGACCAATGCAATCTTGGTGCGCCGTGTTGCCTATCGTGTTGTTTAACATTATTTCAAGTTTTTAGAGCCAAAAGTACTGAGGCTTAGCGCGATCATGGCGCGATGCATTGAGTATCGTATCGGTGCCATTGACGCAGCGCGTCGCTCAACGCGTTGGTGCCCAGTTTTAGTCATTAAATGACTGAATCCTTAAGGGTAATTAGGTCATTTTCCTTGACCTTTAGCCCTCATAAACACAAAATTTAAACCTATTTTGGCTAAATATATTCCTTATTCCACAATTATTCAAGAAAAAGAAACCCTAGGTGATCAATCTCAAGCCAAGAATTCAAGCTTTCCTCCATCAATCTTCTAAAAATCATCCACTTAGGTATGTAAAGTGTTCATCCAAGTATCCCTTCCATCCTTGGAGTTCAAGAAACCATTTTCTTAAAGCTTAAATAATGATGTTCATGTTGTGGATTGAAATTGTATCCATGTTGTTGATTTGTATGGTTTCCATGATGGAATATTTATGTATTCCTTAATATTATGTTAGCATGTGGATTGAATTTCATGAAATTGAGTTGATTAAAGTAGCCAAGATGTAATTGTTTAGTGTTCATGACCAAGCCTAAGTATATGCATTCGATGTGTTTGATAAAATGCCTAAGCGAGTAGAATTGTGTTTTACGACCCTTTGTTGATGTAAATAATGAACTTTGGGTACAAATAGATGTTAAAAATGACTCCCATGCTAAATCTATGTCTTATAGTTGTTTGATGGAATGCTCATGAGACTAGAATTGTGAAATTATGATATGTTTGAATGCATTCCTATCAGTGTACAAGATTATGAATATCAAGTGCTTCATGAAATCCCCCAACGAGTGTATTATGAATTGTGGCCTATAGTTATGTATTTAAAAAAGTGTCATGTTTTGTTAGTTTCATGCTATCGAGTCCTGGGGGTACTTGTACCCGATAATTTAGCAGTGTGCCTAGAGCCAACGTCATTTTTCAATATACTCTCAGTCCAACCATGATCCTTAGAATTCAATCGATCACATAACTCAGGAAAACTCAATAAATTTAGTATAAGTGTAGTCCTTCACAATACTCAGCAATCTCAGTAATCTCAGTCAGTTATCAGATCTTAGTAGTATTTCGTCAGTCAACGAAACTTAGTGAAATCAGTCCAGTTCAGTCAATAACATGATCAGTGATAGCTCAGTCAAGCCTAGTATGAACTAGGAAATCAGTTCAGTGTCTATGCAGTTGGGAGTAGGATTCAGCACCGAGTGAACACAGGGATGTGGAATCACCTGTAAGCCAGTAAAAGGTAAGATCCTTAGAAACAATCCTTACATTCCAGAACTACATAGCCAGCTTAGGTTGAGATATACCCCTACGAGTCTAGGGATTATACATCTCATTTGAGTTATCCTACTAAGAGGGGTTGACGGAAGAGCTCTCTGTCAGAGATGGTTAACTCACAGCTTATCTTTATCCGTGGTACGGTACTGACACCCTTCTAGCTGGGGTTACAGGTTGGACCCCCACCAGTTCAGATTCGGGGCATGTTTGTTAGATGATTACTTCCCACAGTCTCAGTCTTAGTCTTAGTAAAAAAACTCCGATAGTTTTTCAGATTCAGGACTGTCAGATACAATCACTCAGTTCAGTATAAAACTCAGCTAGTTCTATCAGAATCAGGAATGTCAGACATAGTCACTCAGTTAACAGTATATCAGTTATACAAAACTCACGTTATCAGTATTCATACTTAGTAGTCAGTATTATCACGATCTCATTTACAGTTACATATTCATGCATGTATTCTCACGTTCATGTTATTCAGTCAGTTAGTATTGTTCATGCATATGAACCCCATGTATTCAGCCTACCTCAATTTGCATACCAGTATATTCAGACGTACTGACATATACTTTTCTTCTTTGCTATGGTGTTTTATACCATAGGTTCAGACGCTCAAGTTCCCAATCGCACTTAGCTTCAGTTTCAGCCAGCAACAGTAGATTTATAGTGAGTCCTCATCATTCGAGGATAGCATAATTATTTCATTATTTTAGGTTTAGTAGACGAAGTTAGTTGGGGATATGTCCCATCAACTCTATAGTTTTCAGATAGTTTAGAGGCTTTCAGAGTAGCATGTTCAGATAGTTTATTTCAGTTATTTTGGTATTGATATACCGTATTTTCAGCTGTTATGTTTTATCATATATTTAAACCTTATGTCCTTTCAGCCCTTTTATTCCATATTTATACAGTATATTATGCAGTGCTCAGGGACAGATATCAATCATGGGTTAGCTTGTGGTCCTTCGGGATTGCTAGCACCGTATAACATTCCGTTTATCAGATTTAGGTCATTACAAACTTGGTATTAGAGCCTAAGGTTCAATAGAGTCCTAGGAAGTCTAAAAAGCCGTATTTAGTAGAGTCTTGTGCATCGGTGTGTTACGCGTCACATTTATGTATAGGAGGCTATAAGCTATTTTAGGAATAGTTCCCCATCATTCAGCATTTATGTCGTGCAGTGAGCATGAGCTCAAATTTAAATTTTAGTCTAATCAGTTTCTCCCTTTTCGTTTATAGAACACGCCTTCCAAAAGAAGAAATGGAAATCAGTCAGCCCCTTAGTCCGTCCGAGCAGATCCCTTGGATGAACATGTTTCTCATGTAGAATTCAGGACTGTATTCACTACTTTAGCCAAGTCAGTCACAGCTCAGAATGAATGACCAGATGCTGTTTCGGCCAACTCAGTAGCTAATACTGCTGCAGCCAGGATTCAAGACTTCACCCAAATGAATCCTCCCCTATTCTAAGGTTCTAAATCCGAAGAGGATCCATAGGAATTTCTCGACCAAGTTTAGAAAGTCACAAATATTATAGGAGTGACTTCCAGTGAGAGTGCTGAGTTAGCCACTTATCAGCTACAAGATATAACTCATACATGGTTTAAGCAGTAGAAGGTAGACAGGGGTACAAATGCAGAGCCCATAGAGTGGGAAGAGTTTACTACTGTCTTTCTAGACTAATTCTTTACCCTAGAGTAGAAAGAATCCAAAGTGTTAGAGTTCATCAATCTAGGCAGGTATGCTCCCCATGTTGTAGTAGACAGTAGATCCAGAATGAGCAAATTTGTGTCTAGGGTATTAGGTAGAGTGGTTAAGGAGTGCAGGACTACGATGTTAATTAAGGAGATAGACATATCTAGGCTTATAGTCCATGCTCAACAAATTAAAGAGCAGAAGCTTAAGAAGAAGGAGAGAGAAAATAAGAGAGCCAGAACAGGTATCTATAGTTTTTCTCAGCCAGGGTCGCAGGGTGGTAACCATTCTCAGCATAGTCAGAAGTTTTCAGTCCCAGTTCTATCCTCAGCTAGTGCGCTAGTACCAAAGTTTAAAAATGACGGTAGAGATAGGGCGCCAAGCTCCAAAGCCCAGGGTAGTGAGAGGAGGAGTTTTAGTAATCCGCTTTGCAAAGAGTATGGTAAGTATCATAAGGAGGTATGTAGAGCCGATAGTAATGTGTGTTTCTGATGTGGCGAGTCAGCTCACAAGGTCCAAGACTATCCTAAACCCAGCCCTCAAAGTCATCACGGTCATCCTTCTTCCAGTCTGATTGACCGAGTCAGCAGGGTGGAAATTCCAGCACCATCAGTGGGCAACGGCCAAACAGACTCTATGCTCTTCAGTCCCGACAAAATTAGGAAAATCTTCCTGATGCAACCACTGGTACGTTATTGATCCCTCATTTACATGTTCATATTTCTTTAGATTCAGGAGATTTTTTTTTCTTGTAACTCTTTACATAACAGTCAACTTTAAGGTTAGACCAAATGTTAGTAGGAACTTTCTCAGTCTCCACCCATTGGGTCAACCCATCATAGCCCGACAGGTATACAGGGACTATCTGGTTATGATATCTCAGAAAGTTAGGTCTTTCAATTCCACTAATAATACCAATATGTGTAGGAAATCCATAAGGGAAGATTATTCCTGACCTATTCCTACCTCAGTGCAAAGTTTTGTACTTCAACCATCACGATACTTACGCATGCTTTATGTTTCACTCCCATGAATACAACTTATATCCATACATTTTACATATAATATTGTGTGTTTCAAGTTCCTAGTATGAGGAGTTCCAGTTCACCCAGTGTTACGAATCATGTCCCATGAACACAGAAATTCTAGGATCAGGTCATGTAGCTCATGACTTATGATCCACTCCTAGTGATCAGCCAAACTTAGATTATGTCATGTATACTCTCAGTTTAGATCCCTCGATGAATCCATGGTGTTGATACTTTATCCCTTAAGCCTCAGTTACAACGTCAGTTCAGTAATCAATATTCAGTAAAGGACTCAGATAGTCCCATAGGACCATGGCTTTCAGTGATCAGTTACTTAGCCATCAGAATTTAGTACTTCAGTATCAGTCTAAACCTTGGTTATCAGAAACTATCATTCAATTTCAACTACAGTCTTAGTTACGATTACAGTCTCAATTACCATCTTAGATACAATCTCAATCCCAGTCCTAGCCCAGTAATCAGTTCAGTAACTTAGTTTAGTTTTAGAATTTCCCGACCATAGCATATGGCCATCCGTTACTTAGTTATTAGTATTTCAATACCCCAGTTTACAGCATGTTTCTGAAACATATTAGACGCCTGATCTTACATTCTTCACGTAATATAGTTTTCACTCACTCATGCTCAGTTACCTCATGTTACCCAGTCAGTCATTACCTTCAATGCATTATACTCTATAGTTTCAATCCAGTTGTTCAGACTAAGTTCATTTAAGCCTTGCAAACCCAGAATTCAGTTATCAGTCCTTCAGTTAATTATATGAGTAGTGTATTTAAGCAGTCGTGCTCAATATCCATGTGAATATTTTTGGTAGTCTCGAGTGTCGGGTTGTACTAAGGTGGAGAGTATAGTTGAAAGAGTGCCGGAGAAGTACTTCAGTTAAGTATAAGTTTTTAGTATAAGTTAGTTTAAGAAACCAGTAATTCAGTTTAGCAGTTAGGTGAACAAGTTTGGATGGTGTGGTTTCCCTTTGTTCCATCTAGTCGCACTATCTAAAGTCCCACGAATGTAATCATTCTAAGATAGACCAACCATGTAGTTACGTGTTCAGCTTAGTTAATGTATCACGTATTAGTTTCAGATCCCAGGTATTCAGTCACAATTCAATTCATAGGTGCCTTATGCATCGCCCTAGTTTTCCTCAGTATCTCACCAAAATCAGTATTATTCGAGGGACCTAGTGTCCCAAGAGGGAGATACACTATAATCCCCAGAACTTTCATGACATAATCATGCCACTCTCTCTCCTTGTAATAAATATAATTAGGTGTAAGGGGTAATAAGTTGACCCTCAAACTCTGACCTTAGATGCAAGCCACGTGTTCAAGGTGCTCAGTTCAGATCACGATATTTAGTTATATACCATGTTTCAAGCTCAGATATATTTCCATGTTCCCATTCATACATGCCCAGTAAGTGATCTCGGGTTCATCAGTATTTTTGGTTTAAGGTAACAGTCTTTCATGAATTCAGTTAGTTCCATGTTCAGATTCCATTACAAACTTGGTATTCAGTTTCATGCTCAAATTCCCATTATAAACTTGGTATCAATTACCATTGCATATCAGTCATATGTTTATATGTTAGTTCAGTCATCTATTCATGTATCAGATATGCATGCTCAGCTTGATAAATTCAGCTTACCAGTAATCCCATCATGCATTCATTGAGTTAGCTATTCATGCATCAGATATGCATGTTTAGCATAATACATTCAGATTATCAGTCATGTCAGTTATGTAGTCATGTTTCAGTTGTTCATGTTCAGTATGTACTTTAACTTATTATTTCTCCCATCTCAGTCAGTCCTATTCAAGGAAGAATTTTCCCAAGGGAGAGATATTGTAAGACCCTGCAAAGTTTCAAAGCTTAATTCAGTCCTTTAAGCTTATCAAGGGGGTCCCAAACTTAGAAAATTCCAGCTAAGTTTACAGACTTGGTTTATTTTTGGCCATCAAAAGTTGGAAATCTCATTTGGCGACCTTAATATCCTTTAATGGTCGGTATTCTTACTAATTCATGATTAGGGAGGTCAATGGGTGTTCCCGGACAAGTTTTAGATTTTTCAGACCTCGTTTAGACCACGTTTGGTGTCCCAAAATAATGGAAAAACGTGATCTTGGTACACCACATCGCTTATCACATTGTTTAACATTGTTGCAGGTTGCCAAAACTTAAAGTACTGAGGCTTGGCACGATCATGGCGCAATGCACCGAGTGTCGCATCGGTGCCATTGATGCACTACGTCGCTCAACACATCAGTGCCCAATTTTAGTCATTAAATAACCACATCCTTAAGGGTAATTAGGTCATTTTCCTCGACCTTCAGCCCCCATAAACATGAAATATAACCATCTTTTGGCTAAATACATTCCTTATTCCATAATTGCTTAAGAACAAGAAACCCTAGGTGATCAATTTCAAGCCAAGGATTCAAGCTTTCCTCCATCAATATTCAATAAATCATCCACCTAGGTATGTAAAGTGTTCATCCAAGGATCCTTTCATCCTTGGAGTTCAAGAAACCATTCTTTTAAAGCTCAAATAATGATGTTCATGTTGTGGATTGAAATTGTATCCATGTTGTTGATTTGTATGGTTTCCATGATGGAATCTTTATGTATTCCTTGATATTATATTAGCATGTGGATTGAATTTCATGAAATTGAGTTGATTAAAGTATCTAAGATGTAATTATTTTTGTTCATGCCCAAGCCTAAGTATATGCATCCCATGTGTTTGATAAAATACCTAAGTGAGTAGAATTGTGTTTTATAACCCTTTGTTGATCTAAATGATGAACTTAGGCTACAACTACATGTTCAAAATGACTCTCATGCTAAATCTATGTCTTATAGTTGTTTGATGGAATGCTCATGAGACTAGAATTGTGAAATTATGATATGTTTGAATGCATTCCTATCCGTGTACAAGATTATGAATATCAAGTGCTTCATGAAATTCCCCAATGATTGTATTATGAATTGTGTCCTATGGTTATGTATTCAAAGAAGTGTCATATCTTGTTAGTTTCATGCTATCGAGTCCTGAGGGTACTTATAACTGATAATTAGCTGTGTGCCTAGAGCCAGCGTCAGTTTTCAATAGACTCTCAGTCCAACCATGATCCTTAGAATTTAGTCAGTCACATGGCTCAGAAAAACTCAGTAAATTCAGTATCAGTCCAGTCCTTCATAGTACTCAATAATCTCAGTCAGTTAGCAGATCTCAGTAGTATTGTGTGAGTCAACAAAACTTAGTGAAATCAGTCCAGTTTAGTTAGTAACACGATTCGTGATAGCTCAGTCAAGCCTAGTATGTACTAGGAAATAAATTTAGTGTCTATTCAGTTAGGAGTAGGATTCAGCACCGAGTGAACCCAAGGATGAGGGCTCACCTATCAGCCAGTAGAGGGTGAGATCCTTAGAAGCTAACCTTGAATTCCAGAACTATGTAGCCAGCGTAGGTTGAGATATACCCCTACGAGTCTAGGGATTATACATCTCATTTGAGTTTTTCTACTAGGAGGGGTTGACGGAAGAGCTCCCTGACAGAGATGGTTAACTCACAACTTGTCTTTAGTTGTGACACGGTACTGACACCCTTCCAGCTAGGGTTATAGGTTGGACCCCCACCAGTTTAGATTTGGGGCATGTCGGTTAGATGATTACTTTCCGTAGTCTCAGTCTTAGTCTCAGTAAAAAACCTTAGAAAGTTCTTCAGATTCAGGACTATCAGATACAACTACTCAATTCAGTACAGAACTCAACTAGTTCCATCAGAATCAGGACTGTCACACACAGTCGCTCAGTTAATAGTATATCAGTTATATAAAACTTATGGTATCAGTATTCAGACTCAGTAGTCAGTATTATCACGATCTCATTTACAGGTACGTATTCATGTATGTATTCTCACATTTATGTTATTCAGTTAGTTTGTATTGTTCATGCACATGAACCCCATGCATTAAACCTACCTCACTTTGCATACCATTATATTCATACATACTGAAGCATACTTTTCTTCTGTGTTATGGTGTTTTATACCATAGGTTTGGACGCTCAAGTTCCCAATCGCACTTAGCTTCAGTTTCAGCCAGCAACAGTAGATTTGTAGTGAGTCCTCATTATTCGAGGATAGCATAATTATTTCATTATTTTAGTTTTAGAAGACGGAGTTTGTTGAGGACATATCCCATCAACTCCATAGTTTTCAGACAGTTTAGAGGCTTTTAGACTAGCATGTTCAGACAATTTATTTTTGTTATTTTGGTATTGATATACCGTATTTCCAGATGTTATGTTTTATCAGATATTTGAACATTATGGACTTTCAACCCTTTTATTCCATATTTATACAGTATATTATGCAGTGCTCAAATATAGATATCAGTCATGAGTTAGCTTGTGGTTTTTCAGGATTGCTAGTACCGTGTACCATTTTGGGTATCATATTTAGGGTGTTATATGTGTCTCTTAGAGGCATTAGATTGTAGGTTTTTTTACCATGGTTTTAATTACCAAACCTATGTAGCAATACTGCCTCTTGCATTCGCAGAAGTGAGGCTATGTGCCTTTTAATATTTCAGGGTCTGAATTCCTTAATTTGAAGGTGATTGCTCTTATACTTGTCACCTTTAATCTTACTTCCAGCTATTACATATCATGGTCTTTATAACGCCCCAAATCTGGTACTAGAAACGCTACACAGTGCTTATGACCCCAAAGGATCACAAGCTAACCCATGACTGATATCTTTACTTGTATACTGCATAAAATACTTTATAATGAGGAAACATGAACTGATAGGCCATAATGTTTAATACTGAACATGATCTGAATGATATAACATCTGTGTGGGGTAATAGAATACCCAAAATAAAACTGAAAATACTGTCTGAAATATGATAGTCTTGAAAGCCTCTAACTAACTAAACTATCTGAGTAAGGAGTTGATGGTACATGTTCCCAACTAACTCTAACTAATAGATTAATTATTGAGATAATGGGGAAATAATCATGTCCTCAAAAGATGAGGACTCACTTCTAACTCTGTCTATGGATATCTGGAATCTACTGTTACTCTGAAGCTCATGTATCTAAACCTATGGTATAAGACACCATAGCGCAAATGCGTCAGTACTTTGAATGTACTGATATACATGTGAGGTAGGTTGAATGCATGGGATTTATATGCATGAGACATAACAAATGACACTAATACTGTGATAACATGATTACTGAATCTAAATATAACTGATAACATGAGTGACTGTATCTGAAAATCCTGAATCTGATGGAACTGTCTGAGTTTTGTTCTGTATCTGAGTCAATTGTATCTGACAGTCCTGAATTTTGAAGAACTATCTGAGTTCTTTTACTGAGACTGATACTGAGACTGTGGGAGGAAGTCATCTAATCGACATGCCCCAAATGATGCATTATAGCTGAATTGAGGTCCAATCTATGCCCTGATTAAAAGGGTGTCAATACCGCGCCATTGGTAAGGACAATATGTAAGTAACCCTAATATAACAGGAGTGAGAACGGTGGGAACTCTTATATATCAGGCTAAGCCACCTCATCTACCCTCATATAGTAGGCTATGATGTCTCAACCTATGATGCTACATAATTCTAGAATGCAAGGATTGCTTCTAAGAATCACACTCTCATATAACAGGTGAGTTTCCATCCTTGGGTTCGCTCGGTGCTAATTTCTACTCCCATTTGAATAGATACTGAGCATAATTTACTGAACTAAACATGGACTAAGTTACTAAATTTTGTTGACTGACGGAATATTACTGATATTTGACAACTAACTGAGTTCATAAGATCATGGAGATTTCCTAAGTCATAAGACTGTCTGAAGTCTAAGGATTCATTGTTTGACTGAGAGTATCATGGAAACATGATATGGCTCTAGGCACATAACTAATATTTTGGGTACAAGTACCCCCAGGACTCGATGGAAGGAAAACTGACCATGCATAACTTACTTGAACATATAACTAACATCATAATCCATAATACATTTATAGAAGCATTCTATCAAAACATGTGATAGGCATATCTTATACATACATGGGGATGTCATGATATCATACTAGTTGGGCATTGTTCCTTTATCTAGGCATTTAATCAAACACATGATAGGTATAGTACATGTAGACAATATTATACAACAATTAATCATCATGATTCATCTCTAATTTCATCATCTAGGGTTTATTCATAGGTTTACATGAATATGCATCTATACAAATCAATTCCATATAAATTGATCACCCAACATGGATTTGAATTCAATTGATCATTCTCAACATAAAAAAAACAAACTCAACATGAAATTCATAAAGAAAACCATAAACTTAAACTTAGAAAAGAGATTCTTGGGATCCATGGATGGAAGGAGTCCATGAATAAAAACTACGTATACCTTGGTTCATGATTTCGTGAAGATTGATGGAGAAAATTCTTGATTCTGAATCTTCTATCAAAACCCTAGTTTGTTCTTGAGAGGTTTTTGAGAGAAGAGAGTGTATTTTGGGTGAAAGTAGCTGAATCACGTGTCAAAGGTCTTAAATAGGGGTGGAAAGTTGACCCTTTTAAACCTGGACACGTCATTTAGTATCAGTAAAATTTTCCCAAACTGAACCCCTGGGGTGACATGGCGCTATCACGCCATGTCACTAGAATTTGATAATTGAGAAATTGAGGGATGGTGCGACACAGATCCATCACGTTGCCCCTTCTTTTGCAACCTGGAACTTTGGCGCGACGTGGAGGAAATCGTGCTAAGACACTGGAAAAAGACAATTCTAAATTTGAGCCCTGGCGCGATGCGCCATAATTGCAGACCCCTACTAGAATTTGCCAAATGACATTTCCTCTTGTGGCGCGGCACGCCACTGACTAATATGGAGCTGTTTTACAATGGGAACTTAAAATAGTCGTAACTTCTGACCCGACTATTAGATTTGGGTGAATCTTATGTTGATGGAAAGCCTATTGAATTTTCCACATGATAAAGCGAGAAAATCTTGAAAATTCCTCATGGAATAACCATCATTCAATTTAAAAGATAATACTAGACATTCTTGAGATGAAATTAGCTAGGAAAAGTATGGAGTATTACAGTCTTGCTGCACCATTGATACAAATTCAGATTATTAAGAGTGACTTTAAAACAAACATAATATCTCGACTTTGCTATGTTTCTCATATAACCCCCTTTAAATCTTGCTATTCCCATGAATCCCAAAACTTTTCTGTTGACAAAACTTTCTGCATGCCTTGTGTAAACTTACAATCATGTTTCTTTTATGTGCTGACCTTTTTTCTTGCTTTATGCAATTGAAGAATCTGGTAGTCAATTTTAAAATCATCTCTCACTTGTTTTGACATTGATTTGACTCAAAGACACGAGAAAAATGACAATGATTTTCATTTGAATAACTGACTCAAGAAAACAAAATAAAAATATCAAGAAGAAAAAAACCCAATGAATGTCTCCCTTGAAATAAAGAAGAAAATTTTGTCTGAAAATGATAGTCAACTCTAATGATTATGACATGAATTTTGGATTAAGCTGCCTGATCTTTCCATCGAAACTTCCATCAATTATTGTTGAGCTAATGACCCTAAAATTGAGTTGCTTCGATAGACCTATTGCACTTATAGACCTCATTCAGCTAGTGACGTCTTGAGGGTTTTGCCAACACACCTCTCTTGTTCATACTTTCCTCCATTCACCATCATTTACGCTATCTGTGAGGGTTTTCATCAAAAAAATTCTCTTATTTTCATTTTTTCCAACTCATAATAGTCTTACGGTGCCCTTGAGTATTTTTACCAATAAGACTCTCTCATTTTATTCTCTCAACTCACGATCTTCTTATGGTGCCTGTGAGGGTTTTCACCAATAAGACTCTCTCATTTTATTTCTCTCTTGATTCTTTATGTAAAGGAAGACAAGTAGTTCTCAAAATGCATCATCATATCCTTTGTATTCTTAGCCTTAACATCCATAAAGATTGATCTGAAGGTATTTCTTTGGTTGCAACTTGGATTTTTGATAAGGTTAGAGGAAAGGATGAAATGAGTCCCAAAAGACACTTAAAGTGGGGTTGAACTTACAACTTTTGTAATCGACTTAAACAATGGAAATTAACTCATGCCCCAGTTCTTTTTGACTAGATAATTTTCAATTGTTTGTTTGGTTGGACCGAGCCGAAAATAGGCCAGTCTACATATCTTACCCCCGAGAGAGGAGAATCAGGTCACACGTAGTTCTGACAACTCGTTCTTTTACTTGATTTTAATTTATTTTTTTTCTTTTATTGACTCTTTTCTCTTTGGGATTTTTTTCTGACTTTATTTTTCTTGACACTCTTTTTTTTGACACACTTGTTTTTTACTCTATTTTTACGACACTTTTTTTGAACTTTGCTGACTCTATCTTGATTCCAAAAGAGGGGTATGAAAGAAAATAGAACTATAGCTTAAACAGGGTAAACAAAGGATGTCACAATGTTTGGATAGCAGAATGAAATGCTTTCTTCATATCAATCCTTGAAAATGCAAGTACATATCATGCAATATGAAAGTGAAAGATGAAGATCATTTGTGACATTTCTACAACACTATCTTTAACTAAGTCTGTACGTCACTACTTCTTCTGTGTTTGTCCAACATACAATTGACTTTGTCATACATTCCTCATATTGAACGACTTATGATTTTGTGGAGCTGATTTCTTTTTGTTCCTCTTGATATAGGATCGTGTATCCACTGTTTGACCTAATTGAGACATGCCTTTCAGTAAATGACCAAATTTTTCTTGTGATTCTCAAAATAATTACCTTAATTTTAAAGAAGTCTTCAACTTGTCACCAAATGTCTCAGCACTCTAACTATTTTCTTAGATGCCTTTTCTAACTTTAGCCCTTTGATTCAAATTTCATGCTTAAACTGGATTTTATGATCTAGCTAAAAATTTCGCAAGCATGTCATATCACTATAATCACCATAAAATATACTTATTAAAGAAAACAAACAAATAATACATATTTAAAACACAAAGGAAAAAAGACACTCTATTTAGTTGAAATGAAAGATTTAAGGGTTTAAACATAAACAACAAGGGGATAAAATAATATAGATCATGAACTAAAACCCTGAAATACTACGTATAACAAAAAAAAAAAAACAAACTACCAGAACCCTTCCTAGTAAGGAGATGCGTGGCTTCTCAATTGATGAGCCTGACCTTTTATCCACTGGTTTGCACATCAACATGACTAGAGCTTTCACCACTGTCAATATTCTTTACCATAATTGACTTATCTTGAATTATCTTTTTTATTTCTCTTTTCAAAATATGACAATCTTCAATACTGTGACCCTAAATATCAGAATGATATACACATCATACATTAGGATAAAATTTTCTTAAATGTGGGTCAGAAGTATACCCAAGGAGAGAAGTGATAATGCCTAAATGTACTAATCTCTTAAATACACTGGCATACGACTCTCCAATTGGTGTGAAACTATCCCTTGACTTCTGCCTCATTTATTATTTGGCTTGGATAAAAAATTAGGCCTAGAAGGGCTTTGGTATGTTTGTGGAGTTGGAGAATGACTCTGAGGAGTTGGTTTGTGACCTTATGGGTATTATGGGGGTTGAACATATGGTTGTGCATTATATAATGGATATAGAGGTGGGGGAATGAAGTATAATAAATTTTGGGAGTTATTATGTAGAGCTTGGGCTTGAGCCGGAAGGTAACGTCGGTGTGGTCGTCTTGACCGTGCTCGTTGCCCAACTACAATAGTAGATGCATCTGCCTCATTCTTCTTCTTTCCCCTAACACTTCCTGAACCCATTTGAATTGCTTGAGTAGTTTCTTTTATTGTTGTAAAACTCACAATGCAATCAGTCTTAATTCCACCCTCTATCACCTTCCCTATTTTGATGACCTTAATAAATGGCTTGCCTAATGTAGGTAACAAGTGTTGATAATATGTTTCATCCTGTGCTTGAATAAACATCTTCACTATCTTACTATTTTTTACTGGTGGTTTTACCCTAGCAGCTTGTTCATGCCATCTAATCACATATTCCTCGAAACTTCTAGTACTCTTTTTCTTCTCCTTTTTCATGTTAGTTAGGGATTTCTCATCAAGAATCAACTCTACATTGTATTGGAATTGTTGCACAAATTTATTATCTAGGCCATCACAGCTATTCCACTTGTTGATTTCTTGGTCAACAAACCATTCTGAAGCTAGACCTGAAAAACTCTCACCAAAATAAGCCATGAGTAATTCTTCCTTCCCTCCAGCCCCCTTAGTTGGTTACAATAATGTCTCAAATGTGCTATAGGATCATCGTGTCCATAATACTTCTCAAACTTCAGCATTTTAAAATCAAGAGAAAGGTTAACACCTGGAAATATGCACAGATCCTTATACGAGATAGTTTGATAACCCTCGAGTCCTTTCAAGTTTCTCATGGCTTGTTCTAAACTCTTTAATTTTTTGGTCATTTCCTCTTGTTCTTCTGTCATATTAGGATTTTCAACATTAAGAGATAATTCAGGCGGGTGAGTGCAGCCATAAGTACCAATCAACTTAAATGTGGGCTTAAGAACATAATGTTGATCACCCAAAATATTCAATACAGGCTCGCTTAGAAAGTAAGGAAGCACAACCATTTGATGGCCCTCGAAAGTAGGAGCTTTATGTGGGGGTGGAGTTTAAAAATCAAGAATTGCAGGTGGAGCCGAGTGTGTGGTAGTTTTGTATTGTAGAGTGAGAAAATGAATATTGGAAATGTTTGGATAGTGTTGCCTTGGAGTAGATCTTGATGCATATTGTGGCATGTCAACAAAAATGGGAAATTCTGCATGTGACACGGGGGTAAGCTAGACAGGTATTCCAGATTATTAGTGGGAACTGGAGGAGGAGGCAACCCGTTAGCCCAAGCTCGATGTATTTCTATAATTTGTTGATTTAATATCCAAATCTCTTCATTATCACCTGAATTCTCATTACCCAAACTCCCTTATCCGATTAGCGACAACAAAGCCGGTATCCTCGTTGGCCATAACTTTCTCTATAACTTGGTGAAATATGGAGGACCAACCAAATTGCCACAAACCAACCACCTTAAACTAACTGAACAAGAGATAAGAAATGTGTTAGCATTCAACATTTCCTAAAAAAAATTTATTTTTTAGAAAGATCATCAAACCCAAGAAGGGCGCTTACGTATCTCACTCTCGAGAGAGGAGAATTAAGTATGTGTAGTTTGGCCAAAATATGTCCAACGAAAATCTCTTTATTTTTCATTTTTTTTTCTTGAAACTTTATGAAGAAAAGAAAATAACAAATTGTCAATAGAAGTGACAAAAATCTTTTTGAATTTTTCAGTTTTTTAAAATTCCTATACAAACCTATAATTACCAAAGAAAAATCTCTTTGGGTTTCCAATTTTGAACTTCATACAATAATGAAACTTGAAACTATTAAAGGAATTTTTTTTGTAGTTTTCTTTTAAAGATGTATATAAAACACCTACTCTAAATGAAAAGTGAAGAAAATCTTTTTGAATTTTTATAAATAAGATCACCGAACCCTAAAAGGGCTGCCTACATATCTCACTCCCGAGAGAGAAGAATTAGGTGTGCATAGTTCATCCAGATTGGAAAATTATGGACTAAATAATAAACTGAACCTTGACTTGAGAGACACGACCAAATATAGATGATAAAAATATTAGTAAAATATTTTTGGTTTTTTAATTTGACACTTCACATAAAACTGACACTAACACCTATGAAAGGAAAATCTTTTTTTTTTTGGTATTTTTGTTATATAAAATGTACAAAACTTCTACCTTCTTTTTTATTTGATTTTTTTTATAAAAAGCTCCCATTGAAAAAATATTTTTGGAAAATTTTGAATTACGAATGTTTGTTAAAGGAAACAAAAGGAAACTCTTTTTGATGTTTTAGTTTTTTTGAGAAATGAGTGCAAAAGGTAAAACATCTTTTTGAATTTTTGGATTGTGAAAAACAAAACCATAAAGAACTCTAAAAACTATGAAATTTGTTTTTTTCAACCTTTCCCTGCCTACACACTTTTCTTTAATTCTAGCCCATTTTTCTCCCCAAATTAATCCATTAAATGATCCTCCTACCCTCAAAGATGCAATAATTAACACGTAGGGATGCTTTAGGGGTGAGTCTCTTACAAAGGACCAAGTGAGTCCTGCTAGGTCTCAATATGATGTAGATAAGCATGACCTAAAGGCCGACCTACGCCGGGGTTTAACAAACAAGGCTATTCGGGAGGAGCGTATGATCGATAGTGGTTGCGATTACTTTTCACTCACTCTATACCAGCTGACGGCTCATCCTCCTAAAATAAGGGTGACTCAATTAGAGGTCGTATACACAACGTGTACTATGGGACTTGTTGCAAAAGAAATGACTCGGGTTATGCAAATAATGAAAGATATAAAGCGATAACACATAAGAGAAAAACTCTAAATACGTAGCAAGTAGGCACTCAATAATGATAAACAATAACACAAACGATAACACAAATAATACATTTATACATATATAGTATCACACTAAGCCGAGACAACTCAAAAAATAAGATTGAATTCTAAAAAATCATAGCAGAGTCGCCAGAGGTCTTACACTCCCTTTTTCACAAAAAAGATTCAATTAAGTAACAAAAAGAAAATAATGTTTTCCCAAAAGAACTTTTAACAATCAAAATTTAGAGTCGCTACTTGGCATAATCTGGCGTGCCAAGTCACTTTTGAAAATCATTTTCAAAATAATTTTTTGACTCTTTTTAAAAAATGGTCCACAAACAGAGATTCTGATTAAGGAATTCTATAGACCGAGGGAAAGGTGTTAGGCATCCCTCGATCCCGTGTTTAACCATGGTCACTCCATAGAATATATCGGCAAGTATGACACTATAAAATGCATAAACCAAACAAAACACACAAAACAAACAATCAAACAGTTGAAAACTCCAACATAGTGCCCAGTCCAATCTTTTACAAACCAAAATAAAAAATGCTAAAATTAAACTACTATTCTTAATATCCTACACTATGCTTTACCCACTGCCTCGAGCCTTGATCACGCACCATCTTCGAGTACAAATCCCTTGAGACATTCCCTAGATAAACAATACAAATAACATCGGGGCATTCCCCGCCCAAATGCGTACAATTGATTCAAATACGATAAAACAAAATTATTCAACAAATATTTCAAACCCGCAATTCCTACTTTTGACTACCCAACCTACCGTTTGCCTACCACTTTTGCCCTATCATGATACTATGACGTTCAATAACATAAAGATAACAATTCAAATAAACCTAATGAAATTACCAATTAGACAACTTTTAATATCGCCCCAAATTAAGCCCAAATTATTTGATTATGCCATTCACATAATCAATCAATCATTGTCAACGATCACTTACGATGATTCGAACATACCAAAATAAAAAAAACCAAGTCCACACTATGAATTCAACATATAAAGTTTAAAATGATTAAGATTAATCGAGAAAGGGGATAAGAAATGGACCTTAATTTTATTTCGAATAATTAACGATGGATCGGAGCTCACAAACCAATGAACCTCAACCAAAATTTAACCTCGACATCAAAACTAACATATCAATTTTCTAGCTTTGATTTTTGTAGGAACAGAGCTGTTATGAAGCTATTTAGTCGGTTGTTTCTGATAAGCTTTACTGGTCGGATTTGTAGGGCAGGACTGATCTGTGGTTGTTCCAGCAAAATACCCACTGGATAAAGTAGAATGGAATCAGTGTTTTTGTCCCCTCTCTCCCTATTATTTTTTTCTTCTAAATCTCTCTAACTTGCGGTTCCCTTCTCCGATCTCTCGAATGTTTCTCTATTTTGGACTTTATTTCTCTATCCTTGTGTGTGTGAATCCATGGAAATAGAGTATGTGGGTATGGGTGGGGTTTTGTGAATTACAGTAAAGATTTTATTATTGTCTTCTTATTAGTGAGAGTATTAGGAGGTGATGTAGTGTGAAAATTACACTGTATTCACCTTCTGTGTGTGCCTTTTTCACTATACATGTTGGTGTGTGTATTGTTCCCCTAAGGGTGACCTCTGTGTGTGTTATATATAATCAAAAAAATGGAAGATCCTTCTCCCTCTCTTTATGTGTTGCTGTGTGTATATGAGAGTGTGGGAGTGTGTGAGCTGTGTGAGGGTGTGTTCTTAATGAAAAAAGGAGATCGTGCTTGAATTCTCCCCTCTATTTTTCTGTGGGTCCTTTTTGTTTATTATCTGTGTGATTCTTCCTCAATTCTTGTGAGTAATATCTCAGCATATTGTGTGTATCTCTATCTCTCTGATGAGTGTGTTTGGTGTGTGTATATATTGTTGGTGAGTGGAATCTGTCAGGTGTGTGTTTTATGTGTATGTAGCAGTGATGTCTATATGGACAAAGTGAAAAAAGAAAACATGATGGGGGAGGGTGTACGTAGGTAAGGGTAGGGGTGGGGTAAGAAGTTATTTTTATTAAGATGAGGTGGTGAGTGGTTAGGATAAGGTGGGTGGTTGAATTTGATTTGGTGGGGTGTTAATTTGTTAGGAATTTTGTTCTTTTTATTTTTTAATAGAGGGATTATCACACATGGGTTGGGTACATGGTAAGGCAAGGGTAAAATGGGTAAATTTGACTTTCGAAAGGAACAAAATTATGTGTCTACACTAACATTTCCCTTGAAGCGGCTTCCACTTCACCCTCACATAGGTGATTTCTAAACGTTCAATCCAATATATTAAACTATTTGGTCAAATCTGCCAAAATACAAATAATTATTAAAAAGCTTTACACCATAAGCCTTATCCTTATTTCTTAAACATTGTCTACATCATGAGAATTGATTGGGTATATTGACAATGTTGAACCATCAGTTACAACTTTGTTTGATCTCCTTGAACCTAGCTCTTGGGATCTTCAGTCTACTAGGTGGAGTTATCGCCATTCGACTTTTCCTAGGCCTTAAATCTATTCCCTTCAATGTTCTCTCAACTCCCTCTCTTGATAGGTCTATTGTAAGTGGATCCGATATATTATCCTTTGAATTCACATAGTCAATATTGATAATTCCACTAGAGAGTAGTTCTTTAACAGTATTATATCTCCGTCTAATATGATGAGATTTATTGATATACATCATGCTCTCTACCCTAACTCTCACTGCTTGGCTATCACAGTGTATATATAGTAGTGCCAATAAAACCTTTTAAGAAATTTTAGATCCATTCAACTTCTTCACCGTCTTTATTTAATGCAATTAATTCAGATTCTATTGTAGAGCGGGCAATACATGTTTGTTTGATGATTTCTAAGAGACTTCTCTTCCACCTAAAGTAAATATATATCACTCATATATTTTACTTTATTCGATATGGTGATCCAATTTGCATTACTATATCCTTCAATTACCGCTGGATATTTATTATAATGCAAAGCATAGTCTTGAGTGTTGTAACACCTCATATTTCAGGCTAGTGTTTGAAGCGTCGTTTTTACATATGTATACTATAATCCCATGATTTACTTTTGAATTCATGTGTCATGATCTTTATACTAGTGTGTGAAGTGATTTTTAGGTCAAAAATGTTCATAGGAATCTCTTAAAACAAAGTTGCGCTAAGAACCTTTAATTTGTCCAAAGTTTGGTATCCGATTCTACAAAGGTCTACTTTGAGCGTATATAAATTTTGATATACATAAAATTCTGTAGATCAAGACCCACCAAATTGTACATAATTGAATTAGCTTTCCAACGATACCAATTTTGTCTTAATCCGATACCCGACCAAAAAGTTATGGCCATGCAAACGGTCGTGCATCTCCGGACAAATCGCAGAGGGCCACTGGAATGGGTGTGCGATTAGCCATGCGACGCCCACTGAAGGGTTGTGAGATGATCTTGGGCATATTTATATGCTAAAATCACCAATATTCACCAAGATTTAGACTTGCTTCGAGAACTTTTATATGAATTCTTAAGTATATTTCATCTATAATTCCGTTTCATGCCCAATGGATATGATTTGTGCTTTCAGGATAAAAATCATGAAGAATTGTACACATTTGGATACAATGATGATATGGAAGGATTGAAGTACAACTAGGTGTTGAAATAATGCTCAAAAAGTAAACCTGGAAATTAGAAAGTCTCATTTGAACAGACTCCGCATCGCGCCTACCATTAAAATAGCAGTGGTCAAATTCTAGTAGAGGACCGCGATTCCCATTGCATCGCGGACAGGCTTAAATTCTCACTTGGGAAACTCCAGTAGAGATTTGCAAAATCACCGCGTTGCGGTACAGTCCAAATTATCAATTTGTGCAACCTGGAAGTGTAGCACGTCGCGGAGGAAGGATATTTCATAATTGTCTAAATCCAGTGGCTCACCGCGATAGTGGCGCGTCATGGTGAGGGTGCATTTCAAAAATTTCACTGAATAATTGACTTCCGTGATTGCCCAGATTTTAAGGGGAAAATAGAATTTGAAGGCATGGCGCGACGTGCCGTATGCCAAAATCGGAAAAATTTTAAGTGATTTGTCCCAGCTATAAATGGAAAAATCCAAGATAATTTCGGGGGACTTTTGGCAAGGAGAGCAGCGGCGGAAAAGCAAAAATTTCTCCTTTTTAGGGTTCTTAGACATTCTTTTCACTTTCTTTACTTGAACACTTGTTTTGGGTATGATTAATTACTTATTTTGGATGTTGAATTTAAACATGAATGGCTAAATACCCTAGTTCTGGGGTTGAGGCCAAGAACATGATTACTCTTTTATATTCTGATCCATAGTTTCTTTTTGGATTATCATCTGGGTTGTTCTTAATTTCTTGAGCTTACTATTTTGATGATTGTCCACCATTAGAATAAATCTATATTTCTATGTGCACCCGGGAGGAGAATCATAGGATAGAATGAAGAAATTAGGGAGCATGGTTCTTATCCTTTTATAAAATAAGGGGTTTAAATTAGAATATAGGATAGGGATATACCTAGAAGACTTGCTTGGTTCACTTGCAAGAAGACAACTTTATGAATCTAGAAGAATTGATGTATCTCTGCGGGATTTGTAGCTACAACATTCAATAGATAAAAGATTTGAGATCGGGAGACCAAGATAGTGGCATAAACCTTACGAATCAACAACCCGAAAACCAATTAGACTGTGATAAGTATAAAGAATTATAGGATTATTCGAAGTGCCTCAACCCTGGAATCATCTTCATTATAGATTGCAACCGTTGCTTACTTTGCTCTAGTCACCACTAGTTAATTCTTATTTAATAATTTACATTTTTATTGACAAAATTATAATTATCTTGACACTCTACGACACTTAATACCTGTAATGCCCCGATTTCTGAGAATCGGAATGCCACACGGTGCTTATAATCCCGAAGGACCACAAGCTAACCCTTTTTTTGATATCTGTACTTGTTCACTGGATAATATAATAAAATACATGCGAAAACTGGCTAACACTTTCCATGAGGTTCAAACATCTAGAAATATACAATACCTTAAACCACACACTAATACATCTGTCTGAAAAGCCTCTACACTACCTGAACTATGAAGTTGAAGGGACGATTCCCCAACTAACTCCGTCTACTAAAATCAAATACTGTAATAACAACATCCTCGGATGATGAGGACTCACTGCTGCACCCACTCCTGCTATACAAGTGACTTCTAAAATGCTCCAAGTTTCACTCCTCTGAACCTATGGTGCCCCAAAATAAAAGAACACCAAAGCGCGAATGCGTCAGTACTAAGATGTACTGAGTATGCAAGTAGGGAAGGCTAAATGCAAAGACTTATGCATGAAACTTTAATCAATAGAATAATCATAAGAATAATGAACGAGTACACATATATGAATGCACAGTTCAAAACCACTATAACAATTATAACGACTCCAGACACCACAGCTCGGATACCACTTTACTGTCCTCGAAACTCACTACTGTACTGGGGTACTGCATTACTGAATCACAGGATACCAACACTGATCAATCGAATACACTCACACCCCTGAATCCTGAAGAATTATACTGACACATAAACCTTGGGAAGTAGTTACATAACTTACCATGACTCCTCATAAGCAACTAAATATGTGGGGGTGCACGCAATAATTTGAATAATATCTTTGATATTTTAAAACATGCGTACGGAAAATGAAGACTCATATGGCTTAAATTTCATTATCCATACTTCTCATAATATTATAGATAGGAAAACATAAGTAAAATCCCATAAATTATCATAAAATCATCAATATTCATCATAAATTCTCATGACTCATCATAGACAACCAAACTCATCAACTCAAGACTCGAAGCGACTCGATAGTTCAAGAAACATACTCTTATGGACAGGGGAGTTTTCTATAACCGACAACCCCACGTGAGCCGCATGGAATACCAACGTTTGCCCTTCTAGGGAGAGCACTCCCATTGGCAAAAGTGTTGTACTCTTGCCAGGGAGTACAACCTTAAATCTTTCATAATCACAATTCGGCTCTCTGGCCAATAATATCATCATCAACAAACCTACGGTGGCACATAGGTTTGGGGAAATACCAAATTTCCCTCTCGGTGCTAAGTAATACTCCCCGACTAGCTCAAAATGCGTTAGAAAATCCACCACAACATCACAAGGGTCTATCATAAAAACCAAATCAAATCTCTTTCTCATTTATCAAATCATACCAATTTTTGGATTCCTAACTCAACACATTTTAGCTCAAAATATTTTAATTTTCCTCAATATCAACATGGTATCAATAACAAAAGCATTTCGTCTCTGCGAGCTTAAAATCAATATAAATCATCCCGACTCTGCGGATGCAAATCAATATTCTCAAATGATCATTCTTTCATTTCAATATTCAAATCATGACAATAGCTTTTGAAAAGCATTTAAGATCTTCAAATCATAGTAAGATTTTGTATGTCGTAATGTAACTTAAATCATGGCTCTTATATCAAGAATCCTCAAAAAAAATAAAATATCATGTACATCAAAGCTTAAACAATTTATATTTTCATAACCTCATAAGTCATCATTAAAACATCTTGGGTATTTACCTACTTTACAAAATCATGAAATTCCAATGATAAAATCAATTCTTTGGGCACAAGAATGAAAAGATATTCTTGTTCAAAACCCCACATACTAAGTTCTCACAGAATTCATTTTAAGTTCTCAAATCATCGAAAATTCATCGATCGTAGCACGACTAACATTATCGCGGAACTGACTCAGCTTTAGACCAGTAGACTATTTCGGGCATACGTATCCCCAGCAATCAATAACATAAGTAATACATAGTATACAACAATGCAAACTTATATGCCCACAGGCCATCATGCACCATGAATTCATTAACACCTCACACCAATCATTTGAAGATCATATTCATATACAAGTATTGGGATCTCATGCCATTACATCGTAGATCATTCAACAAGGATGCATATGGTTAAGGAAGAATACAACATAACATAGTTCATCCAATCGGGATACACACAAATAACATACATTCAACACATCATGGTTCACTGCTCAAGGTTCTTTCCTTTAAGATCTTGATATATGTAATTCGACCCATAATTAGACATTTCGCACTTAGCGTGGCCTAATGGCCTTATAATTTCCCTTAAGCACCATAGTAAACACGTAGCATGCAAGTATGGTATGAACTCATCACTTCGATCACAAGGGGTGATACAATCCATTCTTCTTCAACTAGGCATTTCTACAATTACCTTGCATGCACCATTTAGGGCATAGGTCAGTATGAATAATTACATGTGCTACAACACCATCATTCATCTTAATTCCACGAACTAAATCCCTCGTCCACACTTACAACCATATCATAAGCCTTCCATACAACATCCCCAATTTTAGATAATAGCATGGAGTTCATGTTGAACGTATACATAGAAAGTAGTCTAGTCATTTAGAACTTATTATATCCTAAGAGCGTAAATTTATAGACTCTTAGACAATTCCACAAACACCTAACATGCACTTTTAGGCATTGGTGAATTCGTCAAGTTCTCATATTTTTCGCCACCCCATATATCTCAGCCAACACACATAATCATCACATGCATGTATCAACCAACATACACCATCACCACACACATATATATATCAACTAACATGCATAATCATCATATTTATATATATATATCAAGTAACATACATAATCCTCATATATATCTCAACCATCAAATATCAATCAACATATATATATATACATCATCAAAGTCTAGAATATATATATATATATATATATATATATTTATATACATAACTTGAACTTTCAAAAAGGGATTCGCGGACTCTATGGATGAAAGGAGTCCATAGATAAACACTTGCATACCTTAGACTCCGTAGCCGGAAGAGATTGACGGAAGGAATTCTTGAATCAAAGCCTCCAATTAATTTTCCCCAATTCAAAACTCTAACCCTAACTTGATATATATATATACCCTATTCAGCTGAGAACTTGTATTATTTTCCTCTCATTTCTCTTATATGTAAATATATATCTATATCTATATCTATCTATCTATATATATATATATAAGAGAAATGAGAGGAAAATAATACAAGTTCTCAGCTGAATGGGGTATTTATAGAGGTTTAAAAGAGTGGTGAAAGACCAAATGCCCCTAAGGAACCAATAAAACCCTAATCTGTCCATGGGGGACTGTTTTAATAGTCTGAAGCAGATCAACCATAACGTTTTACTCCGATATCCAAATTGGATGAAACCATTTTTATTAGAAAGAGGACTCTCATATATTTCCATTGATATATAGTATCTCACCCAGATCATTGTGTATGAGGAGTTATGATCATTTGAAGTTGACCCAAAAATTTACTTTTGATAGGCTGAAGTAGATCGACCATAACTTTTTGCTCTGATAGACAAATTGGATGAAACTAATTTTATCAGAAAGAGGACTCGCAGAGCTTTATGTTGATATATAGTAGATCACCCAGATCATTATGTTCAAGGAGTTATGATCGTTGAAAGTTAGAGAAAAAAATACGCCAGGCCTCAGTACTTTTTCCTGCACGTTTTACTGTTCACTACTATTCATGGTTCGATCGGAATGTTCATAACTCATCGCTTGGGTGTCCGTTTTGGATGATCGACATATTATTGAAAAGCTTATTCGATACTCTACGCAATGGTGGGTCATAATCTAAGACATTCCTCATGGAAAATTATAAATTATTCTAAAAGATAGGACCCAATACGTTTAAGCACAAAATTTTAATGAAAAATTTTCTGGGGTATTAGAATACCTAATTGTCTAAAACTAAAAGTTGATTAAATTTATAATTTCTTAGTCCTCGTGGGAATGATATCTGACTGTCTAAGTCTTGATACTACTTGTATGATCACATACACTTGCATGTGCATACAGACACAATAAGTTTTTGGCGTCGTTGCCGGGGACTAATAGAATTAGTCAATTGCTTAATTTTTGTTTTTTGATAATAAGTTTAAGTGTTAACAACTTGATCTTAGCGGCTGAATTTTTGCAGGTTTAGCTGAATATTGGACTGGCTAGGGATAAAAAGTTTGTAGAGCCCTTTGGAGAACCAAAAGTAATCTTTTATCAGAGTCGAAGAGCTCTATATTACATTCAACAGGATTAGATGGCTGAAGTATGAGATCCAAATGTTGGAAATGTTCCAGCTCCGATTATTCCAGCTGTTCCTGTTCAAACAGCCTCAAGACCTGTTCATGAGGTGGCAGTCCCACTTACCAGTATTCAGAAGCCTGAATCAGGAGGTCAGTGGGAATTAAAACAAAATATGGTGCAATTGTTGAATTCTGCAGAGAACTTTCACGGACGTTCACAAGAGGATCCGCAACAACACATACAGAACTTCCTGGAAATAAGTGATAAATACATTCCTGAAGATGTGAATGCTGATTATATCAGATTGACACTCTTTCTTTTTTCTCTAAATGGGGACGCAAAGAGGTGGTTACATACTAAACCACCACACTCCATCACTTCATGGGAAGATTGTGCTCAGAAGTTTCTTATTCAATTCTTTCCATCCCAGAAGACTGCATGATTGTGGAGTGAGATCTTGAGTTTTAGACAGAAAGATGGAGAAAATTTCTACCAAAACTGGGAGAGACTTAAAGGCATACTCAGAAATTGTCCTCATCGCCTTCAATTGAATAATGTCTTGGTGCACACATTTATAGAAGGCCTTGATTCTATTATGAAAATTTTATTGGATTCAGCGGCAGAAAGCTAAAATTTGGAGAAAACTTATAAAGAATTGTATACATTGTTGAATCGAATCTCACAAGGGAATCCTGATTGGCATGCAGACTCAAGGAGTGATCCCAAGAAGATTGCAGTGGTATTGGAGGTTGATCAACTCACTATATTACAGGCACAGTTTGCAGCAATGCAGAATCATATGACTACTCAGCTAAACAACCTAAAGTTGGGGGTGACACAACCTGCAGCCACAACAAATACAGTTCAACAAATTTATTCGTGGTGTGAAGTTTGTGGGATGGGTGAGCACACAGCAGATGTATGTTCTATAAATCTAGATTTAGTTAACTATATGGGGAATACAAATCATCACGGTTAGAATTTTGGTAACACGTATAATCCCAATTGGAGGAGCCACCCCAATTTCTCATGGTGTGGAAATAAGGCATAAAATGCAAATCAGTATAAGGGACCAGTGCAATCAAATCCACTGTCGGCTTAGAATAATCAGGAGATTGCTCAGAATAGAAATATGGAGGAGTTAATTAAGCAGTTCATGGTTCAACAAACATAGTTTACGGCAGACATAAAGACTCAACAAACACAGTTTACAGCTGAGTTGAACTGTCAATGATTTCTTACAAGAAATCTAGAGTTGCAGTTGGGTCAAATTGCAGGATCACAGAATACAAGGCCACAAGGAGCATTACCTAGCGATACTGAGGCTAATTTAAAATAGGTGAATGCGGTTACAACAAGGAGTGGGCTGCAAACTAAGGTGACAGTTCAGGAATGGGATAATCCTGTAGTTACTGATGACAGTTCGAAATATAATGTAGAGTTAGAAGTCAATATAAAAGAGGCAAGTGAGAAAAATCATGTGGAAAAGAAGACTATCCCTTTACCCTTTCCTCAAAGAAAAAAAAACATCAATAGGAAGCCAGTTATAAGAATTGGTTGACTAAAAATGCTACAGTAGCCCTTACTCAAGAGTGCACGTCTAAAATTCAAAATAAACTGCCCACAAAGTTAAAGATTCCAGGTAGTTTCACTTTGCAGATTACCATTGGACAGACTATTTGTGCACGTGGATTATGTGACTTGGGTGCTAGCATAAATCTCATGCCCACATCATGGTACCAAAAGATAGGTCTTGGGAGTCCTAAACCCATGACTATTGTGTTGCAGTTGGTAGATAGGTCACTTGCTAGGCCAGATGGTATTACTGAAGATGTGTTGGTGCAAGTGGGTTCTTTAATCTTTCTAGTGGATTTTATGATTCTTGACTTCGAGACTGATCCTCTTGTTCCATTTATTTTGGGATGGCCCTTCTTAGCAATAGGACAGTTACTCATTGATGTGGCAGCTATAAAAATGACAATGCGAGTGCACGACAAAGTAGAAGTTTTTTATGTGTACAAAGCATTGAAACTGCCATCCAGATATGAGAAGTTGTCATCTACATCAATTATTGATCTTGCTTTGGATTGGAAGTTATTGTTGTCTGATGATCCATTAGAGCGAGCTTTGATGGGTCATGATCTGTCTGGAGACAAAGAAGCATTTGAATTGGTCCAGGTTATGAATTTGGCAGTAGTGGTGATGAAGAAAGTGTCATTCGAACCTTTGAATAGGACAATTGGTCTATCACCCAAACCATCAATCGAAGGAGCTCCTAACTTGGAGCTTAAGGTTCTACCTTCGTATTTATAATATGTTTTTCTCGATGATCAGGATACTTTGCCTGTTATTTTTTTTATAGGATTATTAGATATACAGGTAAAGGAAGCTATAGTAGTTCTGAAGAGGAGAAAAAAGGCTATTGGCTAGCAGATGTCTGATTTTATAGGAATCAATACAATATTTTGCATGCAAAACATCTATATGGAAGAGGGTTACAAACCTAGAGTGCAAAAACAATGAAGGTTAAATCTTGTAATGAAGAAGGTAGTAAGAAAAGAAGTGATCAAGTGGTTTGATAGTGGTATTGTCTACCCAATTTTCGATAGCAAATGGATGAGTCTGGTGCACTGTGTACCAAAAAAGGAAGAATGACTGTAGTGACCAATGATGAGAATGAATTGATTCCCAGACGTACGGTGACCGGGTGGAGGATCTGTATAGATTATCGGATGTTGAATGAAGCGACTCGTAAAGATCACTATCCAATTTCTTTCATAGACTAGATGCTGGATAGATTGGTGGGGTAAGAGTATTATTGTTTTCTATATGGGTACTCCAGTTACAAGAAGATAATCATAGCACCGGAAGACCAAGAGAAGACCACTTTCACTTGTCCATATGGTACAAATACGTTTAGACGCATGCCCTTCGGCTTATGCAATGCACCTACTACATTTCATAGATTTATGATGGCGATATTTTTATACATAGTTGAAGAATTTGTGGAGGTATTCATGGATGATTTCTCTGTGTATGGTAATTCTTTTGAAAAGTGTTTGCAGAATCTTGACAGTCCTAGCTCGATATGAAGAAACAAACTTGGTGCTGATTTGAGAGAAGTGTCACTTTTTGGTTAAGGAAGGAATTGTCCTAGGCCATAAAGTGTCATGCAAAGGACTCAAAGTAGACAAGTCTAAGGTTGAAGTGATTGAAAATCTGCCTCATCCAGTCACAGTCAAAGGAGTATGGAGCTTTCTTAGACATGCAGGGTTCTATAGATGATTCATTCAAGATTTCTCAAAAATTGCAAGCCCTATGTGCAAATTGTTAGAGAAAGAAGTCAAGTTCGAGTTTGGGGTTGATTGCCATAAAACCTTTAAAAAGTTGAAAAAAAAGTTGACGGAAGCACCTATTCTGATCGCACCGGATTGGGAGTTACCTTTTAAGCTAATGTGTGATGCTAGTGATATCATGGTGGGAGCAATTTTGGATCAGATATAAGATAAGGTATTTTGCTTCATCTACTATACTAGAAAATTATTGAATGATCCTCAAGTTAACTACACAGTTATGGAAAAAGAGATATTGGCAGTGGTGTATGCATTCGACAAGTTTAGATCTTACTTAGTTGGTACCAAGGTTGTTGTTCATACTGACCATGCTGCCGTTAAGTATCTTATGAACAAAAAGGATGCAAAACCACGACTGATTAGGTGGATTCTTCTACTACAAGAATTTGATCTTGAGGTGAGAGATAGGAAGGAAGCTGAAAATCAAGTTTCTAACTACTTGTCACGGTAGGAAAATCGAGACCATATTATTGATGACTTCCTTAGTATTAAGGAAGAGTTTCTTGATGAGAAGTTGTTGTCTGTTTACACAGGTGAGTTTCCATGGTATGCTGATATTATGAACTTGATAGCTTATGAGGTGTACCCTCCTGATGCCACTACACAACAAAGGAAGAAATTATTTCATGATTCGCATGCGTATATTTAGGATGAACCGTATCTATTCAAGCAGGGTCCAGATGGAGTCATTCATAGGTGTCTCCCAAAGGCTGAATTTTCAAAGGTGCTACAAAAATGCCACTCATCTCCATATGGTGGATATCTTGGGGTGAGAGGACTACAAAAAAAGTGTCGTAATCAGGTTTTTTTAGCCTACTTTGTTTAGAGACGCAGTGTCTTTCATAAAGAAGTGTGATCAATGTAAAAGGTTGGGTATCATTTCTAGGCATCATGAGATGCCCCTCAACAATATTTTAGAAGTAAATGTCTTTGATGTTTGGGGGATCAATTTCATGGGCCCATTCTCACCTTCTAAAGGTAATTTATACATTTTGGTAGTGGTTGGCTATGTCTCTAAATGAGTGGAAGCTATGGCGAGTCCGACTAATGATGCAAGAGTGGTGCTAAAATTTGTGAAAAAGAACTTATTCTCCAGATTTGGTACACCTAGAGCTATAATTAATGATGGAGGTACACACTTCATTAACACCTGATTCAAAAATCTTCTTCGTAAATATGGTGTTAGGCACAAGGTTGCCACCGCATACCATCCTCAAACTAGTGGACAAGTTGAGGTGTCCAATCAGAATATTAAGCAAATACTTCAGAAGACCGTGAATGGGCAGAGAAAAGATTGGGTGGAGAAGCTAGATGATGCACTTTGGGCATACCAAACAGCTTACAAGACGCCCTCTGAGACATCTCCATATCGCTTGGTGTATGGTAAGGCTTGTCATCTTCCTGTAGAATTGGAACACCAAGCATATTGGGCTGTGAAAAAGTTAAATTTTTAAATGAGTGCCACGGGGAAGAAATGGTTATTAGAATTGAATGAGCTGAAGGAGTTTAGGCTTCATACCTACGAAAATGCCAAAATATACAAGGAAAAGAATAAAAGATGGCATGACAAGAAAATTCAAGACAGAGTATTTGAACCTGAACAATTTGTTTTGTTGTTCAATTCATGGGTTAAGTTATTTCCGAGTAAGTTGCAATCAAAATGGTCTGGACCATTTGAAGTGGTGCGTATGACACCTCATAGAGTTGTGGAGTTGTTGAATAAAGAGAAGATAGAGAAGTTACTTGTAAATAGACAGTTTGTAAAAAACTATTGAGTGGATCATTAGGATAAGCACAAGGAATTTATCACTTTTGCTGATGAGTGATACTGAGCGGAGTCGTGCCACGATGAAAAATAAGGCGATGTGTGGGAGACAACCCACAGTTGTATAGTAATAGGTAGTTTAATTTTTTATCTTGTAAAATCAAAACGAAAATAAAAATACAAAAAGATAAGTCACGCCACGACCAAAACTAAGGCGCTGAGTGGGAGGCAACCCACTTTTACTTACAATATTTGTTTTTTCTTATTTGAGATTGCAGGGATTCGCAAAGTGAAGATAAGAAGATTACCACATATGAGGAGAGCAATCAGGTTTGCAAAATAATATGTGTAAGTTGGGGTCTTTTCAATTGGGTGGATTGACAATTGTCAAAATCCAGTTAGGATCCGCAATTTCCATCATGACATGGAGAAGGGTGATTTGAAAATTGTCAAAAGTCTAGTGACTTGACGCGATGCCACCGCATCGCGGTGGATAGAAAATTGGCAATTGGCATTTTCTAGTAAGTCGACGTGATGACACCACGTCGCAGTAGGGGTAAAAATCTAGAATAAAATTTATAAGTAACCTGACCTACCCCGCCCCTCTATATATACCCCCTAAACCCTTTTATTTTTCCCTTAAGCGCTGCCTTCCTACCCTTCATCCCTACTAATTCTCTTAAATCTTCTCCTAATTTCATCATTTTGTCAACCTTTGAGGTATGTACTTCCAGATTTCAATTTTTTCCTTTTGTGTATTGTGAAGTTGGGTAAATTTTGGGCATAATTTTTTTCCCTACCATAGTATTTGTGGATTGTATCTCTAATATGTTATATATTGTCTTGAAATCTTGGTTAATTCTTAATCTAGTTTTCATAATTTTGTGTTGTTAAGATGATAATCGATTAAGTGAAGTGAATGGATATATTCAGTTATTAGTTGGGGAAATTGTTTTTTAAGTGTTTGTTGAGAGGTGTGTGTACGTAGGGACATTGTAGATAGATGTGAGAAGCAATAAGGGTTAGAAATTAGGGATAAATTTCATTCCGTATGAAATTGTGTTGATTATGCTTTTAGTGTTCACTGTGCATATACCCTGTCTGATGTTAGTTGATTTAGTCAAATTTTTGGAAAATACACCTTTGATGCATAATGCTTTAGCAAAATGATTTAGTTTATAGTCTCTTACTAAGTAATTATATTGGAATTAATGACTCAGAATGTGTGGTGTGCTCAGACAATGACTAATGACTAAGGTTTAGGTGTCATTAAGAGCAATATGACATCTACCAATATGATAATGAGGTTCGAAAGGAGAAGTCTGAATACCCTATATTTTGATGCATGTGTCCTAGATAACAACTAAGTGTGGGGTAGTCATTTACCCATACTGCACACTCAGTTTTAGCTAGTCCCACTGTTTTATATGCTTAATTTTTTTGTTGCGTCTGGTTTGTTACAGGAATTATGGAACCAACACCAGTCAAAGGGAAGGCAAAGGCAGGCACTTCTGCACCTGTAAGAAAAAAGAGAAGGCCATCTAAAAGTCAACTGATGAGGTTACCTAGGGCTCCACCACTTTAGCGGGGGCAGGTTCGCAAATTTAGGTTCAAAGTTGTCCGTAAGAATGAGAAGCAGTGGTATTTCAAGCATACGAATGCAAAGTATCCCGGAGGTATATATTGATTGTGCTAGTCTCATGAGAGAATGTCCGTCCATGGTATGAATAATTAAGGAAATCAACATAAATTTTAACTTTCATCAGCCTACTGAATGTAATATGCACTTAGTTTGAGAATTTTATGCAAATTGGGACCCAAGTCACCCTGATCATCTGTTGAAGGTCCGTGGGAAAGTAATTCATTTCACTGATGTTGATATTAATGAATTATTGGGTATACCAGAGGCAAACCCAAATATCTTGAAGTAGTTTATTATTTCTCCTCCATATGTGCATATCAGATATCTATTGTATGGTCAGTGCTCCTCAGCTCGTTGGACTCAGCATCGGGTCACTGGCTTGCACTCTTCCTTCCCTTATGCTAAGATGAATAAGGAAGCTAGGATGTTGGGTCTCATTATCTATTCTTTCCTGGTGCAAGGTAAACATATGACAGAGGTTAATTGGGGTAGGGTATGTTTGATCTACGTCCTGATGTGTGCTGATGTTGATATTAATGTGGGGCATATGATATTTTCTGCGATAAAGAAGACGCGTATCCAAGAGGGGTGCAACTTTAGTTTTGGAGGATTAGTGACAAGGTTTTTGCGAAGGCATAGGGTTGATGATGAGGACCTGGATTATAAGCCTGAGGTTATTACTCGACCAGTGGATATCACTACGGCTAGAAGCACATCTGGGGCAAATGGCCTAATTTTGACTATGGTTGAGCAACAAATTAGGACTGATGAGATATAGGCTAGGCTGTATGGACTCATGATATTGATAATGAAATCTGAAGGTAGACCAGCTACACCAGAGGATCTCTATTTTATGGAGCTAGATTACCCACTCGGGCACCATGCGAGGACTATGTTGCGAATTGGCCCAGATTTTGTCGAGCCAGTTGATGATGATATAGTAACTAATGCAGAGCACAGGTACAGGCATTCAGATATGGAGTCGGATGAAGAGGACCAGTCTATTAATGGTGATGATGTGGATAAGACTACTGAGGATATGACCGTCATTTTTTTATTTGAGTGACCAGGGAGTATACTTTCACCCTACCGTAGGCTTATTTTGAAGCACTGGGATAGTGCGTTATCTAAGTATGGGGTGATGGGTTCATATTTTGCTGCTTTATCTTGGTTCTTTTATTATGGCTGAACAATTTGTTTTATTTTTTGCTTTGTTGGTTTTGCGAGTACTAGCTATTCGGAACACTGGTCTGTAATAGTTAGTAACTTTGTGGATTGCAATTTTCCCTCTTTGGCATTTATCGCATATTGTCTTTAGTTCAAAGTATGATTTTATTGTTATTTTTGCCTTCATTGGAAAGTTTCAATTTCAAGTATTTATTTTTGCCCTCTGCGGAAATAAGGAATAAATAGTCATAGTTAGTTGACATCCCCTATAATAGATGGATGATGATCGTCTTAAGGGGAGTGGCAGTAGGAAGTAAAGAATAAATGAGAACCAAATCACTATCTTAGAGGAGTGTGTGGAATGGGTCATCTTTCCAGTAATGTGAATTAAATTGGGTTTAAATGAGCATAAGAGACTTGATTTGAGTACAAATGATTTTATCTTGATAAGTAAAACTTGATGTGTCGGTTTAGTTCTAAATTCAACATCTGGGACCTTAAGGACCCGGTTTGATTCCGTGCATGCACTGTTAGTGTGAGGATTTGTATATTCTACATGAATAGAAATGACTAGAACTTACCCGGTGTGTTTATAAAGCGAAATAAAAGGTGTTGGGTGTAGGAAGTGATGTATGCATTTCTTTGACATTCATGTTTCTAGCCTAAATAGACTTACCTTGGTGCATAGTCCTAGTCAGCCCCGTTGAGCCTTTAGCCTCTTTCTTTGATAGTCCATTATATAACCCTATCCTTTTTTTGATAAATCTTAATTCGATCCAAATAAGCTTTTGAGCGTTTTAATATAAAATTAAGAGAAGATTAAGAGCTTAAAAGAGAAGAAGGAAAAGGTGAAATTGAATCCCTAAAGTAGTAGTTATTGAGTGTTAAAATTTCTAGGTAAAACTGTGAGTTAGTAACCAGAAATTCTACAATAAACCTATTTTGTCCCTAGTCCAATTGGATAATGTGCACCATAAATAAGGCTAGTTGCTTAAGTTAAGGGTTGCTATAATAGGGGTGCGTAGTATATATATAAAAATTTTGGTGCAAAAAAAAGAAAAAGTATGTTTGAAACAGTAATACTCACAACCTGGTTTGAGTAAATAAGCTAATTGAAAGAGGAGTAAAATAAAAAATAAAAGAATGGGGATATAATAGAAGGATAAATTGGTGTTGAGGAATTGATTTAATTGAGAGTTCTTATACTAAACCTCTTAGGAGCAATAGTCACTATTTCCCAAATAGTACCTACCTGTCCCTTAGCCATCATTACAACCTGAAAAGACCTAATTGATCCTTCACCTCAACATCCGACTATTAGTGGAGTAGTACATTATGGGTAAGCTTATGGTTAATTCACTAGCATGTATAAATTCTTTGTTGAGAGCGAGCGATTTGATTTTGATATTCCCCGATTTTTGCAGAGATTTCATTGTGAGTTAATGTGGGGAAGTTTTCTTTAAGTGAGGATGCAGGTGGATGAAAACCGGATTACTTATTGTGTTTCTTTGATTGAGTTTGCCAATATGTTAGAAATTCAATATTGAGATAGAAAGAATTTTGACACACTTTTTCGATATTTCTAAAATTGTTTTGACATGCTTATGTAAGAATACAATACTTCAAAGTGTAAATACCCATTGCAAAATAACTTTGAGAATGTGTTGTAAAGATGAAGTGAGGATACTTTTGAATTACATTGTTTGAGGAAGAAGAAGGTTTTAAGTATGGGGTGGCGATCTTGGGCATATTTATATGCTAAAAGCACCAATATGCATCCAGATTTAGACTTGCTTCGAGAACTTTTGTATGAATTCTTAAGTATATTTCATCTTTAATTCCATTTCGTGCCTAATGGATATGATTAGTGCTTTCAGACTAAAAATCAAAAAGAATTGGACACATTTGGATACAATGATGATATGGAAGGATTGAAGGAATACAAGGTGTTGAAATAACGTTCAAAAGGTAAACCTGGAAATTAGGAAGTCTCATTTGAACAGACTCCACGTCGTGCCTACCAATAAAATAGCAGTGGTTGAATTCTAGTGGAGGACCGTGATTCCCATCGCATTGCACAGAGGCTTAAATTTTTACTAGGCATATTCCAGTAGAGACACCAGTTGACTTAATCCATACAACCATGTGTTAGTACCAGTGGCATGGCACTGACACCCTTCCAACTGGGGTTATAGGTTGGACCTCAGTTAGCTCATATTGGGGCATGTCGGTTAGATGATACCTCCCGTAGTCTCAGTACAATATTCAGTGTATTCTTAGTTCAGTTTTGCTTGACCAAGTATACATACTTTTAGTTATTCAGTAATATATTTATCAGTCTTTCAGATTATAGATTTATCTTAGAACAGTTTTATGCTTGGTCTTGCATTCTCAGATATTATATTTTTCATGCATTCATGCTCAGCTATTTCATGTTGTTCAGTCAAACTTTATCTCATATGCACAAGTACCCCACAGTTTTATTCCAGTTATTCCGACTAAGTATAGTTCAGTTTTACATAATCAATATTCAAATATTAGTCATTCAGTATTCAGTCATTAGCTATTCAGTTTTTGGATATCTGTAGTCCGTATTCATATATTAGCTACTCAATATACATACTTTAGTTATCCCATTAATTAGATTTCAATCATTCCATCACCCATGCATCAGTTATTTAGTTAATCAGATCAGCTTAGTACATGTATGCTTGGTTTTGTATGTTCATGTATTCATGTTTTACCACCTTCCAGTTCCAGTTCTACTTATTCTATAAAAGTAAAGTTTTAAGAAATTAAGTGTAGTGATTCACCAGCTTACCAGATTATGTTTGTTACTCATAATTTAAGTTACTTTAGATTTCAATTAATTTTAGTCTCTTGGTGAGTCTACTTGCACTTAGCATGCATGTTTTAAGATTATATACCTATTTAGTTTTATGTATAGCATTCACCCCCACTTACTCATTACATTCCAGAAGTACAGATCTACATATAAGTCTATGCGGCTATATTATTTCATAATATAGGTACCAGTTGTCGGCCTCACATCATGATCATACCGTTATAGTTTTCAGCCACTAGGTGATGAGTTCTCCTATTTCGGGGACTCCAGTATGATATTGTTCGTGTACTTTATCTTTATTATTTATGTGTATTTATTAGTGGTAGTTAGAAGCATGTCCCAGTTATCTATTATCAGTATAGTAGAGGCTTCATAGATGTCAATCTGAGTCAGTCATGTAATTTCAGTTTCTTTCTTCAGCTTTATCATTATATAAACCGTATCAGTATTACCTTTATTTAGATTTCATTAGGATTGTATTTCTGCTCTGCAAATTAAGTTTTGTTATACATATTGAATCAGTTGCTCGACAATATGCCAGTTCATGGGTTAGCTTAGGATCACTTATGGTTCTAAGCACTATGTTACGACTAGAGGGTAGTCTCAAGCAATGAAAACACTTGGTATCGGAACACAGAGTTCAAGTGTCTTAGGCTGTCTATGAAGCCATGTCTAGTAGATTCTTCCAGAATAGTATAGAGACGTCTGTACTTTTCTTTGAGAGGCTACAATGCATTTAGGAAATGTTTCCCTTCTTTCATATCTCAGATCATGCTGTAGTGATGTCCTCTACAAAATTTATGCATATTCTCACGTTAATCCATTCAAGCTAACTTCACCTTATTCTTGAGGCAACAAAAATAGTCAAGCTTAAATCCTTGCAGATAGAGCATTCTTAGGCAGTCAATCACCTGAGACAATTATGGGATTGCACGCAGGTTCAAAAGTATCCCATCAGTTCTTTTAAGTTCCAAATTTGAAATATTTTATTCATGTTCATGAAAATAGTGCGCTAAGCTAAAGTCATATGTGCTCGCAAATCCCTTCTCAAAATCCTATGATAGTATATGATCTAGAGTTAGAAGTATGATCCAAGAAGTTTAGTAGCAGTAAAATAGAAATAGTGCTTATCTGGAGTTAGCAGATTGTGTATCCATGAGGATAGTAATGTAGTATGTGATGTTCTTACCAGCTAAGTTATGGGCTATAGGTTGTTAATGTTGGATGTTCAGGTGTAATGGTAATTCTCATGGTTTAGGAAAAAATATAAGTTTAGAGATGTGATATTAGTAGGCTATGAAGGAAGTTAGTATGGTTCATTTAAAGTTTTGGAATACCCATGTTAATTGTTATAATCTAAGTTTGAACTTGGGTGATTGAGCTAATAGAAAGAAGAGTTGAAATTCTAGATGGGATGAACTCATGGTATGGTGATACTCATGGAAATTCTAAGTTAATCAATGTTTAAGTTATTGTATGATGACTATTGGGGCTATAGAAAGTAAAAAATTGCATCTCAAAAGAGGGTACTATCAGTGGGTTTTACACTTTCAGGTATAGTCTTTCAGGATGGGTTATTATTTATGAGTATAGTTATATCTCGAACTCTAGAGTAGACTAGTTGCAGTTCAGTTTAGAGATTATTAAAGGGGTCTTCAGACTTAGAATGATGGCTTAAATCTAAGAGGGAGATTATAGTGCAGTAACCAAGCTAAGCTCTTAGATTTTGGTAGTGATGGCAGTGTATTGTACAACATCAGTAGGGGAGGAAGGTGCCTGACCCACTCTTATCTCAGTGCAAAGTTTTGTACTTTAGCCATCATGATATTTACTCATGCCTTACATGTTAGCTACATAATCATAGCTCATATTCATTTACTTTCCACAGAATCATGTACACTTGCAGTTCCTAGTATAAGGAGTTCCAGTTCACTCAGCAGTACAAATCATATTTCAAGAAATCATGAACTCCAAACTCAGGTCATGCAGCTCATGACTCATGTACTCATGTTTTACATAATGTTCAGTTCCAGGTACTCATGATACACTCTTAATGATCAGCAAAATTCATATTATATCACGTATATCCTCAGGTTTGATCTCTGCAATGAATCCATGTCGTGGGTACTCTAATCCTTAGGCCTCAGTTAAGTGTGCAAGTTATGCATAGTATTCTTTCATACTTTAGATCCTTATGTTCTAACCTTTTAGTGGCCTCTCCTTGTGTCATGATAGTGATGATGAGTAATTTGTTTAGATGTGAGAGAGTAAGTGTTTCATGTTAAGGAAATATTGTAATATGTTTGTTTTATCTAAGGCTATAAGTTTGAAGAAAGACTGAGAAATTTCGTGTGTGTTTTCTTGGGGATAGTGCATGGAAGTTGTTATTTATAGAGGTATTAGAGAATGTGAGAAAGATGTTTTTATGTGTGTTTGTTTAGACGTTTATATGTGGCTATGAAGATAGGATTGAATTTCATATTGGTGTATAAGTAGATGAATGCATTACATGTTAGTGAATTCCTAGTAAGAGGATTGAATGTAGTTGTTGAAGTGGTAATAAGGATTATTCATAAGATAAGAAGTTGTGAAAATTCAGGGGTATTGGATTCATGGTTCAGACTAGTATTATAGTGTTATATGTGCACCTTGTAGATTCGAGTAGGCTTGAACATAATGAGAGAAATCAGTTCAACTCAGACTTTAGTGTATAGAGTTATCATTGCCATGTGAAGATTATAAGTAGCCTCAAGTGAAGTGCATTATTAAAGAGGAACGTATAGTTGAGAGAGTATTTGAGGAGCATGTCTAAGCTTGAAATTAGCAATTACATTGTCTAAGGCATATCAATTCTAGCTTATGTTTCGTAGGACTATGTTCCATGTTACAGAATTATAGCCATGTTGTGATTCCTTATTCAGATATCTTATTCAGACCGTGCCTAAGATTATTTGCTCCCTAATGCTATTAGAACTTCTTTGAAAGATTGTTGAAGAAATACTCCAATTGAGTATAAGCTTTTAGTAAAATTCAGTCCGTATAGACAACAATCCAGTTTAGCAGCCAGATAGACAAGTTCCTATGGTTTTCCATCTTTCCTATTCATAAGGTAATTTATTCACATGCAATTTGTAAATTCAGTTCAGTTTATACGTCATGTTTTAGATTCAGATATTTAGTCATGATTCAGTTCATAATTTTCCAATGCATCATCTCAGTCTTTCCTTAGTATTTTAGCCAAGTCAATATCATCCGGGGGATGAATGATCCCAAGGGAGAGATGTTGTAATACCTCGAGATTTCTTGTTAATACCCTAAGCTTTCATGTCTAATACCTCTCATCTTTTATTCACAAAACCATATCCAGCTTGAGGTAATGGTTACTCATAAGTTGACTCTTTCGTTTCCATCTTTGCCTTATATCCATCCTCATGTCATTATATGTAGTCACGAAATTAGTTCAGTCATGTATCATTCTCAGACTCAGTTATGCAATCATGTTCCAAATCATGCATGCTTAGTATATTGTTGTAGTTAGCTTAGTACTCTCAGTGTAACCAGTCTTATTCGAGGACGAATAATTCCCAGGGGGAGATAATGTAACACCCCACATTTTCTGAATAGAGTTTGAAGCGCCGTTCTTACATGTGTATACTATAATCCCATGGTTTACTTTTGAATTCATGTGTCATGATCTTTATACTAATGTGTGAAGTGCTTTCGAGGTGAAAAATGTTCATAGGAATCACTTAGAACAAGGTTGAGCTAAGAACCTTTGATTCGTCCAAAAATTGGTATTTGATTATACAAAGGTCTACTTTGAACGTGTATAACTTTAGATAAATGTAGAATTATGCGGATAAAGACCCACAAAATCATAGATAATTGAATTAGCTCTCCAACAATAATAATTTCTCCTTAATTCGATACTTGAGTAAAAAGTTATGGCCATGCAAAGGGTCGTGGATCGCCTAACAAACACTGAAAAGGATGTGCGAATAGCCATGCGATGCCCACTTAAGGGTTGTACGATTGGCCATGCATCACCCACTAATCTTGGGCGTATTTACATGCTCAAGGCATCAATATGCACCCAGATTTGGACTTAGTTCAAGAACTTTTGTATGAATTCTTAAGTATAATTCAGCCTTTACTCCATTTTATGCCTAATGGATACGATTAGTACTTTCAGGTTCAACATCATGAAGAATTGTGCATAATTGGATACAACGAGGATATAGAAGTAGTGAAGGAATGCAAGGGATTGAAATTAAGCTGAAAAATAGAAGCTGGAAAGTAGGAATCCTCATTTGAAGACACTCCGCGTCGCGTAGATCAACAAAATAGCAATGATCAAAATCCAGTGATGGTTCATGAAATCACCGCATCGCAGAGAAGTTTTGTCTATCATATTTGGCGACCTGAAGGTTTAGCACAACACGGAGGATGATTGTTTCACAATTTTCCCTATCCAGTGGCTCACCGCGATAGTGCTAGGCGTGGTGAGGGTGAATTTTACAATTGTCAGGGAATATTTGAGCTCCGTGATTTCCCAAATTTTAATGGAAAATAGCAATCAAAGTCTTGGCGCAACATTTCGGGTGGACAAATTGGGAATATTTTAAGTGTTTTGTCCCAGCTATAAAATGAAAAATCCAAGATAATGTGGGGGATTTATGTTTGGTCAAGCAGAGCAGTGGCGAAAAAGGAGAAGTTTCTCTCTTTTAGGGTTCTTAAACATTCTTTTGAATTTCTTTATTTCAAGGATTGTTTTGGGTATGATTTATTACTTATTTTGGATGATGAATCTAGACATGAGTAGCTAAACACCTATTTCTGGGGTTGAGGCTAAGAACATGATTACTCTTTAATATTCTTAATAACAGTTTCTTTTTGGATTATCATCTGAATTGTTTTTAATTTCTTGAGCTTACTATTTTAATGATTGACCACTATTAGAATAAATTTATATTTTTATGTGAATCCGGGAGGAGGATCATAGGATAGAACTAAGAAATTAGGGAGCAAGGTTCTTATTCTTTATAAAATAAGGGATTTGAATTAGCATCTAGGATAGGGATATACCTAGAATCCTTGCTTGGTTCACTTGCAAGAAGACAACTTTATGAATCTAGAAGATTTGTTGTAACTCTGTGGGAGTTGTAATTACAACATTCAATAGATAGAAGATTTGAGGTCGGGAGACCAAGATCATGGCATAACCCTTGCGAACCAACAACCCGATAACCAATTAGGATATGATAAGAATAGAGAATTGTATGTCTGTTCACAATACATAAACCCTGGAATCTTCCTCATCATTGATTACAACCGTTGCTTGCTTTGCTCTAGTCATAATTAATTATTTCTTGTTTAGTAATTTACATTTTATTTACAGAATCAAATTAATCTTGATACCATCAACACTTAATACTCGATTGTCTTAAACTAAAGATTGAAAAAATTTCTAGTTTATTGATCCTCGAGGGAACGATATTTGACTGTCTAAGTCAATATATTACTTGCATGATCACGTACACTTGCGTGTGTGTAGAGACACAACAAGTTTATGGCGCCATTGCTGGGGATCAAATAGAATTAGTAAATTGCTTTAATTTTTGGTTTTTTGATAATAAGTTTAAGTGTTAACAACTTGATCTTAGCGGCTGAATTTTTGTAGGTTCAGCTGAACATTAGACTGGCTAGGGATAAAGAGTTAGTAGAGCCCTTTGCAGAACCAGAAGTGATTTTTTATCAGAGACGAAGAGCTCAATACTATACTCAACAGGGACCGATGACGGAAATACGCGATCCTATTATTGTTGATCCAAATATTGGAAATGTTCCAGCTCCTGTTGTTTGCAGATGTTCCTGTTCAACCAGTCACAAGACCTGTTCGAGAAGTGGCAATCCCAATTACACACCTCGTGACTAATAGTATTCTGAAGCCTGAACCAGGAGGTCGCTGGGAATTGAAGAAAAATATAGTGCAATTGTTGAGATCTGCGGGAGAATTTCAGGGACTCTCACATAAGGATCTGCAGCAGCACTTACAAAACTTACTAGAGATAAGCGATACATATATTCCTGATGATGTGAAGACTGGTAATGTCAGATTAACACTCTTTTACTTTTCTCTATTGGGGGAAGCCAAGAGATGTCTACTTGCTGAACCACACCAATCCATCACTATATGGGAAGATTGTGCTTGAAGGTTTCTCATTCGATTTTTTTCATCTCAGAAAACTGCACGATTGAGGAGTGAGATATTGAGTTTCAGACAGAAAGATGGAGAAAATCTCTACCATGCTTGGGAGAGATTCAAGGGCATGCTCAAAAGTTATCCTCATCACCATCAATCAAATAATATTTTGGTGCATACATTTATAGAAGGCCTAGAGTCTAATAAAAATATTTTCTTGGATTCAGCAGTAGGGGATCAAACTTTGGAGAAAACATATGAATAATTGTATACCTTGTAGAATCGAATTGCACAAGGGAATCCTGAGTGGCACGCAGACTCAAGGAACGCTCCTAATAAGGTGGGTTTTGGAGGTTGATCAGTTCACTGCATTACAAGCACAGATTGCAGCAATGAAGAACCATATGACTACTCAGCTTAAGAACTTAAAGTTGGGTACAACACAACCAACATCTACAATAAATGCAGTCAACAGGTATATTCATGGTGTGAAGTTTGTGGAAGCGGTGAGTATAAAGCAGATGTATGTTCTGTTAATCTAGATTCATTCAACTACGTGGGGAATGCAAATCGTCAGGGTCAATAGAATTTTGGCAGTACGTACAATCTAATTTGGAAGAACCACCCCAATTTCTCATGGGGTAGAAATCAGGCATAGAATACAAATTAGTATAATGGACCAGTGCAACCAAATCCACAGTCGGTTTAGAACAATCAGGTGAATACTTCAAATAGTAATATAGAGGAGATGCTTAAGCAGTTTTTCACTCAACAAGAACAGTTTGCAGTGGACATGAAGGCTCAACAGGCACAGTTTGGAACTGAGTTGAAGAGTCAACAATTTCTCACAAGAAATCTGGAGTTACATCTAGGTCAAATCGCAGGATCACAGAATAAAAGGCCACAAGGAGAATTACCTAGCGATACTGAGGCTAATCCTAAGCAGGTGAATACAGTTAAAACAAGGAGTGAGCTACAAACTAAGGAGATGGTTCAGGTGCAGAATAATTTCATAGTCACTGATGATAGTTTGCAAGAGAATGCAGAAGTGGAAGTAAAAGAAAAAGAGGCTAGTGAGAAGGTTCATATAGAGAAGAAGACTATTCCTTTACCCGTTTCTCAAAGGGCAAAAAAACATCAAGAGGAAGCAAGTTTTAAGAAGTTTCTATATCTTCTGAAACAAGACCAAGTAAACCTTCCTCTTGTTGACATTCTGCTGAGTGTGCCAAAATATGCTAAATACTTAAAGGATATTATTTCCAATAAGATCGGTTGACTGAATATGCTACAATTGCACTTACTCAAGAGTGCACGTATAAAATTCAAAATAAACTGCCCACAAAATTGAAGGATCTGGGGAGTTATACCTTACAGATTACCCTTGGTCAAACTATTTGTACACATGGATTGTGTGATTTGGGGGCTAGCATAAATCGTATGCCAATGTCATGGTACCAAAAGATGGGTTTTGGAAGCCCCAAACCTACGACTATTGTGTTCCAGTTGGCAGACAGGTCACTTGCTAGACCAGATGGTATTATTGAAGATGTACTGGTGCAAGTGGGATCTTTAATCTTTCTTGGGGATTTTGTGATTCTTGACTTTAAGGCTAATCCAGTTGTTCTATTTATTTTGGGATGACCCTTTATTAGCAACAGGATAGTCACTCATTGATGTGGAAGCTGGTAAAATGACAATGCGAGCCCACGATAAAGTAGAGGTTTTTGATGTGTACAAAGCGTTGAAATTACCATCCATATATGAGGAGTTATCCTCAATATTAGTTATTATCTTGCTTTGGAGTTGCAGTTGCTTCTGTCTGATGATCCATTAGAGCGAGTTTTGATGGATTATGATCTACATGGGGATTCAGAAGCATTAGAATTGGTCCAGGTTATGAATTTGGCTTTAATTGCAACAAATAAAGTGATGATCGAGCCTTTGAATAGACCAATTGGTCCACCACCCAGGCCTTCAATTGAAGAAGCTCCTAACTTGGAGAATAAGGTTCTTCCTTCTCACTTACAATATATTTTTCTTGGTGATCAAGATACCTTGCCTGTTATTTTGTCTGTAAGATTATCCGATGTACAAGTAAATAAAGCTATAGCAGTTCTTAAAAGGAGAAGGAAGGCGATTGGCTGGCAGATGTCTGACATTTTAGAAATTAATCCACCATTTTACATGAACAATATTTACATGGAAGAGGGGTACAAACCTAGAGTGCAGCGACAAAGGAGGTTGAATCCTGTGATAAAAGAGGTGGTCCGAATGGATATGATCAAGTAGTTAGATGTGTTATTGTCTACCCAATTTTTGATAGCAAATGGGTGAGTTCGGTGCATTATGTACGAAAGAAGAGAGGAATAACAATAGTGACAAATGATGATAATGAGTTGGTTCCCACACGTACAGTTACCGGTTGGAGAATATGTATAGATTATCGGATGTTGAATGAAGCAACTCGTAAAGATCACTATCCAATTCCCTTCATTGATCAAATGCTAGATAGATTGGCAGGGCAAGAGTATTATTATTTTTTGGATGGGTACTCTAGCTACAAACAGATAAGTATAGCATCGGAAGACCAAGAAAAGACGACATTTACTTGTCCATACGGGACATATGCTTTCAAGCGCATGCTCTTTGGCTTATGCAATGCACCTGCTATTTTTCAGAGGTATATGATGGCCACATTCTCAGACATGGTGGAGGAATTTGTAGAGGTATTCATGGATGATTTCTCTGTGTATGGGAATTCATTTGAAAAATGTTTGCAAAATCTTGATAAAGTTCTAGCTCAATGCAAAGAAACAAACTTGGTGTTGAATTGAGAAAAGTGCCACTTTATGTTTAAGGAAGGAATTGTCTTAGGCCATAACATGTCATGCAAAGGGCTGGAAGTTGACAAAGCAAAGGTTGAAGTAATTGAAAAGTTACCTCATCCAGTTACAGTTAAAGGAATGTGGAGTTTTTTGGGACATGCTGGCTTCTATAGACGATTCATCCAAGACTTCTCAAAGATTACATGTCCCATGTGAAAATTATTAGATAAAGAAGCCAAGTTCGAGAATTGTATGACTGTTCATAATACCTCAAACTTGGAATCTTCCTCATCATTGATTACAACCGTTGCTTGCTTTGCTCTAGTCATAAGTAATTATTTCTTGTTTAGTAATTTATATTTTATTTATAGAATCAAATTAGTCTTGATACCATCAACACTTAATACTCGATTGTCTTGAACTAAAGATTGAATAAATTTCTAGTTTATTGATCCTCGAGGGAACGATATCTGACTGTCTAAGTTAATATATTACTTGCACAATCACGTACACTTGCGTGTGCGTAGAGACACAACACCCACCTTCTCTTGGGCGATTGGTTGTGCGTCGTCTAGGTTATTGCACAGTGCTAAAAGTTCTCCGTTTTGACTTAATTAAGGGGGTTGAAGTCTTTTCAGACCCCTAAACCGTCCCTAATCATCTCTAAACGTATTAAGGGTTTTAAACATGTTATTTCCAATCCATTCACCCTAAAACAATCAGTATACGATTCAAAAACCTTTCTTTCTCCCCAAGAACAAAATTCAAGCCCATTTCTGAAAAAATCAAGAATTTATGATTCCAAGTTCAATAAACTCTCAATAAATCTTCAATAAAACATATATTAAGGTATGTGGGAGTTCATCCATGGATCCCCTTTCACCCATAAAGCCCATCAACCTTCTTTTCAATTAAAGTATGGTTTTTTCCATTATTATAAAGTTTTATATGTTCATGATGTGTTTAGATCATGTTTGTCCTTAGTAATTTGACTCAATTTAGGTCCTTGTATGATCCAATGAAAAGATTGGTTATCTCATGTCTCAAGTTTATATTTCCCATGTCATGTTCAATTGAATTTCAAGTCATAAATATTGAATTGTGAATTTAACCATGTAATCATGTTGTTTTTGCATGTTTTAAGACATGCTCATGTTCAAGTTAATGATTCCCAAGTGTTTGATGAAATGTCTATGCTTTTGGGTCTTTGAACCACAATCACTTATTAAAGTATTTCAAGTTTGATAAAGTATTTTATACTCATTTAGTGTTGGTGGGTTATGAACACCCAATATCTATGTGATTTACATAAATTCAACTTTTCAAGTACTCAGACAGGTAATCCATTAATCTTATCAGTATACTGAGATATTCATATTCATGATGAGCATTATCATTCAGTCAGTTATTATGATTAGTTGTTTGTTCAGTTAAGCTTAGTTCAGCCCACTAACCAGTGTCAGTTCAGTTGGGAGTAGGATTTAGCACCGACCGAACTTAGGGATGGGGGATCATCTGCCAGCTAGGACTGGGTCCTTAATAGCAATCCCTAAGTTCTAGAACTACGTAGCTAACGTAGGATTATGAGATGTCACCCGCTAGTTTAGAACTATTATTCTCTAAGATGTCACCTACCAGTTTAAGACTGACATTCTCTTAGGAGTCACCCTCTAGTTTAGGACTGACTCTGTAGTCCTTTCAGACACCAGTTGAGTTGATCCATACAGCCATATATTAGTACCCGTGGCACGGTAAAAACACCCTTCCAACTGGGGTTACAGGTTGGATATCAATTAGCTCAGATTAGGGCATGTTGGTTAGATGATACCTCCCATAGTCTCAGTAAAGTATTCAGTGTATTCTCAGTTCAAGTTTGCTTGACCAAGTGTACAGACTTTTAGTTATTCAGTTATACAATTATCATTCTTTCAAATCAAAGATTTATCTTAGAACAATTTTATGCTTGGTCTCACATTCTAAGATATTATATTTTTCATGCTCAGCTATTTCATGTTGTTTAGTCAGTCCTTATCTCATATGCATAAGTACCCCACAATTTTATTCTAGTTATTCTAACTAAGTATAGCTCAATTTTACATAATCAGTATTCAGATGTCAGTCATTCAGTATTCAGTGTTTGGATATCGGTAGTCCGTATTCATATATTAGATACTCAGTATACACATATTAGTTATCTTATTAATTAGATTTCAATCATTTCATCACCCATGCATCAGTTATTCAGTTAATTAGATCAGCTCAGTACATGTATACTTGGTTTTGTATGTTCAAATATTCATATTTTACCGCCTCCCAGCTTCAGTTCTACTTATTCTACAAAAGTAAAGTTTTAAGAAATTAAGTGTAGTGATTCACCAGCTTACCAGATTATGTTTGTTACTCATGATTTAAGCTACTTCTGATTTCAGTTGATTTCAATCTCTCTTAGTGAGTCTACTTGCACTTAGCATGCATGTTTTAAAATTATGTACCTATTCAGTTTTACGTATTACATTCACCCCCGCTTACTCAGTACATTCCAGGAGTACTGATCCACGTATATGTTTGTGAGGCTATATTGTTTCATAATGTAAGTACTAGTTGTAGCCCTCACATCACGATCAAATAGTTGTAATTTCTAGCAACAGGTGATGAGTTCTCCTATTTCGGGGACTCCAGTCAAAAGTTGTTTATGTACTTCATCTTTATTTCGAGGACTCCAGTCAGATGTTGTTTATGTACTTTATCTTTATTATTCATGTGTATTGATTAGTGGTTGTTGGAGGCATGTCCCAGCCATCTATAGTTAGTATAGTAGAGGCTTCATAGATGTCAGTCAAAGTTAGTCATGTAATTTGAGTTTCTTTCTTATGCTTTATCATGATAGAAACTTTATTAGTATTACCTTTACTCAGATTTCATTAAGATTGTGTTTTCGCTTAGCAAATTAAGTTTTGTTATACATATTGAATCAATTGCTCTACAGTATGCCAGATCATGGGTTAGCTTGGGATCACTTGTTGTTCCAAGCACCGTGTTATGAATAGGAGGTAGTCTCGGGTCGTGACAAGTGTATTTAAGATACCCCAAAACTTTTTTCATTGTCATTCAATAAATTTTATTGGGATTACTCGTGTACCAATTCAATTTACTAATAGCCCATGCTATGTCTGGCCGTGTACAGTTCATGATATACATTAAATATCGCAACACTCTTGCATAGTCCAACTTTGAGTCACTTTCACCTTCATTCTTTGGAAGTGCAAAGTTCACGTCCAATGGAGTCTAGGCAATACAAAAATCCAAATACTTGAACTTGTCAAGTACCTTTTTAATGTAATGAGACTGTGACAATACCTTTTTAGAGTTTTACGAATTCTTATTCCTAAGATCACATCAGCAACTCAAAAGTCTTTCATATCAAACTTGCTCTCAAGCAATCATTTTGTAGCATTTATGTCAGAAATATCTCTACTGATGATCAACATATCATCCACATAAAAATAAATAATGACCTTGTGATTTGGAGTGTCTTTAATTTAAACACATTTATCATATTTGTTTATTTTAATCCCATTTGCCAATATAGTTTGGTCAAACATTGCATGCCATGGTTTAGGTGCATGTTTTAGTCCATAGAGTGACTTACCAAGTTTGCACACCTTCTTTTCTTTGCCATGAACCATAAAAACCTTGGGTTGTTTCATGTCAATTTTTTCCTCCAATTATCCATTTAGGAATGTTGTTTTCATATCCATTTGATGAATTTCAAGACCATACACCACTGCTAAGGTAATTAGCATCTGAATTAACGTTATCATTGTTACAGGCGAGTATGCATCAAAGTTATCAAGGACTTCCTTCTGTTTGAAGCCTTTTACTACAAGTTTTGCCTTGTATTTGTTAATAGTATCATCCACTTTTATTTTCCTTTTGAAGATCTTTTTAGAACCTAAAGGTTTATTTTGTAGAAGAAGATCAACAAACTCCCAAGTATGATTGTTCAAGATTGATTTAATCTTACTATTGACTATCTCTTTCCAAAAGGATGAGTCTGAAGATGGCATCGCTTCTGTAAATGTTTGAGGTTCATTTTCTAAGAGAAATAATACAAAATCTGATCGAAACAAATTTGAAGTTCTTTGACGTGTACTGCACCTAGGATTCTCATTATTTTGTACATTTTCTTTTGGTTCATCTCAAGGTCGTTTAGACCCTCCACTAGACTGTTCCTGTCTTGTTTTATATAGTTAAATGAGTTCAAAGAACTCAACATTATCTGACTCAATTACAATATTTTCATTGATATCTGGATGTTTGGATTTATGAACTAAAAAATTATATGTTTTACTACTTTTATCATGTCCTATAAACACGCAGACCATAATCTTAGGTCCTACCTTTACCCTTTTAAGCATAGGAACTTGGACTTTCGCTAGATGCCCCCACACTCTGAAATATTTCAAGTTGGGCTTCCTTCTTTTCCATTTTTCATATGGAATTGATAGTTTCTTACTATGGGGGACTCTATTGAGTCTTTAGTTAGTTGTAAAGATAACTTTCCCCCACAAGTTTTGCGGTAAACCTGTAATACCCCAAACTTTCCTAGCTTAAATTCATCCTAAAAATATCAAGGATTATCTTCTAAAGTGAATGATGATTATATCAAGTGAAATTTTCCAGATTTAGACCTCCCATTGTGTGGTAAATTTAATAAGCTTTCCAACGATATAAGATTCGCCCAAATCCAATAACCGGGTAAGAAGTTATGGCTATTTTAAGTTTCAGTCACAAAACACCGTTATTTCGATCACTAGGGCATCGCGTAGATGGTTTAAATGACTATTGTCAATTTCCAGTGGCCCTCCGCAATATTGGTGCATTGCGTAGAGGGCTAATTTTTCATTCGTTAATTTTCAGAGGTCCAACACGATAATGGCGCGTCGAGCCATGTGCCAAAATGGCATTCCAAAGGGGTACCGTGATGGCTCCGCATTGCGGAGTTTGTTCAGTTTCTATTTGTCAATTTCTAGTGAGCCACCACGATAGTGGTGTATCGCGGTGGCCATCTAGTTCAAAAAAATGTGCATTTTTCAGTCCATTTAATTATTAAAAAGTGGTACTTTGGTCATTCTCCTAGCCCCTAATCCGTCTTAAACAGTGAATTAAACCCCTTCAAAGCACTTTACATCCACTTTTCATCAAATCTCTCTCAAGAAAAACCCTAATTCATCAAACTTTCTCCCCAAGGAATCCAAATTCCTCCATTTATTTTTCCAAAGAAATTCAAGATTGAGGATTCCCAACACAAGGGCTCTAATAACTTATCATAAAAGCAACAATAGGAATCCAAGAATCAAATTTTTCATCAAAGATCACCAATTAAGGTATGTAGGGTTATGAAGTAGGATACTCCTTTCATCCTTGTGCCCGAAACTTATTTTAATTATAAATTTACTGAATTTTATATGAGTTTCCATGAAATTTAAGTTAGGGATTATACCCATTCATGTTGTTTACAAGCTTATGAGACTTCCAAAGATTTAGAAGTTGAATTACATAATTATGTTCATATTTTCATGCATATTGCTGAAATTTTCAGATTTTAAGTTGAGTTATGAATGTTTACATTACCAAGCATGAATATTATGTTGTTTTAGTATGAGATTGAAGCATGGATTATTTTCCCAAGATTGATTTTATGATTTTAAGAAAGATGATGCTTTAAGCATCTTATGAGCATGTTATTTATAGTTTTTCAGTAAAGCTTTGATCTTTCGATTACTGGTTTAGCTTTGGAATCCACTTTATAGATTATTATAGTTTATAGAACCCAGATTAGCTTTATTTAAAGATACTCATATAAATGCATGATTTGTTTTCTATATCAACCCTTATGTTAGTTTTGAAAGTGGATTTCCAATGGTTTGAGCATATAGATTTAAGAGGGAGTAGTATTTAGCACCGAGCGGGAAGTGTGGTATTAGCGTGCCCTATCTTTCAAAGAACTACGTAGCCAACGTAGGTACAGATTATCAAATTTTCCCATTTCTATATGGAAGACAGTTTTAGCTTGTGATCGATCACCTAAATCAGGTTATACTCCCTGGAAAGAGTATGACACCTCTCCCCAACGTGAGGTTTCTTCCTTAGAAGGTCAAGATGTTGGACTCCATGTTAGCTCACATAGTTTATGTCGGTTAAGCAAACCTTCCTTGCAGAATAGTTTTTAAAAGAATTCCCTAACAATAAAGATTTTTAGAATAAGTTTTCAGATTTCACTTAGCCTATATGATTTGAGAATAAGCTCAGAATACAGATTTCAGAACTAAGTGTTGCGACTCACAAGAATTGTATTAAAAGCTTTACTATTCATGATTTATGATCTTCAGGTTTCAGATTTACTCAAGCCTATGTGAGTCATTTACATTTAGCATGCATGATTTTATAAATTGTGATGACTATTTACTTATTGCATTCACCCCCATATACTCAGTACATTCTCAAAGTACTGATCCACATATACGTCTGTGTGCTATATTGTCTCATAATGTAGGTTCAGGTGGTCAACTGCAGCAGGGCGAGTGACTTTTGAACATCTCATCTACATCTCTGCAGTTGGTGAGTCCTCATACTTCGGGGACTTACCTATTCATTTCTTCAGTTTATTAAAAGATATTTCTATATTCACTTCAGACAGTTTGACTCAGCTGGAGCCTGTCCCAGTGACTCTCTAGATTTAGTTAGTAGAGGCTTGTTGGACTATTATATTCAATATTAGATCTCAGACAGTATTCAGATTTTCAGTATTTGCTTAATCGGACTTTTGAGATTAGTATGATTCAGATATACCCAGATAATTCAGACAGTTTTCGTATTTATTATGATTTTTCATTCATACCTTCTCAAATTTGAGATTTAGACTAACTAAACAAGCAGCCAGGGTTAGCTCAAAACTACTTATAGTTTGGACCATCGTGTGGCATCCCAGGAATCAGATTTTGGGGCGTTACAAAACCTGGACTTATAAGTAAGTCATTCATCATTTCTTTTAAGGTTTGGTTCTCCCTTTTCACAATTCTATTAGGCTGAGGTGAATACGAGGCAGTAGTTTGATGGACAATTCCATTCTCTACACATATTTTTGCCTAAATGCACCATTGCTCCATCCTCTCTGTTTATCAAAGAGACATAACATTTCCTAGAGCAGTTATCAATAAAAGTTATAAAATACTTTTTTTCACCACGAGATAGTGTTGACTTCATATCACAAATATCAGTGTAGATTAAGTCTAAGGGATTTGAATTCTTTTCAATGGACTTATACAGATCCTTAGAATATTTGGATTCCACACACGTTTGACATTTTAATTTATTGCACTCAAAGTTTGGCAAAGCTTTTAAGTTAGTCAGCTTTCGCAGAGTTTTGTAATTGGCATGTCCTAATCGTTCATGCCACAATTCGTTAGACTCAAGAAAGTAAGACGAACCTAAACTTTTATTGATTTCATCTGTAATTACATTCATCTTAAATAAGCCTTTAGTGATGTAGCCTTTTCCCAAAGCACTTTTCCTTTACTAAGTATAATTTTATTTGAAACAAATACAGATTTGAAATCATTTTTTTAAGAAATGATACAAAAATCTAGTTCTTCCTCAACTCCGGTACATAAAGGACGTTGTTGAGAGTCAACACTTTTCCTGACGTCATTTTCAAACATATTTTTTCCATTCTTTACACTTTTGCAGTTGCAGAGTTTGCCATATAGATCTTCTCTTCACCTTGATCCAGAGCGAATGCAGCAAACAACTCTTTATTAGCACAAACATGGCGGGTGGCACTAGAATCCATCCACCAGTCTCTAGGATTTCCTACCAAGTTACATTCAAAAAGCATGACATATACCAAGTTACATTATTGCCTTTCTTTGGGGCACAATAATCTGTTGATTTGTGGACAATCTTGCCACAATTAAAGAATTTCCCCTTGAATTTCTTCTTTGGTGGATTGCTTTGTTGTCTAGCTTTCCTCTACTTCTTTGAGTTGTTAGGGTCGCCTCTACAATGTTGGCCATACTCATTGTAGAATTTTCTCTTGACCTTCTCTCTGTGTCTTTGTTGTCTTCCTAAATGCGCAACCTCACAACGAGGCCTTCAATCGTCATCTCCTTTCTCTTGTGTTTCAAGTAATTTTTGAAGTCCTTCCACAAATGTGGCAACTTTTCTATTATTGCAGCAACTTGAAAAACCTCTTTCACAACCAAACCTATAATAAAATTCATGTGAACATTGAGAACCTATTTAACATGTTTAACTAATCTATTCACTATATTCATACCTTCAATAAGGAGATCACGGATGATAACTTATAATTCCTGTACTTGAGATACGACATTCTTACTGTCAATCATTTTATATTAAAGATACCTTGCAACAAAGAACTTCTTAGTTCCAGCATCCTCAGTCATATACTTTTGTTCCACCGAATTCCATAACTCTTTTGATGTCTTTATTCCGCTGTACATAATGTATAAATTGTCTTGGAGATCACTTCGAATATAATTGTTGCACAGGAAATCAGAATGATTTCATAACTCCATTACAACGAACCGCTCCTTGTCCGATATTTCTTCGGTCAATTCTGGAGCATCTTCAGATATAAATCTTTGAAGACACAAAGTTTTCAGATAGAAGGACATCTTGTGTTTCCAACATTTAAAATCTATACCCGAAAATTTTTCAGTCTTTTTCGTTGGTGCCACAGTATGTGACACAGTTGTGTGACTTATAACATTCGTTGCTGCTACACTTGTCCCACCATTAGTTACATGACCATCTTTAGTCATTTTTCCCGTCACAAAAAGACAGTCAACTTTAGTATATGAAAATACTAATTACAAATTTGTAGCAACTTTAAACACTACTTGTTTCTAGTTTAACGATGAAGTTTTTATGTCTTCTAATCGTTAACCGAATGATCTTTAACTTTTGGTGAAGTTTTTATTTATTTAAATCACTCGTTAAGATTGTTGTTTCAGGAACATAATCTGTATGTTTGCACAATACACTTCAATCTAAGTTCAAGACAGTTTTAAGAAAAACAATGAAGTTTTAACACCTTTAACACAAGTTCAAAATGACTAATCAAAATGAACTATCAAAGAATTATATTATCTAAAAGAAATAAGATGAAGTAGACATAGAACCAAGTCCTCCAATTTCACACAGTGTACTTAGAAATTAATTCCCCTCAAGTACCCCGATGTTGTGAATTTTTTCCATCCAGGATAAAATGGATCACAATCTTAATGTAGCGGTACATCAAACGTTCAGATTCCTCGATTACACTTAACGGCTGATGATCAAACAAAAAAAATTAAAGAAGAAAAGTGTTTTTTAGTACTCAAAATTATTATCATACCTGAGGAAAAGTTCAGGTATTTATAGCCATCAAATGTCTCTTCAGAAAGGAAGCAATGGTTCATGGAAAGGTGTATAATTTCGTAACAGTCATGTCTGTCCCTTCCAAAATAGTGTGTCATTTCTAAACAGTCATATCTGACCGAACAGTCACTCCTTTTTTTGAAATAATGTGTTATTTCCTCGAAGGGTTGCGTCCCTTACAAGTTGCGTTTCTTCATGCATTTGTTTTTCCAAGTTTCAGATAAACTTTCTCTAAAAAATTAATCTCTTGATCATTTTTCAAATACAAATCAAAATTCAAAGCCGAGCCAAGTGAGCGACGATGACGACGGCGTGAGACACCTTTTAGTTCTTAACTCACTATCCACTTGAAGGTGTGTTTCTTAATAAAAACACATGAAAATTGCTTTCTCCCACTAATGTGGGAGAAGTAAACTTTCCTTTAAGTAAGTACACTTTCTTTTTAAGCAAGAGCTTACTTTTTCTCCATTTTTTTTCATTTACACATTCAATTGAACCTAACAATCATTTCACCCTGAATTTATCCTCTCAACTTACTTTAGACCTTTAACTTAACATACATTTATTTATCCCCCTTAATAACTATAAAGTGAAATAGTATAACCCTTAATGTTGACGTGACATTTTAAAAAAAATGCATATTTTTGGTAAACAAAATATTGATTCCACTAATATTATATTTTAAATATAATAGAAATTAAAAAAAAATAAAGGAACAACACCTAGACAACCTTTTCTTCTCCAAAACATCAACAACAATAACACTCATTTTCTTCAATCATAAATTCCTCCATTAACAACCTCAAACACATTCTCCACCAACACTCCCCTCCAATTTTTTCCATTTTCTTCCATTATCATTTCCAGAGAACAACCACAAAGACACCAAATTAAGATTTTTCCTCCATTTAACATCATTTCAACTTTCAATCCAACTCTCTCAACATTTTCAACAACCTTCAACATTTCATCTGGACTAACAAATTCTCTCCAATATCTTTCTTAATTAACAATCCACTCAATTTAATTTTTACTGAAAATCTTTCTGCATCTCTCACCCTTCACTGTTGTTCTTTTTCCTTATACCACCACCACCCCTATCCCAATCCTCTTTCTCCCCATTAGTTTCTTTTAGAAATAAAACAAGCAAATTCTTATACTATTAATTTCAATTAGATAAATTCATTAATTAATTGTACATTTTTAGTAATACAACAACAACATACCTAGTGTATACATTTTTAGTACTAACTTAGAAAATAGTAATTTCATAAATTTTAGATCATAGAAAAAAATCATAGCCAAAATAGCACAATCTAGTTGCCTTTTCCTTCAATCTTCAGCAATTCATCCAAAATAATCCAAAAGAATATTAGTTTAATTTTATTTTAGGTGTTTGTAGGGGTGGAGGGTGGGGGTGGATGTGGGGGTGAATGGATTTGTTTGACGGAGGAGGAGAAAGAAAGAAAGGGGTGAGCGTAGGCGGTGTTTACAGGAGTGATGGTGGATGGGTAAGATTGGAATTGTTTAGTAAAAATGAGATTTTGTAATTTCATTTTTTGTTGGGATTGTTAGAGTTTAGTAGTTTTCAATAACTTTGATTATGAATTTTTTTGTAAGCTTAGCGCTTATATGGAGGACGAGAAAAAAAGAATGGGGGTAGGGGAGGCAGTGTTTGCAGAGGTAGAGGGTGGGGGTGGATGAGTTTGATGGAGGAGGAGGAGAAAAAGCAGGGTAAGGGGAGGGGTTGGGTTGAAGAAAGAAAATGGGGGTGGTGTTTTTTTTTTTTTTATTTATTTATTATATATATATATATATATATATATATAAATATTTTATTTGCATGGCACTGACATGGCAGTAATGTGGCACTGATGTGTCGGAACGTGTAATGCATTCTCTGTTGTGAAAATGGTATTACATCTTTAAGGTTGTATTTAACTCACTGTAAAATTATTACGGGGTTGGATTTGGGAGGGGGGGGATAAATAATTGTCATTGAAATTAAAGGGCTAAAGTATCAAGGGTGTTTTTATGAATTTTCTCAACCATAAATGATAATACCATAAATAATTATTAAACCATAAAGAAACATAACTAATGTCCAAAGAAAAAATAATTTACTTTTAATGAACGTAACTAATGTCCAAGTGAAAGACAACAGAGCAAAATCAATCTCTGAATTTTGATGATAACGAATACTAAATAAAGAAAAAAAAATCAAAGTCCTAAATCGAACACACTATGATTTTTTGGCTTCCTAACGTATAATGGACACTAAATAAAGGAAAAAAACAAAGAATCCTAAACCAAACACAATATAAATTTTTTTCAATAAAAAGTTTGTGAAACTATAGGAAAATAGTGAAAAGATGTTGAGTAACCTCAAAAAGAGAATAAGTAGGTTGTTATCTTTATATCATTATGTTATTCATTCACGTATATTGATCACATTCAGCTTCTTATTTGAGACTTTGAAAGCTAAGTTCTGCTAAATTATTGAGTTCTAAATCAATAATTTGTATTCAATGAAATTTTTACTACAATTAATATAAAGTTTGAATGAATCTACAACCAGCATGATAGAATGATATTATTATTGTCTCTTTCACTAGTAAATGATGCTCAAAATAAATCTTTATTCTTAGATAATGCTGCCATAATCATGTCTAAAACAAAAAGAGTAAATACACTTTTTTCGTCCTGAACTATAAACGAAATTGTTGAGACACATTCAAATTTAAAGGGGGTCCTATTAAGGACTAATTAAAACCGTATTTTTGGCAACCTTAGTGCCTATGTGGCACATACATGTGCCTACGTGGACCTTCAGTGTGTTGATTCACGTAGTGTGCTACGTATGAGCCACACAGATACTAGGGTTGCCAAAAATACGATTTTAACTAGGACAGGGGTAATAAGACACCTTTAAGTTGGAGTGTGTCTCAGCAATTTTGTTTATAGTTCAGAATAGAAACCATACATTTTCTCAAACAAAAAAGACAATATTCCGACATTAAGAATTGAGGCCATAATCTCCCAACAGAAACAGTTAAAACAACATTATTCTACATGACTTAGTTATCAGTATTTTGAGACTATGCACATACACAAACCACCACGCATAAATCAAAGAATATATACTCTACCTTCTTATGCTTCACAATATTTTCAAAACAAATTAGGGTACTTTTAGACCCTCGCTATTTCTACACTGAAGAATTCTTGTAAAAATAGTTGAAAAAAAACAAATCTTTAATTTTTCTGGCAACTTTATTAGGCCACAACATACTTGTTCATCTAATTTTTTGATAAAAGATTTTCAGCTGAAAGAAAAATAGAAGAAATTATCAAAAAGAAAGAATCACCGTCAATAATTATTATATATAAATTATAATAAATGCAAGAAGACGACTTGAATTAAAACCAAAATAAGAACAAAAGTAGAAGAAGCATCATGTTTCGGTAAAGTTTGGTGCGTGTGTCTGTATGGTTTAATAAAAAAAATAGTTAAATAGAATTCTAAAATTCTTTTTATATATAAGATAAAATTCAAATTGATTTAGAAGTGTTGATTATTTTGATTTCTTATCTTTGATCAAATAAGGATTCTAATTAATTAATTTTAATAATTAAATAATTATTTGATTTTTTGAAAAAAGTGGTAAAAAGACTATTTTGTCTAAAGCAGAAATTTTTAATGAAGGGCAAAAAGTTCAAACAACATTTCTAAGATCATTCACACTTTTAATATAACTAGTTTAAACGCACGTGCCTCGAACGTGTAACATTTGATTATTTAAAATTAAATAATTTATTTATTGCAGAAATTTTAATGAAATGTAAAAAGTTCAAATCACTTTCAAAGATACTTCATACTTTAATATAATAATGTAAAACTAAACATATATTTTAGTACAAGCACGCACACACACACACACACATATATATATTTTAGCACCAGAAGTTTCAAGTGGTATGAATCGTTACTTTTGCGTTTGCCATGTATAAGTGGTACCTCATTCCCTTGCTGTCAGATATTAAGAGACACACATCAATTTGAACCATATTTGTGGTATGATTATTTTTTTCTTTTTTTTCTATATTTAAAATCTTTCCTTGTTTTTAAAGTTAAATCTTTACAAAATCATTGTTTACATTCTTATAATGTATTTAAAACTTTTTAAATTTTGATAGTTCTTAAATTTTTCTTTACTCTAACATTATTATACTTATTTCTAGATTTTTCAAATCTCCGTAAAATCAAATTTAGTTGATTTAGAATGTTTAAACTAATGAAAAGAGTATTAGTTGTCATTAATTCTGATGACTTCTAGTAAGGAAAAGTTTTATCATAAATATATTTAATTAGTTTTCAACTCCTAAATATTAGAAAAAAATAGTGAAAAGACAATTTTATCTAAAACAATGTCTTTTAATGAAGGGCAAAAAGTTCAAACAATATTTCTAAGACCTTCGCACTTTTAATATATTATAGATATAGATATAGATATAGATATGGATATAGATATAGATATGGATATGGATATGGATATAGATATAGATATATATACAAATTATAAATATAACTATAAATATAGATATAGATATATATATACACAGATTCAAATTATAAAAGCACCTTTTATAGGGACTCTAAAATTGTAAAAGTATTTAATATACATGCAACTTAATTAATAATAATATGTGGGTGTGTAAATTTATAACATTCAGATAAACAAATCGAGGCTTTATAAGTAAATAACGTATATTATGTAGGCAAATAAATTTATGATATATTTTTTGAATATGCAAGCTATGAGACACATAATATTTACATAATTACACCAATGAGTAAAGATGATATACACAGATAATTCACAAAGTTCATAATCTATAAATAATATTTTGTGATACTTATAACATATGGACGAGTGATCTATCACGCCTATAACGTGTAAGCGAGTAATATATCAATTACCCCGCAATGTATATGCATATAATATATATTAAAATATTTCTGAAAACAAGTAACACAAGTATATAAGATAAGTATCCTAACAGGCAACATGTAATAACTAATTTATGCAACATGCTGATAAGCACATCTTTTGTAGAATATGCGATATATAAACAAGGAATTCATGTAACATTTATAAATAAATGATCCAAAAAACATATGACCCATAAACAATTAGTTGTAGAAATATGTAATATGTGAACAAATACTTTATAAAATACATAGCATGCAAGCACTTTCTTCCTAAAATAGAGAGCATATACACGACTAGGTTATGCAGTATTTAGTTTATGGACAATGTTCTAGACTATACATATCATATAAATGATGATTCCTAAATTGTGTAGCCTATAAATTAGGGATTGATGAGTGGTAGATTTACCACTCATTTATATCCAAATTCGTGCACACTATTATGATTTGATGATATGAATGAGATGATTTTGTCATTTGAATGAACTAATTCCTACATTTTGCAGGTATACAGGTGATAAAGAGAAAAGGAGTGAAATAAGTTGGAAAAAAAAAAGCAAAAGGGGAGGAGAAGTGCAAAAGTTGAAAAGCAAGATGAGGATCTGACCCTCAGTTACCGCGATCGCGGTCTGAGGGTCGCGATCGTGAGAAGTCAAGCTTGGTCAACTTTCAGCGATCACGATGATCTTATGGCGGTCGCGGTAGCCGCGATCGCGGACAAGCTACTGCGATCGCAACATCGCGGGTTTATGCCCAGGGGTAATTATGTAATTTTATATAGCCGACTCCAAATCCCATATAAGGCAAACTGCCTTTCTTATTTGGGATTATTCATCTTCCCAACTAGAATTGAATTTGAAACACTATCAAATTGGAAAAACTATTGTTGCTAATTTTACAATTGAGTATTGTTATCATTGAAGATAAATTGGAGAGTATTCTTGATTGCATCATTGAATGGAAGCATTGAATAATCCTTTTGGTATATATCTTTCCTTTAACTTCATGAGTAGCTAAACATTTATCTTGGAATTATGTTGAAATAGGGTGCAAATATACGTAAATTATGATTTATTAGTATAGATTCTTGGTTACTAAATAAGGGTCTTACTAATGCTTGTTTGATTGGGTTGGAATTTGTGGATGAAAATTCTAAATTCTTAAAATCTCATATCATCCTTGAAAGAGGTATGTGAGTATACCTTTGAATCCCATATCATCCTTGAAAGAGGAATATGGGTGACAAGGCATTAGTAAATAATAGGTAGATGCAACTTATTCCCTTTTCATTATCTTAGAAATAAGGGTGGATTGAGAATTGGATAGATCTTGGGCATCTTCCGAGATATAGGGATGCACAATTGAGGTAAGGGATGGATTTGATTGCCACATCCATGAGGTATCCGAAATAATCCATGGGTGATAATCTTGAGGTTAGGTTGAAAAACTAGCCTCAAGAACCCTCGACCTAGCCTACCCATGTAGTTGTTAACTAGAAATTTCATCTAATTGTCACAAATCCATGCATTATTTGACCCTAGGAAGACATAATCCCAAGAATTGTCTCATATTGAAATCTTATCCACATTTGTTGTTTTTAATTTGTAATTTGAAACGATTTTGGCAAAATAATTCTCCCAAATAATGCCATAAAAGTGGCTCGTATCTTTATTGTTGATGAGTAGAGTAGGTTTTATTTTGTTGGTAATTGATCCATGAATTATGGTGCTATTAGGTGTTTTGAATGAGGTTGAATTGGGGAAAGTGTGAAAAATTTGTGCAGTGGACTGAGCAGGGGAAAACAGAGGAACAAAAATGGCCTAAGTTACCACGATTGTGGCATCCATTCTACCATGATCGCGGTAGCTGTGAGATCATGATCGTAGTCAGGACTGGTCAAAAGAACAGTCAACTGCCCATTTCTCCCTCATACTCCCTATTAAAATTTCTCTCAAATTACACTCAATTGTGAGCTTGTGTTGGGCATCCAAACTTGCATTTCATCTCTTTTACATCCTCAAATCTGGTATGTGGTTAAAACTCCCTCTTTTATGTGTTTGTGTAGGCCTTCGAATTCATACTTTAGGAAAGATCTAAAATGGTATTTCAATTGCTAAATCCTTATACAAATGTGTTTATTGGTGCGGTTAGCTGTTGTAGTTGGTGTGTACATTGATGGGAAAATCTTAAGTACCCAAATTTGTTCAAATTTGATAGAAATAGTGTGTGCACACCAAGAGCTCGATTAAATACCTAAACGAATTTAATGTAAGTTTTTTCATGTTCCAAGGGCATAATCAAGCACCTAGAGGCTAAGTTTCATGTGCATAAGTTTACTTCTTGATTTGAATCACAATTTGGCAATGAAATTGGATGATTTGATTTTAGAATATTCTGGTTTGATCTTGCCTCAGATACCGCGATCACGATCTAATGATCGTGATCGCGGCTCAGTGGCCTGCGATCGCTACATCTAAAAGTGATTTCCAGCATTGGCCAAAACTTATACACTTCCATTTATTGCCCAAAACCCACCAAGAAACCATCCCATGAACTTAATTAGACAACATAGCATAATTTTTGCATGAAAATATTAATGATGAGTGTTGTTATGTTTTTCTTAGGTTTTCCAAGCTAGATCATGGGATATTATGACCAAACCCATTTTATGACCCCCGAATGCCAAAACTTGTACTACGGTGATCTTCTCAAGATGAAGCTGCTACTGGAGAGGGTCATATGTCTGGATAAGGAGATGGAAAAGCTTCTATGCTGGATAAGGGCATATCTATGTTAACCTTAGCATGATATCTCTCTCAGACCTCGTCATCAAGATCTGAGGGAAAGAAGTACACTTTGGAGCTAAGCAGATAATAACCTATATGTACTGCTGAATGTAGATATGGCACAATTTGAAGTGAAAGGGTGTGAATCAGAGAGTTGGATGGTTGAAAAGTTATGTCCTGGCAAAGAGGTTCATTGGGCAGCCACTGGGAGGGGTATATCGATGAATGATTTCACAGTTAAGTCGAGGATTCAGTTGACAATTATTTGTAGTTAGGTTTCGCCATGCACCCACATAACTGTTGTTGAAGATATGCAGTCCCATATGGTTTCCTGTATACTAGCCGACATTACTTTGAATATTGGTCAGTGTGTGATTTTAGATATGTGGAATTTCAAAAACCATAGTGGAATACTCCTCTTATTTCCTTCTTTGATTAATGAGCTATGCAGGAGAGTCGGGGTCGTGTAGTACCTCGAAGACACTTGGGTGTATCCAAATACCCCCATTTATCCTCTTAAGATTTGGGGTGAGGGTGCACCTGGAAAGAGTAAGAAGAGAAAAATCAACTTGGGTAAGTCGACAGAGGATGTGACAGAGTCTTGCAGGCCATCCACTGCCGACCCTTTTGATAAGATTTCGGTTGATTTAAGAGTGATAAAAGAGCTTGTGGTGGGGTTGCCTCAGGGGTCGGGAGAGTCTTCCACCACCCGTCATTCATATATTTCTCGGTTCAATTAAGAAAAGTACTTAAAGGATCAAAAGAAGAAGAAGGCAACTATTTCTAGGATTGAGAGGGCCTAATCATCTCTTGAACATTCATATAAGAAGTTCAAAGACTCGTACGAGAAGATGAAGAAGAGGGAGAAAAAGAGAGACAAGTTCTTTACCAAGATGTGGAAGGGGGTGAAGGGACTTTGGAAGGTCCTAAAACCCAGAGACAGACTTCCCTCTTCCAGAATTGATAGTGATGATAAGTCCCAAACTGAGTGGTACAGTTTTGATGATGTTAGAGATGATGCAGAGTTTGAGGGCGACAACAACTCTTGATGCGGTTACAGGGAGCACCCTTTTACCCTCTTTATACTTTATTGATTATGCAGTGAGGTCACTGCAAGATTTTTAGTTGGGGGTGCCTGTCTCCGTATTCATTCATTTGGTCTATATTGTTGAGATATTTTTGGATATTTTGATGTTGATTTGGATTATTCTTATTTTTATTTCTGGGTTGTAATATTCAGGCATTCTAATGGTGCCCATATTTCATAGATTAGTTTCTTGTTTTATTTTTAGATTTTTTATCTTATCTTGTTATTGTTTATGATAATTTCAATGCCTTGAGTCTGTACCCCAGATGCTACATGGTGGTTACGATCTCGAAGGACCACAAGCTAACCCATGACTGAATCTGCTGTGAGCACTGGATAATAATGCTGAAATAACTGTGGAATTAGGCTAAATTACCATAAGGTTCAAAATCTAAAATACTAATAAAATATAATATCTGAAATAACAATTCATAAAACTAAATATTATTTGAAAATCTAGTCTGAAAAGCCTCTAACTGAAATTGTCTAAAAGTGGAGTTGATGGGACAATCCCCCAACTAACTCCATCTACTGAAATACTGAGTCTACTGAAATAATAAAATAAAAAAACATCCTCGAATAATGAGGACTCACTGCTAATCTACTGCTGCTGGCTGAATCTAAATCTATCTATGCGCGGTCGAAAACCTGAGCGTCCGAACCTATGATATGAGACATTATAGCGTAAAAAAAAAGTATGAGGTCAGTATGCAAAATGTACTGGTATGCTAGATGAGGTAAGGCTAAATGTAAGGGTTCATATGTATGAACAATAACTGACTGGATGATGTAGAGTAACTGAATATAAGAGTACAAGCATAACTGATACAACGGAAATCACTAAGTATGCAATATAGTACATATATGTATAGACTGTAACTAAGCTTTTTTTAAGTTGAGCACTGAGTTCTGATAACTGAGTAACTGATATCTAAAGTTACTGATAACTAATTTACTGATACTGATTGACTATGTTTGACAGTCCTAATTCTGTAAAATGAACTGAGTTCTAAACTAAAGACTGAAACTAAAACTGTGGGAGTAATCATCTAACAGACATGCCCCAAATAAGATAAGATAACTGAGTTGGGGTCCAATCTGTAACCTCAATTGAAAGGGTGCTAATATCGTGCCACGGGTACTAACATCTGCTATAGAGTCAGTCCTATCTAATGGGTGACCCCTGAGATCAGTCCTAAACTAGCAGGTGATCCCTGAGTATGTCAATCCTATATAACGGGTGACATCTTATAACCTACACTGGCTATATAGTTTTGGAACTTAGGGATTATTTCTAGGGACCCGGTCCTAACTAAAGGGTGATCCCCCATCCCTAGGCTCGCTCGGTGTTGAATCCTACTCCCAACTGAATAGAAGTTGAACTGATTATACTAAACTAGACTGGACTGATACTGAGTCTATTGAGTTTTCCTGAGTTCTGTAACTGACTAAGTTCTACTGATCATGACATGACTGATACTATTCTGTAACTGACATTAGTTCTAGGTGAACAGCTAGATTGTCGGGTATTAAATACCCCCAGGACTCGATAGCATGAAAAATAAAGCATAATATACTCTTGAAAATCAGAACAATGTATACTTGTCCATAGTTCACTCATAGAGGCATTTAATCAAACACTTGTAATACATCTACTTATACATGAATGGGGAATACATGCTATCATGTTATAATGGCACTATTTCATTCACATAGGCATTTTATCAAACACATGGGGAGTATGCTTAGGTTATACAATAATCAAAACATATAGTCAGCATGGCTACATCAATCAACTTGCAAATTGAAGGGTTTATCATGAAGATTATGTAATTCAACACATACAATGATTAATTTCATAAAAGCATGTAATTTAATCATAGACTAAAACCCAACAATAACAAGAACATGAATTCAATTCAATTCAAGCATGGAAGTTCATAATTCAACAATCTTGTATTTTGAAAATGGATTCGTGGACTCTATGGGTGAAAGGAACCCATATATGAGCACCCAACATACTTTGGATTATTAGTTCTTGAAGGTTCTTGGAGGATTTCTTGAGGATTGACCTTGATTCTTGAAGTTAGGGTTTGTTTCCTTGTGAGAGAATGCTTGGATCTAGGGGAAAAATTAAGTGAATAATGACTTTAAAATATTTTTAGGGATTAAATCCTGGGCATGTTAAAATCGTGGGAAAAGACTATATTAACCCTGGACGAAATATTTAATTTTTGTCAAAATTTTTTGAAATAGGCACCTGGTGTGACGTGGCGCTATCGCGACACATCTTTGGAAATTGTCAACTAGAAAAATGCATGGTGGCGTGACGCGGTGGTATCGCGTTGCTACTTTGGTTGGGATCTGAAAGTTCACCGCGATGCGGTGGAATCGTGTTGGTACACTGGAAATGGACAATTGTGAAAATAAGTTGTGACACGATGCACTGGTATCGCAGCACCTCACTGGAAACTAATAATTTCCATTTTGACATACTCCGCAATGCGCTACTGGCCTAAATGATGGTGTTTAACGACTGAAACTTACAATAACCATAACTTCTTACCCGGTTATTGGATTTAGGCAAATTTTATATTGTTGGAAAGATAATTCAATTTCCTACGAAGTGGCAGGCTCTAAACTGAAAAATACTAAATGTTTCAAAAAAATTATATTGGATAACTCATGAACTGAGAGTTAAGTTAAGCTTGAGAAATACGGGGTATTACAATATCTCCCCCTTAGGAATATTTCATCCTCGAATGAGACTAATCAAGCTGAGAAATGTTGATAGATTGAGTTTACACATTGAACATGCATAACTGAAGCATGACTACTTGACTGAAACTACTGATACGCTAATTTTACATACTGACCATGCATATCAGATGCATGAAATACATGACTAAACTGATTCATGAATACAGGACTGAATATGCAACGGTAATAGATACGAAGTTTTTAACTGGAACTACATCATGGAACTGAGTAAAGCTAAGGAAGACTATTACCTTAAGCTGAGAATACTGATAAACCTGAGATCATTTACTGAACACGCATGAACAAGAATATAAGAACATGACTAAGTCTGAAACATGATACATGAACTAAATATTATGAACTAAACTGATTTCCTTGAATACATGTCATATGGATGAGCTTGGAACTTGAGGGTCAACTTATGAGTACCCATTACTACAAACTAGATTAGTTACGTGAAGAGAAACTGAAAGTTTTAGGACATGAAATCTCAGGGGTTATAGTGCATCTCCCCCTTGGGACATTATGTCCCTTGAAGAACACAGACTTGGCTGAGATACTGAGGAAAAGCTGAGACGATGCACAGGGCACCTACGAACTGAATCATGACTGAATATTTGGGATCTGAAACTGAGGCATGATACATGAACTGGGCTGAATTCGTAACTACCTGGTTGTGTCATTTTGGGGTAGTCATATTCATGGGACCCTGGATAGTACGACTAGATGGAAAGATGGGGAAACCATACAAACTTGTCTTCCTGACTGCTAAAATGAATTCGTGGCTCTACGGACTAACTCATACTAAAAAATTATACTTAACTAGGACATTTCTTGACACTTTTTCTATAAGGTTCTACTGAATTTAGGGAGAAATAAAATCTTGGCATGGTCTGAATAAGACATCTGAATCACAAAATGGCTAAGATTCTGTAATATGGATCAAGGCCTACAAAACTTCATCTAAGACAGAGTTACTAAGCCTCATGTACTGAAACTTCTAACTTTCCATCCTAGCCACACTTCTCAACGATCCCCTCAACTATAATTTCTACTTCAACACCGCATTTCACTTGGGGCTACTGAAAATATTTACATGGCCACTGACAACTCTACCTACTGAGGTCTGAGCTAGACTAAATTATCCCCTTAAGTTTAAGTCTACTCAAATCTCCAAAATGTATCTAGCCACTTAAAATTCAACATAACATTCAAGTCTATCTTCATAACTAAAGCCTCATTTAAAATAAGCATGCAACAATCTTTCCTTAACATGAAATATTTTCTCTCTCACATCTAAGAAATTGCTCATCACCACACCATCTAATAAGGAGAGTTCACTAAAGATTAAAACATGATGACCTAAAGCATGAATGGACACTATACTGAACTTGACACTTAACTGAGGCCTAAGGAATAAAATATCAATATCTTGGATTTATTAAGAGATCTAAACTGAGGATATACATAACATAAATATGAATTTAACTAATCATTAAGAGTATAGGATAAGTCATAGAAAAGACTATTTTAACCCTGGACGAAATATTTAATTTCCATCAAAAAATTTTGAAATAGGCACTTGGCGCCATGCAGCGCTATCACACCGTGTCTCTGGAAATTGCCAACTAGGAAAATGCATTGTGGCGTGACACGGTGGTATCGCGTTGCCACTTTGGTTGGGACCTGAAAGTTCACTGCTATGCAGTGGAATCGAGTTGGTACACTGGAAATGGAAAATTATAAAAATAAGTTGTGACGCAACATGTCGGTATCACGGCACCTCACTGGAAACTGAAAATTGCCATTTTGACATACTCCGCAATGCGTTACTGGCCTAAATGACGGTGTTTAATGACTAAAACTTAAAATAGCCATAAATTCTTACCTGGTTATTAAATTTAGGCGAAATTTATATCATTGGAAAGCTAATTCAATTTCCTACATAATGGAAGGCTCTAAACTAAAAAATACTAAGCGTTTCAAGAAAAAAAATATATATTGGATAACTCATGTACTGAGAGTTAATTAAGCTTGAGAAATACGTCGTATTACGATGATGTCATACGAGTCTTTCCCTATGATAGATTAAGTAATGACATTCTTATGGAAAAATCATCGTGATTGGGTTTTGAGCTATTGATGCAGGGAAAGTCTGATTACCCGTAGCACCAGAGCTATAAATGTAAGGGAAATCTAAGTACCTGTAGCATTTTGGATTTAGGATCGTTATTTATGCCTATGGTGAAGTCTTAGTATCCATATGGTTTGCCCTCTTGAGAGATAAAATATGAGACGACGGCTTAGTTTGATTACATCAATAACAATTTTGCGTGGCGTGAATGTGAACACCTCCCTCCATCCAAAATATTTTCAAAAACTAAGGGCATGGACGTGAACACAACTTTGTAACAATACTTTTCCAGTTTTTGTGACTCCAAAGTCTTTAGCTTGTAGAAGTTGGTTAATAGTCCTTTTTGTCTCTAGTAGAAAGTACAATTGGGCCTCCTTGAAGAGTTTGCATGCCATGTGCGGTGATCATAGAGGTGATCATAATTGTCTAACTCTCATATATACTTGTAACATCTAGAACTTTCCCCGTTAGTCTCTCAAGTCTATTTGTGATTATACTTGGTTTGTGAAATGATCTTATGCCGTCTTTATGAACATAAGAACCTATTTTATCCTATATAGCCTACCCATGCATAGAATAGTATCCTTAGTTACTCATTTTGAGCCTTCAAGCCTTTCTTTGGCAATCACATTACAAGCCTCGAACATTTCAAAGTTTTTCCCTCTTTTGAACCCTACCCTTCCTGAACTTGGAAAATAAAACTTGAGGCCAAATAACTAAGTTAGGGGTAGTAGGTATGGAAGGGATGACCTTGGGCCATGGTAATTAAGTGGATGCCTATGATACTAAGCAAAGAGAAAATGGAAAAAGCAAAAGAATCATTAAAAAAAGGAATAGCATTAGATAGCAAAAGAATTAGTTAAAAAAAATGCTTGCAAAGAGACGGGAGAATCAAGGTAGCCAAAGTATACATGTGTGAATTTTTCAAACAAACAAAGTGGTCCATGGACAAAAGTTGGATGGAATGGAGTGATGTAGATGTTCAAGAAGGGTTAGCCACTTTACTTCTAAATGATATCATACCTTTCCCCTAACCTATGTTACAAGCTCAAAAACCCCTTTGAGATCTCCAACCAACTATATTCATTATAGTGGCGATTGAAACTAAGGGCAAGCCTATGGGATGGTACTTTTTAGCATCGAGAGAGTATTTGTGTGAGAGAGTGTTTTTCACTTAAATCCCTTGTTGCATATTAGATAATTTGGTGTGGAGGGGATTTCCTTTTTGTGAGGAGGCATATAGATAAATTGAGGTGGGTGAAATTGTCATCTTCCAAAAAATGAGGCAAAAAGAGTGTAGTGGAGTTTTTATCTGTAGAGATTCACTTCAAGAGTGTTAGTGATTATTGCATTATTGTTCTTTAAAGTCTTTGCACCTTTGAGATTGTGTGTCTTGTCAAAGGGAGTCGTGAGAATAGCTTTACCTATGCTTGAGAGCTTCTTGTTGGTGTTGATCGAGTTTGAAGTTGTTGTAATAATTTGGTTGCATAAATGGGATTATAATTGCATTGTCTCACTAAGTAAGAGGTAGTGTTGCTTGAGGACAAGCAAAGGTTTAAGTTGGGGGTGTTGATGAGTGGTTGATTTATCACTCATTTACATTCAAATTCGTGCACACCACTATGATTTAATGATATGAATGAGACAATTTTGTCATTTGAATGCACTAATTCCTACATATTGTAGATATACAGCTGATAAAGAGAAGGACAGAAATGAGCTGAAAAAAAAAAGCAAAAGGGGAAGAGAAGAACAAAAGTTGAAAAGAAAGATGGGGATCTGACCCTCAGTTACAGCGATCACGGTCTGAGGGTCGAGATTATGAGAAGTCAAGCTTGGTCACCTATCAGTGATCGCGATAATCTTACGGCGATTGTAGGCAAGCTGCAGCGATCGCGGCATCAGGAGTTTATGCCCAGCGATAATGATGTAATTTTATTTAGCCTACCCCAAATCCCATATAAGGCAAAAACCATTTCTAATTTAGGATTATTCATATTCCCAACTAGAAATGAATTTGGAATAATTTGAAACCTTACCAAATTGGGAAAATAATTATTGCTAATTTTTCAATTGAGTATTATTACCATTGAAGTTAAATTTGAGAGTATTCTTGATTTTATCATTGAATGGACGCATTGAATTATCCTTTTGGTATATTTCTTTACTGTAACTTCTTGAGTAGCTAAACATTTATCTTGAAATTATGTTGAAATAGGATGCAAATATGTGTGGTTTGTGATTTATTAGTGTAGATTCTTGGTTACTGAATATGGATTTTACTAATGCTTGTTTGATTGGGTTGGAATTTATAGCTGAAAACTCCAAATTCCCAAAATCTCCCATCATCGTTGATAGAGAGATGTGAGTATACCTTTGGATCCCATATCATCGTTAAAAGAAGGATATGAGTGACAAGGCACTAGTAAACAATAAGTAGATGTAGCTTGTCCCCTTTTCATTATCTTAGAAATAAGGATGGATTGAGAATTGGGTAGATCTTAGGCATCTTTCTAGAAATAAGGATGTCCAATTGAGGTAATAGGTGGATTTAATTGCCACATCTATGAGGTATCCAAAAGGGTCCTGTCACACCCCTTTTTCAACTCCGAAAAGATTCATTTTAAGTTTGAAAGAATTTTTATTATTAAAGTGACAAAAGATTAAAAATTTGTTTTGAAAAAGGACTATTTATATTTTTTATTCAGAGTCACCACTTGGCATAATCTAATGTGCCAAGTCACCTTTGAAAACTTCTTTTCAAAACTATTTTGACTCTTTTAAAACTAGTTTGCGAATAGATATTCTAGCCGAGGAATTCTTTTAACCGAGGGGAAGGTGTTAGGCACCCCACGATCCCGTGGTTTGACAATAGTCGCTTGGTGGAGCGTATCAACTAATTAGACACTAAAGATGTATAAACCATATAAACACACAACAATTAATCAAATAAACACAAACCAAAACAAATCCCAAAAATATAATGTTCTGTCCAATTATACAGTCCAAATTAAAAAAATGCGAAAAATATAAATTCTATTCTAATCTATAGTAATCCTAAACTGTGCTCCCATGCTCTACCCGATTCCTTGGAACTTCTTCACGGACATCCTCCGAGTATAAAACTTTAGGGCTTTCCTGGATAAAATAATACAAGTACTTCGGGGCATTCCCCGGGCAAATGATACAATTGAATCAAGTACGATAAACTAGAAAATATTCAATCAACATTCCATATTCAAACATTCAACAAAAACTTAATCCTAAATTTGACTACCCCAAACTATGTTTTCCTATCCATTTCCACACGTCATAATACTATCAACATTCAACATCAACAATGAATTAAAATACTATAATATTCACTCTTTTCGATTTACGATTCCTACTCCCAAATTCAACTCAAGGCTCCAAGGTGATAATTCACAATTGCTACTTTTAACAATCCATAATCAATAAAACAAAATCAAACAATGAATCAAAATCACCAAAACACACATATCATACCATGTTTCACACAAATCAAACACGTATAATGAAATAAAAGTGGGAAGAGATAGAATTGGACCTCTGGTCACGCTTTCCAAATTGAAGTATTATTCGATTAATCCCAGTATATTCTGCGTTCAAAAACCTCGACGGATACCAAAATCTCTATAAACAAACAAAAATCGCAACAATGGCAGACCCTTTACTGTTTTTTGCCAAACCCAAATGAAAAATCACAAACCAATGAGAAACCCATACCCAATTTCAAACACGAAGCTGCTTCTGCTTTCATTTTCCAATGGGTTCTAGTGGTGGGGTGGATTATTGGTCGTTGTTTTTTATGTTTTCAGTCAATTTCTGGCAGTCACAGCCATGGATGACAATTTGGGTATTTTCCATCGACGATTCCGGTGATGTAACTGCCGGAAAACTGAAACCAAGACCTTTCCCTCTTGTTTTCAATCAGTTCTCTCTCACTAATTATTTCTTCTCTCCTCCCACACTCTTTCGCTCTAATCTTTATTCTCTCCGGTCACCTTACTCTTCAATTTCCTTATATCAGTGCATATGTGTGTAGATATCGTGAGGTTGGTGAGTTTTGTGTATATTAATGGTCCAATGAGAGTGTGTGTTAGTAAGGATGAGTGTGATTGTGTATTCTTAGGAGAAAAAAAGGACCAAAAATTGAGTGTTCAAAAATGGCATGAGGTATTTTTTTTAGTGAAATTGGGAATTATTTTGTTGTGATGTGAGTGTGTGAAGATCCTGTGAATGAAGGCCTCGTTGTGAGTGTATTGTTCATATGTATATATTAGGATGGGGTAGTGGGGTAGGATAGTGAGGTAGGGGTAGGGGTAGGGTATGGGGGTGAGGTGTTCGCTTTTAATTGGAGAGGTTGTTAGAATAAGATAAAATTAGTTAGGAATTGTTATTTTTGTCTTTTTGTGAAGGGGTTATCACATAGTTGAGGGTACACGATAGGATAAGGTAAAAATGAGTAAAAGTGATATCGGGGAGGGAGAAAATTATGTGTCTACACAATGCCCCTCTTTGCATGTAAGCACATAGTGTTTTCATACAAAGAAGTAAACAACGAAGCAGAATTTTGACCCGCCCATTATTCAAAGGAAGAAACAAAAGAAAAAAGGACAACCGAGTTGGAGAGTCGAGTGAGGTTCCATCGAGGTTCCGGTCTGCGGCTCTGTCATTACATCAAAAATGAAAGTTGCAAGTTAAAAAAATAAATGAAATTACAAAATCCTATCTACGCAACTTCTTTTAGACTTTTTGACTTGTGTTTCATCATCCTATTCTTCAGGCGGGCTCCTGACTTGCAAATTCTTCAACTTGCTGCTTGATTTTCAGCTTCATCACCCTATTCTTCAGACCGGCTCCCGACTTGCTATTTTTACAATCTATTGACTTCCAGTTTCTTCATCTTGTTGCTTGACCTTCAACTTCTTCACAATGTTGCTTGACTTTTCATTTATTCGCCTTGTTCTTTAGGCGGGCTCCTGAAATCACATCAAAACTAAAAAGAAAATTATCCCAAACAAAGAAATGCATCTTCTATGAGTTAATTGGAATGATTCGACTAGAAGGTATATCTTATAGGAATCGAAGGGAATGACTCGACTTAAAGGTACGTCTTACAGGAATCAAAGGGAATGACTCAACTAAAAGGTATGTTTTCTAGGGGTAAAGGGAATGACTGGACTAAAAGGTACATCTTATAGGAATCAAAGGGGATGACCCGACTAAAGGTACCTCTTACAAGAAATCAAAGGGGATGACCCGACTAAAAGGTACGGCTTCTAGGGGTCAAGGGAAATGACTCGACTAAATGGTACGTCTTATAGGAATCAAAGGGGATGACTCGACTAAAAGGAACGCCTTCTAAAGGTCAAGGAAAATAACTCGACTAAAAGGTACGTCTTATAGAAATTAAGGGTGATGACTCGACTAAAAGGTACGCTTATAGAAATCAAGGGAGATGACTCGACTAAAAGGTACGTCTTATAGGAATCAAGGGGAATGGCTCAACTGAAAGGTACGTCTTATACGAATCAAGGGGAATGACTCGACTAAAAGGTACGTCTTATAGGGGTCAAGGGAATGACTCGACTAAAAGGTACGTCTTCTAGGGGTCAAGACTCAATTTACGAAGTGTATCACCTAGCAAATGAAAATTGAAATCCCTTGACAAGAAAGTGTGTCTCCGATGGATATAGGATGATATTTTTTACCATGATTTGATTATCAAACCTGTGCAGCAACATTGCTTTCTGCATTTGTAAAAGTGAGGAATTATGGCCTTCGATGTTTAGGCTTTGCAGTCCTTGATTTGAAGGTAACATGTGTTCCTGTTTCATACAAAGAAAACTTGTGAGTTTAAAACATGGTGGTTGGTTTGTGGATTTAGCTTTCGCGGCGATCGCTCTTGCCCTCATCACATTTAACCTTGCTTTCAACCATTAGCATATATCATTGACTTGCTGAATCATTAACCCTAACTCAGATTATTAAGAGTGACTGAAACAAACACAATATCTCTACTTTGCCATGTTTCTCAAATAGACCCTTTGAAACTTGGTATTTTCATAAGTTCCCCAACTTGTCTATTGACAAAATTTTATGCATGCCCCTTTTTTCGGCTCACAATGATATCTTTTTCATATGCTAGCTTTTGTCTTGCTTTGTGCAATTAAAGAAACTGGTAGCTAGTTTTGAAATTTTTTCTCACTTGTTTTAACACAAACTTGACTCAAAGGCAAGAAAAGAAAAAGAATGATAATTTTTATTTGGATGAATGACTCAGCAAAAATAAAGAGAAGAAAGAAAAGACAATGAATGTCCCCTTTTGAAACAAAGAAACAAAAATTTATCTAAAAATGACAGTGAACTCTAATGATTATGCCATGCATTTTAGATTAAGTTTCCTGATCTTTCCATATAAAACTCTCACATATTGTTTTTAAGTTAATGACCCTGAAACTGGGTTGCTTTCTTGGGCCAATTTCATTCAGAGACCTCATTCGGTTAGTGGTGCCTTGAAGGATTTTCGCCAACAAGCCTCTCTCATTTCTTTTTATCACCTCACCATTGCCTTATGGTATCCGAGAGGTTTTTCACTAATGAGACTCTCTTATATTCGTTTCCCTTAAATCATAATCGTCTTACGATTCCCGTGACAGTTTTTACTGATAAGACTCTCTCATTTTTATCTCTCTTAACTTACCATTGACTTACAGTGCCCGTGAGGGTTTTCACTTATAAGAATCTCTCATTTTTATTTCTATCCTGGTTTCTTATGCTGAGGAGGACAAGTAGTTTCGAAATGCATCATCATATCCCTTGCATGCTTAGCCTTAACATCCACAAAGATTGATCTAAAGGTCTTTCTTTGGTTGTAACTTGGCTTTTGGATAGGGTAGGAAAGAAAGAATGGAATGGGGCCCAAACGACACTTAAAGTGGGGTAGGACTTACAACTTTTGGAATCGACTCAAACAATGAGGATTAACTCATGCCCCAGTTTCTTTTAACTGGGCAATTCTAAACTATTTATTTGGTTGGACCGAACCAGGGTAGGGCAGCCTATGTATCTCACTCCGAGAGAGGAGAATCAGGTCATGTGTAGTTCTGGCAGCTTGTTTTGCTTGATTCTGATTTTTTTTTCTTTTTTTTATTAACTTTTTTTTTGTACTTTCTGACTCTATTTTACTTGGCACTTTTTCTTTTTCTTCTTTTTGACATACTTTTTTTCTTTTTTTTCTGACTCTATTGTTTTGCTCGACACTTTCTTTTAAGCTTTGCTGACTCTATCTTGATTCCAAAAAAGGGGTATAAAAGAAAATAAAACTAACGCTCAAATGGGGTAAACAAGGGATGACACAATGTTTGGATAGCCGAATAAAATGCCTTCATCATATCGATCCTTGAAAATGCAAGTACATATCATGCAACATGAAATGAAAGATGAAAATAATTTGTGACACTTTAACAACACTAACTTCAATTTAGCATGTGTACCAATTCTTTTTCAACCCTTGTCTAACATACAACTCCACTTTCGTTGTACATTCCTCACGTTGAAGGACTCATGACTTCATGGAGCTGATCTTCTTTCTGCTCCTTTTGACATAGGACCACACATTCACTACTTGACCTAACTGAGATATGTCTATCAATTGATGACCAAGTTATTCTCACGATTCTCAAAATGATAGCCTTAATTTTTAAAGAAGGCTTCAACTAGATCACCAAATACCCTAGCACTCTATCCATTTTCTCAGATGCTCTCTTTTTCTAACTTTAACCCTCTGATTCAATGTTCACGCTTAAACTGAATTTTAAGATCTGGCTGTAAATTTCACTAGCATGTCATATCACTAGAGTCAACATAAAATGTACTATGTAAAAAAAACATATTTAAAACATAAAGAAAAATAGGACACTTCATTTAATAAAAATAAAATATAGAAGGGTTTGAACATGATGACAAAGGGACAAAACAAGATAGATCCCGAAATACAACCCTGAAATAATTTGGATAACAGAAAATAAAATAAAACAAACTACCAGACCTCTTCCTAGTAGGGAGAGGGGTGACTTCTCAATTGCTTAGCCTGACATCTTAGCCACTAGTTTGCATATCAGTATGACTAAAGCTTTCCTTACTGTCAATGTTCTGCACCATAATTGATTTATCTTAAATCATCTTTTCAATTTCTCTTTTTAAAGCACAACAATCTTCAATACTGTGACCCTAAACATCAGAATGATATGCACATCGCACATAAGGATCAAAACTTCTTGAATGTGGGTCAGGAATATACCCAAGGAGAGGAGTGATCATGCCCTGCTGTACTAATCTCTGGAATAAACTAGCATAGGATACCCCAATAAGTGAAATTATTTTTTTCCTTCATCCCCTTTCTGAACTCTGACCTCAGATTAAACTTGGATTTAGAGGTTCCTTGGTAAACTTGTGGAGGTCGAGGACAATATTGAGGGACAGGTGCACGCCATTGTGGATAAGAAGATGAATGAGCATACAATTGTGCATTATTCAAAGGATATTGAGGAAGAGAAATGGGATTTCTTGGATTTTGGAGAAAGAAACCTTATTGCAAGTGATTATGTGGATCTAATATGTAAGATCGGGATTGAGGCTGACAGTATTGGTAGGTTGGACCTCTCAAACTCTGTTTTGGCCCTAGCATGACAATAGGTGTGTTTTCCCTCTTCTTTCCTTCAGTTTTCCTTGGTTGATTGTAATGTCGTCCCAAATATTTCACAGAATCCTTCTGTCCATCAGGCTCCCCAAATTTTAATGTCTCAAAGCTGGGAGGAAGGTTAACACTTGAAGTGGATTCTAGGCTTCTTAGTAAGAAATTTTGGCGGTCTACACTCTTAACTTGCTCCATCACTTTCTCTAGATCTTCTAGTATGTTAGGCTTCTTAGTGAGAAATTTTGTAGGTCCACTTAATTTAATGGTAGGCTAAAGAGTATAACAATGATCATCAAGAGTATTGAACGTGGATTCACTAGTGTACTGGGTAGCACAATCGGTGATTGACAGCCAAAGTGGAAGCCTTAGTAGAAGGTTGAGCAATAAAATCACAGATGGTATGTGGTATTGTGAATGTGGTAGACTTATATTGAGGACCTAAAGAAAGAGTGGTGAAAGTATTGAGGTGCATTTGACGTGGAATGGATTTTGAGGCATGTTGTGGTGCATCAACAACAGTATAAAACTAACTTAGCGATTTTGGTGGAAGAATCAAGGTATTTGTAGGGTCAAAAGTGGGGAACGGAGGTGGAGGCAGCCCACTGGCCCAAACTCGGTATATTTCCATCATTTGTTGTCTCAGTCTCAACTTCTCTTCCTTTAAACTCTCAATTACCTGACTCTTTGTTTCATCCATGATGCCACTCTCTATATCCTTGTTGGACACAACTAACTCTTCCTTGGATTTGGTGTGATATGGAGGACCATCCAAGAAGCCACAAACCAACCACCTTAAACTAACTGAACAAGAGGCAACAAATATGTTAGAGTTCAATATTTTTTCAAAACCTCTCCTTTTTTTTCCTTGAAAAGACCACCGAACCCAAGAAGGGTGCCTACGTATCTCACTCCTGAGAGAGGAGAATCAGGTGTGCGTACTTCGTGAAGTCTTGCCAAAATGGCCACTTAAACTCTTTTTCCTCTTTTTTTCTTTTTTCTTGAAACTTTAAGAAGAAAAGAAAATAACAAATTGTCAAAAGAATTGACAAAAATATTTTTTGGCCTATTTTAGGTTTAACATCCCTATACAAAATAAAACCTATGTTTACCAAAGAAACTCTTTTTGGGTTTTCAATTTTGAATTTCATGCGAAAATGAAACTCGAACCTATTAAAGAAAAATCTTTTTGTAATTTTCTCTTGAAGATGTATATGACACCTACGCTAAATGAAGATCGAAGAAAATATTTTTTTGGATCTTTGAAATAAGTTTTCCGAACCAACAATAAGTTGCCTACGTATCTCACTCTAGAGAGAGGAGGATTAGGGGTGTGTAGTTCGTCCAGATTGGACAATTACAGATTAAAATGAACTAAGACTTGACCTGAGGACGGGATTACAGACGGACAATAAAAATAAAATATTTTTGGATTTTTAACAGGCACTTTACATAAAACTGACACCAACAATTATGAAAGAAAAAATCTTTTTGGGTATTTTAGTTATATGAAATGTACAAAACTTCTACCATCTTTTTGCAGTTTTCCTTTATAAAAATCTCCAATTAAAAAAATATTTTTAAAATTTTCAAATTATGAAATCATGGTAAAGGAACAAAAGATCTTTTTGATGTTTTTGAGAAAATGAGTGAGAAAGGTAAAAAAATCTTTTTTTTTTAATTTTTGAATTGTCGAAAACAAAAGTCATAAAGAACCTAGAAACTATGAAACTCTTTTTTGATTCACCTTTTCTCTCTTTTTTTCCTTTTTTTCCATGCCTAACACACCCTTCTTTAATTCTAGCAAATGTTTTCCGCAAATCAGTCCGTCAAATGACCCTATTACCCTAAAAAATGCAACAATTAGCATGTATGGATACTTTAGAGGAGAGTCTCCTACAAAGGACCAAGTGGACCCCCGTCTCAATATGATGCACATAAACATGAACTAAAGGCTGACCTACGTTGGAGTTTACTAACAAGGCCGTCCGGGGGAGCATATGGTCGATAGTGACTGCTTTACTTTCCACCTACTCCATACATCCAAAGGCTCCCAGGTCTAAAATAAGGGTGACTTAACTAGAGTTCGTGAGCATGACGTGCACTCTGGGACTTGTTGCAGAAAGAATTGACTCGGGTTATGCACATGATGCCAGATATAAAGCGATAATACATAAGAGAAAACTGTAAACGCGTAGCACTCAAAAACGACAAAATAAACAACAAATGATAACACAAATAATGTTTATACACCCATAATGTCAAACTAAGTCGATACAACTTCAAAAATAAGCTCGAATTCTGAAAAGTCCCCAGCAGAGTCGCCAGAGCTGTCACACCCCTTTTTCAACTCCGAAAAGATTCATTTTAAGTTTGAAAGAATTTTTATTATTAAAATGACAAAAAATTAAAAATTTGTTTTGAAAAAGGACTATTTACATTTTTTATTCAGAGTCGCCACTTGGCATAATCCGATGTGTCAAGTCACCTTTGGAAAATTCATTTCAAAACTGTTTTGAATCTTTTAAAACTGGTTTGCGAACAAAAATTTCGGCCAAGGAACTCTGTTGACCGAGGGGAAGGTGTGAGGCACCTCTCGATCCCGTGGTTCGACCATGGTCACTCGGTGGAGCATATCGGCTAATTCGACACTAAAGATGTATAAACCATATAAACACACAACAATCAATCAAACAAACACAAATCAAAACAAATCCCAAAAATATAATGTTCAGTCCAATTATACAGTCCAAATTAAAAAAAATGCAAAAAATATAAATTCTATTCTAACCTATACTAATCCTAAACTGTGCTCCCATGCTCTACCCAATGACTCGGGCCTTCACCATGGACGTCCTCCAAGTACAAAATACTTCAGAGCATTCCCCAGATAAAATAATACAAGTACTTCGGGGAATTCTCTGGCCAAATGATACAATCGAATCAAGTACGAAAACTAGAAAATATTCAATCAACATTCCATATTCAAACATTCAACGAAAACTTAATCCTAAATTTGTCTACCCTAAACTATGTTTGCCTATCCATTTCCACATGTCATAATACTATCAACATTCAACATCAACAATGAATCAAAATACTATAATATTCACTCTTTTAGATTTACGATTCCTACCCCCAAATTCAACTCAAGGATCCAAGATGATAATTCACAATTGTTACTTTCAACAATCCATAATCAATAAAATAAAATCAAAAAATGAATCAAAATCACCAAAACACCCATATCATACCATGTTTCACGCAAATCAAATATGTATAATGAAATAAAAGTGAGAAGAGATAGAATTGGACCTCCAATCACTCTTTCCAAATCAATGTATTATTCGATTAATCCCAGTAGATTCCACGTCCGAAAACCTCGACTGATACCAAAATCTCAATAAACAAACAAAAATCCCAACTACGGCAGACCTTTTACTGTTTTTCGTCAAATCCTAACCAAAAATCGCAAACTAATGAGAAACCCATACCCAATTTCAAACACAAAGCCGCTTCTTCTTTCGTTTTCCAATGGGTTCTAGTGGTGGAGTGGATTATTGGTCGCTATTTTTGATGTTTTTGGTTGATTTCCGACAGTCACAGCCACGGACGACGATTTGGGTATTCTCCATCGATGATTCCGGCGATGGTTCTGCCGAAAAACTGAAACCAAGCCCTTTCCCTCTTGTTTTCAATCTGTTCGCTCTCACTAATTGTTTTTTCTCTCCTCTCACACTCTCTCTCTCCAATCTTTATTCTCTCCGATCACCTTACTCTTTGATTTTCTTATATCAATGCATGTGTGTGTAGATATCGTAAAGTTGGTGAGTTTTGTGTATATTAATGGTCCAATAAAAGTGTGTGTTGGTAAGGATGAGTGTGATTGTGTGTGCTCAGGAGAAGAAAAGGACCAAAAATGGAGTGTTCAAAAATGGTGTGAGGTGCTTTTTTTCAGTGAAATTGGAAATTATTTTTTGGTGATGTGAGTGTGTGAAGATCCTGTGAGTGAAGGCCTCCTTGTGAGTGTATTGTCCGTATGTATATATTAGGATGGGGTAGTGGGGTATGGTAGTGAGGTAGGGGTAGGGGTAGGGTGTGGGATAATATGCCCGCTTTTAATTAGAGGGGTTGTTAGAATAAGATAAAATTAGTTTGGAATTGTTATTTTTTTGTCTTTTTGTGAAGGGGTTATCACACAGTTGAGATTACACGATAGGATAAGATAAAAATGAGTAAAAGTGATATTGGGGAGGAACAAAATTACGTGTCTACAGGTCCATGTGTGATAATCTTGAGGTTTGGTTGAAAAACTAGCCTCAAGAACCCCCAACCTAACCTACCCATGTAGTTGTTAACTAGAAATTGCATCTAATTATCATAAACCCATGCATTATTTTCTCCTAGGAAGACATAATCCCAAGAATTGTCTCATATTGAAATCTTATCCATATTTATTGTCTTTAATTTGTAGTTTGAATAGATTTAGGTAAAATAACTCTCCCAAAACAACACCTCAATTTTTAATCCATGTATTTCATTTCGTCTACACTAGGGACATTCACTTAAACACTTTCAACACCTATAGGGTTTGAAGACTAGATTCACTCCTCGAGGATTCGACCTCAACATGAGTTGAGATTTATTGACAACGATTGTCCTACATCAAAACCATGGTATAGGTGAGCGTGATCAGGGATCTATGATATAAATTACATGCATATAATTAAAACCTTAAACTATACACAAAGAATAAAATAATAAACTTACTGAAATAAGTAGCAGGTAAATAATTAAGCAATAAAACGTATGGTACGTATAATAGTATATGTGAGGTACAATATATTCATATAGGGGCTCATGATAACTTAATATTATATACATTCCATACCTTCAAAAATTATGAAGCATCCAATGAGGTAGTTTAGTCGTGGCTACGAGCACATTATTTCTAGTTCTATACTCTGATAGTCTAATTATACCCCACCTCTACTACAGATCAAAATTTATACAATTGACTTATCCTTTTCTGCTTGAAAGCTCTTTTCACATATTTCCAATCACAAGAACTAGCTACTTCTTAGCTAAATCTTACTAGAGCAAGAATAAAGGGAATATTTTATAGACCTCTTACTAGAGAGTTAGTTGATATCAGTTCTATCTTCTTGCCATTATGTGATACATTTCTAGGCTCAATGTCTGGTAACTTGGGCAGGCTTTGATAAGAAGATAAATAAGCAGTGTGTCAAAAATACCACAACAAGAGAACTCTGGTGTATTACATACTTTTGGAGTTATCTCGTAGCCCTTTTATAATATCTAAACATTATCCACCTTTGGTTTCCTTTATAAGGTCTATTATTCTTTTCGGAATTATCTTGCTTGCAACTAGTAAGGATGATCAACTCTATTTTATATTAGGATAGCCTAGCTTTTGATAAATGTGAACTAAGTCAACATAGTCATATAGTCATCCCTTACCTAGGGAAGCAATAAAAAAAATCCATCAATAAATCTGATGACATTCTTAGTTGGTTATCAACAATCTATGCACCTTTATACCTGTATTTTCTCATTTCTTGCTAGGATGTTGCAGGTGGTTTCCTAACCACTCATTGTATCTGTATGTTATACCATGAGGCTTTTCACATTACCTGTGAATCCATAGTTATATAAAATAGGTATCGAGACTTACATTAATACTAATACTACGTCTTGTAATAATACTAATACTACGTCTTGTAATATGGCACCACGGGTCGTTGAGGCTATAAAATCTCCCTCTATGACTTCCTCTAGCTTTTGTTTGAGTCACACTCTAACTAAAAGTTCTATTATGTGTGCATACTAGGTCTAAATTATTTAGATCAATTTACTATACTTTAAATGCATCAATTGTCCTTTTATAAATTATCAACTGATACTATGGCTTCTACTACTCAATAAACATCTAATAAATCTTAGCTTATGTTTAACTCCTCAATGTTCTTTGGCTCAACCCTTTGGTTGCATACTAGTCCTGTTTTAACCCAAAACAAATATAATGGATACATTCTAAGCTATATATTATATGATTGAAACACTTATCCTTGAACTTCCTAGATATAGGAGGACTTATAGAGGTCATTTCCTACTTAATATAATCAAATGTGTGTATTCTATGGGAATCATCTATGTACTCCCCTAGGATAATGTCTTAGAAAGCTTTTAGGTATTGTTGTCCAACTAACGATACCTGTGGTTAATACAGGTTTAACCCATTTACCTAACAATCTAAACTGTTGTTCTATCCTTAACCTGTAAGGAGTTGATTCAATCAACCTTCATTCTTAGCTTACACCTTATACTAAAGCTTTAGGGTGTACTATCCAGAAAAAGAATGAAAATATTAAACCTACTTCATAGGCTTAAATCTTAATAGTATGAAAGGGATCATATAGTGAAACTTTCAAACATAGAAGTTGGCCATATTTATCTGAAATCATTATATTGGAAAATATTATTTCTCATCGAATGACCCTTAAATGAATAATCATACAAGCATTCCCCACCTAGGTCCTACATGATCTAGCCAGGGTGTAACACAAGCTCTAACTATATTGGTAAAGGGAATTGAAATCTCTGTACACATTTCTTCCATAAGAAGCTATGAATTGAAAGGCTCAAACTCACCAAGCTATCTTGAGCTCAAGTTGGAGTCTCTAGGTGACTGATGGTTTAAATTTTAATGGTTGTAAGCTTCCCAATTTAGCAATGGTGGAATTAGCCTTTGGCCTGGTATGAGGTTCCTTTTTTATAGGAAAAAAGTTGTACGATGATTAAGTAGAGAATGAACAAGAGTAACTTCTCATGTCTTAGCTCTATCATAAGATCTAAATCATGAAAGAAATTCAAAATTCCTAAATGTCAAAGAAGCTCCTTCATTATAAATGTGGTGCACAACATATTCATAAGTAAGGCTCTACTAGAAACGTCTTCGTAGATTCCCTTGGATAACTAAACCTAGGATCTAATACCACTAACTAATATATATTCTACGTATAAGAGTTACTTTTCCTAAACAATTGTGAGGGCCTATGTAAATGCACAATTCTAGCTCATTGAACCCTATTGATGTAGACAAGTAAAACTAATAAACACATGAGAAAGTTTAATACTATCTACGAAGCCCCTAATAGAATTTGTATCCATATAATGCAATATGGTTTGGACAGGATACGTAACATACACAAGCTATAACAACAAACATGACTATAGTGTATTAGACATCTAAGATCCAAATAAGAGAGAAGCACACCAATGGTTTTGCAGAACATGGGACAAATGCCTAGTGAGTAAGTCTGCTTATCGTCATACATGATCCTACATTTACGTAAATGTAGTGACCCAAATGAAGAGACGTCAGTACATATAACACATGTATTGGCATATAAAATAGACAAAATAACAACGAGTATGGATGCTCATATGGATGGGATATCAAGGTGAAGGACTTATGAGCATGTGAATAACTGATAAACCATACGAAATAGTGGCTAATACAATAGTCTAACAGGCATGTCATAATTCAAGTATTAAGGATGATCACTTATGGATCGATATTATCAGAAACTATAGTATGAATTATGTAGGCAACCCGATTAGTTTATACATGTGTCCTCAAAGTTATTCTTCATTATAAGTCACCTAAAACTTGCCTAGGTGATGTCTTATACCTTTATAAAATACAAATGACCATAAGATGGTCTACCTAAGGCGTTTTGCATCAAATGTATGGCAATGGTGCCTCACATCTATGTATGCTTATGTTACTGAATCCCAGTCTGTTGTAGGGTATTCTCCTCTTTAATGGCTCACTATGAGGATCTGCCCATAGGTCATATATGTCATATATTGGCTTACCAAAAAGGTGTAGGCTGGGGGGGACCAATACTGGAAACCAGGTTTGTCGATGTTTGGTGTCTATGAACACTGTGTCTATTTGACTCAATAGATTTAGGATGGCTATCGGCTTGGTGTCTTAAGCCATTTTCTCAGTACATGTTGCTAACATGGACTGGGGCCTTTTTGGTAGGGGGAGCCAGACCCATATAGCCCGTGGGTTCCTAGCGGTCAGTATAAGCAATAAAATTCAGGATTAATGTTTTAAATAGTCCTGTTTCATGTACCTTGACCCTACCCTGACATCCTATTTTATATATATAATTGATTTGCATGTGATTTATGACTATCTTTGGAAAATACAAAGATATTTTATCCCTTTTATTGGGTTGCATGCCAGTACTTGCTATACTGACCGTCCCTAGATGCTACATTTTTTATGACATAGGTTCCGACGCTTTTCTTGTGACCTTGTGCAGCGTTATGCAGTTCGGTAATCGGTGGAACAATTGTTGAAGTGGTGAGCCCTCCATCTTTCAAAAGGCCTGGCTTATTCTAGTATTCGTTACAAATCCAGTACTTTTGGATTTTCTTTAGTCATAGTCAGGGTAGTGTCCTGATTTGGCTAGTCTTCAATGAATAGAGGCTCCATGGACTGTGTTGGGATATTATTGTGGTTTTGGTTTTGATTTTCTAGCTTACTCTTTGATTTTCATATTTCTGTTATTATATTGGTTAGCTTTTGCATTTTATTAATTACTTCTTTGCTCTTGAGGTAACGCTAAGGGGTCATCTCAGACCTTGGTTGGTTTGGGATGCCCATCACTGTCAGGGCCTCGATTCGAGTCATGAAAAGGTTGGTATTAGAGCACAGTTCAGGGTCATTGGGTGTCCACAAAACCATGTAATATAGAGTATCTTTTATGGATGTGCAGCATGCAACACTTTTGGGGGTAGCTGGGGCTACGAGGCATTTAGGAATATTTTCCATCCTTGTGTTCTATTTCATATTGGAGGGTCTAGTTACCATGAAAACTTCTTTAACTCCTGCCTTACTCGTATTTCAGATCATACCTCTGTAGAAGTCTAACGATCATAGGAACTTAGTCGGAACCTTTGTCCAAACTAGGGCAAATGCAGAGAAAATTTTCCCTACTCATGGAATTCAGACTCGATATAAGGTTGTACTCCTAACTTTGCAGCTCCACTTAGGTCCCATCGGTCCCTACTAGTCCTTCTCAGGCTACCCAGGCTTGTGCTATGCATACTCGGTCCCTTCAGAGATATATCTCTAATGTGGAGTTTCGTCATTCATTCACATTCTTGCTCAGATTGTGGCATCACAGTATCATCGGTCTGATCATGTTGGTCCTATCACATGTTCATATGATGTCATCTAGATTGGCCAGTTTATGAGGTTGAATCCCCCAACCTTTATTTGTTCTAATGTTGAGGAAGATCCACAGAGGTTTATTGATAAGATGGAAAAGATCTTCAAAGTTATGCATACTAGTGATTCATAGAGGGTTAAGCTTGCAGCTTATTAGTTGAAAGAAGTGGCTTAACTGTGGTATCGAGAATGAGAGAAGCTAAAAGGTGAAGATGTTGAGCCGAATGTGTGAAAGAGTTCACGGGTGATTTTCTTAATCATTTTTTTCCTCAAGAGTTGAGAAAATCCAAAGCTAAAGAGTTTGTAAATCTGAAGTGGGGTAAGATAAGTGTTAAGGAGTATACACTAAAGTTCAACTAACTATCGAGTTATGCTCCAGAGCTGGTCTCTAATATGAGGTCTAAGATAAAAAAGTTTTCTTTATGTCTTTTCACGACTTCGTGTTAGAGTGTAAGGCTGCCATGCTAAACAACGACAAGGATATTTTTAGGTTAGTAATTTATATACAACAGGTGGATAATGAGAAAAGAAAGTAGGTAGAAATGGAAGAAAGGCACAGTAAGAAGTTTAAGTATACAGAGCAGGGTGAAAACCAGCAGAATAGTGGGAAAGATGGTAGGTAATGACCTAAGAAAAAGACTTGGGGAAATTCTTATTCATCAGCTAGTGCTCCTTATCTAAGAACTTCAAGTGATCGGTGTTATCAGTCTAGCAATGGTCCTAAGGCAGAAGTTGCCCAATTTAAGGCCAGTGGAACTTAGTTGGCCCTACCTTACCCTCTTTACTATTTTTATAGGCAGCTTCACCATTGATACTATGAGGAGGGGGATTTATGCTTTAATTGTGGTCTGCCTTGTCATAGCGATGAAATTATCATTCAGTTAGGGTTTCCATCGGAGATTATAAGGTCCTGAGCCACTTCTTCAACTTATGTGGTAAAGGGGGCTACTTTAGGAATGGGAACCGATAAAAATTGCCTCAATTCACTTTCTACTCTTTAGGAATACGAGGTATCCCCAGATATTATCACGGGTATGTTACGGCTATTCTCCCGTGATGTGTCTTATTTGTTTGGCCCAAAATCTACCTTATCATATGTGACTCTTTATGTTGTTGTACACTTTGGCTTTGGGCTTGAAAGTATTTCTGACCCTTTTCTATTTCTACTTCGGTGGGTGAGTCTATTATTGCTAGAAAAATCTAGAGGAGTTATGTGGTATCTATCTTTTATATGGAGACTTTGGTAGATTTAATAGAGCTCAATACGGTGGATTTGGTGTAATCTTGGGGATGGATTGGCTTCATTTGTGCTATGCTTCTCTAGACTTCAAGACCCAAATGGTTGGTTTTTACTTTTCAAATGAATGATAATAGAGCGGGATGGGAGTTCCCTAGTCCCCAAAGGGAAGCTTATTTCTTATATTAGGGCTCAAAAATTGATATCTAAAGGGTCTTCTAGTTCAAGAAATAATCCAAAGCGACTGACACTGGATAACATACGACTACACCATAACTCATCACTAAGCCATACGACCCATACCCACCAAGTCGTAACAACAATAGAAACTCAACCACCACTCACTGGACACCTTACAAGTTTGGTCACCTGAACCGTACCTACACCATACGACTCGTATGGTGAGGTGTTACAAGGACAGCAAGCTCAAAGCTCAGGAAATTTTCAAGGGAAAAAACACAAAGTGTTTCAATTCTCCCACACTTAGATCATTCATCCTTTAATGATTGGACAAGACAGTACTAGCACGATTTAAACCCCCAAACGTCTCTACTCTTACCTTTAAGACAGAGAAAAACACCTAGGAATTTACCCTTCTTACATTTAAGAAAGATACAAAACAAAGAGGTTAAGAATTAACATACCTTGAGCATAAATTTCTGGAACGGGGAATAGGAATGGATCTTGGACTTCATGTCCGATTCAGCTTCCCATGTAGCCTCTTCCATATTATGGTTCCTTTATAGAATCTTTACCGAGGCTACATCCTTGGTCTGCAACCGACGAACCTGTCGATCTAATAACTCAATTGGGATCTCCTCATAAGATAGAAAATTCGAAATACCAATATCATTAATAGGTACAACTTGCGATGGATCACCCATACACTTCCTTAACATAGAAACATAGAACACCGGGTAAATGGAGCTCAAAATAAAAGGCAACACCAACTCATACTCAACATTGCCAACCCTCCTCAAAACTAAGTACCGAACAACATACTGGGGACTAAGCTTCCCAAACTGCATCACTCCCTTCATGGGAGACACCTTCAGGAATACCTTATCCCTAACCTCAAACTATAACTTCCTATGCCTTACATTCGCTTAGAACTTTTTGCGACTTTGGGAAGCCTTCAAACTATCTTGAATCACCTTCACCTTCTCCATGGTTTGATGAACCAAGTTTGGACCAAATATATCTGCCTCACCAACCTCGAACAACCCAATCAGAGATCTATAGCTCTTACCATACACGGCCTCAAAAGGAGATATCCCAATTCTAGAGTGGTAGCTATTATTGTACGCAAACTCTATAAGAGGCAAGTGCTCAAACCAACTACCACCATAGTCGATTACATAAGAATGAGGCATATCGTCCAATGTCTGAATAGTCCTTTCTGCTTTCCCATAGACTGCAGGTGAAAAGCAGTACTAAGACTCACCTTGGTCCCCAAACCTTTCTCAAATGACCTCCATAAGTGAGATGAAAATTGCGTACCACGATCAGAGATGATAAAAAAAGGTAGCTCATGCAACTTCACTATCTCTTGGAGGTATAACCTTGCATAATTAGTCCTCACTGGCAAAATGAGTAGACTTTGTCATCCTATCCACGATGACCAAAACTGAATCAAATTAATTCCAAAACTGAGGAAGATCTATAGAAAAATCCATGTTGATCACTTCTCATTTCCATTCTGGCAACTGGATTTCTGGATACAATCCCCTGGGCCTCATATGCTCAACTTTCATCTACTGGTAAACCAGGAACTTGGCCACAAAATTTTCCACATCCCTCTTCATATTGTTCCACCAATACATCACTTTGAGGTCATGATATATTTTCGTCGAACCAGGATGAACAACATAGTGCGACTCATGCATCTCAGCAAGATCCTCTCTCGCAAACCATCTATATCAGGAACACATAATCTCCCTTAGTACCACAAGGTACCATCACCACTAATCTCAAAGGCCAACACCTTCCGCCCACCTATAGCACCCTTGATCCTTATCAAGACAGGATCTAACATCTGTTTCTCCTTGATTTCAGTACCAAGAGACGACTATGCCACTTTTTGCACAAACATAGCACCATCCTCGGAGTCCAGAGGATAACTCCCAGGGTAGACAAATGGTGAATATCCTTTACCGGCTCCCTTTTCTCCTTATCCACATAAGCTAGACTCCTCATGGATAACATGCTAAGAGCATCAGCAACCATGTTAGCTTTACCTGGGTGGTAGTGAAGACTCATATCATAATATTTGAGAAGCTTAAGCCATCTCTTTTGCATGAGGTTAAGCTCTTTTTGAGTAAACACATACTGTAGGCTCTTCTGATCAAAAAAGATATCCACATACACCTCATACAAATGTACCACCAGATTTTCAATGCGAACACCACAACTAACAATTCCAGGTCATGAGTAAGATAATTTCACTCATACACCTTCAACTATATAAAGGCATAAGCTATTACCTTTCCATGTTACATAAGAACACAACCAAAAGCTCTAAATATCGATTGGTGTAGTAGGTCTAAGCTTATCATTCAGGTTTTCAAAACTACCCTCACAAGCATCCGACCAAAAGAACTTTACCTTCTTCTAAGTTAGCTTAGTCAACAAGGTAGCTATAGTCGAAAAACTCTCCACAAACCTTCTATAGTAGCCAGCTAAACCCAAGAAGCTCTAAATATCGATTGGTGTAGTAGGTCTAGGCCACTTCTTAACTACAGTAACTTTCTACGGATCCACCATGACCATTCACTAGAAATGATATGACCTAGAAAAATGACAGTGTTCAACCGAAATTCACATTTCAAAATTTTTCAATACAACTGCTACTCTTTCAAGGTCTATAATACAATGCAGAGGTGATTCGTATGATCCACCTCGCTCTTAGAGTACACCATAATATCATCTATGAAAACAATAACTAAAAAATCTAGAAACTGACGGAAGACCCTATTCATCAAATCCATGAATGTCGTTGGGGCATTGGTCAACCCAAAAGACATAACTAGAAACTCAAAATGCCCATACGGAGTACAAAAGGCAGTCTTAGCAACATCCACCTACATAATCTTTAACTGATGATACCTGGATCAAATATCAATTGTGGATAAAAACTTAGCACCCTGCAACTGATCAAACAAATCATCTATCCTTGGGAGAGGGTACTTATTCTTTACCATCAGCTTATTCAACTGTCTGTAATCAATACACATCCAAAGGGAACCAACCTTATTACGCACGAATAACACTGGTGCACCTAATAGAGATACACTAGAACGAATGAAACCCTTGTCTAAAAGATACTTAAGTTTCTCCTTAAGCTCCTTCAACTCACCTGGAGCCATTCTGTACGAAGGAATAAAAATTGGACGAGTGTCCAGAACAAGATCAATCCCAAACTTAATCTCCCTATCAGGAGGAATACCAGAGAGGTCATCAAGGGTCATCGGAGAAGACCTCAGGAAATTTATTCACCACCAGGACAGAATGCGAAGAAAGACACTCCGAGTTAGAATCTTTAATCCGGACCAGATGATAGATACACCCCTTGGAGATTAATCTCCGATCTCTAAGATATGATATGAACTTCCCCTTAGGATCTAGGGAACCACCCTCACACTCAATAACCAATTCATTGGGGAATTTAAAGACGACCTTACGGGTCTGACAGTCTAGAGAAGCATTGCACAAGTGCAACCAATGTATCCCCAATATGACGTCAAAATCAACCATTTCTAATTCAAATAAATCCACCAAAGTCTCCTGATCACCCACATATACCACATAACACTTTTGACTCTCCTAGACATCACAAAGTCACCCACCGAGGTAGAAACAAAAAAAGAGTCAGCAATACACTCGGGACCAAAACCAAAATACACAGCCACAAATAAGGTCACATAAGAGAGAGTGGACCCTAAATCAAGTAAATAGTACACATCATGGAAAAAGAGTTTCAACATACCATTCACGACATCAGGCGATGCCTCAGACACCTGGTGGGTTGCGAGAGCATAAAGGTGGTTCTAACCAGTATCGAAGCTGAAGAAGAGGCAACTGGGACCTTGTTTGCCCCAGAGGCAACCTTACCAATAAGACAGTTTCTAAGCATATACCCTGGCTGACCACAGTTGAAGCACTTGTCCCTTCTCTCATCACAGAAACCCCAATGCAATCTACCACAAACTTGTAAGAAGGATATGATGGAGCCGATTGGACCCCACTTGCTTGAGATTGGGCACTCTATGCCCTGAAGTTGTTGCCACCATGAAAATGTTTGTCTCCCGATGGCTTAGGGTAGGGAGCACTAGCTGTCGAGTAACACCCAAAATTGCCCCACTTCTTCTTAGGAGACTTTCCCCTATCCCTGCCACTTTGCTATTGGCCACCACCCTACTCAGAGAACCTAAACTTTTTGCTATGCCTCTTCCCTATCTCAGCCTTCTTCTTGTTTTCTTCCCCTACCTGTTTCATGTACACAACTAACCTGGAGATATCCATGTCCTTGATCAACAAGGCAGCCTTACTTTACAATATCAAGTCTCGAGACAACCTGAAAGCGAACTTTCTTATTCTAGCCCTCATGCTAGAAACCATATCTGGAGCATACCGAGATAATTGGTGAAACTTTAAGGCATACTCCTTGATAGATATTTTACCTTGCTTCAAATTTACAAACTCTTTCGCCTTTGCTTTTCTCAACTCCTGAGGAAAGAAGTGGTTCATAAAAGAATTAGTGAAATCCTTCCATAGATCTGGCTCATCACCATCACCCCTTGATTGATCCCATTACTAATACCACTGGTATGCCATATCCTTAAGCTGGTAGGTGGCAAACTCCATGCCTTTCACATTAGTACCATGCATAACATAAAAGATCTTTTCTATATCATCCAAAAAACATTGAGGATCTTCTTCCACGTTAACAACAGTAAAGGTTAGAGGACTCAACCTCATGAACTGGATAACCCTTGTAGCCTTAGAAGATGGAGTAACAGATGTACCATGCTTAGCCTGAGAAGCTACTAACTATGCCAATATATAAATAGACTGACGAAACTCAACATTCATCACATTATCTTGTGAGGCTAGAGGAGGAATAAAGGAAATGGTGGAACTCCAAAAGGACAATCATAAATTGGTCCCATTAACATTGTCCTCAGGTAGAACAGAGAAGTTTTTGTGAGCTTCAGATCATCGAGGAGGCATGATCTGAAAAGCGAACAAACAAGAATTCAGGATCTTAGACTCTATATCTCAAAAATAGAACACAAGAAAGAGAAACATTCTTAAATGCCCCATACTCCCTTATAAGTGTGGCACGCTATACACCCTTACAAGAGACTCTACTCGATGCGGCTTTCTGTTCTCCCAATTAACCATGAACCTCAGGATCTGATACCAATCTGACATGACCTAAACCAAGTCCTAGTTGTGTCGGGCATCTCAAGTCCGATCGAAATCAGAGACCGCCCCCAATACCCAACCATAGCTGCGTTATACCCTATGTCGGATGAATTTCAAACATAAAACAAGATATAACAAAATTAATAGAAATACATTTAAAGAAGTTCATAACTAAAACCAGCTAAATATCCAATTAAACATCCAACTGGTGTCAACCCCAATACCAATACCAATGCTAAGGTTAACATCAAACCGACATCGTTCATGCCCATAGTAGTCACACAAAGCCTCTAACTGAAATCTAAGAACATCCAGTCAAGGCATGTCCCCAAACATGGCTAAACAAGAGTCCAATAAATAACAAGAGTATAAAAAGAAGTCCATAGTATGAAATGGAGTCTTCCAGAGTATGGAAGCTCACCACATCAGTTTGACACAAATGGTGTCCCCGAATCCAAGTCACTAAGCAGAAAGAGGAGTATGACCAGTTCCTGCATCACATGGGGATACAACGTTCGAGGATAGATAGACGCTAGCCTTTACTCAGAAATAAGGATAAAATAATGCAATTATTTGAAACCAAAGTAAATAACCATATGCAATCACATACATACATATATACCATGCTGGGAAAGGAAACCGGGTTTAACATACATTTAAAACTTTAACCTGTGTTATATAACTCTACTATTATAATCCATCCATGAGCTGATAGGTCTAGTTTTGCCCCCTGAACGAGCCCTGGTGCGTGTAGCCGCACAAACAAGAGATATCATAGGAGCCGGGGATTCCCATGTGCCCTTTTTCACCCTCCATGATACATATATACAAGTATAAAGTTGGGGGATTCTTGCATACCCCACAAGCATGTGGTCACAAAGACCAACCTTCATGTCGGCAAACATGAGTTTTCAATGTCCATCTATCGGACTCACACCTTTACGGTTAGCTATCACAACCCGCTATTATTGCCCAATTAAAATATTTAGCACAAAACCAAACCACCAATTCCATAATTAAAGTATCAAGGAATCATGAAGTGGTATCATCATACCGACTATAGCTTGCAAGCAATGTCACTAGCCAACACTTAGGGGAATCCCATGTACGCCACAAGATGTCCATTTAAAAAAGCCATGGCCACCAACGCCTTGCCAAACTATTTAAAACCACTCAAACCAATTTAGGTTCCATTACCATATTATGCAATGCAAAATTTTTAATAATAGTCAAACTATGTGACAAAATCATTCTCATAGGCATTTTATCAAATATGTTGAGGGCATAAGATTTTCAAAATCAAAAACCATGTATCAATTGACCATTCCCATGCAACCACATGTTTAAACCACAATTATAACATGAAAACCATGAGAAAAACATGGGAAAATATTATCTAACCAAGAAAAAACAAAAACCCCAACATATATTTTAAAACCCAAACTAATACCACAATAATACAATGAAAACCATGCCTTAGACACCAAGAAAGACAGAGAAAAATCACCCTTAAAAGCCTTAATTGATTGCCTTGAAGAAACCCTAGCCTCTTCTTGACCCAAAGCTTGAGAAAGATTTAAGAGTATTTTATTGAGAATAGAAGGTTAATGAGGTCCCAAAAGATGTTTTATGCCATGGGGTCAAAAGGAGTTAAAGGGAAAATGTCCAGAATACCTACAACTTAAATTGTAAAAATTCCCATAGATGGGTACGAGTTGGCCCTCCAACTCGTCACCACATCATATGACTGGTACCATCCAGTTGTACCCAAAACAAAAAGATGGACACCATATTCTGTCCAACATACGACTCATTTCCATAAGTTATCTCATGATCATATGACTCGTATGATCATAACCATACCCAAGATAGAATCCAAAGTGATTGACAATGGACAACATACGACTTCACACCATGACTCATCACCAAGCAATACAACTCATACCCACCAAGTCGTAACCATAATAGAAACTCAACCATCACTCACTGGACACCTTACGAGTTGGGTCACCTGACCCGTACCTACATCATACGACTCATATGGTGAGTCGTTATAAGTATAGTGAGCTCAAAGCTTAGGAAATTTTTAAGGGCCAAAAAATATGGTGTTTTAGAAACACACTTCTTTGTCTGGGTAACTCAAGTTTCGCTTGTTAGGTGGTTCATTTCCTAACTTAAGCCTTGACTCCTATAAGATGCACTTTCTAGTCGAGTCATTCCACTTAACCCTTAGCAGACATACTTTCTTGTCTGGATAATTTAAGTTTCGCTTGTTAGGTGGTTCGCTTCCTAACTTAAGCCTTAACTCTTAGAAGGTGCACCTTCTAGTCGAGGCATTCCACTTAACCCTTAGGACATTCAGTTCCTTGTCAAGGTATTTCAAGTTTTATTTTATCAGGTGACACACTTTTTGACTTAAACCTTTATCTCTAGAAGATGCACTTTTGAGTTGGATTCCTAGTTTTTACTCTTAAGAGACACATTTGTTGGTCTTGGTCATTTAATTTTATCCTCAAGAGATGCATTTATTGATCAGAGTCTTGATTCACTTTTGCATTATGCATCTTTCAAGTAGTTATGATTGAGTTTGACACCTACAAAAGTTTTTTAATTATAAACTGGGGCAAAATTTAATTCATATTATTTGAAACTTCACTTTAGGATCCTCCTAGAAAATGAGACTTTATTTTTCTGGAAAATGGAATCTTTCTTTATCATAATCTTTGTTTGAGATAATTTCGTTCTAGTTTTGATTTTGATTTTAGGAGCCCTCCTAGAGAACAGGGTGAGGAAATTAAAAGTCAGGAGCTCCGTTCGGAGAATAGGGTAATGGAATTACAAATCGAAGCCTATCCGAAGAATAGGATGATGAAATTGCAAGTCAGGATTTCACCTGGAGAATAGGGTGATGAAATTGCAAGTCGCCCGCCCAGAGAACAGGGTGATGAAACTAAAAGTTAACAAAGTGGGAAATTACAAGTCGATATCCCGCTTGAAGAACAAGGTAATGAAATTAAAAATCAACAGATTGAGAAAATAGCAAGTCAGGATCCCGCATAGAGAATAAAGTGAGGAAATTAAAAGTTAAGCAACAAGGTAAAGAAATTGAAAGTCAACATATTAAGGAAATAGCAAATCAGGAGCCCACCTAGAGAATAGGATAAAGATTTTCAAATTCAAGTTCAAAGTTCAGAAGTCTCACATGAAGAACATGGTCAATTTTCAAGCTCATCTGCAACATCAAATTTTGTATAGAGAAAGTATCCATTCTCAAAGTTCAACCCAAAGAAGATCAAATATTATCACTTCAGAAAACATTGAATATTCAAGTCAAGAGTCAAGGGAAGCAGCATAGATAGGACTTTTGTAATTTAAGTTATCCTTTTAACTTATAATTTTATTCTTTGATGTAATGATAAAGAAGTGGGCCAGAACCTCGACAGGGCCTCACTCGACTCTCCAACTTGGTATAGTACCTTTTCTTTTCAATCTTGTAACTAAATACGACTTGATTCCCGCATAACCTGGGATAGTTGGGATGCCCAAAATCATGACTCAGTTTCCCTCTATCCTTCTGTTTCTTTCTTTTGAATAATGATCAAGTCAAAATTCTATCTTGTTGTCTACTTCTTTATTTGAAAATACTTTGTGTTTACATCCAAAGAGGGGCATGATGTAGACACATAATTTTGTCCCTCCCAGAAGTCAACTTTTACCCATTTACCTTACCTTACCCTACACCCCACCCCATTCTATAATTCTTTCATAAAAAAGGACAAAAAAACTAACAAAATTCTCAACAAATTAACTACCTTTCGATATTAAATTGAATAGCTCATTACTTCACCTCACACCCCCTACCCACGTGCCTTCTCCCATACCCTACCCTCTTTCATATTTTTCCTCATTCCCTTTAACAGAACAGACCTCACACCATACAGAACGACTCCTCCATTTTTTCATACCTATACACTATTTTAGTCTTACTGGATATATTCACACACACACACACACTCACATAAATAACAACAATCGAGGAGAGAGACACATCTATACGATATCACACACACAGAAAATAGAGTAAATATAATAGAAAAATAAGGATTGAGAGAGAAAGCAGAGAAAAAGAAGAGTGACTAGAGAGAGACGCGGGAGAGGGAAGGCAGAGAAGAGAAAAATGGGAGAGAGGGAGAAAAATAAAGAGAAATCGAGAGAGAGAGAACAGAAAACAGGCGGTGAAATAATTTTTTCGTAAATTCTCACCGGAATACACTACCCCATCTCTGTCATATCACTGGAAAATCCCCGTACCACTAGTGGCTAAACCCCCAAACAACCAATTCCCTAAAAACTCGACCCCCTATTTCATTTTATCGGAGAAACCCATCGAAAAATAAGTGAAATAGTAGCGGGGTACGAAGTCGGCGCCAGAATTAACACTGTTCATACTCTAAAATAGATTGTGGAGTTCGAGTTTGTTCAGAATCGAGTTAGTCAAGGTTCGAATTCGTAAAGTTTTGTTCCAATCGTGTAATTCGACACTTGAAAAGCTTAAATTTAAAGTTCATTTCTCCTCTTGTTCTTTATTTTATCTCAAATTCTAATTGTTATGGGTATGAATGACTTGTGTGTTTAGCATGCTTGAAATTTGTTGGGTGTATGTTGTTGATGCTTGACTTGGATTTTGAAAATTGAAAGGAGAAAGAATGAATTGACAACCAAAGAGTTTGTAAATTTTAATTGGGGTGGAATTGAAAAATTAATAATAGTGAATGTGGGTTTATTTTGATTCATTGTTAGTGGTTTAATTCTGAATGAATATTTATATTGTTAAATGCGATAGTATCATGCTAGGTCGGAATGGGTAGGCAAATGATAGTTTGAGTAGGCAAAATTAAGGGTTTGTGGATTATTGAATGTTTTGAAATGTTTGTTGAATGGTCTGGTTTCATCACATTTGAATTAATTATACTCATTTGGCTAGGAAATTTAGAATAGAATTTACATTTTTACATTTTTCTATTTTTGGGACTGTATAATTCGGATTGGACATTATTTTGTTTTGAATTTTTGTTTGGTTTGTTTGTTTGATTGTTTTAGGTGTTTTGTTGGTTTATTCACTTCATGGTGTCATACTAGACGATATAATTCACGGAGCAACCGTAGTCGAACCACGGGACCGAGGGGTGCCTAACACCTTTCCCTCAATCAACAGAATTTCTTAGCTGGAATCTCTGTTCGTAGATTAATTTTAAAGAGTCAAAAGTATTTTTTGAAATAAATTTTTAATTTTTGTCACTTTAATAATAAAACCTTTTTCAAACATAAAAACTATCTTTTTTGGTTAAAAAAAAGGGGTGTAACATATATAATACTCCATTCATTCCTTTTTTTAGCTCCATTTAGGGTGTGCTTATATTCTTAATATTTGTTCTTTAATCTTTCAAGAATAGTTTGAATAAAATCTTTCTATTATGCCCTTGTTCAATAAATGTAATCATTATTGATTTGAAAAGAGATATAAAATTTAATTAGGGGTATATTAGTGAAACTACTTTTAATTTTATAGGAGTTAGAGATTAAGGTGAGTGTCTAACCCAAATAGAGCAAATAAAAAGGAATGAAGATAGTACTATATAATTGATAAATTAACCTGTATGTAAAATAACTTTAAACTAACATTAAATAACATATATTTTGTTAATTCCTTTAATAAAAACTTTAACTCCGCTAATATTAATTTGATTTGTGCTCTATTTTTTATAATTATTATATTTTCAATTATCAATAATGTATCTTTAGTATTTTTATACTATTTCATCATGAAATGAATGTATAATATATTTATATGGATAAGAACAATCTCTTATCTCCTTAATATAAATATGCATACGCTATTTAATTTTATTAATATAGTATATTAGGTAAAAAGATCATATTTTAAGAAAATATTGCTTGTAAGATTTTATAAAAAATGTTAATATACTGATACTTATAATTTAATTTATTCTCTGTATAATTTTCAAATAAAATTGAAAAATAAAAACATTAAAATTAGTTACTTAATTCAAGAAAATGTGTTTGACCTGATGTTAAAATAAACATTGAAGGATATTATATTTTAATTTTAATTATGAAAATTTAAATAAGTTGTAAGCTATTATGACTTTAAAAAAATTAAAAAAAATACTTTTAAAAGTTTTATCTCTATTATCATTTTCTATCTTACTTATTTAAAAATATTAATTTAATTTTTTTGATAAACTAATTAAATATCGATAAATACATTTAAAAATGTAATTTTGGGCCCGTAAAACGAGCCCTTCATTATCTAGCATATCAAGAGATTTTGAAGAGGTTGGAGGAAGAAGACGGGGTGAAGAATCAAATTTTTATCGGGCTACATCTTCTTGAAGATTTCAAATTTTCAAAGAAACGTGAATCTGGCTCTACATTCCTGCTTCTTCTTTTTTACACTTCTTAAGTATTATCATTTGTAAATTGTAATATCATCATAGAGTTGTTATAATCTATGTGATTATCATAGAATATTTAGTTCTTTACTCTTCTTATTTTTTACATGCATATTAATTAGAAGAGATTAAGTTACGTCTCAATAGAATTAGTAAGTCATAGCCTCCTTTACTTATACTTATTTTTTTTGGAGTTTCGTTTTTAATTATTATATATAAAAAAACTACTAGCCACCTCACCTAGTGGATTTACTTTATAAAAAAAATGACGTTTCAAAATCGAAGATATTTTTCCCACTCAAACCTCGAGCATCCATAACTTCAAGAAAAATTGAAAACGTAAAAGGGAGAACAAAGACATATAGACAATAAAATACTTTTAGCCCAAAAGATTATATGCATAGTTCTCAAGCAATGAGTAAACGTTCCTGAGAGAAGGGACAGTATAACTAGTTTAACTAGTTTCAAAGTATATATCTAGAGTTAACCGTGATGGGTCCTGATAAATACTTTGCTCGCATGATTTAATACTTCTAGTAGATTTCTCAAGATGATATGATTTGATATGATATTGTTTGTCTATTTAACATGTTTTATCATTTGTTAGCTTTGAGACGTTATTTTTAAGTATCACTATATGTCTCATTATTATTGCCTCTTGTCATTATTTGTCCAAAATCGTTGGAAATATCAGTAATATTTGGCAATTATTTTAAAGTCAAACACAGAACCATCACATCTGGATCATTTATGCATATTTTGGCAACAAATCAATTCGTGTTGCTTAGAACTTGTGTCTCGAGTTACAAGTAGTGGTTGATTAATTATGTCTCATAAAAGCTGCTAAGACTTATACATAATGATGTTTTAGCTTTTTCTAAATTTCTACACCTAATACTAACTATCAACCACTACCACTTGTAAGTTTCATAGCTAAGTCCATTCAACACTTGTATTAATCAAGGAAACTTCCAATATGCAATATTTTCAAAGTTCAATCAATCTAACCAATCTAGGCTCCAGCTAGCTAAGCCTGTTCAATTCAGCTACCACCTATGGTTCTTTTCCTTTCCACAAATTTGGGACCAGAAAGATACTTGGATGACCAAGTAAAACTTAACGTTATAGTGCAGTATTTATTTGCAAAAAGAAGTATTTTCTACCCTAAGAAGATACGCAAAATACTTTTTTTAGTTAAACAGTTTTTGTTTTTATTATTATGCACAAAATGGAGGTGTAAAAAATCCGAGTTGGATTGATTTTCCTCTAAAATGAAACCAAACTAATTAAGTCAAATTTTCACCCCTTTTTGATTTTTGTAGGTTTATTTGTTTTTTTTTTTTAAATATATATGACACTGTACTTCCAAACATATATTAGAGTGACTGTATTTTTAAGTGACTGTTTTTCATCATAACACAATATAGAAATTTTATTTTGACTCTTACATGGCAAGTCATACTTGTGCGAAGGTTCTTACTACGTAATCAAGTTATATATATATATATATATATATATATATATATATATATATATATATAGATGTATATGTATATATATAAGGCAACGAATTTGATTATTGGAAAGTCAAACACCTAGATTATACGAACCAAGAGTGCAAAAAACTAATATGCATCGTAAAATTTTAAAATATGTATACAAAAGCATACATGCATATATTTTGGTTCGATTTTTCAATTAATTTTCTCTTAAATCAAAATCAATCCAAATTTTGTTACTTTTTAAAATTAAAACGTTAAAGTCATATCAAACAAGAAATATAAGAGAAAAATTACATAGTCAAAACTCAGCAACCAAATCTAAAAGGATAAATTACAATACCACAAACCTAAGAGATCTTATTACCCAAAATTCCCTACCTTTTAAATAATTACTTAAAATTCTAAATTTTGTATTTTACTCTTGATACATATGAATAAAACTTCACCCTATTTTGACTCCACAATTTATGCATGCAATCTATTTAGCTTTGAAGATTTTTTTTTTTTTCAAATATTTCATCCCCTAAAATCTTTCCCAAATTATCATCAATTGATACAACTTTAACATATGTTTATTTATAAATACTTGATACATTTAACATATGTTTGACATATGTAAATTATTTATTTTTGGTGTGATATTGATTTTTTAATGACTAGAAAGAAATTTTACGAAATGTATCATTGTGATACATTTGGTTCCGGATGTATCATACATGAATCAGATTTATCATTTCTATGATTTGTGTCTAATCTTACTCCTCGTAATAATTGAATCTGTTACTTCTTAACATAAAATTTTTTTCTATTTTAAATGTATCACTAATTATATTTATCACGTTATAACATATGTATCACAAATTTAAAAATTCAAAATATTATGTAATTTAACAAATATTCAACTTTAAATTATCTATAAATATTTGATACATTTACCATATGTTTGAAATATATAAATTATTTATTTTGGTGTGATATTAAATTTTTAATGATTAGTGAGTAATTTTACAAAATGTATCATTGTGATACATCTGAAACTAGATTTATCATTTTCATAATTTGTGCCTAATTTTACTCCCCGTAATAATTGAATCTGTTACTTCCTAAAATAAAATAAAGAATTGTTTTAAATGTATCACTAATTATATGTATTATGTTATAACATATGTATCACAAATTTAAAAAATTGGGATATGATGTAATTTAATAAATTATTGGGATAAAGTGTTATAACACTTAAACATTCAGGGAGTTATGTAAGTTACCCAATCTAAAATGTTTCTATATTACTTACTAATAAGAGGGAATGTGGAGGAGAAACAGGTAGCTCTCCGTCAACATGTCTATTTTTTCTGCCTGCTTTATCAGCTGCTTTCTCCGTAATTTTATTATGTCATTTCTAATTAATTATTATGAGTAATTTATGTATTAAAAAAATTAATTATATTTAATTAAAAAAAGTAAAATAGATATTTGTGACATGTCTACTTCAACTACTTCACTCATAATTTGACTATATCACCCATAGTTAATTATTATAAGTCATCTAAATACTAAAAAGTTAATCTTAAGAAATTATGAAAAAGTCATCTAAGTATTAAAGAATTAATAATATTTAATGTTAAATTTACTTGACGTTCTATATGAGGCTCATTTAAATTTTTTTCACAAGTATTTTTGTATACTAGTAATTTTGTTATATCATTTTTAATTAGTTATTATAAGTCATCTAAGACATGTTTGCTTCACTTTTGTAATCGTGATTTTAATATGTCACTCCTTATTAATTATTATGACTATTTAAGCATTGTGTCACTTAAATTGAGACTTGAGATAATTATTTTCTTTAAAAAGAAAAAAAATGAATAAATAACTAAATCTTATCATTTCTAATTAGTTATTATAAGTTATTTAAAATATGTCTGCTTCGTTGTTTCGATCATGATTTTACTATATCACTCCTAATTAATTATTATGACTATTTAAGCATTGTGTCGTTTAAATTGAGACTTGAGTAATTATTTTCTTTAAAAAGAAGAAAAATAATTTTTTTTTAAAATGAATAAATAAATAAATATTATAATTTAATTATTATTATTATAATATTAATTTAATATAAATATTGGGCCCGTGCAATTTCATGGGTTGCTGGTAACTAGTATATATATAGTATAAACCACATAAACCCTTCTATAGTAAAAGTATTTACATATAATCCTATTAGGCTTTCTCTCTCCCTGATTTGTAAATATACTTATACATTAGGTAGACCCTTATAGATTGCTGCAACGTATGATAAAACAGATTTTTCTATATTTATGGAAAGAGAATTCAGATAGTATCTTTCTCTACCTTAATTAACGTAATTAATTACCTATCATTATGTGGTGTATGATTAAATATAGTAACTGAAATTTAAATTCAAAAAAATTCTTAAACATCACTATTAATTGTTCTCATTTACAATATTTTATGTTGTTTATTCATTTTAACAGATAAAAAAGTCTTATTATTTTCTTCTTATACTATTTTTAGTAGTAATAAATTACATAACTAATAATAAAATATAATTTTAATTAAAAACTTTTTAAAAATTATGTAACAACTACATAAAATAATATAAATCCTAGTGGGAGCATTTGTTTTTCATTCTCTTTCCTTTACTTTAGTAGGAGTAATATTATTACGTATGGATTATTTGTGTTCACACTGATATGATTCATTAAGCTCCTAGAATATTGATTTTCAAAGTATATTTTGATGAAAGAAATTATCTTTCATTCATGGAATCATATAAATTTATTATAAATAATTTAAAATTCATGAAAAAAAAAACATCAGTTAACAAAATAGTTAAATGAAAATAATATATATCCAAATATAGTTGATATATTCAGTTTTATTATTCAATATATGATGTATTTATTGAATCAATGCAAATAACGGATAAGTTGAAATATAAAAGATAACATTATACAACAGTTGCACATATATGTGGGCATATTATACATTTAAAAAATAATCTGCAATAATGTATAATGTCATACTATACATTTAAGTATTAACATTAAATATGTATACTTCTGTATCCTTATCAAAAGGTATAATGTAACCTTATACAATATTAATACTCTCTAATTATATAATATCAAATAATACATAAAATGCCTCTTAAATGTAATAAGAACTTCGTAATGTATAACATAATGAAATATATAGCTGAAGAATTATATTATACATTAGTCTTCCAAAAATAACTAAAATATAATATCTGATATATTATAACTTATACATTAAAATATAATCTTTCAAAATATATAATATCACACTATACATATAAAATATTCACCTTATACATTAATTACCTACAAGATTATAATAATTTTAAGAAAAAACTAGTGTTATTGTAACATTATATTGGCCACACGATAATAAGGAAAAAGAATGATTTAGTTTCCTTTATTACGTAAATTGAAAGTGTACATCTTCAATTCCAATTATAAAAGTGACGCAAATAGGAGGGAATGAGAGAATATTAATATTACATTAACTTGATTGTAGGCGTAAAAATAGGAGCACTTATATGGAGCAAAAATCAGTGCACTAAAATAGGAGCAAAATATGGTATTTTGATATGTATGAGGGGGATGAGAGAGAAAGAGTGAATTTAAGTAATTATTTTGAAATTTTTGTAATTTCTTTTTTAATATGAAATTTTATGTAATAAGGTAAATTTACCTTGTGTGTATATATGAAATTTATACATAAAGATAGATAGATAGATAGATTGCTACATAAAATCATATGTATTGTCCAAAAATTTTAGTTATTTCCAAGGAATTAAATAATAACTCTAATAGTGATCCTTTTGTGCAAAACATTATTGAGTTATAATTTATTAAATTATATTTGGCGACAATTGATCAATTAAACAATGATAAATAATTAAGTAATTCAAAGATAAATAACTTTACCATGAAATCGATTTTTGAACTCATCAAAAGTAAATATTACAAATCAAATCAAAGCGTAAAGGCAACGAATTTGATTATTGGAAAGTCAAACACCTAGATTATACCAACCAAGAGTGCAAAAAATTACTATGCATCGTAAAATTTTAAAATATGCATACAAAAGCATACATACATATATGTTGGTTCGATTTTTCGATTAATTTTCTCTTAAATCAAAACTAACCCAAGTTTTGTAACATTTTAAAACTAGACGTTAAAGTCATATCAAACTAGAAATATAAGAGAAAAATTACATAGTCAAAATTTAGCACCCAAATCTAAAATGTTTCTGGCACACCTAAAGATTATTATGGGTTAATAATTTGTTTTCCTATTAAAAATTTGAATTAGATATGAGTGTCTTAAGTTGGAGTACGTTTCCTTCATAGTTGTTGGCTAGATGGATGGGTTTTTTCTTGAACTTTAAATGCAGAAAGGACGTGAGAGTAGCTAGCACGCATGACAAAACAAGATTAGATTCCATGGATATATAATTTTCTATCAAAGTTAAAATACTTATATATCAATCGCATAAGAACAAATTAAGAAATTAGTTGCAATCTCAACATCACACATTAGCCAATTAAGTCACAATATGGTTCGAATTCCTCCATCTATAACGAAAGATTTCGGAATCAGAATACTGTTGGACATGCCACCTTTCATAAATGAATCTTATAATTCGCGAACTCAAATTTAGTAGACTCACTATGAAGACCAAACACGAAGCGGGAAATCAAAAACAAAAAAGAATGCGTTTAGAAATTTGATTCAAGCAATTAGCAACGTCGTACGCGGTTTATTAATGTGTGTCCCTTTAATTTGCTTTCCAAGCATAATTAAAAAAAATACATTTTACTTTTATTTGCTTCCGAATTAAAGCATAATTAAAAAAAATACATACTTTTTCACAAAAAATTTAACGGAGGGCCTGATAATAGAAAACGAAAGCTTCTAGAGCTACTACTAAAGTATGTCATTTCTGCATTTAATTACTGATTTTTAATCAAATTTAAATTATATAAACACGTCCAAATAACATTTGAATACATATTAGGGTTTGATAGAATTATCCATCTAGCTGGCCAAAAATCTTTTGCGAAAAGTTATCCGATTCAATTCAACCCAATTTTGGTTAGACCATTGTCATGATATATTAAGATAGTATATGCATTTTAGTAACAACAATTTACAACTACAATTTTAACAATTTGCTTAGGGTCTAACAATACTGTCTAACTTATTGAAATCACAAAAAATTATTGTTTAATCTTTTTAAAGAAGAATAATATTCCGTACTGATTTTGTTGCTAGAGCTTCTATTTCTTTCCCTGTTTATTTTTACTTGTTAAATTCTAAAAATAAAATTTTATTTTTACTTATTCACTTTAGTATATTAGGAAATATTCTTTTCTCTCTTTTACCTTTTGCATATTACTATCCATTCCTCAAATTCATTGAGATATATGCCAAATTAAGATGTGTATTAAGGTAAAAACACATACTGCATTTACAATTTTTTAATAAAAATATAATTTCAGGAAAAATAAAAGTGAACGGAGGGACTGCATAGCAGAGTAACATGACCTTTCCTTAGGTCTATTACTAACCTCCAATGATAGATGGACACGTCGGCTTAGGTCATTATCAGACAAGTTATTTCTGAATGTAATCACTTATTTGATGACTTGCATAATGCCGACACAAATCATAATTCTACCAAAACCACATCATAATTAATTAACAAAATGGAACAATTGAAGAAAACATCCTTATCATCCACCTTCTTATTTTAATATTGTCGTATTGTTAACACCATTGATTGTTTCTGTAACATATTTGATATTCAGTATTTATGTCGACGCTCTAATTTGAGCCATTTCAAATATATATATTTTTTTTATATATCGAAGACCTTAATTCAAAACTTTTAATTAAAGATAAAAAAAAAATGATATTCATCCCACCGTAATCTTTATTCATTAACTGTGTTTCAAAAGACAAAAGTGGATCATTTTCTCTTCGATATTCACTAAATAGGTACTCAATCCTAAGAATTTTAGAATTTCAAGGAGGTGAGGAACCACTTTTATATTTACATTATGGAGTTAGTTTCCTATTTTTGGAAAAATGGCAAAAATGCTCCCTTATATGTATTTGAGGGTCGTGGGCTCAAAATAGGTTATTGAGTATGCAAGGAATAGATTTGGTTTCTTTTAGTTTCGTGAACTATATACTAACAGTACTGTACGAAAAGGAAATTAGTAGAAATTCACATATAGAGGTATAATTTTTGTACTTTCTGCTATTTGGATTTATTTAGAGTGAGGAGTGGGGTATAATTTTTTAAGGTGTAATATTTACGACGTTTTATATCTTTTAGTAGCTAGTATAGCCTTTTTCTGTTGTATATTTTAAATTTGATGAGATTTTCTTGGTGTTTATAGTTAGATTTTCATTGTTCCAGTCAAGTCTAATAGACAAAATTCGATAAATATTTGACGGAAACTAAAAGTATTACATTTTGGAAAGAGATAATACATCAACCCCCCCCTAAATTTGTCCTCCTAACTCACTTTAGCATTTAAACTTAACGTTCATTTATTTACCCCCTTAACATCTTTAAAGTGAATTCTTTTCACCCCTCAAGCTAACGTGGATTTAAAAAAAAAAACATGTTTTTTAATTTTAAAACTGATATGGTCCCACTTTTTTTAAAAATAAATAAATATATATATATATATATATATATATATATATATATATATATATATATAAACCCACCCCTTACCTCTCACTCCACCCGATCTTCTTCTTCTTCATACCCCCCCGCCCCCTCCCCCCTCCCCCATTTTCTTGTATTGCTTCTTACAATTCACCTCAATTTCTTTTCTCCTTCTTCTAACTCTCCATCTCCACTTCCATTATCTTCATTAATTTCTTCAAAAAGGAAAAATGTGTGTGAAAAGTTATGAATTTTAATGGGTTAAACTTTGTTGTCCAATTAATTTCTTGTCGAATTTGTGGTTGATGTTAAAATTGATTATTGGGGTTTTCTGATGATATTGTGAAATTGTACTTGAATTTTGAGTTTGATTGGTATGAATTTTGCTTGTTTAATTTTGTATCCGTCATTGTTGAAGCTTGAAAACAAAAAAAAAATGAGTTCGTTGAAATCATGATTGATGTCTAAATTGATTATTGAAGTTTTCTAATGATGTTGTAAAGTTGTGCCTAAAATTTGAGTTTCTTCAATTGGTGGTTTGATGAAGGAATAATTGGTGTTTCTTGAATTGGTTGTTTCTTGAATTGGTAATATGCTTTAAGTTTGAAAAAGATAGAAAATGAAAGTGAGGAGAGAGGTGGGGTAGTTTGAAGAAGATAGAAAAGGGGGAGGGGGCTGCGTTGTAGGGTAAGGGAAAGGGTGGGCGGGGTAGGTGGGCGGTGTGAAGAAGAAAGAAAATTTGGGGGGGTAGGGGGTGTCTTTTTTTATTATATATATATATATAAATAGTAAATATATATTTTTTATTTTTTTAAAAAAAATATATGTAAAAATAAAGTATGGTAGATTAATTTTTTTAGAAAAATCGAACTTCTTACGTGGCTCTGACATGGCGCTAATGTGGCAGTGAGTGTGATGCAGTCTCTCTCATGAAAGTGGTATTAAATATTAAGGAGTGAAAAGAATTTACTTTAAAAAATATTAAGTGGTAAATAAACGAAAATTAAACTTAAGTGTTAAAAGTGAATTGGGAGAACAAGTTTAAGGAGTTTTTGGTGTATTATCTCTTTTGGAAAACGTGAAGGATAAAAATTGTCCCGTACATATTTAGAAACTTTTTTGAACGTCCCCACAAACATACAAGATCATTTTGTCATTTTCTCTGCTATATTTTTTCACCACTTCTTTATGTATGGGTGAAAATCAATCTTGTTAAGGGAAGAGGAAGCAGGACTTGCTGCCTTCTTTTTTAGGGCTCTATGAGTGATAATTGGATATTCAACAATTTCATAGTCACAATTGAGTCGCCCCATGCTATTCACAATAACTTCATAAATTTCTTGTCTCAAATAACTTACTGTCAATCCTTTTAATTTGCCTATTGCTTTCTTATTGATAGTTTGGTACTTGTCAATTTTCAGTGGTAGATTGAATTTCACCAAAAACGATTGATTTACTTATAAAGAAACTTGGAAAAAAGTGAGACCCAACTGAGTTTATCCTAGACAGGAGCCATCTACACGTAGTTAAAAATGAGTTAATAACTCAAATGGTCATTCAACTTTGAATTTTTATCTCACAAAGTCACTCAACTTTAAATTTTTATCCCAGAAAGTCAATCAACTTTCACATTTTTACTTAGAAAGTAAAAATGTGAAAGTTGAGTGACTTTCTGAGTAAAAATGTAAAAGTTGAATGACTTTCTGAGTAAAAATGTAAAAGTTGAATGTTTCTAAGTAAAGATCAAAGTTGAGTGTCTTTATGGATAAAAATCTAAAATTGAGTGACTTTCTGGGATAAAAGTTCAAAGTTGAGTGACCATTTAAATTATTAACTCAGTTAAAAATTAATAGATAATGATATCTTTTTTAAGAGAATCCATCAAGCAGGTTGCTTAAGCTTGTCTTTTAACAAAAATATTTTTATTCAAGTTTAAAAGTTAGAAACTCCACAAATACAACCCCTCACCCTCCTAAAAATTGCAGGAAAGAAAGTTCCAGCTAAGGGTCATTTGCACGAATATCCCTATTCTGGGATTGCTTTAGTTTTTGCCACTCATTCAGCACTTTAAGTAATGAAGAAATGATCGAAAATACTCCTGATATGAAAAATATAAAAAACAAAAGTCATAAAACAGAAGTTTATATTTTTGCATCATTGTATAATGCAAGATATATTGTTCAAGGCAAAATAAGTTATGTTGCTTAATTTCTAAACAGATGTAATATTAATTTCTACAGAACAAATGTAATAGAGGCATAACTCTCGATTCAAATTATTGTGTCTCAGGGGCGGCTTAAGCACATTGGTGGTCTAAGGCGAAAATTAAATCGAGGCCTTAAATTTTTAAGGAAAATTACTTTTGTTAATAAAGTCTATATTTTAAATTTTGAGATGCAAAGTTATAAATATTATAGATAATTCTTTTTATTTTTTTTGTTAATATAATTAATGCATTTAATCTTTATAGAGACACACTTTACATACATCAAAATTCTTCTAATAAATTTTTACTTTTATATAATAAGTATTTTTTTCTATAAATAATATTTAATAATTTTTTAATAAAAATCTATAATCTATTATTGCTAAAAAAAAAAAAAAACTCAAAGTTGAAAGCCGTAGGTGGTTGCCTTTTCTTTTATTAGGTAGAGCCGGCACTGTTGTGCCTTAAGAATTTCATAATGCATTAGTTATGCTTTATAGACATAACTTAATTCCCAGAGCAAAAGCAAAAGTTGTACTTAGTTTCAAAACCCACAAAATTGTGCCATAAGTTCTCTAAAGAGTTTTTGTCTTGTGAATTAGATACTACATGATTTATGTCGGATAAAATAAATTTCTACCTTATGAAATTAGATCATAGTTGAGGATATTTTGGTTTTCATATTTACCTAATATCTCATATCTTTTAATTTATAACTATATCCATCTCATATTTTAAGTAATGTATCTTAGATAATAATGTATCTAAAGATAGTATGTATCCATAGAAAATTAACTATGTATTTGAGACAGTATGTATCATGAGTAAAACTTAATATATCGGGATCAACATAATATATTTAAGATGTCAAATTTTTTAGCAACACAATGTATTTGAGATTTCAATAATGTATTTAAGATTTTTAATAATACTGAAAAGTATTGAGATAGAGAGTAATTAGCTTCAAAACTGATGAAATTTATGTTGTTTATATACGAACAAATAAGAAGCAAAAATTAAGACCACCCATTAAATAGAGGTAATCCATGCAAAATATTGAATTGAATTTTTCATAAGTAGCAAACTTATAGCTATAATTAAAATTTTTATAGCAATTATTTCATAATTATGAAAAATATCAAGTTGTATTTTATAAAAATATTACTACTAAAATATATATACAATAAGATTTACTGTTCTTCTTTTACTCAAATCAATTGAGTTAAATAAGGAAACAATAAATTCTTTTTTCATAAATTACTGCAGTAGATTTTTTATTCATAAATTACTCTTATTTCAATTAGTAGATTCCTTTCCAAATCAAACTTAAATATCAAAGATTATTATCTTCGTGATCTTTAAAAATTTAAAATAAAGCATTATTACTGTTTTTCCTCTCTTTCACCCGCTTATATCTCTAACCTTTTTTCTTGTTAGTTTTTTTTTAATTTTCTTTTAATCGTTTTACTTTTTTATTTTGATTTCTTTTTTCTTTCCACTTTATTTTCTCTCTTTTATTTCTATTTTTTTTCCTTTTTCCTTTTTCTTTATTTTTTTATTTTTTGTTTTCTTATCTTTTTTCCTTTCTCATATTTTTATTTCTTTTTCTATTTTCATTTTCTTCTTCTTTTTTTCTATTTTCATTTTTTTCGCTTTTATTTTACACTTCTATTTCTAACTTCTATTTGTCTTTCTTTTTCCCCCTTTTTCACTTCTTTTTTTTCAGATTTTTTTTTATTTTTTATCTTTTTCATTTTTCTACACTCTTTTATCTCTATCTTTTATTTTTAAAAGACAAATATCTATAGCACATATACATATTCAAAAAATATATAAAATAAATTGACATACAGATCTGCATATGTATTTATAGTACAAAATCTATATATGTATTTACAGAAATACATATCTGACTCATATGTATATATAAGCATATAGGACACAAAATCTCTATAATAAAAAGAAAAATTATATACTTATACATATAGACAATCAAAAAATAGATGATACATATTTTAAATAGTTAAAACTACAAATAAGTATATATGTTACCCTCTAAAATGACATAGAACAATTCAAAGATAAATTCAACATCGTACAAAAATACATATAAATATTCATATGTATATACAAAAAGGACAACTAAATACATATACATATAGGTAATAAAAAGATACATGATACATATCTTAAACAGTAAAAAATATAAATAAGTACATATGTTACCCTCTAAAATGACATAGAACAGCTCAAAGACAAATCCAACACTGTACAAAATACATGAGGCATATGTGTTTATAGAATACATACCTGATCTATATGTATATTCTTGTTTTATATGAGTCACCTTTGTATTTCGCAAATACATATGAAGATATAATTATAATTATGATTGTTACTGTTTACTATGAATATGATATGTATTTCGTAAATATATATTAGAGTCATATTTATATTTTTTGTGTAGTAATATACATATGGATTAGACATGTATTCTGTAAATACATAAGTAGAGTTATATGTATTTTTTATAATGTAACATATATTATATAAAAGAAAACATATGCATACTAAGTATTTTGTATTATACTTTTGTCAAAAGTACATCTAATATAGATTTATGTCATTGTTTTGTTCTGTAGGTGTTGCATGATCATATATTCATGGCAAGAGTACTTCCGAGGTTTGCACCACATATAGAATGTCACACAGTCAATGATATTAAAGAACGTATTAAGGCGATATTATCAAAGGAGCAGCACACAATTTTTTGTCATAAAAATATTTGTGGTGTCTACAAGAACAAGAAGAAATGTGTAATTCAAGTGCAATTAGGCAGGTATATTATGTCACAAATGTATTATAAATTTTTTGAAAGCATGTACATGTATTTATATTTTATATATATAAGTGCATATCTATAATATTCTTGTACGGTGTTGGATTTGTCTTTGAACTGTTCTATGTCATTCTAGATGGTAACATGTGTGTTTATATGTATTTTTTACTGTTTAAGATATGTATTATGTATTTTTTAATTACCTATATGGATATATATATATATATATATATATATATATATATATATTTATATATATATATATATATATATATATATATATATATATATATATATATATATATATATATATATATATATATTTGTCCTCTTTGTTATAGAGATTTTGTGTCCTATATGTTTATATATACATATGAGTGAGATATGTATTTCTGTAAATAAATATACATACATATGTATGTTTTGTACTGTAAATACATATCCAGATCTATATGATTATGTATTTTGTATATTTTTTGAAGGTGTATGCAGGGATGGGCATGATATGGTATATACCGAATACCAGATCGAAATCAAAAAATTTTATACCGCGGTATGGATGTTATGGTTTTTGGTACAAATTTTAAATTATTTTGATATTTGGTACGGTATTTGATATTTATGCAATGAATACCGAAATATCATATACTGCACCGAAGTTTTTTAATAGCATATAAAACCCATATATATATATATATATATTATATTTAATATTATTAAATATATTTATATATCATCCATTAGCCAATTGAACACAAAAGTAGCTTTTATTCATAAATAATTTTTTTGGGAAGCTTATTATTTAAGAGTACTATGCTTAAGTTTAGGTACTGTTGTTCAGAGTTTGCATCTCGGACTATTCAATCGTGATTGAAATGTTATTTTTGTGTAATTGATTAACAAAGATAGTTGTTAGCCTAACATGATTGAGACGTTTTTAAAATTTAAAGTTATAGTTTTTTTATATGAATATATGTAATTAGAAATCAAATAAAGTATGGTTACCGAATTACTATACCGTAAAATATCAAAATCGAATTTAAAAATACCGAATCATACCGAACTAATTTGGTATGGTAATGGTATTGTTCTTTTAGATACCAAAAACCAAAGTTACCGTACCAAAGTTTAAAATACCGTACCGTACCGTATCATGCCCACCCCTATATGTATGTGATATACATATTTGTCTTTTAAAATAAAAGTTAGAGATAGAAGAGTAAATACAAAAGAAAAAAAAATAGAAAAAGAAAAAAAGAAAAAAAAAAAAAAAAAGAAGAAAGAGAAACAGAAGCTAGAAATAAAAGTGTAAAAATAAAAGAAAATAACAAGCAAAATAGAAAAAAGAAGAAGAAGACGAAAATAGAAAAAGAAAAAAAGATACGAGAAAGGAAAAAAATAATAAAGAAAAAACGAAAAATGAAAAAAAATGGAGAGAAAAAAATGAAAAAAATTTAAAATAATAATAATAATAATAATAAAAAAATAAGATGAAAAAAAATTAACAAGAAAAAAAAGTTAGAGATATAAGAGAGTGAAAGAGAGAAAAAAACAGTAACGATGTTTTATTTTAAAATTTTGAAGATCATGAAAATAATTATCTTCAAATATGAGAAAAGAAAAAAATGAAAAAGAAAAGAAAAAGAGAAATAGAAGAGAGAAAAAAAAGTGGAAAGAAAAAAAATAAAAAAAATAAAATTAAAATAAAAAATAAAATGATAAAAAAAGGTTAGAAGATACGGTTATACTGGAGGGAGTGACATAGTGGAGTGAAAATAGGAAAAGGTAAAGTGGTGAGAGTAAAACAAGCGCTTATCTTGTCAATGGGAAGAATAATGTTACTCTTACTATAAACTATAATTTTGCAAAAAGTATTACTATTTATTGTAATTATAGTTTTAATTATGCTACTTTCTGTAATTTTGTTAATCTTGAAAGGCTAAGTTTCTTGGGAAAAAGACACTCTATAACACTTTCTAAAATAAATAGCCTAAGTTTGAAATTTTTTTAAAAAGTGGTCAGTCGGATATACTATTTCTGTTTTATAGTCATTTCCTAATTTGGGTCATTTTGGCCTACGTAGTCCATATACAATATTGATACAGTCTATATACAATACTGATACAGTATTCAACTTGGGTCATTCGGCCCTTTTAAAAATATTTTTATTTTTTTTCTATTAATTTTTTAACTGATAAAATATTTTGTTTTTTTCAATTGTTTAGAAATAATAACTAAATTATATAAAAATGATATAATTGTTAAATATAATATGTATCTATATAAGATATATGTATATAAATTGTATAGTTCTATCAAATATGTATATGTATAAAATATATAGAAAGTATATGAAAATTATATAATTGTTGTATAAAACGTGTAAAAAAAAGTATAGGTGTTGTATAAATTGTGTATCAAAACTGCATAATTTTCGTATAGAACATTCATATGTATAAGATTTGTATAGAAACTGTATAGAAGGTGTGTAAAAACGATATAGAACAAGCTAGTAAATTGAAATGGCTAGAAGATGGAATTTAAATTTCATGATCATTTTTATACAAATAGTTTAATTTAAAGTGTTGTTTTTGTTCTTTCTCCAAGATTCTTCTAGCTTAATGAAGTGGCCCGACACAATTTATGAAAGTAAATCCTTCCATCTGATGAGTTTGGCCCAAGAGGAGCAGCCCAAAACTCCCCCTAAATTGGCCTGTTTGTCTCTTGAGGTCATCATGATTGGGCTTTAATGAGACGTTGCCTTCCTCGAGGAAAGACTTCACGGTTCACCATTTAGTGGCACCCATTTTAATTTGTACTCGAATCTTAAAAAATGTTTAGATGATGTTTGAATTGTCTTATTTTTATATATTTTTTTAATTTTTAAAGTTGTTTGATAAAAATACAAATTACTTTATGCTTAGAAAGTACAATAAAAAAAAATCAAAAAATCAAAAATAGATTACTACCAACTTTTGATTTTTATTAAAAGTCACTTAAAAAAAATTAACCCTAACACCCTCTTATGTCATATCCATTATTAGATAATTTCAAACAAAAGCTCTGCTTTCCTTTCCCTTCTTCCTTTTTTTTTTTTCTTTTTTTTCGTTGTTAGGGTTTGAGATTATTGAAATATTAATACATATGTTCTTGGATCGGGTTGATTCACCTATTTCATCTCACTGTATATTCGTTTGCTGTAATACATAGTTTGGGTCAGCCTTGATTTCAACTGCCTCAATATATTGATTTCGATCCAAATTTAGAAAATCTTTATATATTATTTTATCTAATTCCTTGCGTACATCCTACGTAAATATTTAGTATATATCTCTAATATCTTGTACCTTATTTAAGAGTGTATCACTTTATTATTTTGTACCTTATTTATACTTCTACCTTATTTAGAGATAATAAAGTTGGTTTAGTATTGGTTCTCAATTAGGGTTAGTTCGTTTCATTTTGATTCAATTGAATACATTCACTACAATCAATTCAAGTTCAATTATTCAAGTATTCCATTCAATTCAATCATTCATTCATTCAAATTCAATTACTCATTCAATTCTCTTTCAATTTTTCTGCAATATCTCTGTCAAACTTTATTTAATTTTTAACAGAGATTATATTTTTTTCAAGTCATTAATTTTGGGCTTGAATTGATTTTGCTCGCTTTACATGAAACGATAAATTCGTCATGGTTGAAAAGCTTGAAAACAAATGGGTGTGTATTTAAAAAGCTAGAAAAAAATGGCAAACTACCATTGTTACAAAATAGGACAGTTTCACAGATTTAATGTTTTTTTCTCAGAAATGGATGATTGAATTTGTTCTTTATGATACAATATGAAACTTATGTTTTAAATTTTAACTTACTTCAGGTAAATTTGAATGCTGAATTGTGTGTTTGATTGTTGAAATTGAAAGAACAAATTGTTGTCTCCGAACAAAAATTTATATGCCTAATCATGAGAAATCGCGTGAAGCATAATCAGATTTATGTCCTCATCTCTTGTGAAAATATCTGAAGCTACTTAGTGTTGCTAAAGTCACAACTTCAATAAAAACATATCTAAAATTAGACTTTGCACATATCACAACTTCAGACATTTTTATCTGAAATTGGTCGTGGCTTCTCATACAGTGCAAGTTAGTAAACATGAAGTTATCAAACTTCGGAGGAATATGCATTTGAATATCTGATGACGAAAATGAAGATCCCTCAGTTTCTCCTTCAAAGAGGTCAACATTGACAGTTTAATTTTTTCTGTTGTAAGTAATACTTTTTCATCTACTCTTTCAACTTCAGTAGGAAATGTCTCAAGCCTGAAGGTTGATCTTATCAAGGTAATAACTTCGATTCATTAATATTTTATTCAATATACGTCTAAAATTTCAAATAAACTTGGATTTGCACATGAATACTAATTCACGCTGCGAGACAACTCAAATGCCGCATATATGAGTCGAAACTGGCAATACATGATTATATTATTACAGTTTATTAGAAGAACCTGTTGACTAAACAAGTAGTAGTAATTAAAAAGCATTTCCTAACATTTTGAAGGACCATGAACCATCCAAGTTGATGGTGCCATAATTAAAGAGACTACCTTTAAATTAACTAAGAGTTAATACATAAAAATGAACCTAAACTTGAGACCAAATTATAATTTTGATCTTAAACTTTGGCAGTGCACAATTATGACCTTTAACTATTCAAAACTGCACAAATATGACCTCCAATCCTACGTGGCAAAACGCGTATTCAACACGCAAAACTGGGCGCGTCCAACTTAAAATCTAAGGGCATAATACATAAATATGACCTTAAACTTTGACAGTGCACAAATATGACCTTTAACTATTCAAAACTGCATAAATATGACCTTTAAATGACTCTTCACTATTATTTTTTCATTATTTTCGGCTCAAGATGAAAATGACATCTAATTTCTTTTGTCATTGCGGAAAAAAAGCAATATTGAAGATTTATTAATTAGGCGGCTCAACCTCATCTGGAAAAATCAAGCGAGTATGTATATATATTATAAAGCAGAGGACGAATTTAAGTTATATAATATATCTAAATATTATTTATTTAACTATTAAATTAAAGATGAAACTATACCAATAACAAAAAAATTATAGTTTTAATAAAACGTTATTAAATTAATGTTATTAAGAATAGTAGTAGTAGTATATTAAATTAACGTTATCAAATTAACGTAATTAAAATGTTATTAAATTAATGTTATTAAAACGTTATTAAATTAACGAGGAGCGGACCTACGTGGTTGCCATGGGGTTCACCCGAACCCCCTCGATAAAAAAATTGCGTTGTATATATATAAGATAGAAAATGTATATTTATGTATATATATTAATGTTGAACCACATGAAACAAGATACTTAGATAACCCAGTGGTGTTATTTGCTCTTCTTGGGTGCTTCCTTCAGCCTATTGTACGGGTTCGATCCCTGCTAGTGACTGTTTTTTTTTTTAATTAAAAAAAAGTTAGGTGCTGCTGCTATAGAAATAAATAATAATAATAATAACAATAATAATAATAATAATAATTTTTAATTAAAAAAAAGTTAGGTGCTGCTACTATAGAAATAAAAAAAAAAATTATTATTATTATAATAATAATAATAATAATAATAATAATAATTTAATTAAAACGACGTAGTTTTAACACAAAAAGCAAAACTTTGATAGTGCACAAATATGACCTTTAACTATTCAAAACTGCACAAAGATGATCTCTCTCCAAGTCAGCCCTTTTAACGACTTGGCACCGTGTGATTGGATTACCTTTCCACGTAGGCGCGAGTGAGACTCACGCATGGGGTTGCAAAATTGGAGGTCATATTTATTTAGGTTTTGAATAGTTAAAGGTCCTATTTATGCACTATCAAAGTTTAAGGTCAAAGTTATAATTTAATGTCATGTTTAGGGTCATTTTTATGTATTAACTCATTAACTAATTCTAAAATAATATGATCCTTGCATGCGTAGGGTGCATATCAAATTCCTATGCCTATATATACACAGAGAAAATGATGAGGGAAAACATCTTCACAAGCAAAAGAATAAGCAATATTTGTGTGTTTATTCATTCACAAGAAAAAGAATAAGCTATATTTTTATAACAACCATTTTTCATTTTAACAAACACAATTTCTCTTACCGTATACATATCCTGTTATTATGGCCTTCATCAAACATTACATCTGTTTGTGTACTTTATTTCTTGCAATAATTGCATGTCATCAAGTGGCGGATCCAGGATTTAAGAATAGTGAGTGCTTAAAAAATTTTAAAATTGAAAAAAATAAAAAATCACCTTAATGAGGTTCGAACTGAAGGCCTCCTCCCAATGAAGCACCTTAAGATCAACTCAAATGCCAATGCACCCAACAAACTTTTGTTATAGTGGGTGTTTTTATATGTTTTATATCTATTTTCATATATTTTTCCGCGTCGAGTTTATTGGGTACCGAAGCACCCCAAATTTCTACATAGGTCCGCCACTGGCCATCAAGTGTTATTCACTGAAACAAGATTTTAATGTTCAAGCTGCAGAAACAGGCAACAGCCCTGGTATGGGACATTCCTCAAAAGGGCCTAAACCAACTAATCCTAGTAATTATAAGCCACTAACTGGAGACACTTCCAGTACTATTGAAGGAGATGATCGTCAAGTCACAGGACACAGCCCCGGTATCGGTCATTCTTTTCACAACAATAAGAATGTTGGTCCTAATGTCTAATGTTAATATATACTAGTTCTAAATATTCCGTTAGCTACAAGCTATTTAGCCATGAATTTAGTAGCAGATTTCTGCTTACGTAAATTAATTATATCTTATATGCAGTTTGTGTTGTCTTTTGTAAATCCGATTGCTTGTCTTAAAGTAGTTGTGGCTGCTGTAATTGTACCTTAAACGATGGCTTGTCCCATGTATTAATATTTCAATATTGTATAAGCACAGGAACATATTTGATTTCTCCTTTAATTCTCATTTTCATGCAAAAGAATAATTACTAATATGGTTTTCAAAAAACATACATACACATAAAAAGAAAAAATCAATGGGGCTGGAATGAAAAGAGAAAAGTGAAGCGTACGTTTTTTTTATTATTAAGCACACAACTTCATAAAATTTTAAAACACAATACTCATATGAATTTATACGTAATAATTCCTAGTTAATCCCACACAAATCAAATAGGTACTTGACTAGCTATTTTTGTAAAACTTCAATATGTACCATGTCTACAATATACATAACGATCAATTACAAATATTTCAATATTTTCTAGTCCATATGCATCAGCATATATGCAATTTATTGGTGCTGATTTATTTATTTACGAACCGCAAAAACTTCATCATTTTATATAGATATCGAGTGTAGATAAGTTTTTACCATATAGCACTATTGTTGAAGAGTTTCATATTAGACGAGAAAAAGATGAGTGATTGCCGTAATTATATGAATTTGGACAATCCTTCCGTCATTAACTAGTTTTGAGCTAGGTTGAGTTAGCTTATGGATTTAGACAATCCTTCCGTCAGTAACTAGTTTTGAGCTAGGTTGAGTTAGCTGGACCCAAGATTCCTTTCTTTACTTGATACTAAGCACGACTCATCTCAATTATTGTGTATCGATATTGGCCCATCATATTAAATTACCCACGCACCAAATGTCCAACTATGAACTTGAAGTTGGGTACTGAAGAACCCAAGGTGAAAAAGGATTTGGTGGTCTCCTTATATATAGACTTTATGCAATTTTGATAGTTCTAGTCGAATATGACTATAAACCTACCCAAAATATTGATACAAGCACAATGAGCCTCAAGAGCACAAGATATTGTCGAAGGGTCAAGGCTTCGGAATTGGCAAGCAATTAAAGACTTTTTGGAGTATTTTGAAGCCTTGGTCAAGAGAAGGAAGGAGGGGAATTTATACACTCCATAGACGCCTCAAAGGAAGGATAATGAAGACTTTTTACACTCCAAAAGAGCACTCTATAGGCGCCTTCTTTTAAGTCCTCATTAAGGGCATTTTTGTCCTTTGGCATGTAATAGTATAAATAGACCATTTTACTTCTCTTTTCATTAGACTTTGATGAAATTGAATATTATTCTTAGATTGTAGCTTTAATCTTGTAGTTTTAGCTCTCAAACCCGAAATTGGTTCCTTGAATACATTTGAAGTTAGGGTTTCACTTGTATTGGGAAATTTGGCAAGAAAGGTGTGCTTGAGGAAGAGTGTTTCCTTTGGGTCACCTAAGAGAACGGTTTGATCTTACATTGGTGATGTGTGTTTGAAGGTTTGATACACCTTCTAGTGCTATTCATTAGTGGAAGTGAGGATCTCTCTATCTATCTTTAATTTCATGCAATTCTTCTTCTTTATCTCCTTCTAGTGTGTTGTTTTCTCTTTGTGAACTTGCTGATTTTTGTTCCTTTATTGTCCATTTCGTGTTTGATAGTCCTTTAGGCTACCATTTGGTATCAAAGCCTTGTTTAGGGTTGTTCCAACATCCCCAAATCTTGATTTTAGTGTTCTTATATAGAAAATCCCATAAAAAAAGAGTCAAAAATTAGAAAATACCAAAAAAAATTATGTGTTGTCTTGTGTGTTTGTTGTAGATCCGAACTTTCCAAGTTAGATCTACAAGTTTTTTTTTTTTGAAGGTTTCTAGTGCTAGATCCTTTCTCTCTAGCACATAGGGAGTCTAGATCTACTTTTAGAGTGAAGTTTGGTTGTTTTTGAGCTAGATCCACCATTGTTGTAGCTTGTTTGAAGCTTTTGGAGAGGGTGGCGTTTTTTGGCTTGTGTTGGTGACTTGATTTGTGGCTGATTTTTAGTTGGTTAAGGTGTTTTGGCATAAGGAACCTAGATCTTACAAAAAAATCAAATTTGGTGTTCATTTGCTAGGTGGTCAAACTTTGGTCAACCCTTAAGGAAGAATATTCAAAGAGTGTGTCTGATCCAAAAAAAAGAGAAGAAAGAGATGTTTGTGAAGGAATATTCCTTGGTATATTCATAGTCATCCAAAAGAAAGAAGAGACAAAGGGAATAATCAAATACAATTGAAAGTACAAGGGGGGACCAATCCATTTTAAATTCATTTGAAGCTCCAAAAGGGCTCCAAAACCTTCAATTTTTCCCTCTAACACAAAATTTCTTCTTCTCTTAAGTGTGTTTGGCTGAAACAAATATGTTGAGATTTGAAAATTTTGAAAAGTGACGTCCAATCGCAAGCTGCCACGTCATCACTTACACAAACAACCAACTTGAGTTCTAAAATTAGATTTCCTAGTTTCTATTTGTTGTTTCTAGTTGCTTTTGTGTTGATTTTATTACTAATTAGTAAGCTAGTAATTACCTACTAGTTTGATAATTAGATTAGAGTCCGTTGTTTCGCGTCTTCGATTTTTGTGTGCTTTTCTCGTTTTCAAGTCATAGTATTTTTGTCGGTTCAAGTTTGTGCATCACTTATTTTGAGTCGTTTCAAACAAAGATCCATTCCGATTCAAAGCTTCTCACCTCTCAAGTAACTTGCCAGGTATTATCGGTTCTCCAACATCTATGAAATCAAGTGTGAGATGAGGTTGAGTGTGAGTGAAGTGAGGCTTTTGAACTAACTCGTTTGCTCGTTTTGTAAGTTATTTTTTTTCTGTTTTTTTGCACTTTGTAGGTACATTTTCCATGGAAACCGAAGGTACTACTTCCCAACCTTTGGGAAATGATGTTATAGGAGCTTTGATGGTCCAAATGGAGGCCTTGAGTCGAGAAATGAAGAGTGAAAATGATGCTATAAGGAGTGATATGGATTCAATGAGGGGTGACATGATTAGAATTAGAGCGAGGGTTGATAGACTATGTCCACCAAAATCTCCACAATTCCAAACACCTCAAGTCCAAAGATCCTATACTTCACAAAATCCAATGACTCCTCTTCATGAGTTAGAAACCAAAGAGAGTGAGGCCAAGCCTCAAGGTGGAGAGAAAATTATTAGTGAGGTACAAGAAGAATGTGAACAAAGAAGGGAAAAGGAAGGGAAAATCATGGGTAGTGAAGTTGGAAGGGAAAAAAAAATGCTTGATTGTGGATCTTGTCCACAAAGTACCCTTTTTATTCACTAACCCAAATACTAGCATTTTGCCTAGTATTTTATCTTCTCATGTGCAGGTTCAAGACCCTAGAAATCCCGAGGAGAAGACCAAAGAAGTTTTTTTCAAAACCTTGGTTGAAAGTCCCCATTATGGGACAAGCGATGAAGAAGTGAATCCAAAGGAAAATCTTGACACATTCCCTTATAATGTGGAACATGAGGTCTGCCATGATGCTAAACCAAGTGAAGAAAACACTTCTCATAATCTACAAGGTAACAAAGCTATTTTCTACACTCCTAAAAACTTGAATTGTTGTGATGTGGCTCGTAGCAGCCAAAGTGGTGTAGTTTCGGATTAGATTAGTCAAGAAGTGTATGAATCTCCCTTTTGTGATACTCTTGGTGTTGATAGGTTGTATAAGGACCAAACTCTTGTTGTGAGTACGCAAGCACTAGTTGATCCTTTAGATGACAAAATTAATTCTTTTCGTAAGAATGATTTGTGTCCATCTAGTGCTAGCACTTATAACTTGAATAAGGTTCCATTATCATGTGACAAGAGTATTCACAAACTACATGACCCTCTTGTAGATGATAGTACCTTGGTTGATGTCTTCACACTTGATTCCTTCCTATACTACCTCTTTGCCTATGATGATAACCATGTTAATTTTGAATTGATATTATGTAGAGGTAGTAAGCTTGGTGGCTGTTTTCCTTTCTTAAATGAAGATGATTGTGAGTTTGATTCTCTAGTAAAAGGAATGGCTAACCTCAGCTTAGATTTTTGTCTATTTCATCCATTTGATCCCGGTATACTATTGAGGTGGGGAAGGATGTGTTTCAGATAACATTCATTTTTCCTTGATATCTCTCTTAACCATGTCCTTTGTAATGCTTGTAGTGTTAGGAAAGACATGCACACAATCAAAGAGCCCGACAGGGTAGCAGCGGAAAATACCCAAGACTAAACTTTCCCTTTCAACTTGAACCAACCCAAGCAAAATAGAGTAATATACAACAAACAACTCAACCAAATGAAACAAGACAAGAATAAAGGCAATCACACGAGACACAAGATTTACGTGGAAAACCTTTCAGTGTGAAGAGTAAAAAATCACGAGACCAAAACCTCCACTATAATCACCAAAGATTTACAATATTTTCCTCCAAAATGGCCACCAAACAAGTGCCAAACAACAAGAAACAATACATAATCCACAACACCAAACACTAGAGAAATAAAGGAGTGAAAGCACAAAAAATGCAGCTACTGTTCGGGAATGAAGAACAGGAGCTACAAGCCATAAAATCAAGCTCCATCAGTTCCTAATCAAATATTTAGATGATAGAAATAAGTTGTCCAAAAATTAGCTCAATCGTACAAGAAAGGAAGCGGGAATCACAATTTGAAGTTAACAGCTGTGGCTGAAATTTAGGTGCGAAAATCAGCTTTGTTTTTCTCTCTTTGGCTGCTGAAAACTCTCTTTTTGTGATGGTGAATAAGACCTAAAAAGATCAATATATATGCCCCATAGTAATGGGCCTATGGGCAAAAGTGGGTTGGTCTAAATTGAACTTTATTTTATCCACATAGGAAGGGACAAAGGCCCATGACCCAACAATTCTCCCCCTTCCGACTATGTGGAGGAGACCGCCATCCCGGCAATCATGCAACAATCTTCAAACTTCCCCTTTGGCAAAGCTTTAGTCATCATGTCGGAACTATTATCATCCATATGAATCTTCTCAAGTTCAAGCAACTTAGAATCCAACACATCCTGGATCCAATGGTACTCACATCAATGTGTTTAGACCGACCAAGAAATAAAGAATTCTTGCCAAGATGTATGACACTTTGACTGTCGCAATGAATCACATACTTTTCTTGAGCACAACTAAGTTCCCCTAAGAATCTCTTCATCCAAAGCAATTCTTTACAAGATTCAACGGCAGCAATAAGCTCAGCTTCTGTAGTATATAGAGCAACACATTTTTGCAACCTAGATTGCCAAAACATAGCTCCCCCTGCAAAAGTAACCAAATACCCTGAAGTAGACTTGTGAGTATCAACATCACCGACCATATCTGAATTAGTATAACCATAAAGGTTAGGCTTCCCTGTACTAAAACAAAAACTCAGACTAGAAGTGCCATAAAGATATCTCATAATCCACTTCACAGCATTCCAATGTTCTCTTCCCAGATTAGAAAGAAAACGACTAACAACACCAACAACATGAGTAATATATGGTCTTATGCAAACCATTGCATACATCAAACTACCAACAGCTGATGCATAAGGAACTTTCTTTATATCTTCCTTCCCATCATCACTGGAAGGACACTACCTCGTGCTCAACTTGAAGTGCATAGCTAAAGGTGTACTGACAACCTTAGCCTTGTCCATGTTAAACCTTCGAAGTACTTTCTAAATGTACTTCTTTTATGATAACCACAACTTCTTAGCCTTTCTATCACGAAAAATCTGCATGCCAAGAATCTGTTTTGCTGGTCCTAAGTCTTTCATAGAAAAAGACTTACTCAACGCTTGCTTTAACTTTTGAATCCTGCAAGCATTATGACCAACAAAAAGCATGTCATCAACATAGATCAACACAATAATAAAATCACCATCAGAGAATTTTTGCACAAAAATACAATGGTCTGAAGTAGTCTTCTTGAAGCCCTTCATAAAGGAACCAAACTTCCTGTACCACTGCCTAGGAGCTTGTTTCAAACCATACAAGCTCTTCTTCAATTTGCAAACATAATTCTCTTTTTCCTTGTCTTCAAAACCTTCAGGTTGCTCCATATAAATTTTTTTTATCTAAGTCACCATGGAGAAAAGTAGTTTTATCATCCATTTGCTCAACCTCTAAATCTAGGCTTGCAGCTAAGCCCAGAACTATACAAATGGATGACATCTTTACAATCGGAGAAAATATCTCATCAAAATCAACTCCATTTTTCTGGTTAAATCCCTTCACAACCAATCTAGCTTTGTACCGTGGAATTGGATTACCATCTTCATACATCACCCGAAAAAACCACCTATTTTTTAAAGTTTTTCTGTCTTTATGCAACTTAACCAAATCAAAGTGATGATTATCTTGTAAAGATTTAATTTCATCTTCCATAGCATCAAACCAATTTTCTTTTTCTTCACTTTCCATGGCCTCATCAAGACTCTCAGGTTCTCCCCTGTCAGTCAAGAGTACATACTCACTGGGAGAATAACGAGATGAAGTTATTCTCTCTTGTAGATCGTCTGAGAGAACTATCTGGAGCATCAACAACTGGTTGCTGATCAACCATATCAACTTGTACTGGAGTATCAACAACTTTTTGCTAGTAATTCTGAACATGATCATCATCGTCATTATCAACTTGATTTTCATCATCATGAAGATTTTCTTCAGGAGCGGTAGTCAAAGGAACTGGATCAACATGAACTAGGCTCTCACTACTCTGAGAATCAACCTTCTCAGCTTTGTCAAAATCTTCAATTGTTTGGTCTTCAAAGAACACAACATCATGGGTTCTAACAAATTTCTTCTCAACTGGATCATAGAAACGATAGCCAAATTCATCTTGACCATAACCAATGAAGATACACTGTCTAGTTTTAACATCCAACTTTAACCTTTCATCCTTAGGAACATGAACAGAATATTTATACCCAAAGACTCTAAGATGATCATAAGAAACATTCTTACCAGACCAAACTCTGTCAGGGACATCACCATTCAAAGCAACAGTAGGAGATAAATTGATAACATAAACAGCCGTATTAAGTGCTTCTGCCCAAAAGGAATCTGGCAGCTTAGCATCTGGAAGCATACATCTAACCCTCTCAACTAGTGTTCTGTTCATCCTCTCTGCTAAGCCATTCAACTGAGAAGTCTTTGGAGGAGTTTTCTGATGCCGAATACCCTGTTCTCTGCAATATCTATCAAAAGGACCAATATACTCAACACCATTATCTGAACAGATGCATTTCAATTTCTTTCCTGTCTGTCTTTTAGCCAAGGCTTGAAAATTCTTGAACATATCAAGTACTTGATCCTTGGACTTCAAAGGAAATACCCAGAGTTTGCGAGAATGATCATCAATAAAATTCGCAAAGTAAATTGCACCACCATGATACCTTACTTTAAAAGGACCGCATAAATCAGAATGCACTAACTCCAGCAGATTAAGCTTTCTTGAAGGCGGATGACTCTGAAAAGAAAATCTTTTATGTTTACCGGCTAAGCAATGAACACACTTCTTCAACTTTGCTTGTTTTACTCCAGAAAATAATTTTTTCTTAGCCAAACTATCAATCCCCTTCTAACTCATATGACTCAACTTTCTATGTCACAACTCTGATGAAGTATTATTCTCTACCAAGTTATCATTCTCCACCAAGTTTATCAAGCCTCTAGAAGTAGAGCCCTGAAATACGTACAAGTTAGACAACTTATCACCTCAAGCCACAATCATCGAACCTCTAGTAAGCTTCCACTGGCCAACACCAAGGGTATTAACATAACCCTCATCATCAAGACTTCCCACAAAAATCAAATTCAGGCGAACATCTGGAGCATGCTTGATATTATTGAGAACTAGTTTGGAACAATTGTTAATTTCCAAACAATTTGTGCCAATGCCAAGTACTTTAACTTCATCATTATTGCCCATTTTCAATATCCCAAAATTACCTGGAGTATAAGAAGAAAATAATTTCTTCTTTGGCGTAACATGAGAAGTAGTACCAGAATCGACAAACCAACTAGACTCATCACAAACAAGATTAATGGTATTCTCACCACAAGCAACAAGAAGATCATCATTAGCAACAACAACAACACAATTTTCATTATCGCCTTCTTTCTTTTGCCTTCTTATATCTCTCTTATATTTGTAATAATATTTCATGATATGCCCCTTTTTGTTGCAATAGTCACATGTAATATTCTTGAATTTGGACCTTGACTTGCTTCTACTTTTATCTCTATCATTTGAATCTCTGTACTTATTTCTCCCCCTCTCTTTAGTAACCAAAACATCAGAGTATGAAGATGAAGAAGATGAGGCCTAAGATCCTCTTCTCATCTCTTCATTCAAGATACCACTCTTAACATATTCCATAGTTACAATACCACCGGGAGCAGAATTAGTCAAAGAAACTCAAAGAGTTTCTCAAGATTTAGGCAGAGTATTAAGAAACCAAAGTCTCTGAATTTCTTCATCGAACTTTACACCCATTTTGGACAGCTGGTCAAGGATACCCTGAAAATCATTAATATGATTAGAAATAGGACTGCCCTCTTTATACCTGATATTCATTAATTGCTTAAGCAGGAACAACTTGTTATTGTCAGTCTTCAAAGCATAAAGTGTCTCGAGCTTGTCCCACAAACTTCTAGCATGTACCTCATTCACAATATGATTTCTAACATTATCTTCAACCCATTGTCTGATATAGCCACAAACCTGTAAGTGCTCAAATTTCCAATCCTCATCTATCTTGAATTCAGGTTTAGTAGATGCAAATACAGGTAGATGCATTTTCTTGACAAATAGAAGATTTTTCATCTTGCCTTTTCAAGTATGATAGTTACTACCATTCAAACACACCATCTTGCTCATATTTGACTCCATCATTCAAGTCTATAATCAACAACAATCAATGCTCTGATACCACTTGTTAGGAAAGATGGGCACACAATCAAAGAGCCCGATAGGGTAGCAGCGAAAAATACCCAAGACTAAATTTTCCCTTTCGACTTGAACCAAGAGGATACAAATAAAACCAAGAAAAATAGAGTAATATACAACAAACAACTCAACCAAATAAAACAAGACAAGAATAAAGGCAATCACACGAGACACAAGATTTTCGTGGAAAACCCTTCAGTGTGAAGAGTAAAAAACCACGAAACCAAAACCTCCACTGTAATCACCAAAGATTTACAATATTTTTCTCCAAAATGGCCACCAAACAAGTGCCAAACAACAAGAAATAATACATAAACCACAGCACCAAACACTAGAGAAATAAAGGAGTGAAAGCACAAAAAATGCAGCTACTATTTGAAAATGAAGAACAGGAGATACATGCCACCAAATCAAGATCCATCAGTTCCTAATCAAATATTTAGATAAGAGAAACAAGTGGTCCAAAAATCAGCTCAAAAGGACAAGAAACGAAGTGGGAATCACAATTTGAAGTTGACAACTGTGGCTAAAATTTAGGTGCGAAAATCAGCTTTGTTTTTCTCTCTTTGGCTGCTGAAAACTCTCTTTTTGTGATGGTGAATAATACCTAAAAAGATCAATATATATTCCCCATAGTAATGGGCCTATGGGCAAAAGTGGGTTGGTCCAAATTGGACTTCATTTTATCCACATAGGAAGGGACAAAGGCCCATGACCCAACATGTAGTAAGTATTTCATGATTGTAACAAAGGATAGTTGGGTGTATTCCAAAAGTGTACCCCCTTGGCATAATTGTATTGTTGATCTTGATAAAGTATATGGTCCTTTGACGTGTGTAATGAAAGCCCTTATGTTAATCTTGTTCATAATGACCTTGTGTTTGTCCTAGTGGTGGGTAATGCCTTGAATGATTGTGAACTTGATAACCTAGTGAAAGGAGTGGGTCATCTCGACTTAAACCTTCATCATTTTCTCTCATTTGACCCCGGAATACTTTTGAGATGTAAAGGATATAGTTGCTGGTCGTGCTCACTTCTTTTTTATATTGATGCTATTCATGTCTTTGTTATACTTTATGCTAAAATTTTTATGTCAAAAACCAAGGATATGTGGATGTATGTCAAGTGTGAGCAACCATGAGTTGATGATACAAGTGTGGTGCTAATACTAACCCTCCTACCAAGAGGATTTCGTGTTTGTTTTTGCTCTCTCTTTGACTTTTGCAAGATCTGAATTTGAGGACAAATTCCTTCAAGATGGAGAGAATGATACAAGCATAATGAGCCTCAAGAGCACAAGATATTGTCTAAGGGTTAAGGCTTCGGAATTGGCAAGCAATTAAAGACTTTTTGGAATATTTTGAAGCCTTGGTCAAGAGAAGGAAGGAGGGGAATTTATACACTCCATAGGCGCCTCAAAGGAAGGATAATGAAGACTTTTTACACTTCAAAAGAGCACTCTATAGGCGCCTCCTTTTAAGTCCTCATTAAGGGCATTTTTGTCCTTTGGCATGTAATAGTATAAATAGACCATTTTACTTCTCTTTTCATTAGACTTTGATGAAATTGAATATTATTCTTAGATTGTAGCTTTAGTCTTGTAGTTTTAGCTCTCAAACCCGAAATTGGTTCCTTGAATACATTTGAAGTTAGGGTTTCACTTGTATTGGGAAATTTGGCAAGAAAGGTGCGCTTGAGGAAGAGTGTTTCCTTTGGGTCACCTAAGAGAGCGGTTTGATCTTACATTGGTGATGTGTGTTTGAAGGTTTGATACACCTTCTAGTGCTATTCATTGGTGGAAGTGAGGGTCTCTCTATCTATCTCTAATTTCATGCAATTCTTCTTCTAAAGGACTATCAAACATGAAATGGACACTAAAGGAACAAAAATCAGCAAGTTCACAAAGAGAAAACAATACACTAGACGGAGATGAAGAAGAAGAATTGCATAAAATTAAAGATTAAAGGAGGAGAAATTAATCTAAATAGTCGTTCATATAACTGGTTAAGTTAAAATAGTCAGCCTATAAATAACGTATATTTATTCATGTATATGATTGTGCATAAGTAGTGTATACTTTATGTATATTAATTAGAAAAAGAGAATAAATTTAACGGGTTATTTGTGTGAAGATTCACAAACTATAACAGCTTGTGATTTGGAAAAAAAGATTGCTAGGCATATCTGGCTGGCCAATCAAATTACCCAAGTATTAAAAGAGGCAAATTTTAATTAGCGCACTATAGTAGGAAAAGCCAAATAAAAACTTTTTTCGTTTGTGCACGCGCAACATAACATGCGATAAAACAATCTAATAGCACATGCTAGACATCACTTGCAGCTCTCTCCGTCCACTTTTATATATTCATAATATTAAAGATAAATATTTATTTCTATTTATTTAATTTTTAGTCATGAGATATTTCATCATTTATAATTGTTCTACTTTTATTATTAAATACTAATTATTTTTGGTATATGAATCTCATTATTAAATGACTAATAATAATTAAGAATTATATAAAAAATTATTATTTTTATTTATTATTTTTTTAAGAATTTATTTATGTCAGATATGAAAAAATAAATATTAATGAATGGTGGGAGTAATCACTCTAGACTTATAAAACCTTTTAAATAAATGTAATATATGCATAACAACTTTCATATTTAAAACAAAAACGAAGTTCTTAATTAGCGTAAAGGCACATGCGAGCCATTGAACACTTCCCTACTACTTTCTCAAAAGTCCAAAAGGAAAAATAACTTATTAAACTGCATCATGGTTACAATAAAATAAAATGAAGAGAAACGAACAATAGGTGAAATTTTTGGGACACAATGGGGGAATATATGTCGAGAAGATGAGTCCGCTAACAGTAAAACAGTGAGGAATCTTCTAGAGAGAAGATGGGAAAAAATATTTTCTATTTCACCAAGAACTGTTCTGAAAGTGTACAAATGATTCAATATATACAAAAGAGAAATGGAAATGTGGGCCGGGTTAAATAAATGTATTCATAGGCCCAAATGTAAGAATGAAAGTAACCCAACTAAAATAACAACTAATATAACATACAGTACATCATATCACGTAACGCCATCCCCCCCCCCCCCCCTCCCCTAAGGTGGAAGGGCTAGCCATGCCAAGCTTGGGAAGGAAATCTTGTTGTTGGACACCCAATAGAGTTTTGGTGAAGATATCAGCTAGCTGAGCACCCGTGGGGATGGAATGCAGGGAAATCAAACCAGCAGCTAGGGGTGTACATAGGTCAGGTTGGTTTTGTTTTCTATTGAAAAAAAAAAAAACCAATTATGTCGATTTATTAAAACTATAAACCAAATCAAACTAATATAAAATCAATTTTTTCGGTTTAGGTTTTAGTAGGTTCTTTTGATTTTTTTTCAATTTTTTTTATAATATTTATTTTTGACGATTATATTGTGATTGAAGTTTAGATCAAGTATGTTTTCACTTATGCGCTAATGAAAAATCACAATTATGAAAAATTGAGGAGCGAAAAACTCTCTTGAAACTAAAAAATAAGATGAAGAGTGAAAAATTTAGGTTCTAATTTATATTGGATTTTGGATCATTTTATTAGCAATTACTGGATAGATATTACAACTTAAAGACCCAAATATGAATATATATATATATATATATATATATATATATATATATATATATATATATATATGTGAAAATTAATAAAATTAATTGAAAAATATTTAAAAAGTAGATTTTAATTAATATATTATGTATAAAAAGTTAAATTATATACATGCATATATATATATATATATATATATATATATATATATATATATATATATATATATATATATATATATATATATATATATATATATATATATATAATCTATAATATATTAAAAGTGGGAATATCCTTAGAAAAGTGAATTGAACTTTTTATCCGTCATTGAAATCCTTGCTTTAAACAAAATCGTCATTTTCACTATTTCTTCCTAATATTTAAACAAAATCGTCTTTTTCACTATTTCATCCTAATATTTAAGAGTTGAAAATTAATTAAAATGTATTTATGGTAAAAAAAAATTCTTAATAGAAGACATCAGAATTTCTATATTTTTTTTGATTTAAGAATTGAAAATTAAATAAATATATTTATGGTAACTCTTTCCTTATTTGAAGTCATACAACTGATACATTTTTATTAGTTTAAGAATTCTAAATCAACTAAATTTGATTTTAAGAAGATTTGACAAATCTAAAAATAAATATAAAACTATTAGAATAAGAAAAAATTAAGAAATTTCAGATTTTTAAATGTTTTAAGTACATAATAGAATGTAATCAATAAATTTGTAAAGATTTGATTGTAAAAATAAGAAACTATTTTTTTTTTTTATATATATATATATATATATATATATATATATATATATATATAATTTAAATTGATGTGTCTCTCTTATCCTGTGACAACAAGGGAAAGAGGTATACAAATGTAAAAGTGATACCATCAACCACTTGGAATTGGAAAACATATATGTGTATATGTTTATGTTTACATTATTACATTAAAGTGTGAAATATTTTTGAAAAGTGATTTGAACTTTTACACTTTATTAAATATCTCTGCAATAGATAAAATTATTTAGTTTTAAATAATCAAACGTTACACGTGCGACTAAACTAGCACACACACACACATATATATATATATATATTCGGTTTGACTTTTTTATTGTTAACACCAAATCAAACCAAGAATGGTCGTTTTTTTTTTTTCAAGCACCAAATCAATCAAACCAAATCATAAGTCAGTTTTTTGTCTCGGTTTGATTTGACTTGACGGTTTGGTCTGTATACCCCTACCAGCAGCCAAAGCATTACGAGCAAAATGGTAATCCACCTCAATATGTTTAGTACGTTCATGGAAGACAGGATTTTTAGCAATGTGAACAGCAACCTGATTATCACAAAATGCATCAACAAGTGTAAGATTAGACACATCAAAATCATTCAACAAGTGTAACAACCAAGTGAACTCAGCCACCAAAAGCCTTAAGGCCCGATATTCTGCCTCAGCAAATGATAAAGCAAGAGTAGGTTGCTTCTTGGACTTCCAAGAAACAGAAAAATCACCCAAAAATAAGATGAACCCAGAAATAGACTTGCGACAAGAAGCACAACTAGCCCAATTGGAGTCACTGAATTCGCGAAGAGAAAAACCAGAAGAGTTGGACAACAACAAACCCAAATGGGAAGTACCAACCAAGTACCTCAAACATGGTAACCAGCCTCAAGATAAGGTACACTAAGGTTTAACATAAACTGACTTAAGTGTTGAACAGTGAGTGATAGATCAAGCCTAGTATGTTGTAAAAAGTTGAGTTTCTCAACCAATTTCCTGTAGACAGAAGGATCAGAAAGAGGATCCCCAATATCTACAGCCAACTTCACATGGGGGTCCAAAGGAGAAACCGCAGGAGTAATTGAAGTACAGTGAAATTCAGATAACAAATCTGAGGTGAATTTCTGTTGAGTAACAAAGAAACCATGAGAATGCTTATGCACTTCAAGTCTGATAACGCTCAATCTACAGCTCTCGTGGGAGTGTAAAGCGGTCGTTAGCAAATATAGAACCCAACTGGGTTGGGTATCGATCCCACAGAGAATAGCTTGGTCAACAAGTAAGTGAAATTATTAGACTTTTGATGCAAGTCTCGTAAGAATGGGGGGATTGTAATAAGTAACCAAAGTAATGAAATAAAAGCTGAAAAATAGCAAAGTAAAAGAGAAAGTTTGTCACGTTGGTTGTAAACAATGAGAATTGAGGCGTTGGGGTTATGTCCACCTTCAGAGGTATACGTCTCTATTGGCTATGAGTGTGTAGAGTCTTGACATGCAATTGCTTATAGAGAATTGTAGTCGATGGTAAATCCAAGCGTCTCTCGACCTAAACAAGGACTATTTCACTTTAACTCTCTCGAGCTTAAAGCGTGTCTAACGGTAGAAATTCTCCAAGAGGTTAGTCCAGGTACGGCACTAGCTTTTTAATAGGAAAGGGTGTCCTACTACCTTGACATTATCTCTTTTCCAGACAAATAACTTTTCTCTCGAACAAGTTAAATGTTAGACTGGCGTTGGTCTATGCGTCTTCTTTTCTAGACAAATAACCTTTCTCTCGAACAGGTTAGATGTTAGAATGACGTGTTCTTGTGTTTGAACCGCAAAGAATGTAGTTTAAGATGAAGAGAATAATGATATAAGCAATATACGTGTCTTGAACTCACAAGCTCATAGCAATAGATAGTAACTCATTCGACTTCCATAACCCCAACTAAGAGGTTTAGTTACCCATGAATGCGAAGGATATCACGTTTTGCATGGTGGATGGCGTGAATAGTGGGTGTTTGGCGTGTGGTTTTGGTGATTCCGTAGCGAGTAACGATTCTCTTGTTGTGGAATTTAAGAATAGAAGAATAGATTAGAAGTGTTTGTGGTGGAAGATGAGAGGGATGGAAGAAAATTAATTGTTGAATTAAGTGAAGAATGTATTGAATGCGGAATGTCCCTAAATCTCTAGCATGATAGGGTATTTATAATACTCCTATCCTACTCCTACTATGCTAATGAAATAAATAACCAAATCCTACTAAACTAAGGAAATACTTAACCCATTTGTACTAGGTTAATGTAACATTCTCCTAATCCAAATAAACTAATGAAATACATAACCCAATTGTACTAGGTTAATGTATCATTGTCAAAATCCAGCTTTGTGTCTGTAAGTCCCCAAAGTCTTCAGAAATGCTGTTTTAGTCCTGGACAGATTTTCCATGCAGTCCCCAAAGTATTCAGAAATGCTGTTTTAGCCCGGGACAGATTTTCCATGCAGCAGTTTTGGTCCTTAGGCGTGTAAACTTCTTTCCCTTCGTTCATGAGCTTTCTTTTGCGTCAAGTAAGCCATAAAATGCTGAATTTTGCATCATTTATACCTGAAACTTTACTAATAATGTTCGTTAGCTCATTTATAGGAAAAAGGACTAAAAGTGCATGAAATATATAATTTGTTCTCAAAACTAGGCTAAAATATGGGCAAAATATATTGATATAGGCGCGTAATTTCGCCTATCATCAACACCCCACACTTGAAGCTTTGTTCGTCCTCGAACAAAATATCATGTCCTTTTAACATCAACTTAGGGTTTTTACAGCCACAACACAAAACATTCTTCAAGACAAGCACAACAACTATCAACAAAGAGTAGCTTTCCGATTATAAGTAGAAACAATTTAACCTCAAGCATAGACTCGTGATGGTGATCAACTCGCATGCAAACGCTAAGGTACATAGAATCATATACAACTATCCAAAACTCATCAACCATGTGTGTCTCACAATATAGTACCCATAATCACTCACAAATATAGCATATTTTTCAAACATGGGTAGCAAAGTATCCTTGCACTCACTCTCACAAAGAATTCATATGTAGCAACTAATGACCATAAGCTTGCCTTTAATGTAGTACTCTACTAAATGTCGGAATGTTAAGATTAGGATCAAGTAGGTCTTTAGATGGTTGTAATGTAGGCTAAGGGACGGGTAGGACTATTTTGGCCAAGAATAGTGACTAGGTTCCTAAGCACTTTAATACATCACTTTGGGTCATTGACACTTTTTTTCTTTCAACCTTTCTTTACTCTTTTATTCTCCCACCCTTGTTCTCCTATTTTGTTTTTCAATTTTAAGCACAACTCACTTTTCAGCTTTCTTTTCCTTTTTCTTTTCACAACATACCTCTTATGATAGCACTTTCTTTCTTTTTCATAACACATTCAAGAACCATTACAATTTAAAGTATCATACTCGCCCAATTTCCTCTTATGTTGTCACATGAGTTTTTCACTTTAAAGCACTTAGGAATTTGGATCAAAATTGTGGTCTTGAAAGAAATGGATTAGGCTTACATACAGGGTTGTCAAAGAAATAGGCTAAAGGCTCAAAAGGGTTTAACTAGGATGATATCCATGGGTAGGTAAAACAAAGGTAAACATGTATAGGTTGCCGAAGAAATGCCTCAATCATATCCTAAACTTACACTCCTTATTTTCGCTTTGCATACATACCAGGCAAGTTCTAGCATCAGCCACACACATAGAATATACTATTATCTCACACACACAAGGCACATGGTCGACTTGATTGGAAGTAATATAGACTCTTGACCCAACAAGTGAAGGAATTGAATCACACAATATCACATAATGAGTCACAACTAGAGCCTAAACGTCTCAATAGTCACAATTGTAATACATACTCTTGTTATAATATCATGCTGCCTATCAAAATAATTTCATGCGAAGCTAGAAAAATTTTACTCCTAAAAAACTAAAAAAAACGTCAAACGGAAAAAAACAAAAAAAAAACGAACTCAAATAAACAAAGTAACCAAACAAACATAGGTGCAAACAGAGAAGTATAGCATGCAATGCCACCCCACACTTAGACGGGACACTGTCCTCAGTGGAAAATAAATACGAGGAACCTGGTCAGTCGGACTCCTCCTCTATGTCTGGGGTCATACCCCTTGCGTTGGGATCATCATAAGAGTCATCATCCTCATAAGTTCCGCATAAGTATCCCACTTAATTCCAAGCGTGAGTCGAGGTGTTTGCAGCGAGGAGGGTTCTCCTTGCTCCTTGCGGCCTCTTTTCTTGCCCTTTTGGGAAGTGGTAGACTTTTTCCTTGCCTGGTCTCTCTTTAGGTGCCATTGTACCTGAGACTTGAAATAGTGTTAATGGTAGCACAATCTCAATGGATACAATCTATACACAGACAGTAGGGGTACCACCCCACACTTAGTTTTGTTGCACAAATCAGCGAGGTGAACGTAGTCGATTTACTCAGATTTCGTCGACATACGTTTTAGGATTATATTCCAACAAGAAAATCAGCATTGTATCACTTATTTGCAGCCATTGGACTACTTTCATGGTAGATATAGCAATACTACGACATAGGGGTTACCACATGGAATCGTTATTCTTACAACAAGCACAACCTCCTAAGTCGATAGGCACTATAATCTTATCCCGATGGCCGGGATAGTCTAACATGTAAGCATCCAAACAACACTCTTAAGCAATATTCATAGCCATATCTATTCAGCAAATATCATAACAATGCTATTGAAACCAAATTCAAGTCGGAAATAAGTCAAGAATTCCCTACGTATATGTTCACTCACATGATTATGTAACAACAATTCAAACACATGAACATCACCAACAATCTTATATAATTTAGCAATTTATAATAAGCATAGAAACGTAGTACTTACGATAAATAGGTGGAGAATAAGAGAGCACTTACTTGCTTGAAGATTGTGGAGAAGTTGTTGTGGATTGGAAGAGCAAAAGAAGAAAATTTTGAGAAGATTTGGAAGGTTATGTGGCACCTTTAGGGTGTTTTCTAATGTGGTTGTGTTGTAAAACTATGTCCCCTTTATATAGGAAGAGTATGGGTCGGGTTATGACCCATTTACAATCGGATTTGGGGACAAAATCACCCTATATGCGGCGCATATCCCTCGGCATAACACATGTATATGCGGCGCATTGTCCATGGCATAATGGGACATATGCGCCGCACATAGTATGGCATATCTAGGCATATGCGGCGCATATGGTATGGCATTTGGTCTCAGTATCTCAAATGCCATAGCATAGGCGGCGCATAGTCAAAAGCACACCTAGGAATAGGCGGCGCATAGTGTATTGCACACTAGATTCCGAGTCCTTAGGCGATAGAATAGGTTGTGCATCGTTCGTGGCCTATTTTTACCAAGGCCTAGCCTTTCTCGAAGCCTATTATGACGTGAGAAAGGCTCAATCCATAGCCTTATGCATCACCATTCCTAACTTACCGACTTTACCATACAATGCGACCAAATCGTCAATTGAAATCAATCTTCTCGTTGCATACTTCTTACACCTATATTTGCTCAAACAAATGAAAACGATTAGTACGATGGGTTGCCTCCCACCAAGCGCCTTAGTTTTGGTCGTGGCACGACTCTTATTTTTGGATTTTTCATAAAACAAAACAAGTACTAGAATGAAAGAAAAAATGATAAAATGATAAAACGATGGGTTGCCTCCCATCTAGCGCCTTATTTATTGTCGTGGATCGACGTAGTTACCTCGAGTACTTAGACTTCGTCGAGGTAAATGGTGGATCATTTTCTGAAAGGATTTAGACGACAATGAGGCTTACCTGTGGGTATGCGATCTTTTTCGAGATGGCTCATACGTTTCTCCGGAGAGTCACCAATTATATCATCAATAGTCCAACCCATAGCTCTCTTGTATCTCCTCAGAGCAGAGATGAGAGCTTCTACGTGCTGTTCACTTAAATCATCTGCTCTCTCCGGAAGTATATTTCTACTTTCCAAGAACACATACCTTAGATAATCGGGAAGCTCTTGCGATTCTAGCATTGGTGGCTCGTCAAAGGGAGTCTTCGCTGTTGGTTGATTCTTGAGTTCACAATCCGGTTGCTTAGGAGTATAAGACTCTATTTCTGTTAGATCACCCATAAGTTCTTCATAATCTTCATTATCCTCATGCTCAACATTCAGTGGCGCAGCAGACAATGGCTCAACAGTAGGTTGTTTCTCTATAGATAATGCTTTCATATCCTCATAATGAACATCAGCTACAGATGACTCATTCATATCGCTGGGCTGCTTCATTGTTTTGCATATATCAAACCGTACAACTTCGTCAACCACTTTTTTGCCTTTTGCTGAAGTTTCCAGCGCCTTACCACTTCTGGTAGTGATGGCCATGCATGACCCATCATTCCTTGGGTTTTGCACAGCATCGCTAGGTAAGGTGCCGGCTTTTCTTTGGTTGAGTGCTGCTGAAAGTTGACTGAATTGCTGCTCTAGTTGTCTTATTGCAATGGAATGTGAGTTAACCAACTGATTCATTGAAGACAAATCATTCTTCACCTCGGTTACGCCCATATTGGTTGCCTCTACTCCTTTCAGCAGCTTGGCCATCATATCTTCCATAGACATCTTTTCAGAACCAGACGCCTCAGCCTCATAATTTCTAGGAGGAATATACACACCACTCCTGTCTGAATTATTCTTCCAACTACCATGATCACGGTCCTTGTATCCAGATTCATTATAATAGTTCCGACCTTGGTTTCCTTGGGCATTGCCTCGGAAACCCCCTTGATTGTTCAAGTAGTTGGCTTCTTCCTTAGAATCAGATTCATCTCTTCTACGTGGTCCAACGGCCTTAACTTTTTCGGTCTTCCCTGATAATAGATGCTTGGTAAGAAGATCCATTTGCGTCTTCATGTGAGCCATGTCTTGGTCACGATCCTCTTGTCTTCGCCTCTGCTATGCAGTCATGCCAAAAGATAAAGTGGAGCTTGTTACCTCAGAATCCCTAGTATGCCAAGCTCTACTTTGCTTTGTCATCCGATCTAGCATATGGCTTGCCTGCCCAAAGGTGAGGTCCATAAATGATCCACCTGCTGCATTATCAACCACTGGCTTAGTCACCGAATTCAACGCTCTGTATAATATCTCCATCAAGTGGACATTGGTCATATGATGGTTTGGGCATCGCATTAGCTTCGTCTTGAACCTCTCCCATGTTTCGTGGAGAGCTTCAGTTGGAAGCTGTCGAAAGTTGATGATCTCATCTCTCAACTGTGCTCTTTTGGATGGTGGAAAGAATCTTTCTAGGAAAGCGTCTTTCAATTGCCTCCAATTAGTAATAGAATCAGGAGTCAGCCCATTCAACCACATAGTTGCCTCCCCAGACAGAGACAATGGAAATAGACGTAATCGAATTGCATTCTGTCCAACTCCAGGATTGTCGAATGACTTGCATGTAGAAATAAAGTTGATCAGATGCATATTCGGATCATCGCCTGCTAGTCCACCAAATAATCCCTTGAGTTGCAAAAGCTGAATCATAGCGCTAGTGATATTAAACTTTGCTCCGGGTGCCAATGGCGGAAGAATAATAGCTCCGATGGCACCAGGTCCATCAAGATCATCCTCATCATCATCAAACGGTATATGCACAGCTAGGCGTTCGGGCCTATATCTTGCTTGACGATCTCTTCTGTTTGCTGGTGTCGCCATCTCAGCAGTATGTTGTGGGTTTAATAGCTCTTCATCGCCCAGATCCTCATCGTCAAGATTTGTTGCTCGCCTACGGTTATCAATATTTTGTTGATGCACTTGAGCAGTCATCCTTTCAATTTCACGTTGTGCCTCCATTGATGCACTGAATAAACCTAAAAAAACAAAAACAACAACTAAAAGTAAAAGTACGAGAATCTTTGACCAAAGGGTCTAGTAATTATCACGAACTTGATTGACACTCGTATTCCCCGGCAACGGCGCCAATTTTTGATAACGCTCAATCTACAGCTCTCGTGGGAGTGTAAAGCGGTCGTTAGCAAATATAGAACCCAACTGGGTTGGGTATCGATCCCACAGAGAATAGCTTGGTCAACAAGTAAGTGAAATTATTAGACTTTTGATGCAAGTCTCGTAAGAATGGGGGGATTGTAATAAGTAACCAAAGTAATGAAATAAAAGCTGAAAAATAGCAAAGTAAAAGAGAAAGTTTGTCACGTTGGTTGTAAACAATGAGAATTGAGGCGTTGGGGTTATGTCCACCTTCAGAGGTATACGTCTCTATTGGCTATGAGTGTGTAGAGTCTTGACATGCAATTGCTTATAGAGAATTGTAGTCGATGGTAAATCCAAGCGTCTCTCGACCTAAACAAGGACTATTTCACTTTAACTCTCTCGAGCTTAAAGCGTGTCTAACGGTAGAAATTCTCCAAGAGGTTAGTCCAGGTACGGCACTAGCTTTTTAATAGGAAAGGGTGTCCTACTACCTTGACATTATCTCTTTTCCAGACAAATAACTTTTCTCTCGAACAAGTTAAATGTTAGACTGGCGTTGGTCTATGCGTCTTCTTTTCTAGACAAATAACCTTTCTCTCGAACAGGTTAGATGTTAGAATGGCGTGTTCTTGTGTTTGAACCGCAAAGAATGTAGTTTAAGATGAAGAGAATAATGATATAAGCAATATACGTGTCTTGAACTCACAAGCTCATAGCAATAGATAGTAACTCATTCGGCTTCCATAACCCCAACTAAGAGGTTTAGTTACCCATGAATGCGAAGGATATCACGTTTTGCATGGTGGATGGCGTGAATAGTGGGTGTTTGGCGTGTGGTTTTGGTGATTCCGTAGCGAGTAACGATTCTCTTGTTGTGGAATTTAAGAATAGAAGAATAGATTAGAAGTGTTTGTGGTGGAAGATGAGAGGGATGGAAGAAAATTAATTGTTGAATTAAGTGAAGAATGTATTGAATGCGGAATGTCCCTAAATCTCTAGCATGATAGGGTATTTATAATACTCCTATCCTACTCCTACTATGCTAATGAAATAAATAACCAAATCCTACTAAACTAAGGAAATACTTAACCCATTTGTACTAGGTTAATGTAACATTCTCCTAATCCAAATAAACTAATGAAATACATAACCCAATTGTACTAGGTTAATGTATCATTGTCAAAATCCAGCTTTGTGTCTGTAAGTCCCCAAAGTCTTCAGAAATGCTGTTTTAGTCCTGGACAGATTTTCCATGCAGTCCCCAAAGTATTCAGAAATGCTGTTTTAGCCCGGGACAGATTTTCCATGCAGCAGTTTTGGTCCTTAGGCGTGTAAACTTCTTTCCCTTCGTTCATGAGCTTTCTTTTGCGTCAAGTAAGCCATAAAATGCTGAATTTTGCATCATTTATACCTGAAACTTTACTAATAATGTTCGTTAGCTCATTTATAGGAAAAAGGACTAAAAGTGCATGAAATATATAATTTGTTCTCAAAACTAGGCTAAAATATGGGCAAAATATATTGATATAGGCGCGTAATTTCGCCTATCATCAAAGTCCAAGGAAGTAATGAATCTCTGCAAGGTCCTTAATCTTGAACTGATCATCAAGAAATTGTTTCAAAATGGCAATTTCAGCTAAATCATCACCACAAATCAAGATATCATCCACATAAACCATAACCACAATAAGAGTGTTCCCAGTAGTCTTAAGGAACAAAGAATAATCATTCATGCTAGGTTGAAACCCTTTAGATTGCAAGGCTGAGCTAAGTTTAGCATACCATTGCCTAGAATCTTGTCGAAGCCCATATAAAGATTTATTAAGCTTGCTAACTAAAGAAGATAGAGGGACATCAGAGGGAGAGGAAACAGTCATGCCCTGAGGCACTTTCATGTAAATATCCTCAATAAGGTCACCATGCAAAAATGCATTGTTGACATCAAGTTGATGCATAACCCAACCTTTCTTAGCAGCCACAGATAATAAACATCTAACAGTAGTCAATTTGACCACACGAGAAAAAGTTTTTATAAATTCAACCCCTTTCTGTTGAACATCACCTCTAATAACTAATCTGGTTTTATATCTTTCAATAGAACCATCAGCTCTTTGTTTGATTTTATAAACCCATTTACATGAAGAGCCCTTTTTGCCAGGAGGCAAAGGCACTATATCCTAAGTGTGGTTCAGTTCTAAGGCATGAAATTCCTTAGTCATAGCCTCCAGCCAAACATGATTAGAAAATGCTTGATGATAGAAGAGAGGCTCTTGTAGAGAACCATCCTTAGAACTAGTGACAAAGGTGCAAACATAATCAATAGATAAGAAGGGAAAGTAGGAATCCTATAGGACCTTCTAAGAGTAGGATGAGGGGAAAAAGAAGGGCTGATGGGAGCACAACAGCTGAATGTGGAATAAAGGAGGAACCAGGAGTAGGTGGTAGTTCAGGAACAAACACATAGGGTGGAAAAATAAGAGAAGATGAGGAAGAGGCGTAAGGGAAGATGTGTTCATGAAAAATGACATCTCTGGAGTAGAAAATAGAGAAGTTACTAAGATTAAGCAATTTGTAGCCCTTTTTCCCAAGTGGATAGCCAATAAAGATTAATGGAATAGTTTTTGAGCTAAATTTATCCCTATAGGGTTTAGGGAAAGCAACAAAAGTGAGACGTCCAAAGGATCTTAAGTGAGAAATGGTGGGACTAGTCTCATGAAACAACTCAAAGTGCTTCAAAAGTGGGGAGGGAAACCTATTAATAAGGTACTCCCCCAATACTTAACAGGAAGCTTAGATTGGAAAAGAAGTGCCCTGGCAGTTTCAAAAAAGTATATGTGTTTCCTCTCCACCACCCCATTCTGTTGAGGGGTGTGGGCACATGTAGTTTGATGTATGATGCCATGGTTAGAAAAGGAGGCTAAAGTAGCTGAACTGGACCCTAGTTCAAAAACATTATCAGACCATACAGTCTGAATAGTGACATAAAATTGAGTTTGAATTAAAGCTATAAATGACTTAAGAATAGAGAAAACATTGCCTTTGTTGGATAGAAGATGGGTCCAAGTTGCTTTACTGTAGTCATCCACAATAGTCGTAAAGTACTTAAAACCATTGTAAATCTGTGTATGGTATGGGCCCCACAAATCAATGTGTATGAGTTGAAAGAGTTTAGTAGAGTATGTTTGGTGTTTAGGGAAAGGCATTCTTTGTTGCCTGGACATAGGACAAACTGGACAAAGGAAGGACTGTTTATGAGGTAATTTATCAGATAATAAAGAAATAGTCTCCATTTTAGAAAAAGGCATGTGTCCTAATCTAAGATGACATGCATAGTCAGTAGATAAACTAGAAGGAACATGTAAGAAAGTAGTAATAGAAATATTATTAGGAGATGGTAAAGTACTGTTCTTATTTATATCAGACAAAATAGTGGCAATAATGGTATTTACAGATGAATTTAAAGAAGAAAAATCATTGAGGCAATAATGATCAATAGGTCTTGCTAGGTTGGTGGACTTAAGGATGTAAATCCCATTCTCAAAGTTACCAAGTACCACTGGCCTCTTCAGAGAAGGGCCCTGCAAGACACAACAAACAGGAGAAAAATAAGCCACACAATGTAATTGGGACAGCAATTGCTGAAGAGAGATTAAGTTGTACTGAAAAGATGGTACTACAAGTACATCTTGTAAAGCAATATCAGGAGAAAGAATGAGAATTCCAGTGTTAGTGACTTTTGCTTTGTAACCATTAGGTAAAGTAACAAGGTAAGGCAAGACAAGAGGTTTGATATTAGTGAGAAAGAAATAGTGTGGAGTCATGTGATTCGTTGCACCTGAGTCAATAATCCAAGGACTATTATCTATCTTAGAAAAATGACATGCCAAGAAGCCATGCTTATTAAAAGTGGGAGAGTTAAACAGACCTACAAAGTTAGCTGAACCTTCAAGATTTTCATGAGTAGGAGGTACTAATTTACATTATTGGAGCAAGGTCAACAGCTGAGTGAATTTCTCTGGAGAAATATTACCCCCTCCAAATTCAGTAAGTGCAGGTTTGGGATTGGAATTACAAGAATTAGATACTCCCAAGGACTGATTTTCTGCACCTTGAACAAGTGCAACAGTTCTTTTGAACTTGGGAGGTCTGGTATTTGGTAGAAATCCATGTAGTTTGTAGCATTGGTCAATGGTTTGACCTGGTTTCTTACAATACCTACAGGTCATGTTAATTCTTTTGGAAGAATCAAAAGTGCCTTTACGAGAAGACTCAAAGTTGATCTTGTGGGTGAAAGGCTTTTGGATGCCTGTGGAGAAGGAGGCAGATTCAGCACTAAAAGACGCTGTAGGAGCATTTTGAAATTCAGACTGACTTTCATCATTTATGAGCATGGAATACACATTGTCCACATCAGGTAAGGGCTTCATTAAAAGAATATTCCTCCTAATGGTAGAGTAAGAATCGTTTAGGCCACTCAGGAACTGGTGAATCCTCTGTTCTTCCTCAAGTTTGTGAAAGGCCTTTTTACAATCACATTCACACTCAGGATACGAAATAGAAAAGCAAAACTCATCCCAAAGTTTCTTAATTCGATTGAAGTATGAGGCAACATTAGAGTTACCCTGGATAATGGAAGAAATATCTCACTTGTGGTCGGTTTTTGAACTAAAAAAATAATAAATAAATAATTTTTAGTGAGCAATAATTATATATATGTAATCAAATATATATATATATATATTATTTTCATTAGAGATAATTATATATATATATATATATTTTAAATTACATTGATCACACGATGTCGATAATGGTCTATTATATGGTAATATAATTGTGGATGTCATATATATAGTACTCATTCAAGAGTTCATATACAAACATACATACATACATACATATATATATATATATTATCTAGTGATGATTGATGAACGATGTAGTCAAAGCCTAATATTGTATTAAGATAATCAAATATAATTAATCGATCACTCATCTGAGTAAGTATAAAAAGCACATCGCATTATATTATTGGATAATATATTTGTGTACGTATGTGATAGATATAGTACATATTTAGAACTTGATATAGTCGATAGTGTGTATATGTATAGGTATATATATATATATATAAATATTATACAGTGAAGGTATATTAATGACATACGATAATGTAATCGATAATTCATCTGAGTATTTGTAAAATACGTTATATATTATTATGGGTAGTAAAATCATGTATTTGATGTTTATAGTACGTATCTGAAAGCTGATAGATAATTAAATATATGTATATACGTATATCTCATATAGTGACGTATGCAGTAATCGAAAACTAGATAACTGAATGTATATATCAAAATATTTTGAATGATTCATTCATATATATGATACTATTGAGGATCGAAGTAATAATATAATGTATGTTGATGTGATATTAATGTTAGTCAAAATAATCGATAACTCATCAGAGTGTGTATACGAAATATGTCGCATTATATTACGGGATAATATACTCATGTACGTATATATAGTATGTATTTAGAACTTGATATATAGTAGATAGTGTGTATATGTGTGTGTATGTATAGGTATATATATAGTATATATACATATTATGTAGTGAAGGTATAATGACATCAAAAACTAGCAGAATCTACCAAAAAACAATGAATACCTTGATTTGAAACGATCGAAGTAATAATATATTGTACGTTGATGTGATATTAATGTAAGGTAGTCAAATTAATCGATAACTCGTCAAAGTATGTATAAGAAATACGTCGCATTATATTACCTTGTATATTATTATGGGATAGTAAAATCATGTATGTGATGTATATAGTACGTACTTGAAAGCTGATAGTCAATGAAATATATTTATATATTGGTATATTTCGTGTAGTGACGAATGTAGTAATAATCAAAAGCTAGATAACTAAATTGATATATCAAAATAACTTGAATAATACGCTGATATCATACTATTGAGGAGATAGATATACTATTTTGTGTCAATGTAAACACGCGTGTTGAAGTTGTAATAACGTAAGACAAGTAATCGATAATTTATCTGATTAAAACACGTTGTATTACGAGGTATATATATATATATATATATATATATATATATATATATATATATATATATATATATAAGGGTGTAGGAAGTAATCAGAGTGGTTTACAGTTATAAGCTTACAATTTTTTACGATTTATCAATTCAAATATAATATTTTATTATTTTTCGTAAACATACACATTCACAATTATTATATAAAATACATTATCTATTATTATGGAAATAACAAACATTTTTAAAATTTTTGTATTTTCTAACTCAATTGTGCCAATTCAATATAATTTTAAATTAATTTTACCCGATTTATCATAATTCTAGACAAATTGTATCTAATTAGACTAAATTAAATTTTTCATCTAATTTTAATCAAAATCTTAATATTTAGGTCTCAGCCGTTATTAATATTTATTATTTATTATATATTATTTACTATTATATATTATCCAAGTTCTTACAATTTTAGCCTATTTTATTTATTCATTACAATTTTAGTTAATTTATTACAATCTCAATTTGTAATTCAATTTTTAAAGTTTATCAAATCATAATTAAATTCTCAACCTCTAGATCTCAACCGATCAAAAAACCGATCTGACGGCTGAGATCTAAGGATCCTATTTTCCATTTAAATAAAAAATTCACAAAACCTAACCCTGATCTCCTTATATCATCCACCTCCTCCCTCTCTCTATACTTCTCTCTACCCTTCTCTCCCTCTAAGACCTCTTCACCATCAATGGCACCGCCGTCACTGCTCAGCCGTCGCCACCATCCTCTCCATGCAACCACCAAACGGCGACCAACCAAATAGTCCACGTGCCGCTGTCCATCGAGGGACCCCGCCGGCGAAACAGACACCTCTAGCCGCTGAGATTTCATCAACGTAACCAATTTTTGATTATGAGTGGTACTTTTTTCATCTTATAAAGGTAGGACATTTTATATAGTATGTTTTATTTTATATTTTTATTATTCTTTTAATCTCTAAATGAACTGCCTTCATATAGAGCTGGATGGTGGTAATTGGAACTTTTTCTTTTTTCTTGAGAGAATTCATGGAAGAAGCAAGAAGAGAAATTTCAGTAGTACTTTAGGGTTTTTAGTGTGCCTATGTATAAAGGTTCAAGGTTTTACATATAGAAATTTGCAAGTTAGTATAAAGGATATAATTAGGAGAGTAGTAGAAAATTGGTCAAAGTTGTGGTCTTTTAGAAGTGGAAATGTACATGAGAAGATTTTATTTCAATAGTTTATGTAAAATAATTTATTTCATAAATACCACTGTGAATAAACTATGTCTTTGTTTACCTTTCTACTGTTAGTTATATTGGGTAAAAAAATTAGTAGTATTTTGTCTTGTGAAAAAACTATGGGGATAAGTGAAAAGATTGAAACTTGAAAGTGAATCTTCTAAATTCGTATAAAATATAAAGCAAGAAAACAGTAATCTGCATAATTGTTATGGCAGGAATAGGATTTCTAAGTATTTGAATCTTGCCATATGTACAACTTGGTTTTTTATACTATGATATAAAGATAAAGGTATATATCATTTGATATAGTTGCATGCAGTAAATGTTTTTTTGACAAGAATGAGGAAATAAATCTCATGAATCATTATTCTATCTGATTCTGAAACACCATTTAACTCCATTAATGGAGGGCTAAGATAATTCCAACTAAGGTCTAACTATTTATTTTGTATGTTGTTGTATCGGTTGGATTCTTGGTGTTGTTAATGTACCCGTGACTGTCTTGTTGTTATTATAGTGTTGTTTTTGTCTTGTGTTGATAATCTAGTTTGAATTGTTGACTAAAAAATTGGTGTTAAACACCTCACTGCATTGTGTTCTTGTTATCGTGTGTGAATCCGAGAGTGGTCATCCATAGGGTCCTCGGTTCTCTTGAACTTGTGGACTGTTTTGGATGTATGTTTTTGGTGTGTTCTTGTCGCTGGTCGTTCTTGTATCAAAATGTGTAGTACTGACTTGAAAATGGTTAAGTTTAGTTACTTGAAAGTGGATACATATAGAAATGCAGTTATTTGAAAATGGTTAAGTATAGTGACTTGAAAATGTGAATTAGTTAATTGAAAATAGCTAAGTGTAGTGACTTGAAATGCTAGTACATGACTTGAAAATGGTTAAGTGTAGTTACTTGAAAATGGTTAAGTGTAGGGACTTTAAAGGGGATTTTGTGTTTTGAAAGTGGTTTGGTTGTTGACTTAGTCACTTGAAAATGTGTAGGGACTTTAAAGGAAATTTTTTTAAAGGTACTTGAAATGTGGACTTGTATTTTGAATTTAGTTAAGTGTGGTCACTTGAGAAGTGAATAAGTACTTGAAAATGTTGAAGTGTAGGTAGTTGAAATGTGGACTTGTGTTTTGAATTTAGTTAAGTGTGGTCACTTGAGAAGTGAGTTAGTGAATTGAAAATGCATAAATGTAGATACTTGAAATGTGGACTTGTGTTTCTAATTTAGTTAATTTTGGTCACTTGTGAAGTGAATTAGTGACTTGGAATGTTTAGATGTAGTTACTTGAATTATGAACTTGTATTTTGAATATGGTTAAGTGTGGTCACTTGAGAAATGAGTTAGTGACTTGAACATGTTTAAGTGTTGGTACTTGAAATGTGGACTTGTGTTTTGAATATAGTTAAGTGTGGTCACTTGAGAAGTGCATTAGTGAGTCGAAAATGTTTAAGTGTAGTTACTTGAAATGTCGACTTGTGTTTTGAATATAGTTAAGTGTAGTCACTTGAGAAGTGCATTAGTGAGTCCAAAATGTTTAAGTGTAGTTACTTGAAAGGTGGACTTGTGTTTTGAATATAGTTAAGTGTGGTCACTTGAGAAGTGGGTTAGTGACTTGAAAATGTTTAAGTTTAGGTACTTGAAATGTGAACTTGTGTTTTGAATTTAGTTTGGTTTGGTAATTTGCGAAGTGAATTACTAACTTGAAAATGTTTCGGCTTAGGTACTTGAAATGTGAACTTTTCATTTTGAATTTAGTTTTGTTAGGTAACTTGTGAAGTAACTTTGTGACTTGAAATGTTTAAGTGTCGTTACTTGAATTATGAAATAGTGACTTTTGTTTTGAATTTAGGTACTTGAAATGTGAACTTGCGTTCTGATTTTAGTAAAGTGCGGTCACTTAAGTGAATTAGTGACTTCAAAATGTTTAAGTGTAGGTACGTTTTTTCATTTTGAATTAAGTTTAGTTTGGTAACATGTGAAGTGAATTAGTTACTTGAAAATGTTTAGGTGTAGGTATTTGAAATGGGAACTTTTGTGACTTGAACTAATCACTTGAGTGTGATTGATTGTGTAGATGAAATCTGATTATAGCTGGATATATCAACGAAATATCGATAATTGAATGAATGAGGCTGAGAATGAAGATGCGGATGATGAGTTGTAGTTTTTAGTATTTTGTATGTTTTATAGTTTGGATTTGGAACCTCGATAAATTTTGTAAATAATGTTTGTAATCTTATGGTGGTTGGATGATTGTGTATTAAATGATTGGTGGGATGTATTGTAGATAATAATTAATGTTTGTAAATGATTGGTGGGCTATATTGTAAATAATTTGATTTTTAATTTTTGTATCTTAAAAAATTTTAATATTTTTTTTTTTACAAAATTATCAAAAAAATCGACCACATGTGGTAGCTTTTTTTAAAATTTTCAATATTTTTTTTACAAAATTATAAAAAAAAAACCGACCACATGTGGTAGCTCTTTTAAAAATTTTCAATATTTTTTTTATAAAATTATCAAAAAAACCGACCACATGTGGTAGCTTTTTTTAAAAAAAATAATTTAAAAATATTTATAAAAATCGACCACAAGTGGTCATTTTTTAAATTTTTTTTTTTAAAAACCGACTACTTGTGGTCGATTTTAATAAAATTAATTAATTAATTTTAAAATAAAACCGATCACTTGTGGTCGGTTTATTTTGAATTTTTTTATTCTTAAAATCATTTTTTTCTATTTTAATAAAATAATAATGAATTTAAAAAAAAAATAAAAAAACGACCACACGTGGTCGGTTTTTAAAAAGCAACCACAGTTTTACCGACTACGCACTTTGATCAGTTTTGTGGTCGGAAATTGAGAAAAATCAACCACAAGGTGGTCGATTTTCCTCCTTTCTTTTAGTAGTGATGACATCTGAAATCTTAGATCTACAAAGATTATATTTGACACTAACAACAATATCAGGAATGCAAATGTTAGTATCACCCACTGTCTCAAAGAAGCCAATCCAAGCGGCAACTTTCTTGCTACATTGGCATCTTCTAGTGGAATTAAAACCTACTACTCTTATCTACATCATCTTCCAAGGGAGGTTAAAAGGTTTGATTCAATTAGATAAATGACAGTTTCCTTCTATAAGGAAAAGATATGAGAAATGTAATTTTTTTAAGTTAAGAATTATACGTTTTATTAGGAAGAAAGAATATTGTATAGGCTAATCCCTTCTCTTCCTATCACTAATCACTATCAAAAGAGCATCAACTAGTTAACTAAGGAAGGATCTCTATCACTAATCACCGCATTCCTTCTTAAGAAAGGCCAAGGTCAAGCACTCATATACTACAAACAGAAGAGTATGGCAGGTTTGACTATAGGCTAGCTAGCTAGTTAAATTAATGAGCTACAAAAGGTATATAAGTGGAATCTTGAAGGATCTCTGAGGTTGCATAGCTGTATTTCTGGTAGATTCCTCCAAGAATATGCTGTGCCTAGCTATGCACTAGGACTAGGTGAGGTCAATTTATAATTAAAACGAATGTAAGTACGCATTAGTTGGAGGACAGGTATTACCTCCTTCGTCTTAATTCATGTACAGTATTATTTTTTTTTTAAAATCAATTTCTTTAAGAACAATTATTTTTTATATTTAGTAATAATTTGACTTAAGTTTTCTATTTAATTTTTATGGAATATTTTATAATTATATAAATATCTATGTTTTATTTTAGATCATAAATTCTTAAATATCATCAAATAAATTGAAACGAAAGAAGAATTTGCAATGTTCATCCCATGCTACTATTGTGGTTCAGTCTAAAACACAAAATGGCGGCTGAAATAAAAGTTGGATCCTTGCATGTGCGAGAGATCAGAAGATATTGTTCATTAATTGTCCAATTGAGCAGATTTTTTAATCGAGTGTCAACACCAACAAGATTTTCTTGGCCAGGGAGTCTGTTATGTTGTGGCCGTTCATTTACACTAAAATATTTGAGAGAGGACCGACAGAAGAATCCACTGGCCATGTGTGGTTGGAGGCGACTCTCTTTGTTTTATACTTGTATATTGTGCAAGGACCAACTTGTTTTCATTATTCTAACCATGAGTAAAGGCCAGCAAATAAAACAATGTTAAGAGAAAAGGCTTTTAGATTCTCTGATATATACTTTTAACTCTAAGGATGACTTAGAAAGAAATAAAGAACTATGCCAGAAATTCGTTCTTTCGTTTTCTTTTCTTTGAGGGAATTTTGTGAAGACTCGCATATTGATAACGAAAAAGGTGGGTGGTGGTGGTCTCATTTAGGAGGTTTTCATCTCTTTAGCTATTTTTTTATTTTAGTTAGGTCCAACGATCTATAATATGATATTAAGAGCACAGAACCATCATGATTTTCAATTCTTGATGTTGGGCTTCTATATTAAAAGTTGTCTAACTCTAGACATGAGATGGTAAACTCAAAATTGAGTTAGACTCAAACTCTCAAAGATCCATAACAAATTTTGAGAGAGGGGTAATTAGTAAACTCTCTAGAAGGAGTATCTCCAAGCGAGATCATAAGAACATAATGGAGCTCAATTGTCTGACTTGGGAGAGACTTGGTATATCGGATGGTCATTCTTAGCACATTATATGTTAACGGTTAACCTATTTAGAAGTTTGGGTCAATTTGAGTAGTATATGTAATCAAAAGTTTGGTTTGTTTCAAATAATCCCGAACAATAAAAGTTTGAAAAAAATCCATTTAGTTTGATTTGGTAATTAAATAATTTAGAAAATGACAAATAAATTTAATATATAGATGTAAAATGATTTTGAATTGGATGAGTTGAATTATGTACTATTTTAATTTATTTATTTGGTCAAAATTCATCCGCTCATTTTAATCTATCAAATATGAGCAGTCAAATACTCTTTTTTAACTTTATTTCATTATTACAATTTTTAAATGTACAATCAAATACTATGCAAATACCGATTTAATTCAGTGTGCTTTTACTCTGGGAAGTACGTGCGGTTTTAAAGCAAATTGATGAAAATGACAACCTGTCGTTAGGTACTTGAATATGGAGAAAAGTAATACTTAGTACTACTTTGAATACTTTAAACTGGTCACTGCTCATTATTTTTATTTTTAAAAAAAGTAGCAAGGGACATCACAGTGTTTGTTCTATTAGAACATGAAAATTAAGGGTAGTGCTAAACGACTTGGTACCGAAGTGACTCGAATGACTCGAGTCATGTAAAAAGGCTGTTTTACTCTTTGGCTCCAAAATTATCATCTTTCTCCTAAAATACAAAACCACCTACTTTAAACACCAAAATCATTTATTTTTCCCTCCAAAAACAAAACTACTTTTACTTTTATTTTTTATTTTTTGTTTTTATTGTTCTTTAATATTTTTCTTATTTCAGATTTTTTCTTATTTCTAATTTCTTATTTTTTATTATTCTTTCATATTTACTTCTTATATTTTTACTTTTTCATTCTATTTTTTCCTTACTTATTCTAAACTCTCTCATCTAATTTGAAATCTTTTAATCATCATTTTTGACTTATATTATATTTTTTTTGTCTTCCAATACTTCTATCTCTTTAGTTATTTTACTATAGATTTTTAATTTTTTACATTTTAAAAATTTTAAATCCTCCATATATCTAATCTACAAAATTCCTCCTATAAAGTTTTTTTTTTTAAAAAATAAATCCAATATAACAAAAATATTTAAGAGAAACCATAAATGAAATTTTTGAAATTGAAAATAGTGATAGTTTAGTCGCTAAATTTATAGTCAACATAAATTCAAATATCATTACTTTTAAAGTTAAATTCATTTTTATTTTGCTTACAAACAAAAGAAAATCGCCTTTAAATAGCAATTCAATTGATAGTTATCAACGTGATTATTCAACTGTAAATTAATTAAGTTTGACTTAAAAAATTTAGTGTAATTTTTATCTTGACTCTAAATAACTCGCATGTTGAGATAATATAGGTTTGACTGAAAATTCAACTGTAGGAAAAGATTATGTAAATAAATAAAAATTATTAGGATCGTCACATAATGTTATTCTAACAAACTGGTCAAAAAATTTATAATCATTGAATCACGACTTCGAGACTAGAAAGCGGCGATAAAATACAAATTTATTTTAGTTAAATTATATCTAATATTTTGGAAGTATTTTTATGTTGTTTCACTAAAATTATAAACTATTTTCATAATTATTCTATCTAAGAAAATTAATTAGCTTGTAAAAATTGAAGCCAATTTTTTTTAAATATATTTTTTATTTTATTTTATACTTCATCTCACAAAAAATAAATATTAAAAAGAAAAAATTACATAACTGAACAAACATAAACCCTTAATTATTTTATTTAGCCTAAATTTTAATTAATTACAATTCAAACGATCCCTAATAATAATTGAAGAGGGAGTGAAATGAGTTACAATTCATTGTCTCTCTTTACAATTAAGTGCATCCATACAAGTGCGGACTATAAAATAGAAATATAAATAGAATTGCATCAACGAATAGAAAAATATAAATGATGGTGCGAATACAATAAGTGTTTGTTTATTTTCATTATCATTCATGATTTATGCTCGACGTAGCCATATTTTTAAAAAATCCAAAAAAAAAAACATAAAAGAGAACAAAAAAAGAGAAAGAAAAAAATTCAAAAAAGAAGGAGAAATAGAAGTTAGAGATAGAAGAAAGAAAAAAAAGTGAAAAAAATGAAACGATAATAGGAAAAAGAAAAAAAAATAAAAAGGAGAAAAAACACACAAAATGAAAAAACTGAGGAAAAAGTACCCAAAAAAACATATTTTTTTTTTTAACAAAGGGAAGACACGAAAAAGAAAAAAAAAGATCAAAAAGTAACTAAAAACGAAAAAAAAGAAAATAATTGAAAAGAAAAAAAAAGAAAGAGAAATAAAAGTTAGAGATAAAAGAGAGGGAAAAACGAAAAGAAAAAATAAAACGAAATGAGAAAAGAGAAAAAAATTGAAAAAAGTTTGTATGGAACTGCTCTCATTATATTTATATCTTATATCAAATAAAGTCGATTCATACATTTACTAAATATGATAACTTTGAAGTTAGATTATGGGTTTCTCCAATTTGCTGAATGTTAGGCTATTTTCTGAAAGTTTTCACTTTGAAAATATACATAAGAGTGAACTAAGTTATTAGAAGTTAATAATTGTGTTGACTAAAAATTTAAAGTATTTTTATATATTTTCGCTAACATATATATTAATAATTTTTCAAAATTAAACTCAAAAGGAAATTTCAAAGATAGTATCTTTTTAAATTTTTTTCACTTAATCTCATGAAAATAAATTTTTAAAATATATATAAGAGTGAAGTTGATTTATTTGAAGTCAACAATAGTATGAACTAAAATCTTAAAGTATTTTTCATATTATTTCACTTAAGTTTTTTAAACAGTTGATCAAAATTAAACTCAAAAAATTATCAAGTCAATTATCATTATCATCGTCGTCGTCGTCGTCATCGTCTTCGTCATCATCATCATCATCATCATCATCATCATCATCATCATCATCATTCTATCTTATTAAAAATAAATTTAAGAAGTGAAATTGAGTTACTAGAAGTCATCACTTGTGTTGGCGAGTCATAAAATTCACAAATTAAGACTCGATTTAACCTAGTATATATTGAATCAACATTTTTCAAATGGCCTTTTCAAATAGAAGTCGACCATTTATGTTGACTATAGTGACAAATTGACACATGATTCAATCCTAACATAGATTGAATCAATATTCCCATTTAGAAGTCAATCTTTTATTTTGACTATAGTCGTGATAGATTGAGACTCGATTTGATCCTAACAGAGACCAAATCAATATTTTTTCAAGTAGAAGTAAATCATTTATATTGATTATAATCATGATTCATGACAAAATGAAATTCAATTCAATCCTAGCATAGATTCAATTAACATTTCTCAATTAAAAGTCAACTATTTATGTTGACTATAGTCGATCAAGACAAATTAAGATACAATCCAATCCTAACATTGATTGGTGCGCGCAAGCTGATTCGGACACCATGGTTATAAAAAATATATATCAAAAAGTCAAATATTTATGTTGATTATAGTCGTGATAAATTGAAACTTAATTTAATCGTAATATTGATTGAATCAATATTTTTCAATTAAAAAAACATTTTCATTGATTATAGTGGTGACAAATTGAGACTTAATTTAATTTTACTAATAAAAATAAAGGGCAATAAGCAATCACGTCTTCAACATGCCTGCTTCAGCTACTTCAATGGTAATTTTACTATACCATTCTCAATTAATTAGTATAAGTCATTTAAGTATTTAAAAAATAATAATATTTAATAAAAATATAAAATCTGAATAAAATAATAAATTAACTCTTGTTGTTTTGTGATACCTTCTTCAGCTGCATCAATCGTAATTTTATTTATCACCCTAAATAATTATTCTAAGTCATCTAAGTATTAAAAAATAATACACTAATATTTAATAAAAAAAGATAAATTAGACATAAAATGATAAATTAATTTCTGAAGTTTTAAATTAATTTGATGTCTTAAATGAGACACATTTAATTTTTTTCACAAATATTTTTATAATAATTTTGTATCACTTCTAATTAGTTGTTATAAGTCATTTAAGACATGTCTGCTTCGTTATTTCAATCGTGATTTTATTATATTACCCCTAATTAATTTTTATGGTCATCTAAGCATTAAAAAATTAATAATATTTCATTAAAAAATAAAATACACTCAAAATGATATGTCAATATAAGTTATTAGAAAAATACTCAGAAAAATACCTGAACTTTGACCGGATTTGCAGTTGAGCATATTGAACTTTGTAGGAGTCCTATTACCCTCTAGACTTTTTCAAAGTGAATTTAATTCCCTCCAAAATGCAATATCCAATTTTGGCGGCTGGCGGTGTAATATACGTGCTAATTTCATTTTGACACGTGTATTTTTTGGTAGACGACGGTATAATACACGCACCAATCTCATATTTACATGTATCCAAGTGGGCAAATATATGCCATCAAAATACGAAAAAAAGTCTAGGGGGTTATAGGACCTTCGCAAAGTTCAGTATGCTCAACTGCAAATCCGATCAAAGTTCAGGTATTTTTTTGTGTATTTTTCCTAAATTATTTGGTTGACTATCGAAATTATATTAATGTCATAAAAATTACGATTGAACAGAGGAAGACATAAAGTAACATATATTATTTAAAAATGAGAAGACACATAAACTGGACAATGCGAGTATTGATATCTTATTGAAAAAATTATGCTAAAAGCACTATAAATCACATAAAAAAGGCAGAATACATCGCCAGACCCCTCAACTTGGCGTCATCTTTCCTTTGACACCTCAAGTAGACATTGTTCATTTTTTACACCTCAAGTACGTACTGGTGTGTCATTTTGACACCTTTTGCTGAGTTGACAAGGTGCATGTATTATACCTTCATTAAGGCGCGTGAAAGCACTTTTTGGTCTGATGTGGCGCCCAAGTTGACCCACCAATAATATATTAACTCATCTCCATTAATTTGTACTTTCTTCCTCATTTTTATCCATCATTTTGTCATTCTTAAACTTATTTAATGGTAAAAATTATTGGGAGAGATCTAAAAATTAGATACATATTTAGGGGTTCGTCTTGCCAAAAATAGTATATTAACTCATCCCTCCCTTAATTTATATTTCTTTCACATTTTTATCCATCATTTTTGTCGATCTTAAATTTAGTGGTAAAAATTATTGAGAGAAATTTATATATGCATTTAGGGGGTCGTGAAGATTAGATAATAAGCAACATTTTTATTAAAGACAAAATTGAGGAAGCAAAACTGAAAATCAAGCAACATCAATGAAGAAAAATTAAAAATCGAACAAAATCAATGAAGAAAAATTAAAAAATGAGCTAAATCCGTGAAGAAAAATTGACTACCAAGCAAAATCAATGAAAAAAATTAAAAATCAAATCAAAATCGATGAAGATAATCTAAAAAATAAAGCTAAATTCATGAAGAAAAACTAAAAACTAAGTAAAATCGATGAAGAAAAATTGAAAATTAAAGTAAAATCGATGAAAAAAAATTGAAAAGAGTGAAGGGGTTGGGGTTGGATTTTTGGATAAGATGATTGGGGGAAGGGCGGCGTTTGGAGAAGATTCAGGTTGGTGGGGCTATGGGGAGAGAGGCAGTGTTTAAAGAATATTTAGGTGGGTGGGTGGGGCTGGGGGAAGGGGGCGTTTGGAGAAGATAATTTGGTGGTGGGTGTGGGGTTGTGTGAGGAGGGGGTGGGGAGGAGTGTTTGCAGAAGGGGGGAAGAAGATGATTGGAGGGGAAGGGGTGGGGTGTTTGTAGAAGATAAAGGGGGAAAAAGATTATTGAGGGTGGGGTGGAGGGCGGGGTGTTTGAAGAAGATTGGCAGGGTGGGTGGGTTAGAGGGAGGGGGTAACTTTTTAAAGTTAATTTAAAAATTATTTGGATAAAAAATGATAAATGTCTTGCTATTATTGGTCACTTTACACGTCAGCGCGCACGTAATATACGCATCCAATACATTTTTACTGATTGTGTAAAAATTATCAAAAGAACACATTCGTACACTACTTGAGGTCTCAAAAGTGAACAACATCCACTCGAGGTGCCTAAGTTTTTAGAATTGAAAATAGTGATAGTTCAGTCGATAAATTTATAATCAACATAAATCCAAATATGATTACTTTGGCTAGTCATAAAATTCACAAATTGAGACTCAATGTAATCCTAGTATATTCTAAATCAACATTTTCCAAATAGAAGTTGACCATTTATGTTGACTATATTGACAAATTGACACATGATTCAATCCTAACATAGATTGAATCAATATTTCCCAGTTAGAAGTCAATCTTTTATTTGACTATAGTCATGATAAATTGAGACTCAATTTGATCCTAACAGAGATTGAATCAATATTTTTCAAGTTGAAGTAAATCAGTTATGTTGATTATAATAACGATAAATTGAAATTCAATTTAATCCTAACATAGATTCAATCAACATTTTCCAAATAAAAGTCAACCATTTATGTTGACTATAGTCAATCAAGATAAACTAAAATACAATCCAACCTTAACATTGATTAGTGCGCGCAAGCTGGCCCGGAAACCATGGTTATAAAAAAATAAAAAATTTAAATATTTATGTTGATTATAATCGCGATAAATTGAAACTCAATTTAATAGTAATATAGATTGAATCAATATTTTTCAATTAGAAATCAAACATTTACGTTCATTATAGTGGTGACAAATTGAGACTTAATTTAATTTTACTACTACTAATTAAGGGCAATAAGCAAGCACGTCTTCAACATGTTTGCTTTAGCTGCTTCAATCGTAATTTTACTATATCATTCTCAATATATTAGTATAAGTCATTTAAGTATTAAAAAATAATTATATTGAATAAAAAGGGTAAAATAGAAATTAAATAATAAATTAACTCTTGATGTTTTGTGATACCTTCTTCAGCTGCTTCAATCGTAATTTTACTTATCACCCTAATTAATTATTATAAGTCATCTAATATTAAAAAAAAATATTTAATAAAAAGTATAAATTAGACATAAAATGATAAATTAATTTTTAAAGTTTTAATTTAATTTAATGTCTTATATGAGACTCATTTAATGTCTTATATGAAACTTATTATGAGTCATTTATGTATTAGAAAATAAAAAATGACAAAATGATATGTCAACATAAAAAATTCGATTGACTATCAAAATTATATTAGTGTCATATAAATTGGGATGGGACAGAGGAAGATATAAAACAACATATATTATTTGAAAATGAAATAAAAAGTACTATAAATAACAATAATTGATAAAAATATTTAAAAAATTAACTAATTGCCAAATTTTTGTCTATGCTGCATAAATTGGGACGAAGAGAATATTCATATTTTATTAAAAATTATGTAAAGAATTATTATAAATCACATAAAAATTTTAAAAATATAAAATATTTGGCTGACTCTCGATTTTTTTTATTGTCACTTAAATTGAAATAGAAGAAAAAGTATTATAAATCATAATAATTTAAAACTTAAATTATTTTAATGATTAATTATCTAAATTCTATTTACGTCACATAAATTGAAATAAAAAAATATATATTGGTCTCATGCTAGCACGGGCTGTGCATATCTAGTTTACAGAAGAACAATTGGAAATACGCAAAGTATATAGTAAAATTATCAAATACGAAGATCGCCAAATTATATGACTAGTAAACCAAGATCCACATGGAGGTTCATTCCTTATTAGAAATTATAGAAGTCTTTGTACCGGCGCAATGCGTGGTTGATGTTAAAAAAATAATTATAAATAGGATTCCAACTCAATTTTTTTTAATTCAAATTTAATAATCATATCAGATAATAAGTGATAAGGATTAAAATTTATTTTTTTAAAATAAATAAATAAAAGATATGATTTGAATATCATATTTATCATTATATTATAATATAAACATACTATTTTATTTATTGAATTAATTTGTTAAGGATTCAAAAAATAAAATCAAATTCTATCTATTAATAATTAACATAGCAGTAGGGGTGTGCAAAAATCGAATCGATTGATAAACCGAACCGATAAAAATGTTATTGGTTTATTGTTATTGGGTTAACGGTTTTTTAATGATTTTATAAAAAAATATTGGGTTATTGTTATTAATATATATATATATATATGTATATATATATATATATATATATATATATATAATATATATATATATATATATATCTTAATTGCTGTTTAAAAACTATAAACCAACAAACGTATTATTTCAATTATACAAACTTTTAAATTCACCCAACATTTAGTTCAAATTTGAAGATTCTTGTAAATTAAAATACATCATGTAGGATTTTTGGTTACAACTAAGATTTTTTTTTTTTTATGTTAGTTACTACTATTTCTATTTTATGAGTGTTTTCTTATCGGTTAAATCGAAAATCAAATCGATAAGCACTAAAAATTGATAAACCCAAAAATGATAAAAAATATATTTTATTGGTTTAGCATATTTAAAAACGAAAATCAATAAATCAAATTGATAATATATAAAACCGACCGACCCGACCGATGCACACCCCTACATAGCGGTGCTCGTGTAGTTTTGTAGTTTAGTTTTATTTATTCTTTATTTTGTCTTTTTTTTTTGTTTGTTGCAGATTTAAGAATTTTGTAGGTTAGTTTTTATTTAAATTTCATTGTTTTATTTAAATTTCATTTAAAATTTATTAATTTCAATAGAATTTATAAAAAATTTATTCTCATATAAATTTTATTAATTTCATTTACAAATTCTCATGTAAATAAAAACTTTAAATTATATATGTAGTTAAAATAAAGTTAAGGCATTTCAAAATTTAGATTTATTTAAATAATAATTTATTTTTATTAAATTTTAATTTTTCATAATGGCATTTCATAGTTCTTGAAAAGTTATTTTAATTTTAAATTTTTAATGATGGCAGTTAATGCTTTTTAAAATGTTGTTTTAATTTTACTTTTAAATTTTTTAATACTATTTTTTATGGTGCTGACAGGTGACACTTTTTGCTTCTCTTATTTGATATAGATAGATTTTTTTATCAAATATAAAATGCAACTAGCAATCAGCATATGTATAACCACCAAAGATTACATTATTTATCATGTTTCTCTTTGAGGTGCTTTCGAAGAAAACATTAATTTGTACGTTTTCTTTTGAGAGTATCCGTTTTCCTATTTCTTATTTCGTATTGCTTGTACTTTACTTATTTGTATTTTCTTGATATTTACTATTATTATTTTTTTCGCTTATTTCTGTTGTGTTATACATCCTGTTTCGAGTTGCATTACGACCTTGCTATACTATTCTCTCTCTTTAGCCGGGGGTCTATCGGAAACAACCTCTCTACTTTTTCGGAGGTAGCGGTATGGACTACGTACATTTCACCCTCCCCAAACCTCACTGTGTGGAAATATACTGGGTTGTTGTTGTTGTTGTTGTTGTTGTACATTTTCTTTTGACTATTTTATGCGTATTCCAATCTTAAGGTATAATATCTCTTCTTTAAAAAATTACTACATTTTTTGAGTTTAAATTTAGTGCACTGTCAGGGTATAAATTATTCTACACTATCACATGTTACTTAATTTTTATATAAAAACTGAAAAAGGAAAATTTGAATAACCTGCAACAGGTCAAGTTTACCTGATAGTGTAGATTAACTGAGAGTGGACAAAACCTAAATTCAAAACATATACACTTACAAAATCATTAAAGGTGATAAGATTATATATATAAAAATATACTCTCAGTTTCACTTTCTATTACATAAAAATAATGATAAAAGAAATATATTTATTTTTAAGATTTATAAAAGTTAAAATGACTAAACTATTAAATTACTTTAAGCTAAAATTAAATGAATAATGTTTTGCATAATATGGTTGATATTTTTTTCCAATTATCTTATGAAAAATCTATCAATTTGATTTGCAATTACTTCAGTGAAAAAGTAAAAACGATCCTAATTGAGTATAAAAAGATTAATACGTTTTACTTCTTAATAAATTATCTTAAATAAACAAATCACTTACCAAATTATTTATGGTGATAAGATTATATATATAAAAAATTATTTCCTCTCATTGATTCACTTTCCATTACATAAAAATGATGATAAAATAAAAAAAACAAATTTATTTTCCAAAATTTAAAGAAGTTATCAATAGTAAAATTTTAAATTGATTTTCACTATGATTAAATGAATAAAGTATTGCTTTGTCTATTTTTTTTTTTTTTTTTGTAAATTATGCTATGATATCCCAATTTGATTTACGAAAAAGTAAAAAATGATCCTATTTGAGTATCTAAAGATCAATATGAAAATACATGAAATTCTTTCTTGTGATGTTTTACTCCCGAATAAATTTTAATAAATAAATAGATCAGTCACTAAATTATTTATGGTGATAAGATATTATATATAAAATAATATCCTCTCATTTATTCACTTTATATTGCATAAAAATGATGATAAAATAAATGACCATATTTATTTGCCAAGATTTATAAAATTTATAAAGAGGGAAATATTAACTTTAAGTAGGGAAAGAGGAAAGGACTAAGGGGAGGAGAGAGTGGGGGACAAGGAAATGACTTTGTAAGCCAATTTTTAGAAGTTTGGGGTAGTGTTTTTTTTAAAAAGTCGGGTAGTTTTCAATTAGGGGGGTTATTTTGGGTATGAAAAAAAAGTGAAAAGTCAATATCACCCTCACTTATCATTTTAATTACGAAATTATTTGCCAAAAAATTGAATTTGAGTCATTCGAGACAAAAATTGTCGAGTCAAATATAATTTCGGGAAAATTAAAGCAACTGTAGAGTAAATATATATATATATATTTTAAAAGGAGCAAGGGACATCACAGTGTTTGTTCTAATGAACATGAAAATTAAAGTAACTATAGAGTATATAAAAAGTCTAAATTTCAGAGTCCGAAAGTGATTCTGAGCATATGCTGGATTTATTCTCCGTCTTCTTCCTCATCCCGAATTTTCTTCCAATAATTAATTTTAATTTACTGGCATGTCCAAAAAAAAAAAAAGGAAAGGATATCGTATGTCAAGAAACTTTGGTTTGTAAAATGAACCGGAGGAATATGGTGTCTAGCTAGGGCTAGGAATTTATATTTGAGAATAAGAGGAATTAAGGCAATCGCACTTGCATGCATGTACGAAGTTCGAAAACTCTACCAAATTGTAAAATGACGACATTCTTGTGAAGTTCCAAATTGTAAATTGTTTTCTAGCACGAATTCGACGCACAATGTGTTATTACTACTAATATATTTTGATGAGGAATCTTTCCTCGATGTTGGGGACTATACTAATTACTCCTTCCGTCTCAAATTATTCGTTCCAAATTTCTTAATTTGATTTTCCATTTTACTTATCCTTTTTTATTAATCAAGAAAAGACAATTTTTTTTTCGTGTTTTACTATTTGCATTAATTACTTTTTCTTCAAATTAAAATGTAAACATTATTTAATAGGGACACTATGGTAAACTGACCATGTTATTAATTATTTTTCTTAATCAAATGTGTCATCTCAATTTGGGACGGAGGGAGTAATGATGCCTTCTTCAGCTTTTCAACTCAATATATATCCCTACCTTAAACCCTTAGCAAACACAATACACATTGCTAGCTCTAAATACTTCTAACTAGCTTTTGCTTAATTCCTCTCTATAGTCATTTCCCATATGGCCAACTTTTCTGCATGTGGTTTACTCTTCATTATGTTATTAATATTTTCAAACCTATTCCTTTTCAGCCAAGGAAGAAATTTGAAGTCAACACAAAATGTGAATGTTGTTAATGATATAAAAGTAACCGTAGGAGCAAAGATTGAAGAGAGGATCACTAAGATGATGATCAGGAGACGTGGATTTAGATTGATGGAAGGATCAGTAGATTCTTTTCATCCTGCAACTCCAGGTCATAGTCCAGGCATTGGTCACTCTAAACACGATTGATATAACTGAATGTAGCTATTTTGGTGACTGCCACTCATTTGCAATGCTCTCTAAGTTTCTGTCGTTCTATTTTTCGTGCATGTATTTAGGTAGTGCTTCCCAGACCCTACTCATGGATAACACTGGGTACGTTATTGTTGTATTTATGTAGTGCTTCATCAGTTCGGTTAGGCAACTAATTAATCTCTAGGATTCAATGTTTGTAAATTTAGTTTTAGTTTGATTTTAATTAGAATCACATTTTCATCGATCAATTGCATGCTTTCCTTCCTTTTGAATTAAGTTCCTTATCTTACAAGTTGGATCACAATTTGAATTCTAGCTACTCTGATACCAAGATGAGACTAATGTATAATTGACTTCAAATTCTTAAGTTGTTGCATGCTGAGCTCTCTTAAATATTGGTTCAACGAAATTTGTTTTACGGGACAAACAAGATACTTCCTCCCTCCCATTTTACTTGTCCCAAATTTCCTAATTTGATTATCATTTTACTTGTCATCTTTTACAAATCAAGAAGAGACAATTTTTTTTTTCATGTTTAACCCTTTGCATTAATTACTTTTTCTTCAAATTAAAATGTAAATATCATTTAATACAGTGGCGGACCCAGAATTTAAGGAGTGAGGGTGCTACTTTTTCTTCAAATTAAAATGTAAATATTATTTAATACAGTGGAGGACCCAGGATTTAAGGAGTGTAGGTGCTTACTACGGAAAAAATAAAAAAATTACGGATCCAGGATTTAAGGAGTGTGGGTGCTACTTTTTCTTTAAATTAAAATGTAAACATTATTTAATACAGTGGCGCACCCAGGATTTCAGGAGTGTGGCTGCTTACTACAGAAAAAAATAAAATCACGAACCCCAGATTTAAGGAGTGTGGGTGCTACTTTTTCTTCAAATTAAAATGTAAACATTATTTAATACAGTGGCGGACCCAAAATTTAAGGAGTGTGGATGCTTACTACAGAAAAAAATAAAAAATTACGGACCCAGGATTTAAGGAGTGTGGGTGCCACTTTTTCTTCACGTTAAAATGTAAACATCATTTAATACAGTGGCGGACCCAGGATATAAGGAGTGTGGGTGCTACTTTGTTTTTTTACATTAAAATGTAAACATCATTTTATGGCAGACCCAGGATTTAAGGAATGTGGGTGCTTGCTACAAAAAAAAAAATCACCTCAACTAGGTTTGAACCTGAACACATTTACCAGTGGAGAGCCTTAAGAACAACCTAAATACCAGTGCATCTAACCAACTTCTTGTTAGTGGGTACTTTTATATAATTTATACCCATTTTCATATATTTTTTATGTAATTATTGTTATTTTTTCAATATTTTTTGCTACACAGAATCTGTAATTTGACAGAATAACTTCAACACTAGTTCAAGTTTAAAACAAGAACACTATGAAGTACAACAACACCCTCAACACAAGATCAAAGTAATCTTTCAAAGAAGTGTGTTTTATTTTTCAGAAATTAAGAAGAAACAGAAATGGCCAAGTCCTCCGAATTCACGGAGTGTCCTTAAGAAAATAATTCCCCTCAAGTACTGGAGGTTGCGGAGTTTTCCTTCCAGGATAAAATGGCCAAACAAACCAACTGTAGCGGTACCTCAAACAATTGGAATCTCTTTGAACTCACTCAACGATTTGATTGATAACACGGAATGTTTTGAAGACAAGAAGAGTTTGTATATTCAGAAAATATTTCATTCCTAAACCCGTGGATAAATGCAAGTTTATATAGCCATCAAGTGCTCCTTCTGAAAGGTGGCAATGGTTCATCCGAAAAGGTGTATCCTTTGGAAGAGTCATATCTGTTCATTTGAAACATTATGTTTTTTTCTGAACAGACACAACTATCTGAACAATCACTCCTTTTTCAAAATAATATGTCTCTTCCTCAAAGGTTGTGTCCCTCCTTTTCCAGTATATTTATAGTAGTAGTAGTAGTAGTGAAAATTATCGACTGTAGCACTGTTCGCAACAAATTTTCGTGGTGCTGAAAATTATTTACAAACAAAAATAAAATAAACAAAAAGAATAATTTTATTTAAATGAAACTTGTGAGTACAATTCTGTTGTTCTCTTGATTCTTCTCTCCTAAACTTAGAAATGATCTGAGGGCCTTCAGTTGTAATACCCCGTATTTCTCAAGCTTAATTTAGCTCTAAGTACATGAGTATTCCTACCTAAAATTTTTGAAATACTCAATATTTTTAAGTCTAGAGCTTATCAATGCGTAGGAAATTCAGTTAGCTTTCTAACGATATAAAATTTGCCCAAAGAGCTATTTTTGTAAAATAGTGTGCCAACTGGCACTTAAGCGGATCGCGGAGCTAGGCAAAATGGTATTTGGCAATTTTCAGTGAAGTTCCGCGATACCACTGCGTCACGCCATAAGCCCTATTCACAATTGTCATTTTTTAGTGTTCTAACGCGATCATGGCGCGTCGCGCTAAGGGTCAGATTCTCATCCAGTGTTGCTCCAGGATTTCACCGTGTCGTGTTAATGACCCAGTTTGCAATTGTCAGTTTTCAATGACACGATGCGATAGGGCCGCATCGTGCCAAGGGCCCAGGTCGGAAATTTTTGATGAAAAATTTAAAATATCATCCAGGGTTAAATTAGTCTTTTTCATGATTTTAGTACGCCCAGATATGGGATTTAATCCCTAAAAATATTTTAAAGTCATCCTTTAACCAATTTTTCCCAAATTAAATCATTCTCTCTCTCAAAAGGCGAAAACCTAGCTCTCAAAAAATCAAGAATAAAGCTCAAGAAACTCACCTAGAACTCTAAGAACTTATCAATTCAGGTGTGTTAGGTGTTCATTCATTGGGTTCCTTTCACCCATGAAGTCCAAGAATCCTTTTTAAACATACAAGATCTCAAATTCATGATTTTCATATTTGAATTAGATTGAGTTCATATTCATGATATTATTTAGGTTTCAATCCATGATTTAATAGCAAGTTTCATGAAAATTGAATAGCATGTGTGATGAATATGTGATTATCTTGATAAACCATTGAATTTACAAATTGATTAATGTATCATAATGTTCATGCATTGGCCATATCATGTAAATAATCCATGCTCCCCAAGTGTTTGCTAAATTGCCTATATGAAGTAAATAGTAGAATCATGATATGTCATTATGTGGTCCCAATTATGTAGAAGCTTATGCCTTGCAAGTGTTTGATAAAATGTCTCTATGGATGAATTATGAATAAGTGAACATTGTTATGCTTTACAAAATCATGTTATGTTTTACTGCTCATGCTATCGAGTCCTGGGGGTATTTAATACCCCAAAATCTAGCTGTTTATCTAGAGCTACAGTAGTTATAAAATAGTATCAGTCATGCCACTATCAGTAGTACTCAGTCTGTTAGCAGAATTCAGTAAACTCAGTCAATTTTCGAACTTAGTAAAGTTCAGTATCAGTCCAGTTTAGTTTAGTTTAATAATCAGCATTTTTCAGTTGGGACTAGGATTTAGCATTGAGCAAGTGCAGGGATGATGACTTCCCCATTAGAGAGACAGAGTCGTTAGTAGCAGTCCCTGTACTCCAGAACCGCGTACCTAGCGCAGGATGAAGAGTCACCTGTCAGACTAGGCTTGACTACCTCCCAGGAATCACCCATTAGATTAGGCTTGACTTCGCCCAGGTGTCACCCGTCAGTTAGGCTTGGCATCCTAGTTTTCTAGTGTTAGTACCCGTGGTACAGTATTAGCACCCTTCCAACTAGGGTCACAGGTTGGACCCCTATCAACTTAAATTTGGGTAATACCGATTAGATGATTACCTCTCACAGTCTCAGTTTCAGTCTTAGTTTAGAACATAGTTCAGTTCTATAGAATTAGGACCGTCAGATACAATCAATCAGTTTCAGTAACTCAGTTATTAGTAATCTAAGATATCAGTTACTCAGTTATCAAAACTCAGTACTTAGCTTAAAAAAACTCAGATACAGTATATATATATATATATATATATTTGTATGTGCACAGTATTACATAATCAGTATTTATATCAGTTTCAGTTATCCATGTACTCTCATATTCGGTTACTCTATATCATTCAGTCAGTTACTGTTCATGCATATGAACCCTTGCATTCAGCCTTACCTCATCTAGTATACCAGTACATTCCAAGTACTGACACATAGTCTTTCTTTGTGCTATGATGTCTCGTATCATAGGTTCAGACGCTCAGGTTCCCGACCGCTCTTAGACAAATCCAGTCAGTAGTCGCAGATTTAGTAGTGATTCCTCACCTATCAAGGATATGCTTTTATTTCAGCAATTCAGTAGTTTCAGTATTGCATTAGTTGAAGTTAGTTGGGGGTTTGTCCCATCAACTCCATATTCAGACAGTTCAGTTAGAGGTTTTCAGACTAGACCAGTTCAGAGAGTGTTTAGTTTTCAAATATTTTTACCAGATGTTATTATTTATCAGTATTTATTTTGAACCTTATGATAATTCAGCCTAATTCCGCATGTATTTTAGTATTATTATTCAGTGCTCTCAATAAATATCAGTCATGGGTTTGCTTGTGGTCCTTCGGAATCGTAAGCACCATGTAGTATCTGAGGTACAGACTCGAGGCATTACATCAGTAGCGTGTTTCTTGAATCATTGGATGATTTGGACTCCTAGAGACGTATTTCAATCATCGGGAATGTTGGAAAGTGTTTTGTTGCTTTGAAATAATCTCTGGGAAGAACTCCATTGATTGCTCCTTGTAAGAACTTGATAGTCAATGCTGACATTGCCAATGCTTATCAAAGTCCTCTTTTCTGAGTTTCTCCTTTTTTCCTCTCCTAATTCTTGTCTCTCAAAATGTTATGTTACCCCCTATTTATAGTTGTAGGGGGTAGGCCTAGTTGTTGTGATTGGCCGAAATATGTCACTTTGACACTTGGCGCCTTTTGACTGGTTGTTGAATTTGAATGAGATTTCCACATCATTTGCATATGTGGCACCGTCTCATTGGTCTTGGTTATGACAGGAATGCCACGTCACTTGATGAATTTGGTCTTCAAAGTGAGATGGACCTTGATGAGGAATAAAATGAGCTTATTATTTTTTTTAACCCTAAAATAATTTTCGACCCAATAAAATATGGATCCAATTCAAATTTTATATGAATTTGATTCAATAAATTTTACGTGTCTACAGATGCCCCCTACTTTAAGGTTGGTCGACGTGTAGGCTTACTGAAACTTGGCGGCGAGATTTGAAGTACTCATGAATGTGTTTTTATTCTCGCGACTTCAAGGGTATTTGTTTCTCATCAGTTCATCCTAGTTAGACCAATACTTGGGAGTAGTCTAACTAAAGTTTCCTCCATAAACTTTCATGTCGTGAAAGTCTTCATCAACGCAACCAATGATTTTTTTGTGGTGATCCTCATTTTTTTCCACAATCGAGTACAAACTCGATATTATTTCAAGAGTATTAAGAAAAAAAATGGCCAACTTGATTTTTTTTGACTCTTCTTGGATAAGTATGAACATGAGAAATCACCACCATAATATTTATTTAAGTAGTGTTTACTTGCATAACAATGTGACGTTCTCAATGTATTTGGATTAAAAGGATCAATACAACTCTCTCACTTAACATATTGCATGCATGAAGTAAAAGAGTTGACTTGATCTTTTTGTACCAAAGGAAAATATTAACTTTCTTTTTGATTTCCTGTACCAAAGGAAAATATCAACTTCCCTTTTGGTTTCATGTACCAAATGAAAAAAATATTAACTTTCCTTTTGATTCAAGAAAGAATTAAAGTCACCTCTAAAGAAATCTCCTCAATATGATAATTTTTCAACTAATTGGCAATTTAAAATTCCCATGGATTCTCATCTTCTAATTTCACCATAACATTTCTTGTACAAGAACTGAAAATTGTTCATAGGAGCCTCTATATAAGGAGATGTTATGAAATCATAACAACCACAATCTTTTAAAATCCGTAACCCTTGCAAAGACATCCCTTGGACTCTTTGTGATCATGTATTTGGAAAATATTGCCAGTGCACATCTGCCTTTTTTGCAGCATTGGTGGACGCCATGCAAAGTATACAACCTTCTCGTAACACTGGCGAAATATGTAGATGGAGTGTCTCTCCTGATTCAACTTCAAACACTTGCAGAGTAAAAATCATATCTGACTGTAGAAATGTCAAAATATTGAACGACTTAGTTCTGAAGAGCCTAAACTTATATTGCTGTGTCATATCCAAAAATCAATGTCAAACTCCTTCTATATTGACGAGAATTAATTTTTAAAGTTGACACTATAAGCTATCATGTCGTGACTCCAGATAGCACGTTCGTGATCACTCTTCTTTGCTTTTTTTTTTGTAGGTTCATGAAAAAATATAAGTGGTGTCGATATCACACCAAGCATATGCAAACATTGTCCAGATATTTGGTCAGGAACCACTTGAGGAATCATTTTTTGAGTTGCAGTTTTTAATGAACAACAACTAGGTGCTTCACCAATTTTCTCGAGGATTTGGCAAGCAATATTCTCTCTCACGGCTTGGAAATGGTTACTCGGATCAACTCTTTTCTATCCTTGGAAAGAAAATTTGTGCCTATTTTCTTAAATCTTGGCATAAAAAACTCCTTGTATCTCGGCATAGAAGATCAATGGTTGGAAACCGAATTTCATGCTAATCGACATCGATATCAACCAAGTTGAACTAAATTAATATGTTTCTCCCAATGTTGATCATGTAAAATCGAAGCATAGTGTCTTTGGTACCATTGCCATATTGAAGTTGTAGTTGGCATCAATCCGCATGAAATTGAGAAGCTTCATCTGGTCAACACTGTAGATGTGTTCCATTTTTTTTTTTTTCGTACAGGTTTATGCAAATGGTCTTGATGTCAGACCAAAAAGGTCAACATGATTGATGTTGAACTATTTGGTACATTACTTCCTTACTGCTTGATAAGCAAGTGACTTAGAATGATCTGATTTCATCTTTGCGACACTAAAAGATCCCCTTTTTAGCTTCAGTGAGTATGTACTAGGCACAATTCCACAAAAATATTTATTCTCTGATGAGAGAACAAAAATATGAGTTGTTTGATTCATAAAAATGGAATTCAATATCCTGACACGTCTATTTTATCAGCTTTGCACAGCGTCATGATAAATTTTGTATTTTAAAGTAGGAGTATCAAAACCAAGAGCCATTTTTTGCGTTGGAAAGTTGACTCGTAGAGCTACGTCTCACATGGGAGTCACAATCATATTGCACCCAAATCATCTCAGATAATGCCCCAAAACCGATCCTCTAATCTCGGTTCGCTAGCTTTATTAGCTTTACGCAACGTCACGATAAATTCATCAACTCGACGTAGGAGTATCAAAATTAGGAGCCGTTTTTTGAGTTGGAAACTAGACTCATAGGGTTACGTCTTACATGAGAATTACAATCAGATTGCTCCCATACCATCCCAAATATTTCCCGAAAACTGATCCTTTAATCTTGATTCGCTAGTTTTATCAGCTTTGCGCAGCGTCACAATAAATTTCGTATCTCGATGTAGGAGTATCAGAATCAGGTGCTGTTTTTTTTGTTGGAAAGTATATTAGCAGATATACAACATACATAAAAATTACACTCAATGATTTTATGAATTTATATAGATACACTATTAAATTCAGCTTAGTTCGAAATCTGATGGCCTATTTTGCAACTTTGAGTGGCTATGATGGAAAATTCATAACTTGGCGTAGAAACCTTTGAATAATGAGCCGTCTTTTTTGTTGCAGAGAAGTATCTAAGATCTACCATATATTTCAAAATGATTGTGAACACCTATACGAATTTATACAAATATATTATTGAAATCTACTTTGCCTTGCTGGTCTCTTCACCTTTGCACGCCTGCGGTAAACTTAGCGAAGGAATGTCTATCCTCATTTAATATCTATGTCGATTCAAAGTGTTGTTGCCATGCTCAAATAAGGACACACACTTTTTTTTTTAACTCATACGACTGAACTTAGAGTAAAAATACTCTAAGCTGCCTACGTACCTCAGAAGGATCAAGTCATAACGTAATTCAGGAATGATGGGTTAATTTACTTTTTTTTTGAAAAGTTTCTTTTTCTTTCTTTCTTTTTTCTTTTTTTCTTTCTAGAGAGCCATTCACAGTTTAGACTCATGCGGGCCAGGAGTGGCACGCATTTAAGCTCATGCCTTAAGGAGTATTTTGACTTGCAGTTTAGGCTCGTGCGTCGAGGAGCATTTTTGACTTCTAGTTTAGGCTCGTGTATCAAGGAGTGTTTTGATATGCAGTTTAGGCTCGTGGCCAAGGAGTATTTTTGACTTTCATTTTAGGCTCGTACATCAAGAAGCATTTTGACTTAAAGTTTAGGATCATACATCGAGGAGCATTTTGACTTGCAGTTTTGGCTCGTGCATCGAGAAGCATTTTTGATTTGCAGTTTAGGCTCGTGCATCAAGGGAAATTTTGGGAAAGAATTCTTGTAATGTAACTTTCCTTCTAACTCTTTGTAATGGAGTATTGTTGCACTTCAGTTTGGTATTTATTTCCCCCATTTGTTGAAGCAGATTTGCACTTGATCTTATGTCGATTTTTAGAAGTTGGAGATTAGAAGCCCTTTGATATTTTTTTCTTTTGTGATCGATAAATGTCTAAGTATCCCCCTTCTTGCTATTGGAGAGGTCATTTGACATGGACTTACTTGTTGCTTTCTTTAGGGTAGGAACCTCAATTAGGTCAAAGCTCCCAAACTATAGCATGATAATTTTCTCACCTTTTGGTGAAGTCATAGAGCACATGGGTTGTAGAACTTTTAAAATTGAACCTTTTTATGGTCCAATTTAGTGTTAACATGATTTGCATCAACTGTATCGCCATTATCGATGATGATCTTTCCCTATTGCATTAATGCCATGATATTTTCCTTCACGATGAAGTATTTTATGGTGTGATGACTAACAACATGGTGAAATTTGCAGTACTTAGGATCGTCGACTTTGTTTAATTCTTCAGGTCGCTTTGACTTAGGAAGCTCAATGACTTCTTTGGCTAGTAAATCGTTAAGAATTTTAGGAACATCAGAGTTGGGGAAAGGATATACCCTTGCTTGTAACTCCTTCAAGGTTGGTTGATTTTGTACCTCTCGCATTTTTTGCTTTGGAGCTTCCTCTTTTAACTTTTGTCTTATGGAGGCCTTCATAAAACTCATAGTTGTCGTCATAGATTCTCCAATTTGTTCTTCAGACGAGTCTTTGAATTTTGTGACTTCTTTTTTAGGATAAAAAATAAGTGACGCCATTCTATGAATTATAATACTTAGCTCCATGTCATGAGCGCGCGTAGCTAATTCTTCAAAAGTTAGAGGCTTAATTACTTGAAGGCTATACACAAGGCCCCAACGCATCCCTTGAATGCAAACTTCAACCGCAGAAGTTTCAGAAAGTTGATCCTTGCAATCAAAGCTCAATGTTTGCCAGCGATTTATGTAGTCCACTATAGGCTCATCTTGACTTTGCCTTGTGTTTGTCAACTCCATCATGCTGATCGTACAATGGGTACTATAGAAACGATTTAGGAACTGACTTTCTAGTTGCTTTTAACAATAAATTGATCCAATTTCCAAGTCAGTGTGTCAATCAAAAGCGTTGCCTTTCAAAGAGCGAACAAACTGCTTGACAAGAAGATCATCATGTGTACCAGCACTGCTACAAGTCTTAACGAAATGAGCGATGTGTTGCTTTGGATTTCTCTTTCCATTAAATTATTGAAACTTTGGTGGTTGATATCCAATTGGCATTGGTAAGCCCTCGATTCTCTTAGAATATAGATCTGAGTATCCTACGAAACTTTGTGACGGACCGCCATATTATGCCTTGATGGTGTTTGCAATCATATCTTGCAGTTGTTTAACTGGTAGAGTAGCCAATGAAGCAGATCGATCATCGCAGTGATTGTCACTTGACTTGATGAGAGATTCACCACTAACTTTTTCTCACGGTATTAGATTATAAATTGACTCTCCAGGATTGTAGAGATTTAACTTGCTCATAAGTCAGGCGATTTGATGAGCTTTCTCATCAACAGACTTTTTCAAGGCTTCAATGATTTGCTCCATCATTGCAAACTTCTCATCCATGTTAACTACATCAACCATGAAGGTTTTGAATTTCGTTGAAGTTGGAGAATTCATTAAGTCTTTAGATTCTCCAAAGTTGCTGACAGTTTCAAATGGTTCATCTGATAACATAGATGGAAAGTTGCCCCCAGGGGTTGTAGTTACAATTGAAATTTGAGATTTTATCCCTTTCTCCATCTCCAAAAAGGTGAAGTATTGGGATCTATCCAAAGCACAAGCGTTGAGATTGCGTCGATTGACGGGGCCAACAAGTGTGATCTCAGTAGACGTGGTAGTAGGAGACTTCCTAAATGAAACTTCATTGATTTTTCTGAATTCCATTGTAGTAGTTGAATTTGTAATTTTTCAATTTGTAGAAGGAAGATATGAAGAGCAGAACTAGTCTCACTAGGCGTGCCAAAATTTGTTCGCAACAAATTTTCGTGGTGCTAAAAATTAACTTCAAGCAAAAATAAAATAAACAAAAAGAATAATTTTATTTAAATGAATCTTGTGAGTACAATTCTGTTGTTATCTTGATTCTTCTCTCCTAAACTTAGAAATGATTTGAGGGCCTTCAGTAGCGTATTTATTGAATCGTTGGATGATTTGGATTCCTAGAGATATATTTCAATTGTCGGGAATGTCGAAGAGTGTTTTGTCGCTTTGGAATAATCTCTAAGAAGAACTCCATTGATTGCTCCTTGCAAGAACTTGATAGTCAATGCTGACGTTGCCTATGCTTGTCAAAGTCTTCTTTTCTGTGTTCTTCATTTTTTCCTCTCTTAATTCTTGTCTCCCAGAATGTTATGTTACCCTCTATTTATAGTTGGAGGGGGTAGTCCTAGTTTCTTGCGACTGGCCAAAACATGTCACTTTGACACTTGGAGCCTTTTGACTGGTTGTTAAATTTAAATGAGATTTCTACATCATTTGTACATGCGGCGGCGTCTCATTGATCTTGGATTTGACTGGGATGCCACGTCACTTGATGAGTTTGGGCTTCAAAGTGAGATGGACCTTGATGAGGAATAAAATGAGCTTATTATTTTTTTTAAGCCCAAAATAATTTTAGACCCTATAAATTATGGATCAAATTCAAATTTTATATGAATTTCATCCAATATATTTTACGTGTCTACAACTACCATCTCGAAACCAAGCTAAGAAACTATAGAGAAATTCCTTTATATTTTGATAGAGTCTGGATCTTTCATAATTATTATGTAAGAGAAGTTAAATCTCCAGTATAGATATGACAACTACTTAGCCGGACATAGTCACGATCGGAGAGGGATCGAGAGTAAGTAAATAACTCAAAATAGGAGATAATAAAATTATCTTTAATGTCCGAAAGTAAGTCTAAAATAGTATTCTACGATGATCTTTATTCACACTTCAAATAAGAGAGCAATTTACAAATAGATAAAGAATTCTACAAAAGCTTCTGCCTTCCGTAACGAATGAAGGCCTCTCTCTCTCTTTATATATAAAAAAAATCTATGTATAGTAATATGGGCCCCATATTCGGGTCCCTTACACAGTGTATCTACTGTGTAAAAATCTACGTACAGTAAAAATGGGTTCCTCATCCGGGTCCTGTGCACAATGTAATTACTGTGTAAACAATGTATCTCATACTTTATTTTTTCCTTTTAACTTTTTAAGGAATTCTTCAGTCTGTGTAATGGAATCATAAGATAGTATCTTATCTGAGGGGATCAACTAAGAGTCCTGACAATCTTTTTCGACAATATCATCACTGGCCATACTCTTCATTGAAGTATCTGACTTATCATGTTGATTAACGAATTGAAGTAGATTTCTTCTAACTTCTTCCAAGTATTTTTCTATCATTTCAATTCTATCTTTTTCTTGTACAGATATTCTTCTAGCGATGTGTTTAATCGCACTATCCTTGATAATATCTTTTGGAAGAGCGGCTAAATACTATCGAACTTTATTTTCAATAGAGTCCAGAAGTTCTTGTCCATGAAAAATTTTTGTTTTTAGATCTTTTCACATTAATTTGTCTAAAAAATTATTATAAAATATCCTATATAAAAAAAGGATCTGTTCTCCTGTGAATTCCAATTTCGGAGCCCATTTATGTATCCATGAAATCGAAAATTCAATAAAGAAATAGATTTGATCAATTTTTTCTAGATTGCAAATATGATCTGCGTGATATAACTCATTTAACTTTGGGGAGTATTGGGTCCATTCTTTATATAACTTAAGAAATGGATCCGACAATATCTTGGTAGTCAGACTGTGGTAAGACCACCGCTTTAAAAAATAGTTTGAAATTGATTCTGCAAATATCTTTGCACATATCTTCATAAATCAAGTATGTTTATTTCGGTCATTATTATAGTAAAGCACTTTATTAAAGGCTTGGATATAATTCTAATAAGTAAAATTTATACGATTTTCTTTAAGGCCGATCTGCCTTTCTGTCATTATGGTCATCCCTTAATCTTCAACGGATATAATCTGTTTGATAATGAATTTTGAGAAGTTAAAAACATTCTCTTCTGCATTATATCCATCAAAGTGCTCAAAATCTGCACTTCCTGTGGAAGTGATAATAGTTTCATAATAAATACGAATTTTGTATGACTCGGGAGATATAAATTATTCATCAAATATTTTAAAAGTATTTTTCATGATTTATTTTGCCTCCGAATCTCAGAATTTTCAACAAGAAATATCATTTCTTTGGTTTCTAGTTATTCATAGGACTTGATATCATCATTGTCCTTGTCTTTAGTAATTGAAACAAATGTATCACTTTGCTTTTGTGCGGCTAAATATGCCTGCAATTATCCTGGGAATTTGATGAGGATTCGTATGATGATCCTTGAGAAAATGATCTTCCTGGGGATGATCTTCCCCTGGAGTATGATCTTTCTCCTGATCTGTCTCTTCCTTTTCTTCTGGCTATTTGCCATGGAGGATTATTCATACTGTAAGTGAAATAATTAGTCAGATATATCAAATCCATGCAAATCAAACATGTCTTTAACTTCTTCATAGTCAAAGACTTCAAATTCTTCTTCAATCATATCATGGAGGATCTTTTCTATTATTAGATTCTGTAAATCTTGATATAAAGGAATGACCTTTGGAATGCTGATCAAAGTTTTTTCAGTAATGAAGGGTGTATAATAATTCATTTTAATTGAGATATTTTCTAGATAAGAAATCAGGGAGAGAATTATTAATTTCTTTTTTATATTGAATTTCAAAGTTAAAAGGGGCTAATTGAGCTTGGCATCTTGCAAATATCAATTTTGAAGCATCATGTTTAAAATCTTTATCAAACATGTATTTCACAGATTGTGCATCCGTTTTTATCAAAAACTTTTGATTGTATAAATCATCTTGAAATTTCAAAACACACTTAACAATATTAAGCATTTCATGAGGCACAATAACATATTTTTTCTGAGCTTCAGTCCATTTTCCTGAATGAAATCTTATCAAATATTCAGATTTGTCATAGGGATTAACCTATTTTAAAATTCCACCATAACCCAATTAGACGCATCTGTCTCAATAATTTCTTGCCACGTAGGATTAGCTAAAGTTAAATAGGAAAAAGTTTTAACACTCTGTTTAATACATTTAACAAGATTTGTGTGACTATCAGTCCAAGAATCTTTATGCTCCTTTTTTAGCCTATCATATAAAAGGACTAAATCACAAGATAAATTTTTATAAATAGGGAAAATATAATTCAAGCTTCCCAAGAATCTCTGCAATTAAGTTCTGATAGAAATTTCATTAGGAAATTTTGATTCAAAATCAATGGATCTTTGTATGGGAGTAATCTTTCCTTGACAAATGTTATGTCCTAAAAATCAAACAAATTGAAATAAACTCATATTTGATTTATATATCACCAAATCATTTTGTATTACAATTTTTTTAAAAATATCTAGATACTTAACATGCAATTCAAATGTCTTGGAGAATACTAATACATTATCAATATAAACTATGATGAAATCCATATAAGGATTAAAGATATCATTCATGATTTTCTAAAATTCAGAAGGGACATTTTTTAAATCAAATGGTATAACATTCCTTTCATATTGCCCAAAAGAAACATTGAAAGCGATTCTGTAAGTATGTTCCTTAAATACCTGAATCTTCCAATATTCATATTTTAAATCAAATTTTGAAAATATGTTGGCGTTATATAATTTTACCAATAAATCTTTTTTGTTTGGCATAGGATACCTAAGTCATTTCAAATATTTGTTCAAAGGTTTGTAATTTATTACTAACCTAGGAACACCACATTGCTTTTCTGCTATGTTATTAACATAAAAAGCAGTGCATGACCAAGAAGATTTCAAAGGCTTTATCAAACCCTTTGGTAATAGATTATCAATCTCATTTTACAGAATTTAACTAGTTCGACATTCATCTGACAAGGTCGTGATTTGTTGGGATATCGTTGATGATAGGCGAATTTACACGCATATAGTGCTATATTTTACCCATATTTTAGCAATGTTTTGAGAACAAATTATATATTTCATGCACTTTTAGTCCTTTTTCCTGTAAGTGAGCTAACGAACATGATTAGCAAAGTTTCAGGTATAAATGATGCAGAATTCAGCATTTTATGGATTACTTGATGCCAAAGAAAGCTTCACGAAAGGAGAAAAGGAAGCTTGGACGCCTAAGGACCAAAAGTGACGCATGGAAAATCTGTCCCGGGCTAAAACAACATTTCTGAAGACTTTGGGGACTAGCAGTAATTTATTATGATTAGGATAATGATACATTAACCTAGTACAATTGGGTTAAGTATTTCATTAGCTTAGTAGGATTTGGTTAAGTATTTCATTAGCTTAGTAGGAATAGGATATGGGTATTATAAATACCCTATTTTGCTAGAGATTTTAGGGGGAATTCCTCCATTAGTTACAATACATTCCTCTATAATTCTACAACTCTTCTAACCCTTCCATTAATTCTACTTTTATTCTTCTTCTATTCATCTATTCTTAATTTCCGCAACAAGAGAAACGTTACTTGCAAGAAATCACGCCTAACGCCTACCACACTTGTGCTACACGAAATCTTTATTGTGGTATAATAACAATGTCAATTGTGATTTCCTTCGCACTCATGGGTAACTAAACTTCTCTGTTGGGGTTATGGAAGCCGAATGAGATACTATCTATTACTATGAGTTTGTGAGTTCGTGACACGTATGCTGCTTATATCATTATTCTCTTCGTCTTAACCTAAATTCTTTGTGGTTGCAAACGCAAGAATACGCCAGTATAGCATTTAACTTGTTCGAAAGAAAGGTTATATGTCTGGAAAAGAGATAATGTCAAGGTAGTAGGGTCCCATCCCCTATTAAAAAGTTAGTGCCGTAATTGGATTAACCTCTTGGAGAATTCGTGACACGCTTTAAGATTGAAAGAGTTAAAGTGAAATAATCCTCGAATAGGTCGAAAGATGCCTGGATTTACCATCGAATACAATTCTCTATAAGCACATGCATGTTTGAATTCCGCACAACTCATAGCCAATAGAGACGTAAACTCAAAAGGTGGACATAACCCCAACTCTTCAATTCTCATTGTTTTACAACCTACTAAACATTCTTTCTTTTTACGTTGCTATTTTGAGTTTTTACTTTGATATTTTGGTTACACATTACAATCCCCCCTTATTACGAGACTTGCACTAAAAGTCTAGTAACCGTTGCTTACTTATTGACCAAGCTATTCCCTGTGGGATCGATACCCAACCCAGTTGGGTTCTATATTTGCTAGCGACCGCTTTACACTCCTACGAGAGCTGTAGATTGAGCGTTATCAATCATCCTCAGAAAAATTATCTTCATATAGAAGAGTGACAATGTGCTTTTTTTTATTCCAAAGAGCACTGGGGTGTTCGACACAAACATCAACAACCATTTGTTTAGAAATCAAATGTATTTTTTTGTATCTTAGCAGATTTTCTTGTATCACAAATATTTATGCTAAGCAGTTCCAACTGTAAAGAATCAACATGATTTTGCTTCATATCAATTAAAGAATTTATATCTCTAGTTACGAGATCTGTAATAAAAGAATAAGATATCTCTTTACTCTTATATGTAGCAGTGAATCCTTTAGAATCAAGACGAGTAAAGGATATATAGCAGTAGTAAAAGGAATTCTAAGTATAATTGGAGGGTATAACTGATTTTTTTATCAACAAGAAGAAATGCGGAATGCATACTTTATTTTGACAAATATGAGTATTTGGTAATTTATACTCTATTTCAAGAGCATGTCCAGATGCAGATTTTATCATATGAGTAATTTTTTGAAAATATTTATTAGGGATTAACCCTTCTTGAATGCAGCTAACATCCACTCCACTATTAATCATAGCAACATTAGTTATAGAAAATTGATTATCAATCAAAATAGTAAACTTAATATGCCATTTTTGAGCAGTGATAATTTGCATCATTCCTAAGAAATAATCTTTTTTTAAATCAAGAGATTTTTGAAGAATATCATCTTCCTCATTTTTTCAGAAATTTTTTCTTTTCCTTTAAAAATTTTTGTAGGAGAAATATCTTCCTCAATTTGAGAAATTCTGCGATCACAAATCATTTAATTTTGTTTAAGAGATTTAATCTCCCTTTTCAAGTTTTCAACTTTAATTTTTAAATCATCAAAAGAGGTATCTCTACCAGAGGAAGAACTCATCGCAAAACGCTTATTAACTTCAAATAAAGAATAAGGCGTGAAATAATTAAGATTTTTCATCGGTTCAAGACTATTGTTATCTTCAATTTTAGACGTACTAGGTTTGAACTAGTAGATAAATTAATAATTTTTTCACGTAGTTTCTCATCCGAAATTTCTTTTAAGAGTTTCAAAACATTGTCAAAAGTAATGGTGTTTATATTGAATTTTTTAAATTAGGATTGCAATTTATAAAATGCATCATCACAAATGCAGGTATGACCTTTTTAATCAGAACATGTAGTATCAATATTTTTATCACTATCAAATAAATCAAGCAAATCGACTTCATTTTTTGATTCTGATTCAAAATTATAATCAGATTCTAATATTGAGGTGTATAACAAACCATAAACCTTGTCTTAAAGGTCTTCATTAAGTTCTAAGGATTTTGGATTTTCAAGCTTACAGTTAGGAGTAATATGTCCATACTTACCACATTTGTAACACTTAATCTTAGAAGGATCTCGCTTAGATCTATTTTTCATAAAATTAGTAGACTTGCGATAAGCTTTCCTAGCTTCATGCTTTTCTTTGGATCTATAGCTAGATCTCCTTTTCCTATAAGGTTTATCATCCTTAGAATATCTATGACTCTTTTTTTAGAAGAAAAAGTTGGTTCGGGTACTCCAAACTGAGTGCAAAAATCTCCTAATTGAGATCTCTCCGTCAACTTATCAATCTTAAGTTGTCTAGATAACTTTAATTCATTACACAAGTTCAGTCCTTCTTGTGTGAATATTCCTAGCAATTTACTATAGGTATAATTTTCCCATGAAATTTCACCGTAAGAACCTCTAAGAGCCTTTCTTACCCTTTCAACAAATAATGGAGGAAGCCCGTTTATAAACTCAGTCTTCCAATGAACAAATCTATTTTTGGGTAATTCCATAACCTGACTCATAAAGGTGTCGTCATACTACTTAAATTCTCCTAGAGTCTTACATCTAAGACCGTTTAAGAGAGTTCAGACAGTTTCATATTGGTTGGTAAATCTACCATTAAAATATTCTAAAATAGTAAGAATGAGAGTATAAATAGAATCTTCCCTATTTTATGGTAGGGTTCTACCTAGATTATTAACCCTTGCTTCAATAGCTCTGGCATTGACAAAATTAGCCTTTTATTCAGTAGTTAGAAAATTGTCCCACCAGCCCCGAAGTTGCCCAGTATAGCCAACAATTATCATTTTACAGATAATTCTATCTGTATTTTTATCACTAGTTTCTATGCACATAATTGCATACATCATCATGCGTTGAACAAGAATGGTTAATTGTCTATCAGTTAGGCCATCTAGATTCCATTCATAAATATCAGAACCACTATAAGACGTATTAGTTTGATTCCAGTCCCTTTCATCTATTAGAACATCTTGAGGAGTAGGTCTTAGATAGTAATAGGCTTCCATATGGGGTAAATCACCATATTTAGAAATTTTACCCGATTGCTTTCTAATCATTTCTCTGATCTTATTAAGCTTTGATTTAGTCTGATTTTTTAAATTAGGAGTTGATTCTAATTGATCAACAAAATCATTTGATAAATCAATAGGTTTAACATTCAAACTAGAAAGCTTTTTATCAAGAAGCTCATCTAAATCTTTTAAAGGTGACCTAATTTGAAATCCCTAAATATCAGGGGGTCCTTAAATACTAGTATTAGTCATTAAATCTTTTGACTTACTTCCTAAAGAGGAGGAAATATCAGTAGATTTTGAACTAGTATTCAGATTTTTAACCAGATTAGTTAATTCATCAAGCTTTGTATCAAGAGAACTGATATGTTCCCTTAAAACTTTAACATAGAGGCTCAAATAATTATTCTGAGAAATCAGATTATTAATTTAGGTGATGCTTATCTTTGCAACTTCATTATCAATGAATTTTTGAAAAGAAGAAAAAGTGATACCTGTATTATTAGGTAAAATGAAAGTGTCCAGTGGCGGGTAAATAACTTTAACAATATTACTGCTTACATCTTTGTAAGATTGTTCTAAAACCTTTATGTATAAAGGCAAATAAGTGGTTATAAACCAAGGAACAAAATGCATAATTTGATTATGCAAGGAACAAACTTCATAGAATTCTTGAGAAATATTATTTAATTTCATCGGGACTATAAGTCTAAAAAAATCAAGTTCTAAACTGATTTCATTTTTTATCAAAAAATTCTTTTTTAATATAATTCCTTGCCTGGGATCCAGGACTAAAATTAATTTGGTGTGGAATTATCAAAAATTGTTTGGATCAAAGTTCATTTCAGAAGTAGTAGGGATATCTCTATCAGAGATATTATCACTATCTTGAAAAATATTTGTTTGAGGATTGATATTAATTTTTTCTATAAATTTTGTAGGAGCAGAATTAATCGTCTGTAAAGAGGCAGCATGACTTCTAGCTGGACCATATGATGGTTCTACAAGAGAACTATGATGCATAACAAGCAATAATTTAGGCATAGAAAATGAATGTATGTGAGAGCATTGACCATTATTTTCCTTTTAAGTATAGCAGTGTAAGCTTTCAGGAGAGAATTTATGCATTTGTTTGTTTAGAGTATACAGTATATACTCTCTCGTACAATTTCATATTCCTTATTCTGAAAGTAAAAGGGAAATTAGCACTCAACTTGGTGGGAAACTGAGCCAAGTTATAAGTGCATAGGTTTCTTTATGAAATCCGATCTCTATTTATAGTACTTCTTGTGCTCTCCCTGTAGGGCATCTCATTCTTTATCAGAGTTATTGTGTCGCCATTCTTTTTTATTTCCTTCCATATATAAATTTGTATTCTGAAATGAAACTTTATGCAACTTGGATTGTTGATATCTGTCGTTTCGGTGGGTACAAAATCTGTATGTTTTTATACAAACTTCAATACTAAGTTCAAGAATAACTTTCAAGAACTACAATAAAGTTACAACAACTTCAAACTCAAGTCCAAATGAATAATTAAATGAACTATCAAAATGAAGTGTTTATCAACTTTAAGAAAGAACTTGAAGTAGAAAATTATAGAATCAAGTCCACCGAATGCACGGTGTGTCTTTAAGAAATTTATTCCCCTCAAGTACCCGAGGTTATAGAATCTTTCGTCTCAGGATAAAATGATTCTCTTTCTGAAAATAGAGGTGCCTCGAACTTTCAGAAACTTCAAACACACTCAATGATTTGATAATCACACGAGAGTTTTTAGAAGAAGAAGAAGATTATTTTTCTACTAAAAAATAATTCTCTTCACCTGAGGAAAAATTCAGGTATTTATAGACATCAAGGTGTTGCTTCGTGAAGAGACACAATGGTTCAGAAAGGTGTACCCTTTCACAAAGGTGTAACTCTTCAGAAAGGTGCAACTCTTCGAAAATTCACAAACCATTGGAAAGGTAATAATCATTCAATGTGAAAAAGGTGCCTATTCAAATTGCATCCTTTCTCTTAGTGTCTTTTCAAAAAAAAATACTACCTTTTCATTTTCTATTCACACCTTTTAATAACCCAATAATCCCCCTCATGAATAGAGAATGACTATCTTATTAAAAATTTATGGACAAGTATGTGATCAATAAGCAAAGACTGATTGTATCTGAATAAGGAGTTTTCCTTTGAACTTTCCGTAGTGAACATGCATCGGATGCACTAGGTCAATTGGTATATTTGATATCTTTTAACCGTCAAACCTTAATGTACACCTAGACAACATATGTCATACAACCAACCTTTTATCATTTATGGTTCTCACGGTTTTGTTCATTTTAGCCATGAACACGTCCTGGTTTCATGAGAGCATAAAGAATAGACCTTTACTAACATTCTCCTTGAAGCGGTCTCCACTTCACCCTCACATAGGTGATTTCTAAGTGTTCAATCCTATAGATTAAACTATTTGTTCAAATCTGCTAAATTTAGATAACCATTAAAAAGCTTCACACCATAAGCTTTATCCTTGTTTCTTAAACATTGTCTGCATCATGATAAAGGATTGATTATATTGACAATGTTGAACCATCAGTAATAACTTTATTTGATCTCCTTGAACCTAGATCTTGGGATCTCCAGTCTGCTAGGTAGAGTTACTGCCATGCTGACTTGCTTAGGCCGTAAACCCATTCCCTTCGATGTTCTCTCAACTCCCTCTCTAGATAGGCTTCTTGTAAGTGGATTTGACACATTATCCTTTGGCTTTACATAGTAAACAGTGATAATTCTACTAGAGAATAGTTCTCTAAAGATATTATGTTTTCGTCTTATATGATGAGATTTACCGTTATACAACATACTCCCTGCCCGGCCTATTGCCGCTTGGCTATCATAGTGTATATATAATGGTGTCAATGGTTTGGGACAATAAGAAATATCTTCCAAGAAATTTCGGTGCCATTTAGCTTCTTCACCGACTTTATCTAATGCGTTAAATTCAGATTTCATTGTAGAGCGGACAATACATGTCTGTTTGGATGACTTCCAAGAGACTGCTCCTCTACGTAAAGTAAATACATATCCACTCGTGAATTTTATTTCATTCAATCTGGTGATCTAATTGCATCACTATATCCTTCAATTACCGTTGGATATTTATTATAATGCAAAACATAGTCTTGAGTGTATTTAAGATACCCCAAAACTCTTTTCATTGCCATCCAATGAGTTTTATTAGGATTCTTTATGTAATGACTCAATTTAATTATAACACATGCTATGTATGGCCGTGTACAGTTCATGATATACATTAAACATCCCAACACTCTTGTGTAGTCCAACTATGAATCACTTTTATTTTTATTCTTTTGAAGTGTAAAGCTCATGTCTGTTGGAGTCTTGTCAATACCGAAGTCTAAATATTTGAACTTGTCAAGTACCTTATCAATGTAATGATATTGTGACAATGCCAATCTTTGTGAAGTTTTATAGGTTTTTATCCCTAAGATCACATTCGCAACTCCAAGGTTCTTCATATCAAACTTTCTTTCAAGCATTCATTTCGTAGCATTTATGTCAGAAATGTCTCTACTGATGATCAACATGTCATTCACATGCAAACAAATAATGACCTTGTGATTTGGTGTGTCTTTAATGTACACGTATTTATCATATTTATTTATCTTAAAATCATTTGCCAACATAATTTGGTCAAACTTTGCATTCCACTGTTTGGGTGCTTGTTTTAGTCCATAAAGTGACTTAACAAGTTTGCACACCTTTTTTTCTTTACCAGGACCAGCAAAACACTTAGGCTGTTCCATGTAAATTTCTTCCTCCAACTTTCCATTTAGGAATGCTATTTTCACATCCATTTGACGGATTTTAAGACCATATACCGCCTCCAAGGCAACTAACATCCGAATTGATGTTATCCTCGTTATAGGCGAGTATGTATCAAAATAATCAAGGCCTTACTTCTATTTGAAGCCTTTTACTACAAGTCCTTTTTTGTATTTATCAATAGTACCATCCGTTTTCATTTTCCTTTTGAAGATCCATTTAGAACCTAAAGACTTATTTCCTAGAGGAAAATCAACCAATTTTTAAGTATGGTTGCTCAAGATTGAAGCAATCTCACTATTGATTGCCTTTTTCAAAAAGATGAGTCTGAAGATGACATCATTTCTTTAAATGTTTGAGGCTTATTTTCTAGGAGAAACGATACAAAATTCGATAAAAAAAAAATTGACATTTTTTTTATGTGTACTATATCTTGGATTCTCATCATTATGTACATTCTCGCTTGGTTTATCTCGAAGTCGTTTAGACCCTCCACTAGACCATACATGTCTAGTTCTATATGGATAAATATGTTCAAAGAACTCAACATTATCTGATTCAATTACTATATTTTTATTGATATCCGGATATTTGGATTTATGAACCAAAAATTTACATACTTTACTACTTTTAGCATATCCTATAAATACACAGTCCACAAACTTAGGTCCTATCTTCACCCTTTTAGTCATAGAAACTTGAACTTTTGCTAGATACCCCCATACTTTGAAATATTTCAAGTTAGTTTTCCTTCATTTTTCTTTTTTCATATGGAATTGATAGTGTCTTACTATGGGGCACTCTATTGAGTATTCAGTTAGCTGTAATGATAGCTTCCCCCAAAAAATTTTGCAGTAAACCTGAACTTATAAGTAAGGCATTCATCATTTCCTTTAAGGTTTGGTTCTTCCTTTCTACAATCCCATTAGATTAAGGTGAATACAGGGTAGTAGTTTTATGGAAAATTCCATTCCCTACACATATTTCTTCGAAAGGAGATTCAAATTCTCCACCCCTATCATTCTTATTATTTTGATCTTTTTCTCTAACAGATTTTCAATTTCTGCTTTATATTGCCTAAACGCATCTATTGCGTCATCCTTACTATTTAGCAAATAGACATAACAGTACCTAGTGCAATCGTCAATAAAATTATAAAATATTTTTTTCACCACGAGAGTGTTGACTTCATATCACAAATGTCTGTGTGGATTAAGTCTAAGGGATTGGAATTCCTTTCATTGGACTTATACACATGCTTAGTATACTTTGATTCCACACACGTTTGATAGTTTGATTTATTACACTCAAAGTTAGGAAGTCCTTCCAAACTAATAAGTTTTCGCAAGGTTTTATATTTGACATGTCCTAATTGACTATGCCATAAATCGTTTGACTCTTGAAAGTAAGAAGAAGTCTTAGATTTCTTCATTTCAATAACTATTACATAAAGTTTTAAAAGAGCCTCATTGAGTTAGCCCTTTACTCCATACGTTTCATTCTTGCTTATTACAACTTTCTTTGAAACAAACACACACTTAAACTCATTTTTAATGAGAAGTGTTATCGACACTAAGTTTTTCCTAATAGTATCAATATGAAGAACATTGTTGAGAGTCAACACCTTGCCGGAAGTCACTTTTGGGTAGAGCTGTCAATACGGGATGAGCCAGCCCATTCAGAATAGCCCACACGGGCTGGCCCATCAACATGACGGGCCAGAAAATAGCAAGCCCAACCCATCATACAGTGGGCTCCGAGCTTCCACGGGCCAGCCCACATCTAAAAATATATTATTTTTATAATCTTAATTTATATTTTAAATTGTTAATTCCATAAATATTTATAACATAATATTACATGAATTTGCTACTTGTTAATCAAGTTACAAAATTACAAAAAAACCTTAATAATCTGTGAAATTAACTAACTTTTGATACCAAATTCAAACAAAATCGAGATGTTGAAAAACAAACAAAACTAGTAATGAGTAATAGTATAATTAGTTAAATAGCAATATCAACCTAATTTTATTTTAATTGATCACAATAAAACACCAAAAAATGCCAATACTTAGTCCATTAAAAGTGAAAATGAACTCCTAAAAAAAACTCACATGACACTTATGGAGTGTTCAACACCACCACATCATCTTCATCAAACATATTTAATTCCTTGAAAAATTAAGTATTTTATATTTTAATTATTTACATATTTTATAAACATATTTAATATTTAAATACCTGTGATGATTTAAATAAACTTTGAGTTTGAACTCTTTTTTTAATTCTTAGTACTCTATTCTATTTTTTAATCATTTTTTGATTGGCTTACGGGCCAGCCCAACCTATATTGCTCAAGTCCCATGGGTCAACGGGCTTATACGAGTCGGTCTAAAAAGCCTTATTCTTAAACGGGCTGCAAAAATTGTAGTCCAATCCTAATAATTTAATGGGTAGGGTCGGCCTAACGGGCCTAGCCCATATTGATGACTTTACTTTTTGGGAATATATTTCCACTTCCATCAACCTTGGTTGGTGCATTTTTTATCATGAAGATCACTTCTTTGGGACCAACGGGATCATAAGTAGCACAAGCTTCTTTGTCTGCTCAAACGTGTCTAGTGGCTCCTAAATTAAACCATCATTCATTTGGATATCCAACTAGATTACTTTCAGAGATCATATCACATAGATTTTCAATCTTTCGAGTTGTTTCCAACATGTTTATCTAATCTCTTTTCTTGTTCTTATTTAGAACTTGACTATTTAGAGCTTTGTGGACAATATCACTATAAATGTAACAATTGCCTTTGAACATTTTCTTATTCTGCTCTTTTTCTTGTCTAGAAGACTTCTTCATCTTCTTATTATTTGGAACATCATTCTTAACAGTATTTGTAACCATCATTGATGATTTTTCATTCATCTCATTAATGATGCATTATTGGTTGTCGTTGGGACAACAACATTCACAAATAAATTAATTTATTTTTTAATTTTATTCGTCATTTTTCTGTCAACCTTTGACATACTCTTTAGTATTTCAGAATACTAGCAATAAAGATTTTAATCTTTAGATAACTTGTTTCTAGTCAATGATGAAGTTTTTATATCTTCAAATCATCAATCGAATGAACTTTGAAACATGATGAAGTTTTTATAACTTACAATCAGAATCAAATTCAAACAGAGTGAAATTTCACAGATTTTAAACTACAGAGATTTTAACAAATCGGTGAAGTTTTATATTCTTCGAACTGAATTCCCACACTAATTTCTCGATGATGTTTTTAGATTCTTCTAACCGAGGGAGTAGAAATCAAAAGATTTTAGTCTCCATAAAATTAGCCCCAATACAGATTAACCAAATACTTGATCTATAAATGGCGATAAAAAATTGTTTTCCCTGCAAAATTTTTAAACTTTTCTTAAAATTATTATTTTTCACAAGTTTTTGTAAAATATATATGTTCCAACAATAATGTTAAATACATGTTCAAATTAACATATGAACAATTAAATGAAGTTTAAACTCTGTATTTACAACTTTGAACTTTTAACAATAAGTTCAACCCAACTTATGAACATCAACAAAATGAAGTTCAACCTATTTTCTGGAAAATAGCAAAACCAAATGTTAAGAGCTTCAATACAAGTTTAGCCAACTTATGAACTATCAAAATAAAGTGTTAAGAATTTCAAACATAGGTTCATAAAGTTGAAGAACTATCAGTATGAAGTTTAAACTATTTACTAAAAAACTGTAAACCAAATAATACAGATTAGTATAAATTCCTTAAGATTGTTGTTTCGACGGATACAAAATCTGTATGTTTTTTATACAAACTTCAATACTAAGTTCAAGAACAACTTTCAAGAACTACAGTGAAGTTACAACAACTTCAAACATAAGTCCAAATGAATAATCAAATGAACTATCAAAATGAAGTGTTTATCAACTTTAAGAAAGAAGATGAAATAGAAAATTGTAGAATCAAGTCCACCGAATGCATGGTGTGTCCTTAAGAAATTTATTTCCGTCAAGTACCTGAGGTTATGAAATCTTTCCTCCCAAGATAAAATGATTCTCTTTCTGAAAATATGGTACCTCAGATTTTCAGAAACTTCGAACACACTCAATGATTTGATGATCACACAAGAGTTTTTAGAAGAAGAAGAATTTTTTTCTACTAAAAAATTATTGTCTTTACCTGAGGAAAAATTCAGGTATTTATAGCCATCAAGGTGTTGCTTTATGAATAGAAGAAATGGTTCAGAAAGGTGTACCCCTTTACAAAGGTGCAACTCTTCGAAAATGTGCAACTCTTATAAAAGTCACAACCCATTGAAAAGGTCATAACCATTCAATCTGAAAAGGTACCTATTCAAATTGCATCTTTTCTCTTAGTGTCTTTCCAAAAAAAACACTACCTTTTCATTTTTCATTCACACTTCTTAATAATCCAACAATATCATCATGATCCATGCACCCGTCTTGATGTGTCGTTCTCCTTATTCTAATTGGACTCAACAAGAGAGGAACATGTCACAATAACTTGTTCCCTGTATGATTTTCACAAGTTTGTTAGTCATCAAAATCTCCTTGATCCAACCATTGGAAACCATAACTAAAAGGAGTCGTTAGTTCAGTAGTGAAAAAGAAACACAATTTTGGTGCTCTCGTGCTTGATAAGGGATTAATTTTCTTGGAGTTATACCAACGAGTGTTTGTATGGAATCCACGATTAAATCAACATTCTAAATTTCCTTTTATGATAAAAGATCAAGGTTGATGAAATAAATGCAAAATCAACAAACCCAATTGACATTAATAAAACATAGTACACATTCAAATTAGAATTAAATTGACCAGTACTAGTAGATGTGTATATGATCGGGTTGATTCGAATTTTTTAAATACCAAACTAAATCATTTGTGTTGGATTTTGTCATGACCCAAAAATTGATAGGTCATGATGACACTTGTCGCAACGAACCTTGACAAGTAAGTCTCTCACCCAAATTGATACACACAGGAAAAAACAAAAATGCCCCAAGGTAAGGCTTCTAGAATAAAGACGAACCACATATATATAATAAAAAGGAAAAAGGAAAATCAACACATGCAGCCATAACTCCCAAAACCTGGTGTCAACAGTATAAGAACTACTAATACAGTTTTGGAGTCAAATACATCAGAAAAATAACTACAAAGAAAAATATCTGTCTCTGAAGACTAATAAAGACATAACTAATAAGAAAGATAGAGGTGAATTCCTGACGTATGAATGTCCAACCGCTACCTTGAGAAATTTGAAAGTTCTCGAAATCAACCAGTCTGAGGCACACCCGAACCTAAAGCTGCACCAAAAGGGTGAAGTAGGAGTGAGTACGGTCCACTTGTACTCAGTAGGTATCATAGTTCGATCAAGCAAAGTAAAAAATAAAGTATACAAAATACACACTAAGGACACGTCAGCTGCAATAAAAAAATGTTCCACAACGGTATCCCACACCGCTTGCACTAACAGTTCTAATATATCACACATATTTAAACATCATACCAAGATAGAATACAAGTACATATTATATCACATATTAGTAGTTTAAGGGAGAACATGTATACACAAGATCATAAAATACAAGTAAAAAAAGATACGACAAATACATAGATAACAAGTCAATATGACAATACAACACAACATAACACAATAAAGTAAGTGCAATGTATATGATGATGATGATAATTATGATGTATGAGGTCATCGAACAACCTTTGGGATCATCGCACAATCCTTGTATACACCCACGAAGCGAAAGCTTCCCGCCGTAGGACTCGTGGTGGGTTCGTCAACCCGTATACAATCTACATATATCATATATCCTTTCCGACACATCCCTTGAAAAAGATTTTATAAGGTGTTATAATATCTCCTCCCTGGCATATCCCTCGGAGAGGGTTTTAAAAAGGTGTTGTCAGTGCTAATCAGGTGTTGTCACGGTGGTACCAATATTTCATGAATGAGTATGATATAAGGATGTAATGCTCACAACCAATCACAATTAGTATTTCCATAACCAACCACGTGATATATTTTTACAACCAACCACAATGATATATTTCGACAACCAATCACAATGATATATTTTCACAATCATATGAGCTAATATCCACTCATTATTTTCATTTCACCCATGAATTTCCACGTGTCTCATATACCAACAAGTATGAATATATCACAATACACCAATGGTACCACTTTAGGTATTCAACAACATAATATAACTATTCATATGTATTTAGGCTATCAACATCATATAGGACCCCACACAATCACACATATCATATAATATCCCAATTTCGATAATTACATCACATATAGGCCCCCACATAGGCACAACACATAGATAGCCATTTTTCATGATTAGTTCCCACCCTTAACATGCATTTTGTACCATCATTTACTACCCAACCCAGTTTGAAAAGGTTAAGCCATAACCTACCTCAAAAGCCGAAATACTGCAACCAAGACTTTACTCTCAGAGCCTTACTCCTTACGAACGATTCCGAACTCCACTAAAAACATCAAATATGGAATATACCCATCAAAATAAAATCAACGACATACATATTGACTACTTTTGATTCGGGGTCAAAACGAACACCCAAAATGGATTTTCGAAAAAGAAGGGCAAAATCATAACTTTACTTCAAAAACGTGTGCCTCATATTTTTAGAAACCTACAACTAAAATTTCAAGTCAAATCAAGTAAAAAATGAGGTTCAAATCAAAGAAAAACCAATTTTAAGCTTTACCGGATAAAATATTTGAAATTCGGATTAGAATTAAGAATCGGGGTTATTTTGAAGGTTAAATTGATAAAAATATAGTAATTATAAGATTAAAATATTATTCACATGAAAATAAGTGAAATTAATGTTTAAAATCAAACCCTAAGATTTTTGGGGTTTTGAGAAATTAATCAAGAAATTACTAAGAAAAGAGTGAATTTTTACCTTAAATCCATAATAGAATCAAGAAATAGATGTTAATCTAGCTTCCCAAGCTCCCACAAGCTTCACTTTTAAGATCTCACACTATTTTAGGGTTTAATTCTCAAGAGGCAAGGTGAAAAAATGGACAAAATGGGCCAAAAAAGAGGTAAAAAAGCTGATTTATATTGCAAATTTGCACCAAAATTTTCTTTTAAAGTTCCACGGTACTTCGATGGGGTGTCTGAGATTCGTTCGGAGTCCGATATATTCAAACAAACTATGCAACCACACTAAATTCGACGTTTCGGACACGTTGGCCAAGTCGATTTTTCAAAAAAATATTGTTTCAAAAAGTTGATCCCCGAAACTCGAAATCACAATTTTCCAAATCGAGGGTCAAAACGAGATTTAAAAATCATAAAATCACACCAAATATGTTACCACCCTAAAATCGACATTTTGAATTTGTTGGCAAAGTCGAATTTTTCATCCGAGGTCTTTTCAATCAAATGTGGGTCCCACATCATATTTTTAATTTTCCAACTTTTCGACCAATAGGTTGAAATGAGTTTGGGTGCACCAGGACCCGAACTAAATGTCTACCTAACCTAAAATTGATATGCTAGCATTCCGTTCAGCCATCCGTCGTACGGATAAAAAAATATCCACATAATTACAAAATAAGGTTCTCGAAGCTATCAAAGACCACAATATCGCATAAATGGTACCAAAATGTATCGGGAACCATGTGCGAATCACTGTCACACCCCAGAATTACCATAATACAACTACGAAAAGAGGTAAAACAGTCAAATCACACATAAACACACAATTCACATGTTTTATCAAAAAGCTGGTCGTTACAGATTTTTAAATCTATATACCAAATCAAACAAATAAAATTCGGGATTTCCAAAATCAATTTTTTTGAGATTTTTCATTTTCTCAGGGTTTTCAATTTTTTTCGTTAAAGTCTTTATACATACATATAATTAACTTGTGCTTCAAATATTTCTTAGTCTTCCTTAAGAAAATAACACAAAATATGAAATGAGTTATGACTATAAAATATTCAACAAAAAATAATAATAAAATCTTATAAAATAATATTGAACATTAATAAGTTACAACAACAATAATAATCATAACTTAGAAATTTTAAGTCATGCCAAAATAAGTCTAGTAAGTATTAATTATATAACTAAATATTAAATGGAAAAATAAATTTAGTTATATATTTATGCAGAACTAAACAAAAATATATTCAACATTATTATCATTTCTAATGTTTTAATTGAATATTTGTGTGAGTATTAATATTGATTTGGGCTTTATTTGAATTACTAGTATCTATGAGCTAAAAAACTTGTTAGACTATTCAAAATTCTAGGTTTAAACTTGAAATAATATGTTGAAAGATAAAAACAATGAAAAAGTTTAAGAAATATTTATAAATTACATCACATTAATATTTTTATATATTAAATATTTTTAAAAATTATATAAATGTAATGTCGCGTTGATTCAGGTTGATTTAACTTTTTTTTTTTAGTTAAAACCAAATCAATTATAATTAGATGTTTTTTAGAAAGAAAAAAAAAGCAAACCAAGTCAAACCAAATCAGTTGATTTTTTTTCTGATTTAACTTAATTTGTGCTTTATTCGATTTTTGGTTCGATTTTGTTCACCTCTAGATACTAGGCTAACTAGAGTCCACTATCTATTGTCTCGAACTATCATTTGAAATTTGTAAGTCAAGTAACCACACCTTTATGACTCTTCAAAACACACACAATGTTTGCCATAAATTGCAAAGGAATCTTCCCCTATTTGTGCTCAATGATCTTGCTTTTAAGTTGGAAGTTGGAAGCCGCAAAGGGTCACCTAGGCTTTAGGACTTAGGTTGCCCCTAAATAATTCTGGCTGTAAAGTCAGTTTCCTCTCAACTTTTATAAGGCATGCAATATTATTATTTTTTACTGTATTTCTTAAAGAAAGAAACCTTAGCAGGACAAGGTCCACTGCGAAATTTACATTATACAAGTATACAAAGCGCCTAGGTAAGTGCTAAAGTAAATGGAACCAGTTGGACTCTCCTCTGTGTTTTGTCTAATAACAGCTTTAAAATAAGTTTAGTTTCTTTAATTACGAATCAATACAAATTAAGAGGTAGCCCTTGAGCTCTTGAAAAGGTAATGCAAGCATCTTATAATTAAAATTGAACAATATATTAAGATCCTATCACCTTGGAAAGAGATTTTCTTTCCTCACAAAGATGTTGGAAAAGAGAAAATGACATTCTTTAATCATCAAGGACACAATAACGACAAAGGATTAGTTATTATTCCCTCCCTCCTGTTTTAATTGTCCGATATTGACTTAATATATTCTTTAAACAACAATAAATAGAATAATAATTTTACTATATAATTCTTTGATGTTCAGAATCAAATGTTTTGGGAAATAACTACGGTTAATATTATTAAGAATAAATTAGGACTAAATGCTGAATTCTATTGAACTTTTAAATTAGACAAATAAAAGTGGACATCAAATTTTAATATTATGTACAAGTAAAAGTAGTCATATATCGGGAGTATAAAATTAAAAAAAAAAAAAAATTAAGACGGAGAGAGAGGGATTAGAAAGGCTAAAAGCAAAAGCTGCTCCAACAACATTGGTTGTCAAGGTATTTTCTAATTTATAAGTGATACTCACTTGACGGTGTAGGATTATAATTCATGGAAGCTAGGTCTGTTGGTAATCATGCATTCCACTATAGTATTCGTTGAAACTATATATGTAGTATTTAAACTAATTTTTCCAAATATAGTACTCCTTCTAAATGTATCTGGCATGACCAAATGACCAAATAAAAGTGCACCTGGACTGAAAATTTAATTAACGTACCTAGACGTTTTTAGTGTCGTTGGGAAGGGTGGTTAACCATGCACCCATGTGGGCGCCTCTCACACAGCAAAATTTTGAGAGAAAATTTAAAATCCATCTTATAAGTATTTTGGAAAAAATAATTGAGTAGGGGTAAGGAAAAGTGTGACAGAAGAGCACTATGCTAGAGACATGTACATACCTTGTTATATTTGAATTTAACAAGTTATCATCTTTATTGACATTTTTTTCAAAATATAATGCCATGACAAAACTAGAACTAGAATATGCTAATGTCATAATAGCACACAGTAATATCTCTCTATGAAGGAAGGTACAAGCTGATGAATTTGGAGTTGGACCACACTAATTTAAATCAGAATTTAGAATACTGGCATTCAGTTAATTAAGTTATTTCATTATATTAATTAAGCACATCAGCATCTTAAACCCCACATTGCTCCTTGTATTATTTCTTTTTAAATTACGGACAAAGATACGCTTACTAAATAATTGCCTATGCTCGTAGACTGCTTTAAAATTTAAAAATATACGTTACTCTGACATGGAGACAGAAACTCACGGGTTCAGTTTTAAAAAATCAGCAAGTCGAAGCACTACGTAATGTTCGACCAAATTTATCTATCAACAAGATCGAAATATACACAAGTTATACCCTAATTAAGTATATTATACATATAGGTATGTATACTTTATGTATACAATATTCATGTGTATATTTAGTATTATATACTTAATTTATATATTTTCTGCATATTTGATAATGCACAAATGGATTATGTGTATTATCCGATGTGTCCTACTACCTATGGGTGCCGTATTTACGTTATGAAATCCTGTTCTGTGCGTTACTTTATATTTGTGTGGTGTCTCGTGTCTTGAGCCGGGGGTCTATCGGAAACAGCCTTTCTACTTCTTCAGAGGTAGAGGTATGGACTGCGTACATCTTACCCCCCCAGACCCCACTAGGTGGGAATACACTGGGTCTGTTGTTGTTGTTGTTGATTATGTGTATTATACTAAATCTACTAAGCATACAGGCCTGATACTAGTACGCGGACCTAACTTTTCGACCATGAGTTTAGGGATAAACAAAAAGAAAAAAGTACCAAAAAATATCAGAAAATAGATCAAAAATAGCATAAACTTCAAAATTTTGTACCTCTAAAATATGAGTTCCCACAAAAACATAACAATCAAATTTCATCAAATATTAATACAGAGAACAAAATTTCCCTTTTGGGTTACGTTGACAAACTTAATTAAAGAATTAAAATTGCTCATCAGTATATTTAAGAAACTATTTTAAAGCAACCCTCAAATATAAGGGACCATGTTTAGTTTTGTTATTTTATCATGAATAAGTTTTCAGATTAAACTCCTTTTTTTGATAAGTGAAACAAAGAAAACAACTCCGATAATGAGAAGGAATTCTCTTATCATACTAAACGTGTTCATTTTTGCCCCAAAGTAACTCATTGTACAACGTCTCAACATTGTAATAACCCGTATTATCAGAGTTAATTTCTTAAATGATGTTCGAATTCGAGAAACGAGTTAGTAAAGTTACTTTTATTTACTTTGTACTAATAAACTAATTTATGTCTAAAAGTATTTTTATCTTATAAATATACTTCCACGCATATTAATTTTTTAAAATTTATCAAAACTAAGAATGAGGTAAAAACAGTTGCTCTTAATCAATGTGAAACTTTGACATACCAATGTGAAGTAACAACATTTTTGTTTTTTGAAGCTTCAATTATTTTGATTTTTGCGTTGCATAAGGCTTGTTTAAGAGAAAACGCTCTTTATTAGGTACTTTTTATTTTTAAGACTCGAATTCAACTTGTGATTAAGAATGGAAGAATCATCTCCATCTCAACACAACCTTTAATAGTAACACACAAATACAAGTCACTGTGATAAATCTTCTGAATACTCTAGAGGGTATGCAGAATTTCCATAGTCCACTCTAACTTTGTTTAGAATTACAGTGTAGCTGAGTTTTTCTAAATAATCATTTTTCAAATAGAAAAAGGTTAAATGACTTAGCTTGAAGTTCCAAATGTCCTTAAAATTAAGGAAATATAGCGTACGTTTTGCTGGAAAAATAACATAAACATACACCTTAACTTACCATATCTACACAAATTTCCACCCTTACAAAGTAATTATAAAAATCTCAACTAATTATGTATCTTACTTGAATGTATGGGGGAGTAAATTATGTATCTCGACAGACCCAAAATCAAAAATAATATATTGGGAGATAATTATGTATCTTTACGAAAAAAAATATCTTCATTGAATGTATTACGTATCTCCACAAACCCAAAATAAAAAAAAATACATCGGGAATTAATTATGTATGTTTACAAAGAAAAAAATGTATCTTCATTGGATGTATCAAGAGCTAATTCTATATCTCAATAAATTTAAAATTAAAATTTTCAGTAATTATGCAAAATATCAAAATTTTCTATAATTAAGTTTTAAACTATCGGTATTTATGTTGTTTGCCCCTCTTGAAACTCTAGTCCAGAGGAATGTTGTACATTATAAGTTACTGGACTCCACATCTTGCTCAGGTCCAATTCCTCTTTCTACAATGGGCCGGGTTTTTTGTTTTGTCTTATTTTTTCCTCAACATTTATTTTTTTACCTTTTATTCTCACGACTTTTATATCTTTTTTCTTTTCTTCGATTTTTATTTTTTCTGTTTAAATATCTTTCTTTATTTTTTTCTTATTCTATAACTTTCATTATTTATCTTTTCTTCAATTCCTTCCAAACAACCAATTACGCTCTTGGACAAGAGTTGACACTATCACACCGTATTTTAATTTATGATATGTTCTATAAATCTTGTCTTACAGACAAGACTCACAACTTTCAAACAAGAAGTCACATTCTATGGGCAAGAGTTGATGCTACCACATTGTGTTTTGATTTATGAGATATTCTATAACTCTAACCTTAGAGACAAGCTTAGCTCAAGGACTTTCAAACAACAAGTTACACCCCACGGGCAAGAGTTGACACTACCACGTTATGTCTTGATTTATGAAAAGTTTTACAACTCTTTCCCTAGAGGCACAATTTATTCCAAAGATTTTCAAACAATAAGTTACATACATTGGGTAAGAGTCAATACTACCACATTGTGTTTTTTACTTATGAAATGCTCTATAACTCTTGTGTTAGAGGCAAGACATAGCCCAATGTCATGACCCGAACCAGAGCCTGACTGTGATGGGCATCTAAAGTCCAACGAGTACCGGAGACCACCCCATGCACTAACCAAATAGAACACAACACCACCATTATCGAATGAATTTCGAACATATAACAAGATAGCATAAGATGAGCCCAAAGAATTTAAGTCATGTCTATAATCCGATAACCGACCAAACAACAACCAACATCATCGCCCAAGTCCACAGTAATCCAACAAAGCCTTCTAATAAAATCGAAATCAATAATGTGTCGGGACATGCCCCTAACCTTGACAATGAAAATGACAATGTCAATGATAATGTAAACTCTTAATTCTAATCTATGAATGGAAACTGATGAAATATTCGAGTCTTCCAAAAAATGAAAGCTCACCACTTCACCACCAAGGACTGACGAACCGAGCCGACCCACGTAATTCTGCACAGAAAAAAGTAAAAGTATCTCCGGTTCCTGCATCGCGTGGTGGTACAACGTCCGTAGATGGTTGGTTGGTTGAGCACTAGCATGTAACTCAGGGATAGAGGACAAATGAAAGTCAAATCAAACCTAATTCAAATCCATATGAACATCATCATATACATACATAAATAATATGCTGGGAAAGGGAACAAGACTTAAAATACACTTTAAAACTTTAGCCTGGATTGTGTAGCTTAACCGTCACGACATAAAAAGACACCCATGGGCTATGTGGGCCCAGCTCTTCCCTAGCTGGAAGGACCCCAGTGCATGTAGTTCCACTAACCAGAGGATATACGTCTGCACCATGGGAGACTCGAACCTCCCGGCATATTAAGGTGACTGAAGCACCCAATCATGTAATGTACTATGGCGGACTCGAACCATCCAATCATGTGATAATAATAAGGGGGACTCGAACCACCTGGTCATGTAGATCCTTGCGTCGACAATCGCAATTTCAATATTGGTCCTTTGGTACCTCCATTTTCATGACTCAGCTACACAATCATCATTAAAGCCCAATTAAAATATTTAAATTCACAATTCCATTCATTAAACCATGATACATATTTAGGCATACACTATTGGTATCGTCATACTAACTACACTTGCAAAATAATATCATCATGCCAAACCACTTATCTTTCCTTGGGGAATTCACACTCCCCTTGATTCAATTATACATTAGCTTGGGGAATTACACAACCTCATAAGGTTTAATTCAAAATCATTATACTTTATTGACTTTTCACATTATGCAATAGTTCAAAAGTAGTTCAATGTGCATTCTTTTAGTATTCAAAACCAATTTCACAATATAGGTTGAGGTCATTACTAATTCAATTGTCAATATTCACAAAATTTGGGGAAATCACAATCCCCTAACTTATTCATCATACCCATGCATCAAATTGATTTCAAAACCACCATTTAAAACATAACCAATGGATATACAAATATGAAACATCACATAAACAACGATTATTCAAAAAGCTCAACCCATGTTTAGTAACCAATATCAAAACCATATGAATAATACTTTAAAACACATGCTTTTAGCAAAGTAATAATTACGAAAGAGTAACATGCCTGAAAGATTCTCAATTAAGGATAAGAAACCTTGAGTTGACCCTTAGATGCTCAAACCTTGAAGAAACCCTAACTTGTTTTGCTTGAAGGAATTTGAGAGAGTAAAGAGGGTTTTTTATTTGTTAAAATATTAAAATAATTCCCCAAAGGTGTCTTATAGACGTGTGGTCTATATGGTTAAAGAAGAAAATGTCCAAACTGCACTCAATTTAAATACTAAAAACTCATCGCCAGTGACTACAGGTCACACGATGACTCATAACAATACATTACGACTCGTTACCACGAGTCATGGCCATGATAGTATCATTAGGCATACATACTGCTGACCCTATGACTTATATCATACAACTTATTAGGGGACCCTACGACTCATTGGGTTAATCGTTACCAGGACAGCAACACAACATACACTGGTTTGACTACGATTTGGACAACATGACTCATTGTGAGCCACTCAAACTCGGAGCAGATAACCTAGCCAAACACACTGATCAGACTATGATTTTGGTCTTTACGACTCGTCAAAACTCCCTACGATTGATAAGAGGAGTCGTAGTCAGGACAGTGAGGATAAAATTTCAGAAATTTTTAAGGACTAAGGATCTGGGGTGTTGCATACCCGCCCTCTTAGTATCATTAATCCTCGAATGGTAGGATAAGGCACTTATTGACAAGATTTAACTCTGAGACACACCCATTCTTAGCTTTAACAAAGACAAAAAACAAAGATATTAAGGAATATACATACCTCATGCACGATTTTCTGAAGCGGGAAACAAGAATGGGTACTTGGACTTCATGTCCTCTTCAGCTTCCCATGTGTCCTCTTTAATATTTTGGTTCCTCTATATAACCTTTACCGAAGCCACATCCTTAGTCCGCAACCGACGGACTTGCCGATCTAAAATCTCAATTGGGACTTCTTCATAGGTCAAGGAATTCGAGACACCCACACTTTCCAAAGGAACGACCATGGAACAATCTCCTATGCACTTCTTCAACATTGATTCATGGAAGACCGGATGAATAAAACTTATACTCAAAGGTAAATCCAAATCATAAGCCAAATTGCCTACTTGCCTCAAAATACGATATGGACCAACATACTGGGGACTGAGCTTCCCATTCTTACCAAACCGAATCACTTCCTTCATGGGAGACACCTTCAAGATTACCAAATCATCCACGTCCAACTCCAAGTCTCTTTTTCTTACATCCACATAGGACTTTTGGCGCCTTTAAGCCTATCTCGAATCACCTTTACCTTCTTCATTGCTTGGTGAACCAAGTTGGGACCATACATTCTATTCTCACCAACCTCGAACCACCCAATAAGAGATCTACACCTCTTGCCACACAAAGCCTCGAGTGGAGCCATCCTAATACTGAAATGATAGTTATTATTATACGCAAACTCGATGAGAGGCTAATGGTCAACCCAAATTCTACCAAAACTGATGATAAAAGACATCAACATATTTTTCAAAGTCTATATCATCCTCTTCGCTTTTCCATCTATTTATGGGTGGAAAGCAGTACTAAGGTTTACCTTAGTCCCCAAACCTCTCTTAAAGGAACGCCAAAAGTGAGATGAGAGCTGAGTACCTTGATATATATGACAAAAACTGGAGCACCATGGAACTTTACCATATCCTCAATAAAGATCTTAGCATAATCCTCCACCAAAAAATTAGTCCTCACTGGAAAGAAGTGAGCGGACTTAATCATTCTATCTATGATAACCCAAATGGAATCGAACTGATGACGGGATCACGAAAGACCAATAATGAAATCTATATTAATCACTTCCTATTTCCATACGGGCAATTCAATCTCTTGAGATAACCAATCGGGCCTCAAGTGTTTTACCTTCACTTGCTGACAAACCAAACACCTAGACACAAAATTGGCCATATCTCTCTTCAAGTTATTCCAATAATAAATTTCTCTTAAGTCATAGTACATCTTCGTTGAACCAGAATGAACAGTATACCTCGACTCACGAGCTTCAGCCAAAATTCTCTTTTACATCTCATCAACATCTAGAACACATAACCTACCTTGGTACCTCAAGATACCATCACTACCGATCTTGAAAGCCATCACCTTCTGGTGACCCATATCATCCTTGATTCGCATCAATATAGGATCCAAAACCTATTTCTCCTTTACTTCAGCACCAAGAGATAACTTCGCTATCTCTTGCATAACCACACCACCATCCTCAGAGTCTAAGAGATGGACTCCAAGATTAGCCAAATGATGAATATCCTTTCCGAGTCCTCGCTTCTCCTCATCCACATGAGATAAGATTCTCATGGACAACCTGCTAAGAGCATCAACAACCACATTAGCTTTATCTGGGTGATAATGGAGACTCATATCGTAGTCCTTGAGCAACTCAAGCCATTTACTTTCTCTGAGATTCAACTCCTTCTGGGTGAACACATATTGCAAACTCTTATGGTTTGAAAATATATCGACATGGACTTCATACAAATAATGACGCCAAATCTTTAAAGTAAAGACCACAACCAACAACTCCAAATCATGCATCAAATAGTTTTTCTTATATACCTTTAACTGCCTAGAAGCATATGCAACCACCTTACTATGCTGCATCAACACACAACCCAGTCTCACCGGGGACACATTATAATTAATAGTAAAACCATCGGTACCCTCGGGTAGAGTCAAAACTGAAGCTGAAGTTAACTTACCCTTCAACTTCTTGAAACTACCCTCACAAGCATCAAACTACAAAAACTTTACCTTCTTCTGAGTCAACTTAGTGAATGCGGTAACAATGGAAGAGAAGTTTTTCACAAATCTCCTACAATAACTGGCAAAACCCAAGAAGCTCCAAATGTCAGTTGGAGTCGTGGGTCTAGGCCACTTTTTAACCACCGCAACCTTTTATGGATCTACCATGATCCCGTCACTAGAAACACATGACCAGATATGGCACAGAATTTAACTAAAACTTACATTTAGAGAACTTCGCATACAATTGTTGATCTTTTAAGGTTATTAACATAAGGCGGAGGTGATTGGCATGATCTGCCTTACTCTTAGAATACACCAAAATATTATCCAGAAACACAGTTATGAACAAATCCAAGAACTGACAGAATAACCAGTTCATAAGATCAAAAAATGCCATTGGGGCATTAGTCAAACTAATAGACATAACCAAAAACTCAAAATGACCATGTTGGGTTCGAAAAGCAGTCTTAAGGATATCCACTTCCCTAATCTTCAACTGATGGCAATCCGATCGAAGATCAATCTTGGAGAATACTTAGCACCCTGAAGTTGATCAAAGAGATCATCAATTCTAGAAAGCGGATACTTATTTTTCACTGTCACCCAATTTAATTGACGGTAATCTATACACATCCGAAGGGACCTATAATTCTTACACACGAAAAACACGGGAGAACCCCACGGAGACACATTAGGGCAAATAAAACCCTTATCTAGAAGATATTTTAACTACTCCTTGAGCTCTTTCAACTCAGCCGAAGCCATTCTATAAAGAGGGATAGAAATAGGACAAGTGTCCAGAAGAAGATCAATCCTAAAATCAATTTCTCTATCGGGGGTGAGATAGTGGGAATCAAGTATGAATTTGAATTTTCCTTTATCCAAACTTATTACTGTGATCACTTCACTACTAGTGCCCATGTGGATGAGGTTTTCCCAATGTAGATAACCTCGATGCTTGTAATAAAAGGATAAACTTTCATCGACTGCAAACTAGAAATGATTTTTTTTAGTGCATTAAGGTTGCAGGAACTTACTCCTAACTAAACAAAGACTCATCCAAAGAGCCACCATCGGTACTAGTCCAGGAGGTCAATACTAGCGAGAGTCCCACAGCGAATGAGTGTCCGAAAGATGATCAATTCTAAAATCAATTTCCCTATGGACGGAATACCAAAAAGGTTATCACCGAACACCTCGGGAAATTCATAAACAACAGGGATGAACTGCCAAGAAGGACCTTCAGATCTAAAATCCTTAATATGGGCCAAATGGTAGAGGCACCCCTTAAAAACCAATTTTCAGGCTATAATATACGAAATGAACCTTCCCTTAGGCACTAGGGAAATACTTTCCCACTCGATCACCGACTTGTTTTGGAACTAGAAACTAACCCTTTGGGTTTGACAATTAAGAGACGTATAGCACGAATGTAACCAATCCATCCCCAAAATCATATCAAAGTCTAACATTTCCAACTCTATCAGATCCACTAAGGCCTCTTTACCGCAGATCGATATCACACGACCCCTATAGACCCTTTTAGCCATAATGGAGTCACCTACTAGGGTGGACACAGAGAAGGAATCTGAAATACAATTCGAATCAAAACAAAAATAAATATCCACATAAAGGATCATATAAGAAAGGGTATACCTAAGATAAAGTAGATAATATATATCATGAGAGAAAGGTTTGAGCATACCAGCAACAACATTGGGGGACGCCTAAGAATCCTGGTGGGTTCCAAGAGCGTACAGACGGTTCCGATTAATATTGGAGCAAAAAACAGAAGTAGCAACATGAATCTTATTTGCCCCATAATTAACCCTAGAAGGACAATCCCTCTATATGTGAACAATCTGACCATATTTAAAGCACTTCTACCTTCTTTCACAAACACCACGATACACTTGACCACAAAATCTATAAGGGGGATATAATGGAGCTGACTGATCCCCATTGACCTAAAGCTGGGCACCCTGAGCCCTGGGACCAACACTATTCTAAAAATGATGATCACCCAACGGATTTGGATAAGGAGCACAAGTCGTAGAGTAGGAACTAAAATTTTCCTACTTCTTCTTATACTATTTTCCACTGTCTCTACCACTATGCTGTTTACCTCTACCCTGATTCGAATATCAAAACTTTTTATTCTAACTTTCACTCATCTCTTCTTGTTTCTTTTTTTCCTCTTCCACTTATTGCAAATACACCATAAGTTGAGAGATATCCATATCCTTATTCAAGGCAACCTTGCTTTCCAAGATAAACTCACAGGACAACCCAAAATAAAATTTCCTCATTCTACCTCTTATTCTAGATACTAGCTCAGGAGCATATCGCGATAGTTGGTGAAACTTGAAGGCATACTCCTTTACTGTCATCCTGCCTTGCTTCAAATTCATGAATTCCTCAGCCTTTGTCTTTCTCAATTCCTAAGGAAAGAAGCAATTAAGAAAAACACTAGAGAAGTCAACCTACAAAGCGGACTCAACATCATTACCCCTAGACTAGTACAACTCCTCATTCCACTGTTACTCGACATCCTTCAACTGATAATCAGTGAACTTTACACCCTCCACATCAGTAGAATATATTATATGGAAAAATCTTTTCCATCTCATCAATAAAATTTTGAGGATCTTCCTCAACTTCAGAACCAGTGAAAGTAGGAGGAGTCAACCTCATAAATTGGCCAACTCTAGTGACCTCAGAAGATGGAGCAACAAAAGCAACACACTCAATCAAAGAGGCCACCAACTGGGGAAAAAAATTGATCGACTAGAGAAACTCAACATTAGACACGCTAGCATGAGGTGCCTGAGGAGGGCTAGGAGGGACCGGTGGAACTCCACTAGGGCAATTAGAAGCAGCGACCCTAGATCGGGTTTGAACTTCTTGGGTAGGACGAGATCCGTTCACATTATCCTCAAGTGGGACAGAGGAGTTTCCATGCACATTAGATCTTCTGGAAGGCATGATATGAAAATTGAACATACGAGAATTAGAGAAGATTTCAAGATTTTAGACTCTACAACCCAAAATAGAATAACAAGAAAGGGAAACATTCTTACATGCCTCATAACCTCTCCCTTATAAGTGTGGCACGCTACATACATATAAAAGAGATTTTATTTGACACGGCTTTGTGGATACCCAATGACGCCAATCCTAGGCTCTATTACTAATCTTATGAAGACCCAAACTAGGTCCTGGCCATGATGGACATCTCAAGTCTAGCGACGACAAGAGATCGCCCTCTACACCTAACCAAACAAAACACAATACCCCCAATATCGGATGAATTTTGAACCTATAATAAGATATCATAAGATAATCTAAAAGAACTTAATTCATGGCTATAATCAGATAGCCGATCAAACAACCAACCAACATCACCACCCAAGTCCACAGTAATCCAACAAAGCCTTCTAACAAACTCAAAATGAATAAAGTATCGGGACATGCCCCCGAACCTGACAATCATAATAACAATATTAATTATAATTTAAAGTCTTAATTCTAATCTATGAATGAAAATTGATGAGATGTCCAACTATTTTGAGAAATGAAAGCTCACCACTTCACCACCAATGATCGATGAACCAAGCCAATCCACCTAACTCTACACATAAAAAGTATAAGTATCTCTAATGCCTGCATCACATAGGGATACAACGTACGGAGATGGTTAATGGGTTGAGTACTAGCATGTAACTCATGAATATGGGATAAAATAAAGTCAAATTAAACTCAATTCAAATCCATGTGAATATTATCATATACATACATAAATAATATGTCGGGAAAGGGAACAAGGCTTAAAATATACTCTAAAACATTAGCCTGAATTGTGTATCTTAATCGTCATAACATAAGAAGACACCTATGGGCTATATGGGCTCAACTTTCCCCCAGCTAGAATGTCCCCGGTGCGTGTAGACGCATAAACCAAAGGATGTATGTATACACCATGGTGGACTCGATCCTCCCAAAATATCAAGTTGATTGAAGCACCCAATTATGTAATGTACTATGGGACTCAAACCACTCAATAATGTGATAATAATAAGAGGGACTCAAACATAGACCCCCGTGTCCACAACTGCGGTTTCTAGTATTGGTTTTTTGGGACCTCCACTTTCACGACTCATCTACACAACCCTCATTAAATCCCAATTAAAATATTTAACATACATTCCCATTTATTGAACCATCATACACATTTTGGCATACACTATTGGTATCATCATACCTACTACACTTGCAAGGTAATATCAACATGCCAAACCAATTTTATTTCCTTGGAGAATTCACAACCCCCCTGGTTCAATTATACATTAGCTTGGGGAATTACACAATCTCATAAGGTTCAATTCAAAATCATTATACTTCATTGACTTTTCACATTATGTAATAGTTCAAAAGTAGTTCAATGTGTATTCTTTTAGTATTCAAAACCAATTTAACAATATAGGGTTGAAGTCATTACCAATTCAATTGTCAATATTCATAAATTTTAAGGAAATCACAATCCCCTGGCTTATTCACCATACCCATGCATCAAATTGGTTTCAAAACCACCGTTTAAAACTTAACCAATACATATACAAATATAAAACATCACATAAACAACAATCATTCAAAACCCTCAATCCATGTTTGAATACCAACATCAAAACCATATGAATAATACTTTAAAACACATGATCTTAGCTAAGTAATAATTAGAAAAGAGTAACATGCCTGAAAGATTCTCAATTATGGACATGAAACCTTGAATTGACCCCTAGATTCTCAACTTTGATGAAACCCTAACTTTCTTTGCTCGAAGGAATTTGAGAGAGTAAAGAGGGTTTTTGATTTGTTGAAGTATTAAAATAACACCCAAAGGTGTCTTATGAACGTGGGATCTATGTGGGTAATGAGGAAAACATCCAAAGTTCCCTTAATTTAGAAATTAAAAAATTATCTCCAGTGACTACGGGTCCCACGATGACTCACAACGACACATTACGACTCATCACCATGAGTCGTAGCCAAGACAGTTTCATCAAGCACACATACTGTTGACCCTACAACTTGCATCATACGACTCGTTAGGGGACCATATGACTCATTGGTTATTAGTCGTTACCAGGACCGCAACACTTAGAACATACACTTGTTTGACTATGGTTTGGACAACATGACTTGTAATGAGTCCTTACGAATCATTATGAGACACTCATACTTGGAGAAAACAACTTAGCCACACACATTAGTCAGGCTATGATTAGGTCCTTACGATTTGTCAAGACTCCTTACAATTCATAATGGGAGTCATAGTCAGGACAGTGAGGATATTCAGAAATTTTTAAGGACCAAGGATCCGGGGTGCTACACCCAAGGACCATCAAATAAAAAGTTATGCCCTATAGGCATGGGTTGACGCTACCACAATGTATTAATTTATGAAATTCTCTATTACTCTTCCCTTAGAGTCAAGATTTAGACCAAGGGTTTTCAAGAAATAAGTTACAACCCATGTGCAAGAGTTGACACTACCATATTGCATTTTCATTTATGAGATATTTTATAACTCTTTCTTTAGAGACAAGACTTAATATAAGAACTTTCAAACAACAAGTTACACCCTATGAGTAAGAGTTGACACTACCATATTATGTTGTGATTTATGAGATGCTCTATAACTATTGCCTTAGAGGCAAGACTTAACCTAAGAACTTGAAACAAGTTATGCCCATGTTCAAGAGTTTACGCTACCATATTGTGCCTTGATTTATGAGATCTTTTATAAATCACGGACTTTCAAACATCAAGTTATACCCCATGGGTAAGAGTTGACACTACCACATTGTATTTTAATTTATGAGATACTATTCTATAACTCTTGCCTTAGAGGCACGACTTAGTCCTAAGGAATTCCAAACAGTAAGTTATGCCCCATGGGCAAGAGTTGACATTACCATATTGCATCTTGATTTATGAGGTATTCTATAACTCCTGCTTTAGAGGCAAGACTTAGCCCACAAGTTATGCCCCATGGACAAGAGTTGACACTATTATATTGTGTCTTGATTTATGTGTTTCTCTATTAGTCTTGCCTCTAAGACAAGACTTAGCCCAAGAACGTCCTAAAAAATAAGTTATGCCTAATGGGTAAGTGTTGACACTATCACATTGTGTCTTGATTTATGAGATGTTCTATAACTCTTGCCCTAGAGACAAGACTTAACTCTAGGATTTTCAAACAAGAAGTTATGCTCCATGAGCAGGACTTTACACTTCCACATCATATCTAATTTATGATATGTTCTATAACTTTTGCCTAAGAGGCAAGGCTTATTCCAAAGGACTTCCAAACAACAAGTTATGCCCTTAAATTTACTTTGACATGAAAGAAAGAAGATCTCTTTGCAGATTATCCAACTTTCTATTTATTAGAATAACATAATAGAATTTGAGAAAAAAAAGAAATAATAAATAGAAGAAACAAAATAGAGAAAAGAGAAAAAAGATTGAGAAAAAATGAGAAGAAAAAAATAAAAAATAAAAAAATAAAGAATGAGAAAAACAAAAATGCAAAGGAAAAAAAAATAAAGTTTGAGAAAGATGAAAAACAAGAAATAATTCAAATGATAAAAATGAAAAATAAAGGTTGAGACAAATGAATTAAAAAAAGAAAAAAAAGAAAGGAAGAAATATATTATTTTGTGAGAAAAAAGAAAAAAGAGAAAAAAGAAGAAGAAAAATAATGGTTGAGACAAATGAATTAAAATAAGGAAATAAAAAAGAAAATAAAAAAATCTAAAAAAGAAAAAAGAAAAAATAAATAGAAATGAAAATAGAGTAGACAAATGAGCATAGAAAGTTTAAAAATAACTGAGGTCTAGAGGGGCAAAATCAGTGGCCTACATTCAACATTTTTTTCACAAGTTCTCCTCTGCTTCTGGATTGCAAGCTAACATGTTGAAATATTCCATATACTTTGGAGGTCTACCCCAATTAGACAAAGAAAATATTGCAAGGCAATTGGGATTTAACTAAGGAGAATTTCCTTTCAAGTACTTGGGAATTCCTTTAGCTTCAAAGAAGCTCAATCTTGTTCACTGGTAACCTTTGATTGAAAAATGGTTAGTAGGATAACATCTTGGACTGATAAACAACTTTCATATGCAGGACGGATCCAACTTGTGCAGACTTTATTGTTTGGCATACAATCCTACTAGGCTCAACTATTTCAAATACCCTCCAAAGTGATGAAAATTATTGAAGCTCATTGTAGGAGCTATATTTAGTCAGGCACTAAATATCATCACAAGGAAGCTCTAGTAGCTTAGGACAGGTTGTGCTCTCTTATATCTGTTGGAGGCTTAAGTCTCATTAATTTAAAGCTTTAGAACAAAGCTGCTCTTTCCAAGAGTTACAAGGATTTGGAGAAAAAGTAAGATAAATTATGGATTAAATGGGTGCATAATTACTATATATAGGATCAAAACCTAGCACAAATGCCAATTCCTACTCAGACTAGCTGGATGGTACAAAAAATCATGGGTACTAGAGGGGGAAATTGTCAAATTCTGGAGCCTAAAGTTGCTAGGAAAAATGTTACCAAACAAATCTATATCCTACTTATTGAATTGACCTAAAGGGTGACCTGGAAATGTTTTATGTTCAAGAATGAAGCTATAAATAAAGAAATATTTACCTTGTGGTTGCACTTTCAAGATAAATTATATACTAGTGGGAGACTGCTACACTGGGGAATGATGTTGATGTTGGTTGTGTGTTTTGTACTTTATTTATTGAATCAAGGGACCATCTTTTTGATAAATATATCTTTGTCCAAGATTTATGGAGTAGACTTTTTCAGTGATTGAAAAAGCAAAGATATCCTGCGGGGACCTGGAAACAACATTGACAATGAAGCATACTGCAGGAAAAAGAGAAAACTTAAGAAGCTCAATTGTTTAAACTGGTATACACTAAAAGGGTTCATCCAATCTGGTTGAAAAGAAATCAAAGAATCTTTAGAGGTGTAGGTTTATCACTGGATGGTATTGCTAAAGAAGTGTCTTTCAACTGCAAAGTTTGAGCCACAAATGGAATCACCCAAATACTATAGAGTTACAGTTTTTGAGAGCCTTGCACATTACACTGGATTTACTTGGTGTCTTTCACTAGCTCTACTGAAATAACTATATGAAAGACATGTTGCTCTACTGTAGATTTCTAGCTGAAAAGGATTTTTAGTTTGTGCTGTGTTGGCTATTCTGAGAACAACTAAGTTGTGTATAACTAGGCTGCTGCTTTGTAATGATTACACTTGGTACTTAATAAAGCCATTAGTTACAAAAAAAACGAATGCTAATTTTTAAAGACTTTTCTTATGAGGGACAAAAATTCAAAGCCACCCATTATGGGGGACTTCCCATGTAATTTCCTGAATAAAATATTGTTGTTTACACCTTCTTTATTTTGTAAGTCTAACCATTCAAAAATTATTTTAGGTATACAAATTAAAGATATAGAAACCCGACTTATGTAAGAAATTATAAGATTTGTGTAAAATTATTAGGTTATAAATGATTGAATTTAGAAACCTAGCATTTTTGCATGCATTTCAATCACATAAGGTTGAGGGTTAGACATTTTTGCAGAGTAAATTATATGGGAGAACTTATATAATGGGTGACTTTATTTTTTGTCTTCCATAAGAAAAGTCTTTAAAACTTAGCATTCATTTCTTTTTATGTATAAGACAAGTATGTTTTTACCCATATATACCTTAAGGGGTTATTTCGTGTGAGGTACTAAAGTAAATAATGCCGGAATAAAATAATAGTATCGGGATAAAATTTTTGATGTATCGTTTGGTTGCTAATATTTTGGATAACTTATCCCAGGAGTAATAACTTTCGGGATAAGTTATCCTACACATTTGGTGGTATAACAATCCCACCATAATTTATACTTGGGATAAAACTATAAAATAATAAAATTACCCCCAAACCCATTACAAAGCTGGTTGCAGTTGTGGAGTCTATCTTTGAATAATCCATTGAATGGATTACCGTGCCTTCAAAAGCTTCAGGGCCTTTGTTTGGAGGAAATTCAGGGATATTGGAGACTTGACTGAACCTTCCCATATAAACTACCACAAAATCAACTTGGTATATCTACATGCAAAAGCTCATGTATCTTTTACAGTACTAATAAGTTGTACATAAATTAAGTTATCATTCAAAATTTGTCATATATCAGACAAAATATAGGGAACATAATTTTTAAGCATAGAAAAATGAAATTCAACATCAAATTTTTTTATTCTAAGTGTGCTTTTTATGAATTGATAACATAAAAAGTTCTTACTACCCAATGGAAAGATTAATTATAAAGTAAGTAGAGGTAAATTTTATAGTAATAATTACATTCACTGGTAATCTGTAAAATATTTTAGGAACTACAAATACGTTGCCTAGTTTTGATACACATTATCGTTTCAAATTATGCACCTACATCAATTGTAAAAAAAAGGCAACTCGATATGTATGCACACATAGTTGAACACACATAAAATCATAAGAATGAGCACATAAAAATAATTAAGCAAAATAACGTGAGGGTATTTTTGAAAGCAAATAATTTATTCTTAAAAGAATGCAATACATATTATTTTTAGTACCACAAACCACACAACCACTAAAAAATAATATCAGGATAACAAATCCCAGGACCAAAAAATCCCATTATAACTAATCCCTTCATAACTAATCCCAACATAACTTGTTTTCAAACCAGACGACCCCTAAATGTTTTTACACTTATTTTTTATTTCTTCTTTTTTTGCTTGATTTTTTTAATTCATTTATGTCAACCTTTATTTTTATTTTATTTTTTATTTTTATCTTGTCTCTTTTTTTGTCAAACTTTATTTTTATTTTTTCTTCTCATTTTTGTTTTTTTCAATTTTTCTTTTTTAATTCTTATCTTTTTTTTTTCTTAACCTTTATTTTCTTCTCTGTCTCAATCTTTATTTTTATTTTACTTTTTAATCTTTTTTATTTTTTCTCAACTTCTATTTTATTTTTCTAATGAACAGAAAGTTGGATACTCCGCAAAGAGAATACTCTTTCTTTGACATAGAAGTAAATTTAAGGGGCGTGACTTATTGTTTGCAAGCATTTTGGGATAAGGCTAGCCTCCAAATGAAGAGTTATAGAATATATCATAATCACGACACAATGTGGTAGTGTCGACATAACTTGTTGTTTGAATATTCTTGAGTTAAGTCTTTATCACAATCTAAAAATCGGTCATGATTTGCTTTTCATTGCTCAACCTTGATAGTAAGCCAATTACCCAAACTGATAAAATCAATAATTACGTAACCTAAGGGGAGACTTCTAGAACGAATCAAGCCACTACGAAACATAATTCAAATAGAAGTCTGAAAGAAGTCTCATAAGTCCCCAAAACCTAGCGTCATAGTGTAAAAGTATCTAGTACATAAATAATTCTAAAAATACACATTTATCTCTGAAATTAAAATAAAAACACAAAATAAAATAAGAGGAGGCTTGGAGTCGGCTCTGAAATCCATAGAGCACCTAGTACCTCGAACATCGCTCTAACTAATCCACATTAAATCAGCTCCCACGTCATGTACTCATACTCAGATCAGCATCAAAAAGATACAGAAGGGTGAGTATGGTTCAATTTTACTCAATAGGTATCATAGGTTGATGAGAAAAGTAAGAAATAGTATAAGTAAAGAAAACTATAAGCATGTCACCTACAAGCAGAAAAGTCTCAAATAGTAGCTTACACCGTCTCCACTAACAGTTCCAATACATAAACAGAAATAAAAACAACACAAACGTACTCAAAGAATATACTAAAATTAAACACAAGTTAAGAAAACTAAAGAAATTATGAAATATGCTTATGCAAATGCAATGCAACACAATGTGGATGTGATGAATGTTGAAAGTCATCGCATGACTTTATGTATACATCCACTGAGCTTACAACTCCAAGGTAGGACCCATGGAAGGTTCACAATTCATATACTATATCTCATTTCAATCTCAAATCACCTCTTCAGCTCGTGTGCACAGAGAAGATTTTCATAAAAGTGTCTCATTTTCTTTTAAAAATAGTGTTTCTCAATGGTATAAATATCTCATGAATGTATATGTATGAAATGAGGATGTAATGCTCATAATCAGCTCAATATGATGATATCCACTCCAACACATATATGTGCAAGCAAGCTAGAAAACAACTCAATATATCCATAATTCATGATCATCAATTCTAATTAGGCACCACCAGACTAAATATTAATGCAGAACACGATTAATATGATATCAACCCTTAACTTGTTTTTTTTTATCATGATAAAGACAATCAATGCTTAAATAAGGCCAATATTAGCAAAAAAACTCTCGTTCGAACACCATTTCTATAATAAAGCTATTTAAATGCACAAATAAGGCCAATTGATTCAAATAAGGTCCTTACACAGGAAACACACAATATAATACATCACAAGTCAACAACAACATAATATAAGCCCTTATACGAGCATACAACAACAATAATAATCTCAAAATATAAAACCCACAGTTATATTCCCAACTAATTGTTAGATAATAAAATTCGTGTTGGCAAAATAATTAATTGGGGCAATAAAAATAATGTAACAATTATTTTATTAATTTCAATATGTGAGTGTTACAATCTCTATGAATCCTCTGATTCCTGTTTTCAAATATAAATTAAAGGGTTTCAAGCTTGATCTTGAGTTGTGAATTTGATGCATTTGATCTTAAGTTATACTCAAATTAAAAGGTTTTGGGGATTGTTCTTGAATCTTGTCGTCTTGATGAACTGAATCTTGGTTGCTTGTCTGAGGTGTTTGATCCAGAAGCTCTCTCTTGCTACGTGTTAGAATTGTTGGTCTTTTTCTAAATTATGAGACCCCTATTTATAGTTGTAGGAAGAAAAGAGCCATGGTGAAAGTGACTTCTTTTGACCAATCAAATTTAAGTGACATGCCACATTTTTATGGATTTTTGATTTCACTAGGCCTGCTGCATAATTTTGATATGTAGCATATTCCTATTGGCTCCTTCACTTGACTTGGCCTGACAAGTCATTTGACACATGGATCTCAATTGGGTCTCTAGAATATGATGACATCTTGAGCTTAACAAAATGGGCTCATTATTTGTAAACCAAATCAATGGACTAGCCCAAGAAAATTGAACTTTAATTCAATTCATATTTATTTGAGTTTAAATAATTAATCCAATTATATTAATTTATCACATTTATTTGGCCTAATATATTTTGAATTTTGTACGAATTTAGACTTTACAAAATTTCTTTTCTCATAAACACCTCCTATTTCAAGACTTGTCGAAGTATTTGAGTTTTCGTAGACTAGGCTTGAAGTATTAACCTGTTGATTTTATTGTAATCAATAAGAACTTACACATTTAATGCCAAGGTCAGATAATGCCTAAATGCTAAAAACAACATGCGGTATTACAATATCAAGTGATCATAATTATTATTATTATTATTATTATTATTATTATTATTATTATTAGTATAACATTTATCATAAAATTATTGTGAGTTCACTGTTGCTTTGCTTGAAGGTGATGAAATTGACTCCTTTTGATTGGAGAAATCAATGTCAGCATTAAATTTCAGTGTGGATTTGGGATTAGTAACTACACCGCCTTGCCAATTTCATTGTCAATATAATTCCCATATGATTTGAAATTGACAATTTCAATGCCTCATATTTGCATTATTTATTCATATTTTACTAAAATTTCTATGAATCCTCTCCAAATTTATCATGGATTGGGGGAGGGGGGGGTAAACCACCCCACTTCGCCTATAAATACCCATAGGTTAATCACTTTCTTTTAATCATTGCCCAAACTTTCAAGATATTCATCAACGGCTGTGTCCGATTAGCACAAATCAAAGTGCAAGTATTTTTCTATGGATTCATGGTAGTTTTTTCGTTCTCTGAATTTTCATCACTTTTTTCACAACCTAATATGTAGATGGTAGAAAACTTATATCTCCTCAAAGAAATGACAAAATTATGAATAGTTTGACATTCTAGAAGTTAGAATTCTTAATTTATAACATATCCAAAATTCAAAATTTAACTCCTTCAAGATCATTCCAGACAAATTTTTGAATTTAGCTTTAAATTTTATCATGCTAAAAGTTTCAGATCAACACTTCCTCATTAAAGCTTTCATATGTTGAAGTAGAAATGACGAAATCACAAGAATCTTGAATTTTTCAAAACTAGACTTTAAAATATATAATATATCCAAAATTCAAGATTTACTACATTTGAAATCTTTTCAGATGTTATTACAAAGTCATCTTAAGATTTTGATGCACCAGGAGTTTCAGCTATGTGCTACTATACTAAAAAATTGATATCTCAATCTAGGAGTATTGAAATCATGATCCACTTGGTTCTGTATAAACCACACATATGCACGTAAATCATATATAAAATTCATAATTTAACACCTTTAGAATTGTTCTAGATACTTTTTTGAAGTTGCCCCTGAATGCTGATAAGTTTACAATTTTAGGTTTGTGTAGCTTCACAAGAAAAATCATATCTAGGTGTGGGAATTTTAAAATAGTGAGTGGCTTATTCCATTGGAAAGAGGATTCCAATATTTACAACACCTTTTGAAGGCAAGCAAACTCGAGGGTTTAACTTGATCTATCTTTGACGCTCGAGATATTCACCGTATTTAGGTGAAAATACCTTTTTCCTTCTTCTCCCTCATTTTTTAAGTGAATGACAAACTCTTTCTCAAGATAACGCCTTCGATGCAAATGCGATAATCTTATGGGGCAAAGGGATAGATACTCATTCCTCTATAAGCAAGATAATCTCAGAAGGTAATCTTACGGTGCACAATGATGGATACTCGTCCCCACGCTAGGAAAAGGTAATTTAATAGTAATCTTATGGTGCACATGGATGAAGACTTATTCCGCCCTAAGAAAAAGTAATTTAGTGACAATCTTAAGATGCACGAGGATGGATATTCATCCCTGTCCTAAGAAAAGATAATTTAGTGGTAATCTTATATAGCATAGGGATGGCTACTCTTCCACACTCTAAGAAAAGGTAATTTAATGGTAATCTTATGATACACAAGGATGACTACTCCTCCCTGCCCTACGAAAGGTAATCTCAAAAGATAATTTTATGCCACCCAGGGATGGCTACTCGTCCCTGCCATAAAAAAAGGTAATTTAATGGTCACTTTATGACGCACAAGAATGGATACTCGTCTTCCATAAGAAAAGATAATTTAATGGTAATCTTAAGGCGCATAGGAATGACTACTTATTCTCACCCTAAGAAAAGGTAAGCTTACAACATACATGGATGATACTCATCCCCACCATAAGAATAGTAAAGAGTTTGATTTATCAAAATTTTTGTACCTATCGCTATTTACCGAAGATTTATCCCTAATGAATTCTTTCATTCTTTTCATTTAGAAGTGATAATGATTTTCAGAAACTACACATATCCATCCACTAAATCCTAGTACCTTGTCATCAAAACTGAAGATGGGGTTAAGTAGACTAGATTCTTGACTCACATTCAGCTGACTAGTCGGTATGCATGTCTATGACCTTCTTTATAGAATCATTTTTCCTGGCAAGTTGGATTCTGGTGCGAACCTATAATTCTGGTCAGTCATTCAAGTTGTTCTCCCTTCAACTGCTAGATCATCATGATGCAAATATCACAACTCCTCTTTCAAGCTTGGGTCATCGCATGGTTTTAGAAAAGATACATTGGGGAGACACAATGACAATTGATGGAGAGTACCATCATATTTTCAATTGTTGGGAGTATACTAAAGATTCACTTGGTTGGAGCCATAAAATTCTAAGTATGTCACAAATTTGTGATATTATTTATGCTTAATTTTTCACTTATGATCGCAATTCAGACATCTTTCAAGAATTTTGTGAAACATGGTGCCCCAAATAAACACACTTCTCACATCTGTCAGGGAACTATCTATTTCTCTATGGGATTTGCATATACTTGGAGGCTTTTCAATTCAGGGTATTCTTTATGAAGAAGTAGTGCCTGAGGCCAAAAAAATTATAGGATTTGATGAAAAGAGTGTAGGGTATGTTTCTCAAACTTGTGAATACTTATTTGCAGCCTTTCATCACCTTTGGGGTGCTAGCCCAGAAGTATCATCAACAAATATATAAAATTCTAGTGCACGAAGCCTTTTAGTTATTATCCCACTCCATCAAGGAAAAAAAAATCTTTTCTCCCTAAGTTTATATACAATCTTAGCGGAAGTTTACCCAATACATTTAGATGGTCACATACTGAAGAAAATGTAGTTCCTGAGCTTGGGTTTAAGCATGATAAAAAAGATGACACATGGCTGGAAGCTTTCTTATCTTGTTGGTCGTGTGCTTTTTTAAAAATATTAAAGGTGACTTCATTTATCCTAGGACTTTCAAGATGGCATACATGATGGCGAGTGGGCGGAAGGTCATCCTGGCAACAATGATATTGGCTAGCATCTATAATGGAATTAATAAGATCTCTTCTTCAGCACAACTTGATCAAATCAAAGTTTATTTCCCTATTCACTATGTATATGGTTGGATTGCTCAATATTTCAACACTTATTATACCTTTGTCAATGGACCATTTGTTCCCACTATAGTGATACACTCTGAAGAGCGCAACACAAGATATTTTGATAAAAATAACGTGAGCAAATACATACATAGCGGGGAGGACGTGTCTAGAGGACTTTACTCATGCTGGACATTAAAAATTCTTATTTTTATATGGATAATGAGGATGCCCCAGAGTTGGATCTTAGCTATTTCATGAGTATCTATTTCATTTATTTCACACTTAGGTGCAGAAACTTATTTATCACTGAGCCATATAAATTCATTTATTATTAAGCAATATGGTCCACATTACTTTAGCCAACAGATTGGATTTTATCAAAATATTTTGGGCATCATAAAGAATGATATCAACAATGCCTTTTTTTGAAAAAGGACCAGCATTTTGGTAGATTTTTACACTGAGTCGATCTACTTCATGAGCAACTTTCTTTTCAATTTTTCCTAATATAGAAAAGTTCTGTGAATCGGCTATCAGACTTGGAGAAAAAAGACTCATAGAGATTGAAACACCCTGGGTTCTGGTCCTTGTAAGTTTCTTGAGTCTTGAGTTTTATGATCATCATAAGACTCACCATACTAGTCGTATGGTGTGGTTACGGGTTAGGTGACCCAACTCACAAGGTGTTCAGTGTTTGGTGGTTGGATTTTTTTTGTGGTTATGGGCTGGTGGTGAAAAGTTGTATGTTAATGTGATAAGAGGGTAGAATTCAACCGTATGTTATCCAGTGTCTAGCCTAGATGTCCTACTTAGGGTACGATTTAAAGGATACCAGTCGTATGATGATGGTACGAGTTAGGACAAGGGAGTCGTATGTTGGACAGAATGTGGTGTCCAACTTTTTGAGCAAGTTATTAGTTGAGGGTACCACTCGTATGGTGAGGATATGAGTTAAGAGGTCCAACTATACCCATTTGTGTTCTTTTAACAACTTTTTAAGCTGAGGGTATTTTGGATATTTTCCACCCCAAGATCTTATCACCCCACGTCTTATAACATGATTTGGTCCCCCGATCGATACTTTAAAAGATAAAAACACTCTCTAAAAACTTCTCAAGAAGATTAAGCTAGGGTTTCTTTAAGGTGGTCATCTAGAGGCTTAAGGATCAAAATCTCTCTGTAATTCTTTGTGACTAAGGCATGTTACACCTCCCTCATTGTTATTTCAACTAAAAACATGTTTTATTGGGTGATTTTCATGGTATGATTATGATAATATTTGGGTTTTGAAACTGGGATAGATGTTTTTCTTATGGTTTTCATGTTATAATTGTGGTTTGAACACGTGGTTCTATGGAAATGGTGAGGTTCCATACTTTGAAAGACTTTATTTCATGCTTAGGACTTCTTTGCAGTATTTTTGTTTCTTAGACTTTGGTTTTGGCTATGGTCGGGGGCACGTGTTGATCGGATGTTCTTAGTTTTTAGATAGAGGCTTTGTTTGACAACTATAGGCATGGGTGGTGTTGGTATTGGTGTTAGCCATGGTATTGGCATTGGCATTGGGGCTAACATCGATTGGGAATTTGGTTGGATATTTGGTTGTTTATAGTTATGAACTTTTTAAAATATATTTCAATTAATTTTGATATATCTTATTATATGTTTGGAATTCATCCAACATAGGTTGCATGACGGTTATGTTTGGGTCTTGGGGGTGGTCTCCGGTCCCAGTTAGGTTTGAGGCACCCGATATGACTAGGCCCTAGTTCGGGTCGTGTTAGATTAGTATCATAGTGCTAGGTTCATTGTTAATTGGGAGTCTGTATGTCGAGTAGAGTCTCTTTGAATGGTGTGTAGCATGCCACACTTAAAAATAAGAGGCTACAAGGCATTTATGAGTATTTGTCTTTCTTGTGTTTTGTTTTTAAGTTATAGAGTCTAAGGTCTTGAAATATTCTCTAATCCCTGTTTGTTCGCTTTTCCGATCATGCCTCTTCGATGATCTAAAGGTCACAAAAACTCTTTTGTACTAACCTGAGGCAATGTTTATGGGACATATTCTACTTATGAGGTCTGGTTTCTAATTATCCTCCTAGAGTTCCATGGGTTCCCTCTATTCCTTCTCAAGCTCCTCAGGCAGAAGTGACGAACGCTGATTTTCATCAGTCCATTCATATGTTGGCACAGTTGGTAGCTTCTCAGTTTGAGAGTGGTGTTCCTGTTACTCTATCTTCTGAGGCCACAAGGCTTGTCCAGTTTATAAGGCTGAAACCTTCGACCTTTACTGGTGTTAGGGTTGAGGAGGATCCTCAAGGTTTTTTCGATAAGGTGGAAAAGTTTTTTCGTGTTTGTGTTCCACTAATACAGAGGGCATGGAGTTTGCCGCTTTCCAACTGATGGATGTGGCATACCAATGGTACAAGGAATGGGATCAATCAAAGGGTGACCATGCTGAGTCATCTCTGTGGAAGGATTTTCTAATGCTTTTCTAGACTACTTCTGTTCTCAGGAGTTTAGGGAAGCAAAAGCAAAGTTGTTTGTTAATCTGAAGCAAGGCAAGATGTTAGTCAAGGAGTATGCCTTAAAATTTCACCAGTCATCTCGGTATGCTCTGAAGGTGGTTTCTAGCATGAGGGCTTGGGTGAGAAAGTTTGCTTCCAAGATGTATCGAGACTTTATATTGGAAAGTAAGGCTGCCTTATTGATTAAGGACATGGATATCTCTAGGTTAGTTGTGTACATACAACAGGTGGAGAAAGAAAAGAATAAGAAGACGAATATAGGGAAGTGGTATGGCAAAAAATTTAGGTTCTTTGGGCAGAGTGGTGGCCAACATCAAAGTGGCAGGGATGGTAGTAAGTGTCCCGAGAAGAAGTGGGAAAATTCTGGGTCTTACTTGTCGAATAGTGCTCCCTACCCAATGTCGTTGGATGATAGGCATTTTTAAGGTAGCGATAACATCAGGGAATAGGGTGCCTAATCTCAGGCTAGTGGGGCCCAGTCAACTCCATCATATCCTCCCTGTAGGTTTTATAATAGATTATATCTGGGTTTTTATAATAAAGAAAGGGATAAGTTATTCAACTGTGGTCAGCCAGGGTACATGCTTAGAAATTATCCTATTGGTAAGGTTGCCTCTATGGCAAATAAGGTTCTAGTTGCCTCTTCCTCATCTCCAACACCAAAGGGTGCACCATCTGGATTTGGCACTAGTCAGAACCGTCTTTATGCTCTCACTACTTGATAGGAGTTTGAGTCAAAACCTGATCTCATAACTGGTATATTGAAACTTTTTTTCTATGATGTGTATTGTTTACTTAATTCGGGGTCAACTCTCTCTTTTGTGACCCCATTTGTGGCTGTGTATTTTGGTTTTGGTCCTGAGTGTGTTTCAAACCCTTTTTCTATTTCTACCCCGGTAGGTGACTTCGTGATTGTTAAAAGAGTCTATAGGAGGTATGTGGTATCTATTGGTAGCAAAGACACTTTGGTGGATCTATTTGAATTAGATATAGTGGATTTTGTTTTTCATATTGGGGATGGATTGGTTTCACTCGTGCTATGCTTTTCTAGATTATTGGACTCATAAGGTCATCTTTAAATTACCTAATGAACCAGTTATTGAGTAGGAGAGTGGTTCCTTGGCTCCTAAGGGAAAGGCTATATCTTCTCTTAGAGCTCAGAGATTAATCTCTATGGCGTGTCTCTATCATCTATTTCAGGTTAAAGATTCTTACTCGGAGACCTTCTTTGTATTCTGTCCCAGTGGTAAATGAATTTCCTTAGGTCTTCCCTGATAACCTTCCTGGCATTCCCCTTGATAGGGAGATCGAGTTTGGGATTGATCTTGTTCTGGACACTTGTCCAATTCTTATTCCCCCATATAAAATGGCTTCGGCTGAGTTGAAGAAGCTTAAGGTGCAACTCAATGATCTCTTAGACAAGGGTTCATCCATCCTAGTATGTCCCCATTAGGTGCACCGGTGTTATTCATGTGTAATAAGCATAGTTTTCTTCGAATGTGTATTAATTATCAACAATTGAATAAGGTGACAGTAAAGAATAAGTACCCTCTGCCAAGGATATATGATTTGTTCGATCAGCTTCAGGGTGCTAAGTTTTTCTCTAAGATTAATCTTTGATTTGGGTGTCATCAGTTAAATATTCGGGAGGTGGATATCCCTAAGACTTTCTTCTGTACCTGGTATGGGTATTTTGTGTTTCTGGTTATGTCTTTTGGATTTACCAATGCCCCAATGACATTTATGGATTTGATGAATACGGTCTTCCATTAGTTTCTAGACTTATTCATCATTGCTTTCATAGATGATATTCTGGTGTACTGTAAGAGTGAGGTGGATTATGCGAATCACCTCTATATTGTATTGCATACCTTGAAGGAGCAACGATTGTATGCAAAATTTTCAAAATATGAATTATGATTGAATGTTGTCACTTTTCTAGGTCAAATCATTTCTAGTGAAGGGATCATGGTGGATCTGCAGAAAGTTGCAGTGGTGAATAAGTGTCCTATACCCACGACTCCAACTGATATTTGGAGCTTCTTGTGTTTAGCAGATTACCACAGGAGTCTTGTGGAGTGTTTTTCGACTATAACTGCCTTGTTGACTAAGTTAACTCAGAAGAAGGTAAAGTTCTTATGGTCTGATGCTTATGAGGGTAGTTTCGAGAAACTAAAGAATAAGCTAACTACAACTCGATTTTGACTTTACCTAAGGACACTAAGGGGTTTGTCGTCTATTGTGATGTGTCTCATGTGGGGCTTGGTTGCGTCTTGATGCAACTTGGCAAGGTGATAGCTTATTCCTTTAGACAGTTAAAGGTGAATGAGAGAAATTTTTCGTATAGTGACTTGGAATTGCTAGTTGTGGTATTCACATGGAAACTCTAGCATCATTATTTGTATGGGGTGCATGTGGATATCTTTTCTGATCATAAGATCCTACAGTATGTGTTTACTAAGAAAGATCTTAACCTCGGGCAAAGAAGATCGATTGATCTTCTTAAGGATTATGACATGAGTCTTTACTACCATTTGGGTAAAGCTAATGTGGTTGCTGATGCTCTTAGCAGGTTATTAATGGGGAGTCTAGCTTATGTGGATAAGCAGAAGTGGAACTTGGTGAAGGATATTCACTATTCGGCTAACCTTGGAGTCCGTCTCTTAGACTCTGAGAATGGTGGTATGGTCGTGTAGGAAGTAGCACTGCCGACTCTTGATGCTGAAGTAAAGGAGAAGCAAGTGTTACATCCTGTCTTGATGAGGATCAAAAGTGATATAGGTTGGAAGAAGGTGATGGCCTTCGAGATTAGTGGTGATGGTACCTTGCGGTACCAAGAAAGGTTATGTATTCCCGATATAGATGGTTTACGAGAGAGGGTTTTGGCTGAGGCGCATGAATCGTGCTATGTTGTTCATCATGGTTTGATGAAAATGTATCATAAACTTAAGGAGATGTATTGGTGGAACAATATGAAGTAGGATGTGGCTAGTTTTATGGCTAAGTGTATTATGTGCCAACAAGTGAAAGTTTAGCACATGAGGCCCAAAGGTTGTATCAAAAAATTGAGTTGCCAGATTGTGTCAACATGGATTTCATTATCGGTCTTCCTCGGTCTCGGAATCAGTTTGTGTAATGCCCTAAGTCTGTACCCCGAACGCTACATGGTGCTCATAATCTCGAAGGACCACAAGCTAACACATGACTGGTACCTTCTGAAATAACTGAATAACAATACTATAATTATACGGAAATTAGGCGAAAACTTACCATAAGGTTCAACACTGTAAATAAATACTGAGTATAGTACATCAATACCAAAATTAAACATCTGTCTACAAATACTCTAGTTGAAAAGCCTCTACTGTCTGAACAAGGATTTGATGAGACAAGTCCCCAACTAAATCCGACTACTGAAATAAACTGAGTACTGAAATACTGGAATAATAAATCTGTCCTCGAACTATGAGGACTCACCACTAAGTCTGCTGCTAAAGGGTCGGGCTGCTAAGTATGATCGGGAGATCGTGCATCTGAACCTATGATTTAAGACATCATAGCGCAAAAAAAGGTATGCGTCAGTACTTTGAATGTACTGGTATGCTAAGTGAGGTAGGTTGAGATGCATGGTTCATGTGCATGAATAATACTAACTGAATAACACGAGTTTAACTGAATGAGAGTACATGCATAAATACATAAACTATAACTGAGGTCATGATAACACTGGATACTGAGTTTTGAATTACTGATATCTGAGTTTACTGATACTGTATATCTAATAGCCAAATGACTATATCTGATAGTCCTAATTCCATGGAATCGTGATAATTTTCATACTGAACTGAGTGACTGTACCTGTCAGTCCTGATTCTGTAGAACTGAACTGAGTTCTATACTGAGATTGGAACTAAAACTGAGATTATGGGAGGTAATATCGAACCAACATGCCCCTCTCTGAATAGATTGGGGTCCAACCTGTAACCCCAGTTGGAAGGGTGTTAGTACTGTGCCATGGGTAAAGACAAGTTGTGAGTTAACTCTCTCTATCAGGAAGCTTTTTTATCAACCCTCGCTGGCAGTAAAACTCATGTGAGATGTATCAACCCTAATCTGGAAGGAAGATATCACAACCTATGTTGGCTACGCAGTTCTGTAATGCAGGGATTGCTACTAAGGGTCATACCCTATGCTGGCAAGAATGCCCCCATCTCTGGGTTTACTCAGTGCTGAATCCTACTCCTAACTGAAAGATATTTAATAAGTTTCTAAACTGTTCTAGGCCTGACTGATTTGTTACTGATCGTGTTGTCTAACTAAACTGGACTGTGTTCACTGAGTACTGGACTAACTACTACTGGATTCTGAATTGATTACTACTGAGTTCTGAACTGAAGGCTGAATTGTGACTAATTACTGAGTACTACTGAAACTATTCTGTAACTACTATAGCTCTAGGTAAACGGCTAAGTTTTAGGGTGTTGAATACCCCCAGGACTCTATAGCATGAAAAATAAATCATAGCATAAACTTGAAAGGCATAACCATGTGCATTTGACCATAACTCATTAGTAGAGACATGTAATCAAACACTTGCATGATATAACTTGCACATAAGCTAACATGACATGATTTTTTTTCCTTTTTCTCTGTTCATAGGATCAATTTATCAAACACTTGGAGAACATAGTCCATGCACATGACACTAAACAATACATCGGCATTATAATTCAAATCCCCATTTACAATTTCAAGGGTTTAGCTTGGATTCACATGATTCTATACATATATCAAATAACTCCATATATAACTTGTAATAAACATGGATTAGAAACCCAATTAATCATTATAATCCTGAATATAATCAAGCCTGATATGAAATTGGTAGAATCAATACACTTGAAGTTTTGAAAGTAGTTTATTGAACTCCAAGGGTGGAAGGGACCCTTGGATGAACACTTTACATACCTTAAAGCTTGAATTCTAAAAGATTGATGAATTTTCTTGGAACTTGGATTCTTGAATGTGATGAACTAGGGTTTGTTCTTGAAAAATTCTAGAGAAAATGCATAAATTTTGCCTTTTGGATTACTTAATTCATGTTTTGGGGGTTGATATAAGATGGAAAAAGACCAATTTACCCCTCTGGATGCAGGTTTTAATTACTGAAAAGTGGACTAGCGATGCATAGATCGACGCACCGTATTATTGGCATCGATGCAATGGCCAACGCGCCACATCGAGTCCACGTCGATTCACTAAAATTTGCACTGTGAGCTAGAGAAAATTATTCACCGATGCGATAGGCAATGCCGCACGTTTATATTGCATTGATCCATTGGTTTGGACTTCCAAACGTGCTTCAAACGAAGTCCAAAAAATATGAAACTTGTACGGAAACACCCACTGACATACCTGATCATGATTCAACCTAAAACTCATTTCTTTAAGGTTATGAGGGTCGTGAAATAGAGTCACCAACTTTCAAAGGCTAAAATAACACTAAGTCTGAATACTTAGCTAAATATTTTATAAGACTGGGATCCCTTAACAAGCTTTAAAGGACTGAGTTAAGCTTAGAACTTTGCGGGGTCTTACAATATCTCCCCCTAAGAAACATTCGTCCTCGAATAAGGCTTACTGAGCTGAGAATGCTGATAGAATGAATTCAGGTACAGGACATGAACAACTATAACATGATTTCATGATTGACACTACTGATATGCTGAAATTTCATACTGAACATACATATCTAAAGCATGAGTACATGGCTAAACATAATTCATGAATACATGACAGGAATTGCTGATAAGCTGAGTTTCTCATGCTGAACATGCATATATAATGGATGAGTACATGACTGAACTGATTCATGAATGTATGACTGAATATGCAATGGTAAAGGATACCAAGTTTATAACTGTAACTGAACGTGGACTAAGCCAATCTACAGAAGACTGTTACCTTAAGCTGAGTATACTAATGAACCTGAGATCAGTAACTAAACATATATGGACGAGAATATGAGACCATAACTGAGACTAAAATTTGATATATGAACTGAATATTATAAATTGAACTGAGCCCTTGAATACATGGCTTAAAGTTGAGATTAGAACTTGAGGGTCCACCTATAATTACCCACTACTCCAAACTGGATTCATTATGTGAAGAGAAGATAGAAGGTTTAGGTCATGAAAGCTCGGGAAATTATGGTGCATCTCCACCTTGGGATATTATGTCCCCTGAAGAATGCTGACTTGGCTGAGATACTGAGGAAAATTGAGATGATGCACGGGGCACCTACGAACTGAATCATGACTGAATATCGGAGTTCTAAAACTAAAGCATGATATCTGAACTGAGCTGAACTTGAAATCACATTGTTTCTCAACCTTGGAATAGTTACATTTATGAGACTTTGGATAGTTCGACTAGATGGGAAGCTGGGAAACCATACGAACTGTCCGCTTGACTGCTAAACTGAATTTGTTGGCTTTACGGACTACTCATACTGAAAACTTATACTAAACTATATCATTTCTTGACACTCTTTTTATTGAATTCTACTGACTTTAAGGAGCAAGGAAATCTTGGCATAGTCTAAATAAAACAGCTGAGTAAGAAAATCACATCCTGGCTAAAATTCTGTAATATGAGTTGAGGCCTACGAAGCATCATCTACGATGAAGTTACTAAGCCTTATGCACTGCAGCTACAAATTTTCAAGCTTAGACATATCTCTTGAATACTCTCTCAACTATACTCTCCACCTTAGTACACTACATAGCCTGAGACTACTGAAAATATTCACATGGGCATTGAGCACGAGTGCATAAACATACTAACTTATCTGAATACCTGAATGGCTGATAGCTGAATACTTAGTCATGTAATATTAAATTGTACTTAGTCTATAAAGTTGGACTGGAACTGTAGAGTATTACATATATAAGGTAAGGACTGACTATGTAACAGTAGATAACTGAGCTTGAATTCATGAAAACTAGATTATTTGAGAATGCAATACCAAGCATATAACATGATTCTTAAATATTCTATAAGCTAAGGTACTGAAATACTGATAACTGAATAACTGATAACTATACGCTATGGTCAAGCAAACCTAAAATTGAATAGAGTTACTGATCTGATTACTCGACTGAGACTGTAACTAAGATGATAGTTGAGACTGTACTAGAACTGAATACTGGGTTCTGATAACTATGTGATGGATACTGACATAAATTGAGGATCTGAGTAGACACTCACACTCTGCATTTTGTCCACTTCCCATCTCATGAAAAATTCTGAATTCCCCCTTCCTTCAACAGCTAAATACAACTTCTTGCTAGCCATTTACCTGTACACTAATTGACATTCAAGCCTATTTTCCTGACTATAGCCTCGTGTAACACAAGTATGCAAAAATCTTTATTAACATGAAATATTTATTCTCTCCCATCTAAGCAACCACTCATCACTACATCATTTCATAAGAAGAGTTTACTGAAGGGTTAAAACATGAGGACTTAAAGAATAAATGAATGTTATACAAAATTTGACACCTAACTGAGGTCTGAGGGAGAGAATTTCAATATCATTGATTCACCAAGAGACCTAAACTGATGATATGCGTGACATAATTTGAATTTAGCAGATCGTTAGGGGTATAGCATAAGTCATGGGAACTGAACATATCATAAAGCATGACATGAGTACATGAGTCATAAGCTGCATGACCTGAGTCTGGAGTTTATATATTTATGGAACATGATTTATAACATTGAGTGAACTTAAAGTCCTTATACTAGGAACTATAAGCGTGCATGATTGCTAACGTGCACGAGTATGGGCTATGATCATAGAGTTGACATGTAAGATATGAATAGATATCATGATAACTGACGGGTTTTGAAATACGATTCTGAGATGATCTGTGTGATCATTCTCGCTACAGGAATAGACAAGAATGTCATTGCTGAAGTCTATGATGAATATGTCCAAGTAATGCTTGAACACGCGGTTCATCAAGTCCATGAAAGTTGCTGGAATATTGGTAAGACCAAATAACATGACCAAGAATTTGAAGTGAACATACCAAGTTCTGAAAGCTGTCTTCGAAATGTCACATTCTCTTACTCTGAGTTGATGATTGCCTGATCTGAGGTCTATCTTAAAAAAGTAACTGGTACCCTGAAGTTGGTCAAACAAGTCATCGATTTGTGGAAGTGGATACTTGTTCTTGACTGCGACTTTATTTAGTTGACGGTAGTCTATATACATTCTGAGAGAACCATTTTTCTTACGCACGAATAGAACTGGTGCACCCTACGGGGACAAACTTGGTATGATGAATCCCTTGTCTAGGAGATCCTTTAAATGTTCTTTTAATTCTTTAAGTTGTGCTAGAGTCATTCTATATAGAGGAATAGGTATGGGCTGAGTATCTGGAAGAATGTCTATTCGAAAGTCGATTTCCCTTTAGAGAGGAACTCTAGAAAGATCTTTGGGAAACACGTTTGGGAATTCACATGATACTGATATTGACTCAAGGTAAGAAACATGTTTAGGAATTCACATGCTACGAGATGGTAGATATATCCCTTAGTTATCGATTTCTTTGCCCTAAGGTTGGAAACAAGCTGGCCCCTAAGTGTTGAAGTACTACCCCTCCACTCTAGGACGGGTTTATTTAGGAGCTAAAACTGGAGAATTCTATTTATGTAGTCGACTGAGGCATAGCAGGAATGAAGCTAATCCATGCCGAGAATGACATCAGAATTGATCATCTCTAATTCGACTATGTCTACTGTAGTGACTTTCTGAGATACCATGACCAAAAAGTTCCTGTATACCCGTCAGGCTATGATAGATTTACCCACTGGGGTAGAGATTAAGAAGGACTCTGCTAGGATTTCGGGACTGATTTCAAATTCAACAGCTATATAAGGAGTTACAATGAACAAAGAAGCTCCTAGATCTAGCAAAGTATAAACGTGTAAACGATAAACTTACAACATACTAGTGACCATGTTAAGAGAATTTTCCTGATCTTGTCAGGATTGAAGTACATAAAGCCTATTTGGGCGTTGCCTACTAGTGGAACTGGAAGCGGCACCCTGCTATTCGGGCGATCGGACGGCGCTGGGGAATGATTTTGCTAACCCTGGAAACCTGACTGGGGACAGTCTCTGACTCTGTGACCTAGCTTTCCACACCCAAAACACACATCACTACTAGCCTTGCAGATACCCTGGTGGTTTCTTCCATATTTCTGGAAAAAGTTATTGGTTCGGCCACTCTTTGGCCTAGACATTTTGGCCCTCTTATTCTTTCTCTCCTTTATTCTACGCCTCTCCTCCTTACTCTGTGGAGCATGAGCCATAAGCCTAGATAGGATAACTTCCAAATGATTGTTCTGATCAACTATTAAATGAGATAAGGCAGTGAAAGCAACTCTAAAGTCAGTGTGAGAAACATGCTCATTAAGGGGATCTACTTGAGCGTGAGGAGAGGCTGACTGGTTTTCGTTACTTCTTTAGTTATCTTCTCTGGAAGACATGTTCTGGAAGTATAAGGAAGAGATAAATTAGACTGACAGTTTAAATTGAGCTCATGCTCACTCACATGACATGAATACTGAAAGAAGGGAAACTTTTCCTAAAACATCTCGAATCCTCTTATCCATAAGTGTGGCGCACTACACACCCATGCATAAGACTCTACTAGACACAGCTTTCAGACTTTCTAGGACTCTGTTGAACCTTAGGCTCTGATACCAAGTTTTTAATACCCCAATTCTGTGCCCCATATGCTACACGATGCTCATAATCCCGAAGGACCATAAGCTAACCCATGACTGTTACCTGCTGCAATAACTGAATAATAATACTATAATTATGCAAAAATTAGGTGAAAACTTTCCATAAGGTTCAAAACTATAAATAAATACTGAGTATGGTACATCAATATCAAAACTCAACATCTGTCTACAAATACTCTAGTCTAAAAAGCCTCTACTGTTTGAATAAGGAGTTGATGGGACAAGTCCCCAACTAACTTTGACTACTGAAATAAATTGAGTACTGAAATACTGTAATAATAAATTTGTCCTCAAACTATGAGGACACTACTAAGTCTGCTGCTAATGGATTGAGCTGCTAAGTATGATCGGGAGCCCGTGCGTCTGAACCTATGATATAAGACATCATAGCGCAAAAGAAAGGTATGCGTCAGTACTTTGAATATACTAGTATGCTAAGTGAGGTATACTGAGATGCATGGGTTCATATGTATGAACAATACTGACTGAAGAACATGAGTATAACTTAATGTGAGTATATGCATTAATACGTAAACTGTAACTGAGGTCAAGATAACACTGGAAACTAAGTTCTGAATTACTGATTTACTAATATCTAAGTTTACTGATACTATATAATTGATAGCTAAATGACTGTATTTGATAGTCCTGATTCTCTGGAACTATGCTGTGTTTCGTACTGAATTAAGTGACTGTATTTGATAGTCTTGATTCTGTAAAACTGAACTGAGTTCTATACTGAGACTGGAACTGAAAATGAGACTGTGGGAGGTAATTATCTAACCGTCATTCCTCTCTTTGAATAGATTGGGGTCCAACCTATAACCCTAGTTGGAAGAGTGTCAGTATCGTGCCATGAGTAAAGACAAGTTGTGAGTTAACCCTCTCTGATAGGAAGCTCTTTTGTCAACCCTCTCTGGTAGGAAAACTCATATGAGATATATCAACCTAAATCTAGTTGGAAGATATCTCAACCTACGTTATCTACATAGTTTTGTAATGCAGGGATTTCTACTAAGGGTCATACCCTATGCTGGAAGTAATGCCCCCATCCCTGGGTTCGATCGACACTGAATCCTACTCCCAACTAAAAGACACTAAATAAGTTTCTAAATTGTTCTAGGCCTAACTGAATTGTTACTGATCATGCTGTCTAAATGAACTAGACTAAGTTCACTAAGTACTGAACTGACTACTACTGAGTTCTAAACTGAAGGCTGAACTGAGACTTATTACTGAGTACTAATGAAACTATTCTGTAACTACTATAGCTGGGTATTGAATACCCCCAGGACTCGATAGAATGAAGAATAAATCATAGCATAAACTTGAAAGGCATAACCATGTGCACTATACCATAACTCATTAATAGAGACATTTTGGCAAACATTTGCCTGATATAACTTGCAATAAGCTAACATGACATGATTTTTGTTCCCTTTTGTTTGTTTACATGAGAAATTTATCAAACACTTGGAGAACATAATCCATGCACATGACACTAAACAACACATAGGCATCATAATTCAAATCCCAATTTACAATTTCAAGGGTTTAGCATGGATTCACATGATTCTATACATATATCAAATAACTCTACTTGAAACTTATAATAAACATGGATTAGAAACCCAATTAATGATTATAATCATGAATATAATCAAGCCCAACATGAAATTCATGGAATCAATACACTTGAAGTTTTAAAAGTAGTTTCTTGAACTCCAAGGGTGGAAGGGACCCTTGGATGAACACTTGACACACCTTAAATCTTGAATTCTGAAAGATTGATGGATTTTCTTGGAACTTGGATTCTTGAATGTGATGAACTAGGGTTTGTTCTTAAAATATTCTAAGAGAGAATGAGTAAATTTTGCCTTTTAGATGGCTTAATTACATATTTTAGGGGATGATATAAGATGGTAAAAGAACTATTTACCCCTATAGATGCAGTTTTATTTATTGAAAACTAGACTAATGATGCGCAGATCGATGAGCTGCATCATTGGCACTGACGCGATGGCCAACGCGTCGTGTCGAGTCCGTATTGATTCACTGGAATTTGCATTGGGAGTTGGAGGAAAATATTTACCGACGCGATAAGTGATGCGACGCATCTATATCGCATCAATCCACTGGTTTGGACTTCCAAACGTACTTTAAACGAAGTCCGAAAAATCTAAAACTTGTCTAAAAACACCAACTAGCATATCTGATTATGATTCTGCCTAAAAATTATTACTTTAAGGTCATAAGGGTCGTAAAATAGAGTCACCAACTTACGAAGGCTAAAATAACACTAAGTTTGAGTGCTTATCTAAAAATTTTCTAAGTTTGAGACTCCTTAACAAGCTTTAAAGGACGGAGTTAAACTTAGGATTTTGCAGGGTCTTATAGTTTGATTAGGTTTGAGTCATCGTGGATATGATAAGAAATTTGGCTCACTTTTTGCCAGTAAGGACTAACTTCTAGGCTGAGGATTATGAGAGGTTGTATCTTTAAGAGATTGTGAGGTTGCATGGGTTACCTATTCTTATCACCTCAGATCATGGTATACAGTTCTTATCTCACTTTTGGCGATTATTTCAGAAAGGTTTGGGGACCAAAATGAGTCTTAGTACTGCTTTCCACCTACATTCGGATGGGCAAATTAAAAGGAATATTCAGACGTTAAAAGATATGCTACATGCTTGCGTGATTGATTATGGTGGTAGTTGGGTTGAGCATTTGCCTCTTGTTGAGTTTGCTTACAAGAATAGCTACCACTCTAGCATTGGAACGGCTCCTTATGAGGCGTCGTATGGTAGGAGGTATATATCTCCTATTGGGTGGTTCGAGATTGGAGAGGTGGAGATGTTTGGCCCGAATTTGGTTCACCAAGCTATGGAAAAGGTAAGGTGATTCGGGATAGGCTTAAGGCTGCCCAAAGTTACCCAAATTCCTATGCGGATATGAGGCGTAGGAAGTTGGAGTTTGAGGTTGGGGATAGGGTGTTCCTAAAGGTGTCTCCCATAAAGGGAGTGATGCGGTTTGGGAAAAAGGGAAAGCTCAGTCCCTGGTACATTTGTCCATACTTGATTTTGAGAAGAGTTGGCAATGTCGCGTAAGAGTTGGAATTGCCTTCTAGTTTGAGCTCCATTCACCCAGTATTCCATGTTTCTATGTTGAGGAAGTGTATGGGTGATCTGTCGCCACTGCTAGAAATTACCCCTATGACAATGGTTCAAAAACCATTGCGATAGACACAAAAATCATTGCAGTAGAGCTACCACAATAGTTTGGTAGGTGTTGTAAATATGAGCGTTGAGATAGAGCTACCGCAACGACTTTTGCGACGGTTTCTACAACCATTGTAATAGATATACCTATTGCAACGGTTTATTTTAACTCCTATTAGGATGCTTCATATTGTCTGTAACAACGGTTAAGAACCATTGCAATAGACTATATTGCAACGACAGAAAAGCATTGCAATAACCTTATTGCAATAATTTTTGAATATCTACTGCAACACTTATTGATCTTTTGCAATGACTTTTAACTATCTATTACAAAGCTTTTTGACACCTATGACAATTCTTTTTGACACCTATTGCAACATTTTTTTGCTACCTATTGCAACAATTTTTGTCACCTATTGCGACGATGACTATATATATATATATATAGACTTATATTAATACAATTATATATATACACATCACAACAAAATCTTTCTTAATATAATAATTCAAATTAAAATTTTATGCAACAAACTAGTAATATAAACCCAAAAGCAAATTGTATAAAGTCAAATGATCATTAGTTTTCCCATATAGTATCAAGTTCGAGTGACGATAAGTTTCTCTAAATTCAGTATCATAAAGATCAATATTAAAACACCTATCAACAATTCAAAAATCTTCTCAAGTAAGGTCAATTTTTTCATCACTTCTTTCTTCATCTCCTTCATTATGGACACCTATAAAAAGAGAATAAATAAGTTCAATTAGCACTTAAACAATTTCCATCAAAATTAAGCTAACTATCCATCAAACTTTCCCACATTAAGCTCTAACGAAAAAACAAAACTTCCTTACCAGTGCCAACATTATGCCAATCCAGCTGAGGTAAAAATTCAAAACTGACCAAACTTTTGATGTTTTATAGTGTAAGGAATGAGGATAAAAAAGTTTGAAAATGAAATCTACTCACCTTTGTATTTTTTGAATCCCCAGTTGCCAAATAAACGAGTAAAGCAACATGAAAGTAGCCCATCAAGTAAGGAACTGTTGGTATTATATCTCTGTGATTTACAACCCTTCAACTGTCTTTAAGTTTGAAAACGAAATCTACTTACCTTTGTGTTTTTTGGATCCCCAGCTGCCAAATAAACGGGTTGAGCAACAGGAAAGTAGCCCATCAAGTGAGAAACTGTTGGTATTATATCGGTGATTTACAAGCCTTCAACTGTCTTTTAAGTTTGAAAGTGAAATCTACTAACCTTTGTCATTTTTGGATCCCCAACTGCTAATAAATGGGTTGAGCAACATGACAGTCGCCCATCAAGCGAGGAATTATTGGTATTATATCTCTGTGATTTACAACCCTATAACTATCTTTAACTTTCTACAAAATAAGAAGCAACCGAGTTATATAGAATCACTCGGAATTTAAGAAAATCAAACTCGCAGTATAATTCAAAAGTAGGCGAAAGTGATTTTGTAACATCACTTTTCTTAAAGAGCAAACATATTTACAGTATTTTCTCAATAAGTACTTTTTCACCTTTTATCTACACAAAAATTGTTACGATAAGTAAATCGTATGTTTCTCAAGAGTTCTTCACCTTTAGACAAAGAGAAAATAATTTTCATCGCAAAATTAACTAATTTATCTCAAGCGGAAAGTATTGCAACACGCTAGTAGCATAGGGCCAATAAGGTCGTAGCTTTGTCGGATCATCCTAAAATGGATAGCTTTTGAAGGATCTGACATACACTCGACGATATTTTTGAAGAGCCTGAGCAACATAGCTTCATGATGACTTGAAATTTTAACCGAATTGATAAATTTATATCGCACGGTCACCCTCTCTCATTTACTTGTCTTCTCTAATCAATCAATCAATAACAAACTAATATAACTGGAGAATAGTACCATCTCACCAAAGACTCTATCTATAAACTATTACCCAAACATTGAACATAACTAAATCATTGAAGGTATCCCATTCGATCCTGATAGAGCTAAAACACACCAACAACAGAAAAAAAATAGAAAATCACCAAATTAACTATGCAACCACTACTTAATTATATGATATTCTTTACATCCCACTTTAGTAACATCCTACTACTTTCTCCATCCCAAAATGAACAAAGGAGTTCAGAATCCTAAGGAAAGCATCCATCATTCATATGAATTTTGAATTATCAACTATTAACAACATCACAAAAAATGGAAAAAACATAAAGAGTAATATTTCATTACAACAACCAATCGGGTTAACAACAAATCAGAAAATTCCAAACACAAACAGTACAGATAGCCAGTAGAAACCATCAAAGTGAAACACAAATTACCATATTACCTAAAGACTAGATTTTTAAGCTTTTAAATGACTACTCATCTTAGCCAAACCAATATAGGTACCCCATTGTGGGTTTATAGAAGATAAAATATAAGTAAACCATTACAAGTTTACAGAAGCTAAAACACACACTGAGCTTCTAAATTAAAAAACTTGATCTTCTTATTATTCACAAGATAATTGAATCACCACATGATACTTTCACCTCCCACCATCAACAGATATCAATAAATCTATATTACCTATCCATCAAGAATAAGCAAGAAACTACTTTTTCTAAGTAACTGTAGCATCGAGGTTAGCTCGCACTTACCTAAACAAAATCCACGGAGTACTTCTCACCTCTTATGAAGTCTGAGATTTTGAGATCAAATCATAGCCAAAGTCTTTAAACGTTTAGAAAGACTGGTACGAAAATAGCAGTAACACATATGAAAAAAACATGAAAAGAAACATAGTCTCAAAGAAGCTTAAAAGCTACTAACATGATAACCTCAGCAAAAGGTAACAAAAATAATAGGAAATACAAAAAAATCAAAGAAGAGAATACTAATACTAATACTAATACTAATAATAAGGACAAAAACCAACACACATAATTACATACCAAGTATTCAACCTTTAATCCAAGACTGCATACGGTAATTTGACACTACTCGTTCTGATCACCCAAAGCTTCTGTCTTTCTTGTATGGTGAGTCATTAGGTGGCACAATTACCAAAAATAAAGAATTTAGGTTGAAATCATACTCAGTACCCAGCTTTTGTCGAGAGAAAAATCCAAAATTGAAACAAAAAAATTAGGTCAAATCGTCAATTAGAAGAATACACTAACCTTAAAATTCTCGAATTCTAAAACAACAATGCTTAAAAATGTTGAAAGCCGACTAGCCTAATCTACGATAGTTGTTAACTTTTTCATCTCCTTTCCACTAGTTAACAATAACCTAAGTGTTAAGTTTTGATCCACTCTTATCGCAACCAAACAACAATAATGAAAATTACAGAAAGCCTAATAGATTTAGGAGAAATGGGTTTTCTATTGGAGCTACTTATAGCATTTCCATTTTCAGGCAGTGGGTTTTTGATCCATCTCCTTTACTCCATATCTAGGCAGTTGGAGCTACTTCACAGGCAATTAGAGCTACAAAGTCGCCATCCAAAATTAATCTATCTGGATTTTTTATTGAGGAGAGATGGATTTTTTGTTGATCGAGAAATAGGTTTTCTAGAAAATCACAGTACTGTAACTTTTGTCTCCTTTACTCATTGAGAAATGGGTTTTCTAGCAAATAGCAGAGTAACTTCGTCTCCTTTACTCGATTAGAAACAGATTTTTGATGGTGTAATTACAATTGATTTTTGTTTAGGAGAAAGAAATAGGGTTACATTTTTTATGAGAGAGAAATAAGGTTTTTTGATATTTTATATTAAGAAATATTTTTTTGGTGGACTATATGAAATATTGTGGAGGGGAATTAAAAAGCGATGCAGTAAATAATTTTTCCCCATTAAGTGTTGCCATAGATGTTTCTATGGCAACGGTTTTAAAAAGCGTTGCTATACATATACCTATTGCAACGGTTCATTTTCAATAGCAACGGTTATAGTGCTAATAGAACTATTATTTTTTACAACGGTTGAAAGCATTGCAATAGATATTCTATAGCAATGCTTTTGCAACCATCACCAAAAAGTTTGTTGCCATAGGCTCAATTTTTGGTAGTGCACAAATTGTGCCTAACAAGGATATATTTATTTTGGATTCTCTGTCTTATGAGGAGGTCCCTTTTGAGATCTTGGATCAGCAGTTTTATCGGTTGCAGACCAAAGACGTAGCCTCAGTAAAGGTTTTATGGGGGAACCACAAGGTTGAAAAGGCTAGAAGCTGAAGAGGACATGAAGTACAAGTAGGGGTGGCAAACGGGCGGATTAAATTGGATTTGGACGGTTTAAATATGGATCGAGCAAAAATGGTTTGAATTGCAATCCTCCCATATAAATATGAGTAAATATGGATTTGGTCAAATATGAATTGGGTAAAAATAATTTCAACCCACTTTAACTCCTAAGTCAAAAACTTAAAACTTCTATATCATATCAACTTGACCTTTTTTTCATTTTTTTTTCATTGTTTTCTTTTTAGTTTTTTTGTCTCTTTTCTATATGTAGCCCCCAATTTTCTTTTTTTATTTTTCATTTTTTTGTCATTTTTTTCTCTCTCTCTCTTCTATCTCTAGTCTCTGCCCTTTGTTTCTCTTTCTTTTTTCTTTTTTTTCATTTTCCTTTTTAGTCTCCTTTTTATCTATTTTTTATTTTTTTGTTTTTACTTCTTTCGCATTTTTTTTCTTTTTTGGTTGTATTTTATGTTTTATATTTTTTTTATTTTCGAAGAACATGGTTAAGTCGAGTACAAATTTTGGATGATGACTAAAATATCGTAACCACTCAGTATATTTGTTTCACCATCATCTTTTTTATTTTTTCCTTTTCTCCTTTTTCATTATTTTTTCTTTTTAATTTTTTTGTATTTTTTTTCTTCAATTCTTTCTTTACGCTTTTTTCTCTCTTCTATCTCTAACTTCTACCTCTCTTTCTACTTTTTTTTTCTATTTTTGGTTTCCTTTTTTTATGATAAAGAAAATATCATAAGCACATATTGATTTATATTCGCCCAACATTTATAATTCGAGGGCTATGTGGATCCTCAGCCATATATATTTTAATCTCAAGAAAATACAATTAGTTCATAGACTTTTTTTTGGTTTTTCATCCAGTGTCTGGTGCCTGCATTGGAGCCCCGACTAATTCGGATCGGGCGTTGCAGGGCCCATTAAGGTGGCAGCGCTCCCAACAAAGTTTTTTCCATAACAAGGGTCATACCCTCGACCTCTGGTTAAGGGTGGAGCAGCCCCATCCACTGCACCACAACCCATGTTGATTTTAATTCATATACTTATTTGTATATAAATACAAATGATAAATTGCACATATTGACAACTAAACTATTCAAATACAAATAATAAATTTATTTGAAATATATAGTATGATACAAATAAATTTAAAGTAAAAAAATATAAAATGCAATGACAAAAAAAAGATGAGGAAAAGAATATAAAAAAATAAGAAAAATGACAAAAATGATGAATCAAGAATGAAAAGGGGGGAAACGAAAATACAAAAAAAAAATTCAGAGAAATAAAATTAAAAAAGAAAAAAATGATGAAAAAGAAGAAAGGAAAAAAGTGCAAGAAACGAGTAAAAAATAAGTGGAAAAAATGAAAAAAAAAAAAGTAAATTAAAGAAAAAAAGAAAGAAACAAATAGTAAATTACAGGAAAAAAGATAGAAAAAATAATAAAAAAGAGAAATAAAAGATAGAAAAATAATAATAATAATAATAATAATAATAATAAAGGAGTGAGACTATGGATTATATTTATTTGATAAGAGAGGTTATGAATTATATAGGCTAAATGGGATAATTAGAAGCTTATATTTACTAACCCACGTAGGTCTCAAGCGAATACGAATGATGAAATAAGAATGAGAAAGGGGAAAGCGAAAAACAAATAATACAAAGAAAAAAGAAATAAAAATAAAAAAATAAAAAAATAGATGAAAAAATGAGAAAGAAAAAAAAAGAAACTATAAGGAATGAGTAAAAAAATTATAAAAAAAAAAAGAAAAAAAAAGTAAATTAAAGGAAAAAAAAAAGAAAAAAAGAAGAAGAAAAGAAACTAGAAAAGAAAAAAACTGAAACTTTAAGCATAGGTGGGTGATCTTTGTGTTTAAATGGGTACCCATATTTTATCCATTTTGTCCACATTTGTATGAACTTTTAAAATGAGTTGAAGTTCATATTTACCCATTTGGAATATGAGTGATCCAATTCACTAAATATGGGTTAAATGGACTCTTTTTACAAATATGAGCTAAAATTATCACCCCTAAGTACAAGTATCCATTCCTGTTTTCCACTCTGGATATTCGTGCATAAGGTGTGTGTCCTTATTAACATCTTTGTTATCTAACTTAGTTAAAGGAAAGATTGATTTCCTTGAATCTTTGTTTTCTAACTTAGTTAAAGGTCAGAGTGGAGGTGTTGGGGTTTAAATCATGCTCGTACTGACTTGTCCCATCATTCGGGAACGAATGCTCCAAGTGGGAGAGAATTGAAACACCCTAGGTTCTTGTCCTTGCAAGTTTCTCGAGTATTGAGCATTCTGATCATTATATGACTCACCATACTAGTCGTATGGTATAAGTATAGGTCATGTGACCTAAATCATAAGTTGTTCAGTATCTAGTGGTTGGGTTTCTGTTATGGTTATGGGATGGTGGTGATGAGTCATACATTAATATAACAAGAGGGTTGAGTCCAACCGTATGTTGTCTAGTGTCTAGCCTAGATATCCTACTTAGGTTACGATTTGAAGGATACTAGTCGTATGATAATGGTACGAGTAGGCTAAGGGAGTAATATGTTGGACATAATATGGTGTCCAACTCTCTTATCAAATTAAGAGTTGAGGGTACCACTCGTATGGTGTGGATATGAGTTGAGGGGTCCAACTGTACCTCCTGTGTTCTTTTTACAGCTATTTAAGATGAGGGTATTTTGGACATGTCCCACCCCAAGCCCTTAAGACCCCAAATCTTATAACACTATTTGATCCCTCAATCAACATCGTTGAAAATCAAAACACTCTCTAAAAACCTCTCAAGAAAATTGGTCTAGGTTTCTTCAAGGTGGTCATCTAGAGGATTAAGGATCAAAATCTCTCTGTGAATCTTTGTGAGTAAGGCATGTTATTCCTCCCTCATTGTTAGTTTAACTAAAAGCATATTTTAATAAATGTTTTTTATGGTATTATTGTGATAATGTTCGGGTTTTGAAATATATGTTGGGGGTTTTGGTTGTTCTTGGTTGGACAATGTTTTCCCATTTTTTCTTATGATTTTCATGTCATAATTGTGGTTTGAACATGTGGTTTCATATGAACGGTCAATTTATACATGGTTTTTGATTTTGGAAATCTTATGCCCTCAACATGTTTATTAAAATGCCTATGAGAATAATTTTATCACATAGTTTGACTATTATTGAAAATTTTACATTTCATAATATGGTAATGGAACCTAAATTAGTTTAGTTTGTTTTAAATGGTTTGGATAGGCCTTGGTTGCAATACCCTGTGTTAGTCCTAGCTCAGTTCAGCCCATAGTGCATGTACAAGAGGCTTAGAACCTGAAAATTTAGCCAAGTGTTGAAGACTTAGTTTTATTTTTGGCCTTTTAACTTCGATGATTTTTAAAGTGACTTTTCCAATCCGAGATAATGGTTTCTAATTTAATTCATATTTAAGGGTGTAAGTAGCATGTCTCAGGGAAGTTTTGTAATTTTTAGATGAGGATTGAGGAGTGTTTGGATTTCAATTCCAGAACCTCACCATAATTGTGGCGCGTCGTGGTGGGTTTAGCAGTGGTAGCCTTGGTGTGTCATGGTGATGGCCTAATCGGTGTCCTAGATATCAATTTAAATTTCAATGGGGCAGTTTTGTCTTTTTTCAACGTCCCAATTCATAAAAACACGAGATTAAACCGCTCATAGGGCATTATTTTCTCACTTACCCAATTTTATTCTCAAATAAACCCTAACCCTTCCCCAAACTCATTAAGTTCAATTACTATTCCTTCAAGAAAACTCAAGAATTCAATCTTCACCACCCAAGGACTATCAAGAAAGTTAATTCTCTTGCAAGATTAAAGCTTTAAGGTATGTTAGATATTCATCCATGGGCCCTTTTCACCCATGGAGTCTAAGAACCTATTTTTATATTTTAAATCATGTATTTATATGTTTACAATGATTTATTTTCATGAAGCTTTTATGAATTTTGATTATAGATGACGTTTGCAAGTGATTTTAGTTAAAGAGTTACACACTTTAAGAATGAAATTCCATATTAAATCCCTAATGTATGGCTTTAGTGTTGTGATTATGTTATTTCCACACGTTTCAATCATCCCCATGCCTAAGTTCATGAATTTTAAGTATTTTCAGAATGGTTTTGGATATATTAGAGCGTTCAGTCAGTTATCATATCAGTAAGCTTAGTTCACTCTAGTAATCAGAGTCAGTCCAATTGGGAGTAGGATTTAGCACCGAGTGTATCCAGTGATGGGGGATCACCCGCCAGTTGAGGATGTGACCTTCAGTAGCAGTCTCTATATTCCACAACTACGTATCCAACATAGGTTGAGATGTTAACCTGCCAGTTCAAAGTTGAAATATATCTTACTAGAGCACCTGCCAATAGAGAGTAACTCTTTAGTCCTTCGGGACTTTACTTTAGTGGATCCACACATCTAGTGTTAGTACCCGTGGCACGGTAGTGATACCCTTCTAATTGGGTAGCTCATATTGGGGCATGCCGGTTAGATGATAGCTCCCACAGTCTCAGTTCAAAAGTCAGTTCAGGTTTGCTAGCATACAATTTATCAGTTAAATTAGTACTCAAATTTTAGTATTTCAGTTTACGGACTATTCCAGTATTATGTTATATGCTTGGTCATGCATTCTCAGATTTTATATCCTTCACGCATATAATGCATCAGTTATCTTATGTTATTCATTCAGTCAGTTATTATTTATGCACATGAGCCCATGCATATCGGCCTAACCTCATTTAGCATACCAGTACATTCAAAGTACTGACCGCATACTCATTTTTTGCGATATGATGTCTTATATCATAGGTTTGAATGCTCAGTTCTCGACCGTACTTAGATATTCCAGCGCATCAGTAGTAGTAGCAGTGGTGAGTCCTCATATTTCGAGGACCGATTATGTTGATTTCGGTATTTTACTTCAGTTAGACAGTTGGAATTAGTTGGGCCTGTCCCTTCAACTCTTATTCAGTCAGTTTAGAGGCTTTCAGATAATTTCAAACAATTTAGTCAGTTTTGTCATTATTTTACCAATTTTTATATGGTTGTTTTCAGACACTTGTTTCTAGGCTTATAATTTTAGAGATATTTCTGTATTTAAAACCTTATGAAATATTCAGTTATTTCTGCAAATGTTTACTACCAGTATATTTTTCAGTGCTCACAGTAGGTACCAACTCATGGGTCAGCTTGTGGTCACTTGTGATCGTAAGCACCGTGTGGCGCCCAATTGTACTCCCGGGGTGTTAAAATGGTGGACATAGATTTGGCATAATTGGAAATCTTGTAGGGTACATGGGAATCCCCTAAGTATTGGCTAGTAACATTGCTTACAAGCTATAGTCGGTATGATGATACCGATTCATAATGCCTTGACACTTGATTCTGGAATTGGTGGTTTGATTTTATGCTAAATGTTTTAAATGGGAAATGATGGTGATTTGTGATAGCTAACCGTGAAGGTGTGAGTTCGATGGATGGACACTGGGAACTCATGTTTACCGACATAAAGGTTGGTCTTGGTGACCATATGCTTGTGGGATACATGGGAATTCCCTAAGTTTATGTTTATATATATGTATCATAGAGGGAAAATGGTACACGGGAATCCCCAGCCCTTATGATATCTCTGGTTCATACGGCTACACGCACTGGGGTCCGTTTAGGGGGTAACACTGGACCCATATAACCCGTGGGTGGATTATGATGGTTAATCTACACAAATTCAGGTTAAAGTTTTAAACGCATGCTAAACCCGATTCCCTTTCCTGGTATTGTATATATGTATGCATGTGGTTGTATATGGTTATTTACTTTGGTTTTAAATAATAGCACTATTTTATCCTTATTCCTGAGTACATGCTAGCGTTTACCTGCTAACCATCTTCAAGCCCTGTATCCCTCGCGATGCAGAAACCAGCCGTACTACTCCTGCTCAGTGACTTGGATTCGGGGACAACATTTGTGTCAGATTGAAGTGGTAAGCTTCCATACTCCGGAAGACTCTATTTCATGCTAAGGACTTCTTTATAGTATTTTTGTTTCTTAGACTTTGGTTTTGCCTATGGTCGGGGGCATGTCCTGACCCGATGTTCTTGGTTTACGGATAGAGGCTTTGTGTGACTACTATGGGCATGGGCGGTGTCGGTATTGGTGTTAGCCTTGGTATTGATATTGGCATTGGGGATGACACCGATTGGGAAATTAGTTATAATTTAGTTGGTTATGGTTATGAACTTCTTTAAATATATGGTTATGAACTTCTTTAAATATCTTCTAACTGTTTTTAATATATCTTTTTATATGTTCGAAATTCATCCGACATAGATTATAAGGCGGTTATGGTTGGGTCTTGGGGGTGGTCTCCGATCTTGGTTGGGTTTGAGGCACCCGACATGACTAGGCCCCAATTCGGGTCGTTTTAGAGATTTTCTTGATCATCCCCTACAGATTAAGTGAAATTTTTTGGATCTACTACCGTCACACATTTAAAAGTTTCTGATGAAGTGCCTATAAATGAAGTCATTACTACTAATGTTCCTCTTTCTTCGAATGTCAAGCTGCCTGAGCAACACGAAAATGACAGATATCAACCGCCTTCAGTGGTATCCAAGGGAAAGATACCTCCTCAAACTACTCATGTATCTAAAAAGCTCCTTCACTATGAAAGTGAGAGTAGTAGTAGATGTTGACACCTAATTTTTGCCCTTCACAACTAAGTTTAATTCTGAGTTTCTTCAGTTTTAAATAAAATCAAAATATTTATTTAATTTGGATAAATGCTCTTTGAAATATTTATTTGGGTTAATTTTGTTATTTAAGGGATGATTATACATTCTTGTATTTACATATACGAGATCGTATAAATTTTATTACTTAAATGAATATTTTTATCAAAGTTGAATTTTTGTCGAGACTCATTTGAAAATTAATTCAAACGGGTAAATCTTGATGAAATGTAATTTGTTCTCAAAATTAATTTATCTATAAAGTGTTAATTTGATTTTATTAAGCCAAGAAGCTTGGAATGAAATTGGTTAGTAATTCGTTTCTAATTTTGATTCAATTTAATCGATTTATTATACTGACCGAAGCTGAAATTAATTTGGCCACAATTGCAATACAATTGAACAATTCGTTTATCAATTTAGTTAAAATTAGGAATTCGAGAGGTAATCCCACGTAACTAAAGAATTCAAGAAGAAACTCTATCAAAAAAATCAATTCCAACAAAAAGTATGAAATCCGGGGAGTTGAAATTTAATTTCTAGTGGAAACAACATAATTTCTAGTGGAATTCTGTTCGATTAAAGCTCCTTTGTCCCTGTTCCTGCTCTGGAAAAAGTACAACTTCATCTTCTTGCACTTTCTTCTTCTTCTTCGTGTTTGTAGGCCTAACTACTACCATTTGTCGACTAGATGTAGCCATAGTATATTATTGCTGTTGGAATCTCATCAAATGAGAATGCTGAGATTATTTGTTGGAGACTTCTTTGAAGGCCAAAGGATTCTAAAACAGTTAATTGTTGTTCGTTATGTTGAGTAAACTCTATTGTTTTGGTTATGTGGTTATCATTTAATTTTGTTTCTTTCTTAGAATTCACTGATGCAGCTAAACAACTGTCTTTAGTCTTTTTTTTTTACGTTGATTCATTTTAGTCCAATACTGTCAAATTCATTTATTTGTTTAGTTTGAGTATATCGTGTAATAATCTGCTAATTTGCACTCGTTTATATGTTCTCTTGAAAGGTGGTTTCATTTGTTGTTTGAATCACAGACCGATAGTCGTAGATATTCTTCTTGATGATCTGTGGATTATAGTTTTGATTAAGCTTTGGGTCTTGACTAGTGTTGATGTCTGTTTCTTATTTGTGTTGAATGAGACCACTCTTGGAGCTCTCCTTGACTTACAATGTCAGAGGAACATGGAGTGTGTCACATTAGTTTCAACTGATCCTTTATCCCTTCTAGGACATATATCGACTCAAAGTTCTCTTGAACTTGTCGAGAGAAGGATAGAATGGATATATGTAACCAAAATAGTGTACTCTCCTGTGTTTTGCATAGACTTCGCCTAATGTTGTTAAGAGAAACTGCTTGGCCTATTGTTGGTATTTTTATACATATTTTACCATGAAGAATTCAAGACTATTTTCTCTGTTTGTGTCTACAAGGAGTTGGTTGCAGTTCAAGGGTAGAAAAATGAGTATATCCCTCTAATATACTTGAACACTTTCTCAACCAAGGTGTAATCATCAAGCAGTTGGGATTATTTTAGTTCTCTTTCTGCTCCTTTCCCTTTATTTGACCTATTAAGAGTATAAGACTATTTGGAAGTCCCACTCAAGGATCATGGCTTTTGTTGAAAACAGATTTTCTTTATTTTTATTTGGTTTAGATCTATGATTGCGTTGTCTTTTTTTGCGATTATCTCCATGCTTTACATGCATTGTTATTTCATTCAAAATTATGAGACTTTAGGATGTATTAAATGTTTTCTCTTCACTGTCATGTCTCATTCCCACTACCCGTGTAATTCTTCTTAGAAATAGACATGAAATGCATCTCATTGCCGCTTTTATTTATTTTTTTAATTATTTGTCAAATGGATTTCTGTTAGTTAGGATTCGTGTTATTTTATTACATGTCAAATTATTCACTTTATAATAGATACTTATTCTTATCTTTTTTTGTGTGGCATGTGACGTTGACCAGAGTGCGTTGAACTCTATCTCCCCTTTGCATTTCTGGTGGTTCATTGAAGCCCAATGACATCGAGTTTTAGCCCCCTCCAAGTCCAAAAAATGGACTAAAATCATGAAGATCAAGGCTGTATACAAAGATATACAACAAAGATACATTATTTATTAGTATTGGAAGCTGATATACAGGATTTGCAGGAGTAAAAGTAGGAAAATGAAGTTGATATACAATAAATATACAGCCAAAAATGAGGAAAAAGGAGCTGATATACATCGGAAAAAGGGACTAAAACTGACCCAAAAACTAGCCCAATTTGAAAGGCCCAATACTTAAAAACTTTTCTCCTTTAGTTCATTTTTGAATTCCTCTTTCAATATTTGTTGCAATGAACCCTTAAATTTGGTTAAATCAAATTAAATTCCCTTTTGAATTGTCATTCTGTTTTATCTTTATATTTTCTTAATCATTCGTTGTATAGTTTAATTTCTTAGGTCAATAACAGTAAGTTGCTTTATATTTTTACTTTAGAACAAGTCTTTGAAAATCCAAAAATGGCATTTTATTTTACCTATGTGTTAAGTTGATTTATTATAGTAAAGTGAATTTGCATCAACCTAAAAAATAAATTTTACTTATAAAACGTCAAAACTTTTTCACTAAATAGTCAAATTTCATAACTTGTTTGAATTGGTGTTTCCCCTTGAAATAAAATTTTCTGTTATCAATAATGATATTTAAAATCACTTTCTTTCTTTTTGAATATAATTTGTTTTCTCAAATTGATAAAAGAGTTAGAATTAGTTAACCTTTTGTTTTGAGGAAATTTTTTCTTAATTCAAATAAAATATCTTTTCACTTGAATAAAATAAGTGTCAAGTTTTGCAAATGAATTTCAAGATTTTACAAAGTTAGCCACATTTTTCAAAACTAGTTATTTTTTACAAATCAGTCAATTTGTCTTCTAGTCACTCGTTTTAACTAACCTCTTGAGTGCCTTAAAAACTTTCTCAAGGCGTGACCAGAATTCTTACCCATTTTCTCTAATTTTAAAGATTTATTATTGTTTTCAAGTCTTTAAAATATTTTTAGTTTTCCTTGATATTTTTTTAAAAACTCAAGTGGCGACCCTGTATTTTCTTAAACTATTTCAATTTCTTCTTTAAGGTTTTGAAATAGTTTAAAAGGTCAAAAATAAATATTTTCCAACCCTTTTAACCGAAATAAGATAAAGCCGTAGAGATCGTAGTTGGAAAAGAGTAAAGACACATTTTGACAATGTGAGAGGTACTAGTCCGACTGTGATTGAAATTCTTCAAGACACGGATAACTCTTTGAGGACTACATCAACTTTATCAAGTAGGTATGGTTAGGATCTTTATTTTGCCTAGTGTATCTTAATGACTTTTTCGGCCTCATTAATCCCATTTTTTATAGTAGAATAATGTTACAGCACTGCAGTGAGAAAGGTCACACGATAGTAGGGTATTTGTATTTGGCCCAAATCTGATGAAACAACCTTCTACAACTAAAATGAGAAAAGGGACAACTTATATTTCTTGTAACAACGTAAAAACAACCTTGGATTCTGATATATGAAAGCCCCCAGTAGTCATCATGTCTGTGTTTGATGGAAAGAAGGTTGTTCTAGATGCTTAGAAAATATATATCTCTACTCTTTGGCCACCCGTAATTCAAGGCAAGATTTTTATGAAAGGTGTTGATTGCTCTTTTTATATTAAAGATAAAGTCTAAGTAATTGTCAAGGAGATGAATTGTAAGGACGTGGATATTTTCCCCTTGAGAAAGTTATTGCCTTCCTTTTTTTATCTTACTACTTCATATGACCAAGCATGATCAACTCTTCGTGATATAGATGTAAAAGTTGTGAGAACATAATTATTTCTGAATCAGGAGAACATCTCTCAAATGCCATGCTTGAAGAGGATGAGAAGGTTGAAGTAGCATATTTCATTCATCATTCACTAGAGAATGTGAAGAAAAAGAAGAAGATAAAAGAATTGTGTAGAATGGAAGAGGTTTTGAAAGGTCTTTCATCAGCTGTCGGGAATGAAGCTAAAAAATTAAGACTAGGGAATTAAGTTGAAGCCAAGGAATTTGATGTATACTTTGATGCAGACTTATCAAATGGTCTAAAGCAGAAGAAACGGCGTCTGAAAGCTATGCGCCAAAACTCAATCAATTATAAATTATGTCTAGATTAGGCTTCTCTTTTCTTTCTTTCATTTTTTTTACTGATACAGTAGATGATTTTACGATAATAAAGTTTTCTTTTATCTTATCTTACAACATTTATCTTTTCTTTCGCTTTTATTATGCTTTAGTACTTGATTTGTTCTTCGTCTTTGAGTTGAATGCTTAAACAATTCAAACTTAATACATCTTTCTTAACGATGAGAAGATGGATAAATAATGGAGATATCTCTTCTTCCTTGATGATAATATCCACCCTATCGATTCTTAGTATTTTACTTCTTGGAAGATACGAACTTCCAAACCTTGTTAACTTAAGACTTCATTTATATACTTGGTGAATTTTGGGGATTTCAAATACTGTTGAAGAGATTCATTCTTTGTAGGGGTTAGCCCCCATCAAGATATCGACACTTAGTGCAAGCCTGAAGATTGATGAAATGAGTACTTGTAGACTTAAATTTCATGTAAAGTTGGAACATGTATTCTTTTTGACACTCATGCAACTAAACTTAGAATGAAATTTCAAGTGCCTACGTACCTCAGTGAAGAGGATCAAGTCACAACGTAGTTTTGAGTGATTATAATTTCTAATTCGTACACAGTTTATACTCTTGTGAGCCAGGAGTGGACATGAAGCTTATTCTCATGCCTAAAGTAGCATCCTTCTCCTTCAAGGATAGTACTTCTTCAAGAACTTAGTGTTGATAGGATCAATTTTCACGCCATCTATATCAACAAACTTGTAGGTACAATTTGAATATTTCTCTTGTACAACATATGATCCATCCCACTTTGAAGTGAATTTGTCCCCAAGCCTATGATATGTAATCGTGGGCCTCCTTAATACAAGGACTTGATCTCCAACTTGAAAGGATCTTAAGCGAACTCTTTTGTTGAAAGAAGGAGATTGACGGGCTTGGTAACATTTAAGATTTTTCTGATCCTCTAGCCATTTCTCATCAGGAGCTTCAAACTCCACAAGAAGCAACTTAGCATTTTCTTCTTCGGAGAGCCCTTCTTGAATATTGATGTGTGAGCAGATGCTAACATATTTGAGGATTTTAACTGAGAATAATTGCAAAGTATTCAGCAACTTTTGTCATTTTTGATTGTTTTATATTTGATTTTGCAGTGAAAGTCAAGATGCAAGAGAACCAACAATGATGGAAGAAAAGAGTTAAAATCTGAAGCAAATAGAAGGGAAGTGTGGCTGACGACATTCCTAATAAGTCGTCAGCACTCTGATAAGTTATTAGCTTTATCGTCAGCCTTAAACAAAGAATGGGATTCATCTTGAAGAAATGACAGCGACATATGATAAGCTGTCAGAGTTGTGATAAGCCGTCAGAGTTGTGATAAGCCGTCAAGATCGTCGTTAGCCTAAGGCAGAACATGAGAGCTGAAGTAAATCATCGACAACATCTGTGATAAGTCGTCAAAGATCTGATAAGCCGTCACACTTCATCGTCAGCCTAAGGCAGCGAATGTCAAAAGCGAAGAGGAGCTGACGACATCTGTGATAAGTCGTCAGACTCCTGATAAGGCATCACAAAATGTCGTCACCTATCCGAGAAATTACTGAACTCTGTGATTTTGTTTTCATAATTAGGATGAAGTATTTAAAGCATATGTTAGGGTTTTCTAATTATAAAAGGAGGTTGAACATATCGAGAGACAGAACATATCGACTGATGCTCGACAGGCTGAACCTATTTTTTTGCAACACATGTATTTTGTTATTTTCTCTTTAGTTTCTTGGATTGAACAAAACAATTAACTTTGAAGAGATTATCATCAATATTTTGGGATTTTTACTTTGATCTAATCTGAGAAACACTCATTGCTATTTATCTTGCTGTAAGTTCATCTTTCAAGTTATGAATTCAACTTGTTGTATCGATTATTACATTATGAGTGGCTAAATCCATTTAACCCGAATTATGGGATCTATGGGTTAGGTCTTGGTAAGTTGCTAAGTGTTCAAGATTCTAAAGATAATAGGACTCCTTGATAATTCCAAGGTTTTAATTATTGTCTATTGGTTGCAAATGATAGATAACACCTGCTTTGATTTGCTTGAGATAAGAAATCAACTATAGTAGGAAGTGAATTATTGACAGGGACTTGGAAGCTACCAATCTTCCGTTTAATAATTGACGCTATAACAAGGTTAATTAACCTAAGGTAAAGTTTGGTCAGTGAATATAAATTTTCTAAGTCTAAGAGGATTAGGTAATTAAATGCTTAAGTAGGTCAAGAGACACTTGGGCATAACTTCAATAAAGATAATTTGTTGTTCCTACCTATCGTGAGAATCTTGAATAACTATTAGCATCTCTCAAGTACCAAAACCCATAGTGAACATAATTCTGATTTTCCATAAACTCTTGATTACAAACACTGAAACTAAAGTGACCAACAATTATTTGCTAATCTCCAAAACCCCCCATTTTATATTTTTGTATCATTTTTTTGAATTCAACTTGTAGCTATAGTTTCAAATTAGTTTAATAGCCACTCACATTATTCCTTGTGGATTCGACCCCAACTTCAAAAGTTGGGTAAATATATTGACGACGATCGCCTTGCACTAAATTGATGTGTAAGTTGAGCGTAATCAAATATCTAGTCTTAAAGAAGGTATTTGACACTCAAGTGATATGACTATTTCAACTCCAAAAATAAGTGAGTATGGAGTTGCTTGCATTACCGTGTGGTAGTTCGTCCTATATACCACAAAACTTCTTTCATTTGTTCATGCCAGTCTCATTTGGATTTGGAGATGACTTTCTTCAATAAGTTGCATGAATTCTTATTAAATGCTTCAACTAGACACCGACAATACCATGATACATAAAAGATTTACGTTGCTTGACCCCAAAGAGATCACAAATCTTATTCATCAGCTTGTTATCAAATGACTTATCATTGTTGGTTATTATGTACTGAGGGATTCTAAAGTGGTAGATGAAATTCACTCGGATGAAGTTCACAATATTTTCTTTCTTTACTTCCTTGATAGAAATTACATTTTCCCACTTTAATAAGTAATCTACCGCAACCAAGATATACAAGTATCCACTAGAAGACTTTGGTAGTGATCCAACAACATTCAGTCCCCAAGAATCGAATGACCAGGATGCTATAATTGGGTGTAATACTTTAGGAGGTTGATGTATGAATATCCCATGAAATTGACATGTTTGCACCTTTTAGCATAGTCCAAGCAATATTTCACCATCATTGGCCAATAATACCTCATCCTTTGAATGTGAAAATGGAGTTTCGATCCATATTAATGGGATTCATAAACTCTCGAGTGGTCTTCTTGTAGAGCTTGAAATATTTCTTTCTCTCATAAACATCACAAGAGCACTCCTTCATATGGTCTTCTGTATAGCCTGTCTTTGTAGTAAAGGAAGTGAAGTGCACGATGATGGATGTCAGTCTTTCTCCTTGGATCATTTGGAAGTATTCCATAACATAAGTAGTCAATAATTGGTTGTCACTAATCTTTCTTCACGGCTTCAGAAACAACGACAAAATGCTCAAGCTTGATTTCTGTATTTTCATCCTCATCCAACTGTGGTACTGTCCATTCTTGGCAGATAATAACTCGTGTTTGATTTAGAGGATTTAGGGTTGAGGCTAAAGCATTGAAGGCATTAACTTGCTTAATTTCTTTCCTTGCCATGTGCTGAAGGGTTACTTCTCTAAGACACCCTATCAACTTTTAAGCATAATCATAATATGGGTGTAGCTCAGACTTTATGACTTCACGGTCTCCCAAGAGATGTTTGATCAGATACTAGGAGTCACCAAAGACTTGTAATTATAGTTGATTTATGTTAACATCCAAGTATGAGTATTAATGATTGATATTCAGCAACATTGTTGAAGCAACGGTTTGTCAGAGTAAAAGAGTATGGGATGACCTTTCCTTATAGAGTGACAAACACTATGCCAGAACCAGCTCCACCTCGATGTGCGGTATCGTCAAAGTATATCTTCCATAGGGATTTAACTTTAATATCTATTACATCTTCATCAATTAGTTTCCAATCATCAGGTATCGGGTGGTCTGCCAAGGAATCTGCTAATGTTTGTTCCTTTATGGACTTTTGGGATATGTACACAATCTTAAAATCTTAAAATTGAAGGTACCATCTTGCAAGTCGGTCACTAAGGATTGATTTTGACATCACAAACTTGATAGAATCTGCCTTAGACACAAGAAGAATGACATGATCTTGAAAATAGTGCTTTATATTTTGGATTGAATTGACCAATGCTAAACTCAACTTTTTGATCGGAGAATAATTTATCATATTCGATGTTATTATTTTCTTAGATAGTAAAGAGAGTTTTCTTTGTCATCATTATTTTCTTAAGCTAGTAGTGCTCCAAATGAACTTTCTTGTACCGCAGTGTAGAGTATTAATGATTTTCTTGGTATAGGTGCCTCAAGAACTAGAGACTTCATCATGTATGATTTAAGCTTGATCCTATTCGAAAGGAGCATCCTTCTTTGAGAGACGGCTAAATGGTTGACATTTTCCATCCAGGTTTGAGATTAACCTTGTTAAAAGTGGTAGCCTTCCTTGAAATCTTTCTAACTCATAAATGTGTTGAGGCTCAGACATCTTTAAAATTCCATCGACCATGGCTTGATCAATTTCTTGGTTTCATACAATGAAGCCAAAGAAACTTTCCAGAAGTAAATCCAAAGGCATTTTCAATAGGATCATCCTAAGTTGATATCGTCGGAGCAACTCAAATACCATCCTTAGTTCTTTCAATTAGTCGTTCCTCTTTCTTGACTTCACCACTAAGTCATCCACATGACACTCAGCATTTTTATGGGGTAGGTCATCAAAGATATTTTGCATAGACCTTTGATACGTTGCACTAACACTCTTCGAACCAAAATACATTATGTTGTAGCAATAAATACCTTGGAGCATATGAAATATAGTGAGCTCTTCATCCTTTGGTGCCAAACAGATTTGGTTATAATCGAATGAACTATTCGCAAAGAACATTCCTGATAACCAGTGGTATCATTAATTATCAACACTGGAATGGGGATTGAAAATTCATCCTTAGGGCAGGTGTTGTTAAGATCCCTAACGTCAACACAAACTCAAATTTTCCCAGTCTTCTTCCTCACAGAAAAAATACTTGAAATCCATGTAGGGAATTTAACTTTATGAATAAAGCCAGCTTCTATGAGTTTGTTAACCTCATTTTCAATCAATAGAACCAATTTTGGCCTAAAGCATCTTTGGGCTTGCTTAATAGGATGAGCCCTATTCTTGACTGTCAACTGATGGACTGCTACTTTTGGATAAAAGTCAAGTGAAGACATCCTTATATTTTTAAGTACTAGTTTAGGATACGTGCATTGTACGTGTATCAAACGTTAATTAAGAATAAATATGTATAAAAAAAAAATTATTGTGTGTACTTTATTTAATTAAGTGCAATAATTTCAAAAAATATAACGTATAATTTTAAAGATAATAAAGTGTAGTTAATTAAAAAGAAATATAATAAATGATCGTCAGACTAATAATTAACGAGAAAAATTAGACATAGCAAAAAATATGTTTTCCATTTAAATTTATTCTACCTAAAATCTTTTATGAGTTGAGATGTTTCGAATTAATGAAAATCAAAGTTTATACATTTTAAATAGTATTTAATTATTATACTTATTTACTAAGTTTGGAAGTACTTTATTCTTGCCAAATTGACATTTTCATCAAACTGATGGATATTATGCATTTTTACTAATAAAAATGTATAAAAATATAACTTGTATTTATTTTAATTTTTGCGTCTGCTATAAGATAAGATATTACAACTCATTTTTTTGTTAATAATACTCAAAAAATCAAGTCAAATATTTATTGTTGAGTATTTTACAGTGGAGAAAAATTAAATATAATAAATTAACATAAGATACCAACATGAACCAAAATAAACAAAAGGATAAGAAACGATAACATACAAAGATAAAAATATATGACTCTTTAGAAATACAAAATATAGATACTTCTTCGGTCTGCCTCTACCTCTCCAGATGCCAGCCACTGCCAATCATTTACTCCTCAATAGGAATGACTTGAGATTTAAGCTTTACTTCTAAACCAATCTTAGGTATAGCATCGCTAAACTTACATTACAAATATCCAGTCTTGATCCTTCTCAACCTAAATCTAAATTCATATCTCAACTATTTACTTAAAAGCAAAGATATAATAATCATAATGTCCTTAGTTTTTTCATTTCTTTTTTTTTTCTTGATCAAGACAATGCTACTTAATATAGTTTACAAAATTAAAAGGTTGCAAGTCACTTTCTTTGGTTCATAAAATTTGGAGTAAGAACATAATTAAACTTGAATTACTTGTGATTAACGAATTAAAATCTAAGAACAATCGATTTTTATGAAAAAAGGCATGGCTTTTTTTGATCCTTAACTCTGAAAAGAATACCAACCGAACAAAAAAGTAAATACAGTGTGAAATTATGATAAAACTGAATATATATATATATATATATATATATATATATATATATATATATATATATATATATATATATATATATAATATGTTGAATTCAATTAATAGATCATCTTCTTTTGGACCTTGTATCCTCTTTTTTTAGTTAACATCTAAACACGTGATAAAAATATTTTATTAGATGCTTTTGGGTTAAGTTTTGAGATAATATGTGCGCTTATTCTCAATTACCAATTACATCTAATGCCACTTCTTTTAATGGTATCAAACTTGGAACTTTACCACTTCTTGAGATCAATAACTTCTTGAACTTTATTTATATAAAATAATAGATGCTTGAGAACGTAATTTTTTTTTTTTTTTGAAATTTGACTCTCAAATAACTATAATCATTTGTTTAAGTATTATTCAAAAGTGCATGAATATATCTATAACCTTTGAAATTGTACGGCGGTTTGATGCCATTACCAAAAAAGCATTTGGTAAGGAAGCCGTGAGTCTGTTCATAAATTTTTTAAATTTATTCACACATTATTTCAAATAACTATTGTATCATAAAAAAACATTATTCAATACAAAAATAAATGAAAAGATAATAAAGGTTATATATTTTTATATTTTAATTGTAGATATGCCCCTGGACTCAATCATAAAAGATATGATGGGTTTCACATACATCCCAATATCTTCGATGATTGTATTTGTATTAGTTTGGTGCGATAAAATCCAGCAAAAGAACAATCATTAGCTATTGGAAGGTTGAATACATTGTTCCCCTCTGACTTGACATTGCGCCCATATGGTCTATGGGAGCTTTTGTTGATATCAAAGGTTATTGATCTCAAACCATTTGTATAGTAGGTACCTCTTATCTCAGTAATAAATTTTGATGGATAATCTAATACAACCTTCAATAGAATAGGAACAATCACAAAACTATAGTAATATATATAAAATAACAACACACTATGGGGGTATGGAGAGGGCAGCGTGTACATTATCTGTACCGGCCACAACTTCAGACTCAAGACAACACAAAAACAGATAATGATAATAACTACCACAAATTAAAACTACATGCAATCTACTCGAAACAACATGTTTATTCCGTTTCAAAAAGAATGGTCTATTTTTCTTTTTAATTTATTTAAAAAAGAATGACTCCGCTCCTCTTTTGACAACACTTTAATTTCAGCTTTTCACGTGACATATTTAAGGCCACAAGATTAAAGAACATCTTGGTATATGACATAACATTAATTTAGTACCAGAAGATTCAAAAGTTTCTTTATTTTCTTATAAAACTCAGTACAAAGTCACAAAAACACGACAAGCATAGCATGTATTACGACTACTAAATAAGGACAACACTCCTACCTACTATGAACACACTCTAACCTCCTAACTTTCAATCCTAATATAAACTACTTAACGACAACAACAATAGATGGGATGTGGAGAGGGTAGAGTATACATTGTCCGTACCTCACCGGCTCAAGACAACACAATAATAAATAATAACCAATACTACCACAAAATAACACCACACGCAATCTACTCGAAACAACATATATGATATATTACGACTACTAAAAAGGACAACACTACTAAATTTTATGAACGCACTTAGACCTCCTAACCTTGTATCCTAATATAAACTACTTAACGATTGGGGTTACCATGATAAATTTGAAACCATGATCAGCACCATGATTTTCTGATAAAACAAAGTGTTCATTGTCATCAACAAACAAGAATTGAATTGAACGAATAAGATGGGTACCATAAGACATAAAAATCTTGGCTATTTTACATCTTCCCTTTTCATCCCCAAACACTACTCCCTCCCTTCTTTAGTTGTCCTCCCATTGCTGAAACCTTTATCATATCCATAATATTAACTATTATTTTGTGAATTGTAGTTAATAATTTTAAGATTAATTAAATCAAATATATACATGTAGATATACAATATAGAGAGAGAGAGATGTGGAAGAATACAAAGGGGGAGGGGCAAAAATTGCCATTTATTGAGTTTATATTTGGATATGAATAGAGTTTATATTTGGGTTTACATAGGTTATGTCATTGTCTTTTCTTAATTTGTTAGGTTTAGGATTTGCATGATTAGGTTTAGGATAGTTTTGTCTACGTATGTAGGCTACAAAGTAAGTCATTGTAAATATGTCCGTTTTCTTTTCCCTCTGTCTCATATTATAAAATTCCTCAAATCAGATTGAATGTTCATCTATCATTTGTAAATTACAAGAAAACAATATAATAATAGAGTTGTTGGAACAATACGATTAAAACTAATCTTTATACAAAATTTCTCAAAGCTCAATTGAACATTCATCTACCACCTTTATTAAAAATTAACATTAACAAATAGTAAGAAAGCAAACACTACAACAAAATAGATAATGAAACAATGTGATTAAAACTAATAAAAATTACAACTTTAAAGAAAGTCGAAAAACTAGCTAAAAGAATATCAATACGATTAAAACTAACTTTTATACAAAAATATCTCAAAACTCAATCGAACATTCATCTCCCACCTGTATTAAAAATTAACGTTAACAAATAGTAAGAAAGCAAACACTACAACAGATAGATAATAGAACAATATAATTGAAACTAACAAAAAATACAATTTTAAATCAAGTCGAAAAAATAGCTAAAAGAATATCTTTATCACCAAAAATTCTATACCCTACAAAAAAACATAGCAAAAACATGACAATGGAATTAAAGTCGTAGTTAAGGAACAAGCAAAAAAGCATTAAGAGACAGACTTAAATAAACAAACAATTTTTACATAAAAATAAGGAAAAGATAGCCAAACGTACCAACGAACGCCAAAAACTTGACTTAAATAGAATTAATTGTAGAGTTTTTCTTTTAATTAAGGTAAAATTCTAATCTTTTAATTAAGGTACAGTTTTAATTGACTTAGAAGTGTTAAACATTATATTTTAGGAGTCTTTAATTTTATAGATTATATATATATATATATATATATATATATATATATTTATTTATTTATTTATTTTTTGGTTCCAAAAGTTTTTTCCTAAAAAAATCTGCCAAACGTATGTTAAGTTTTTTCCTAAAACAATCTGCCAAACGTATGTTTTTTTTTTATAAATAAATTTTGGTTCTTATTTTTTTTCCTTTCCATGGATACGATTTTCCCTAAAAAGTTGCGTAGGATTCCTAACGAAAAATTCCGCATATTAAATTTAATTCCTTTTAGGTATGAGATTCTTCTCTCTTTTTCCCCCCCTTATATTCTAAATATGTAAATAATAATTATTTTTAAAAAGTAGTGAAAAGACGATTTTGTCTATTGAGGAGTATTTTAATGAAGGACCAAAAGTTCAAATCATTTTTCTGAAAGGCTTCACACTTTTAATATATCATAGATTTTATATATATATATATATATATATATATATATATATATATATATATATATATATATATATATATATATATATATATATTAAAAGTGTGAAGACCCTTAGAAAAGTGATTCGAACTTTTTACCCTTCATTAAAACATTCTGCTTTAGACAAAATCGTCTTTTTGCTATTTTTTAAAACTATTATTTAATTATTTATTATCTTAAAAAGGAGTCCTGAAATATATATTAAGAGAAAAGTCTTATAATATGTGGTAAGAGAAAAAAAAATTATTGATAGAATTTTTTGTCTCCATAAGATAAAAATAAAACCAAATCACTTAAAGGAGACATAAAACATTCATGTTTGATTGAAATATTTATACTTATTATGCAATTATCAGGAAAATTCGGGTATAGGTTTTTCCTTTTTTTCTGGGAATTGGGGGGGGGGGGTGTCGGTGGTGTTAAAAGTTTACAACTCAGAAGAAAAAAAAAAGATACAAAAAGTAAAAGGTTTTTTGTTTGTTTGTTTGAGAGTTACCAACATGGAAAAAAGGGGATAAAAAGTACTATTATTAGCTTTGGTTAAACCAAGAAGGAAAAAAGAGATTTAATACAAGAATGAGTAGGAAATTTTTGGTGCGAAATTCCTAATATTTAGCAATCATATTTTATATCTATTTTACTTGGAACTAGTATTATTCTAATATGGTAAATAATATATGGAATCAAAAAAATTACATTTATGTAACTCTTTCTTGGGGAAAAAGATTTTAAACTTTTATAAATTATGAATATTTCTTTTTATTGTAAAAGAGTATGAATGTAGCGGATTATGATAGAAGGTTAAATTCTTTTTTATTTATGTATTTGAGTATGTTGCTAATATCGTAGCTTTAATTTTATGTGCAATTTAGTTATAATGTCATTACATGCCCACAATATATTTATTTTAACAAATTTATGTTTTTTTTTTAAATATTTGCATTAAATAAAAAGACATGGAGGTCATAATTGATAGAAGGCTTTTGATTTATGCATCATATTTTTTGTAATTTCATAATTTTTATGTGCAATTTAGTTTTAATATTGTTGCATTCCTGTAGTCAGGGACGGAGCTACACTTAAGATAGGGGGTTCATCCGAACCCCATCGATGAAAAATTATACTATATATATGTGGTTACAATTATTTTTATGTATATATAGTAGATGTCGAATCCCTTCAGTTAGTTCGTATGTTCACTTTTGAAACCCTTTGATGAAAATCTTCACTCCGCCACTGCCTGTAGCATATTTATTTTCAAAAAATTATGATTCTTTCTTTATACAGATGCATTAGATAGGAGAGTATGAAGGTCACAGATTAAAGTAGAAGGTTAATTTCTTTTTATGAATCATGTTTTAATTTTATAATCAATTAAAATCACGTGCAGTGAAAAGTCTAGAACTTATTTGAAATAGAATTCAACATATACACTAAAATAACAAATTTGTCCTATTTTTTGACAGTTGCTTTATTTTTGGAAATTGTTTTAGACTTGAATTCAACGTTTGTATATATGTGTATATAAATATATATAGCTTTTTCTACTTTTACTATATTTTTTTATTTTGTTTTCATTCAAGTCATTATTTAGGGTTAAAATTTTCTCTCAAGCGAAAATTGAAAGGTTAGTTTTAATTGCATTATTTTGATATCTTTATTATCATATTATTTTATTTTAATTTATAGATAGTAGATGAATGTCTGTCGGCTTTGAAGAATTTATTTAGGTAAAAGTTAGGTTTAACTATATTGTTTTAATATCTCTATTAGTGTATTATTTTGTGATAGTTTATAGGTCGCAGAAGATAGTTTACAGGTCGTAGATGAATGTCGATCAACTTTGAGAATTTTTTGTGTAAAAGTTAGGTTTAATTGTACTATTTTGATATCTCTTTTATCTTATTGTTTTGTTATAATTTACAGATGGTACATAAATGTCGACTGGCTTTGAAAAAATAAATTAAAGTAAATATTAGGTTTAATTGTATTTTTTTGATATTTCTGATTTGAGTTTTTTTTTTTTTTTGTATAAAGGTTAGGTTTGGATGTATTGTTTTGATATCTCTATTATCATATTATTTTATTGTAGTTTACAATGTCGATCGACTTTGAGAATTTTTTTGGTAAAGTTTAGGTTTAATTAAATAAATTCTCCATCTTTACATATTCAAAAAATATTGAATTTAATTATTATACTCATTCTTTATCAATTTAAATAAATATCCTATTTAGTGTATTTTTTAATTCATTAAAGTGACACATACACACACATACATACACACACACACGCGCACACACACACACACACACATATATATATATATATATATATATTTCCACCAAAAGTTTTAAGTGGTTAAAGGATCGTCACTTTTGCGTTTGTCATGCAATATCTCTTTTTCTTGTTGGTAGAAGCTAAGAGAGATGCATCGGTTTGAACCATATTTGTTGTACGATTATTTTTTTTTATTTTTTCTATATTTAAAATGTTTCCTTATTTTTATAGTTAAATCCTTAGAAAAACTTTAATAACTTCCCTAAAAGTTTTAAAAAATTGATACTTCTTATATTTTTCAGTCTAATGCTTTTATATTTATTTCTAGATTTTTCAAATCTTCTTAAAATCAACTTTAGTTGATTTAGAATTCTTAAACTAATGAAAAATGTATTAGTTGTCATTAATTTTGATAAAGAAAAGTTTTACTATAGATATTTAATTAATTTTCAACTCTTAAATATTAGAAAAATGGTGAAAAAGACGATTGCACGTGCCTTGCACGTGTAACGATTGATTATTTAAAATTAAATAATTTTATTTATTGTGGAGATTTTTAATGAAGTTTAAAAGTTAAAATCACTTTTCAAAGATTTTTCACACTTTAATATAATAATGTAAACGTAAACATATACTTTAGTGTAAACACATATATATTTTATCACCATAAGCTTCAAGTTGTTGATGGATCATCACTTTTGTGATTGTTTTGCAGTGTCTAGTTTGATGTATTGAAAACAATATGTATTGTTATATTTTAAAAAGAATATTATTTGTTTACAAAAATACCCTTGACATACAATAACTTTGTATATTTACTTCACAAAGCTTTATTATTCTTTTTTTAAAATAAAAAAATCAATAATATAACAGTAGTAATAACTTACTTTGGAATTTTAAGATTTAATCATTCACTTGCAAGAATTTTTTTGATCATCTTTTCTTTATTTGTTCATCATTTGTTTGTTGTTCGCACTTTCTTGTGTTCTTAAGTCGGAGGGGGGCACGTGTAACTTTTGAATGAGAAAATTGAATCGATGTTAACATAAAATTATATTTTGTAAAGTCTTAAATCTAAGCAAAAAAATTATTTTTATTTGTGATATATTCAATTAACAAAATTAAAGCTTTAGGCAACCATGCAATTTATTTTCGGACTTTGACCAATAAGTATTTCTTAAGTTAATGGAGTAGTTTTTTTATGATTAAAATTATTTGGAGGGATGTTACCATCTTTAAAATTGAAAAGAAATAACTCACATTGAATAAATTAAAAAAGATTTAGAAAAAATCTAAAAGAATTTGAGGACATTTGTGTCTTTATTCATATTTATCCATGGATTACTAATCCCAACAAAATTGGGTTCATTAGTTATATACCCTATAATACCATGTAGGATGTATAATTAATCCATGTATTAGTTATACATTGCTCCTTATTGCTACTAAATATTGTATTAATTTATCCCATATTTTAATATATGAATTAGAAAAATAATCCCCCTAACCAAATGGCTCCTTAATATCTTCTCAATTTCAGGCGGCTACAACTAAATTTCTCGTTATTTTCTTGAGAACAATATTCAAATTTGATCCTAATAAAACCTCTTAGAAGGAGAGAGAAACTTAAACCATAAGACCAAGTTAATTTATTGGTTCTTCATTCAAATAAAAGTTTTGCATATCAAGGTTCAATACTTAACAATAAGTTTAATTCGAATTCAACAAATAAGTTTAATTGAAGATTCAACTACAACATTAACGAATAGTATACCAAATTATTATTAAATAACATAATCAAAACTAAGTCACAATTCATCAAAGAATAAAAATAGAAAGAAATAAACCTTTGAATTTTTGGCTACATCATTTGCGGCAACATGCTTATTTTGTTCAATTTTCCGATCCAAAATTTTGAACTGAAAGAGAAACATGATAAATTATCAAAAGAGAAGAATTCATTATCATTATAATTCATATAATCTTTAAAGCTACAGAAAGATGATAATGAAAGCAAGAAGATGACTTAAGGAACTAAAATAAGAAGAAAAGTAAAAGCAAAGAACAAATTATTTCAAGTTTTGATCCAAAATATCACTTAAATAGAATTATAAAAAAAAATCTTATAAAATTCTAATTGATTTAGAATTGATAAATATTATAAAAAAAATTGTGTATTTTAGGACTTCTTTGAACCTTCTCTATTTTCTTTCAATTAGTTGAAAATTTTCATATAAGAAAGGAGTTGTAATATACCAATCACGACATCAAGAGATGCCTCAGATTCCTGTCGAGTAGCAAGAGTATATAACCTATTCCGGCCAACACAGACACCAGAAGCAGAAACAGATGCCGAAGCAGCACAAATAGGCACAGGAGCAGAAGATAAAGCAATCGGAGCTTTGACCACTCCCGAAGCACCCTTACCAACAGTTTCTGAGCATATGGCTTGGCTGACCGTATTTAAAACACTTGTCCTTCCCTTTATCACAAAATCCCTGATGAATACGACCATAAAACCAACAAGCAAGGCATAAATAAACTGACTATGCCCCACTTTCCTGAGATTAGGCACCCTATGCTCTAAAATTATCATTAACCTTCTGACACCTATCACCCGAAGGCTTCGGGTAAGGATCACTAGAAGAAGAGAAGGAACCAGAAATCCCTCACTTCTTCTTTGGCCACTTACCACTATCCCAACTACCTTGTTGTTTTCCATAACCTTGTTCAGAAGACTTGAACTTCTTACTCTTTCTTTCCCAAAATTCAGCATGCTTTCTCTTTTCTTACTCCACCTATGGTATATAAACCACCAACCTATACATATCCATATCCTTGATCAGCAACGCAGTCTTGCTTTCAAGGACCAAATCTCAAGACAATCCAAAAGCAAACTTTCTAATCTTCATCTCATATCGGACACCAATTTTGGAGCATACCTTAAGAGCTGATGAAATTTCAAGGAATAATCCTTGATTGCCATATGCTCTTATCTCAGATTGATGAATTTCTCTGTCTTCACTTTCCTTATCTCCTAAGGAAATAAGCAATCTAGAAAAGCATTTGAGAAAGTCTTCCATAAGAACAACTCCTCAACATCACCTCTATCCTTATCCCATTCCTTATACCAGTGGTACACAACATTCTTGAGCTGATAAGCTATACAATTCACCCCTTCCATGTTTATGGTCTGCATCACCCTAAATATTTTCTCCATTTTATCCAAGAAACTCCGCGGATCCTTCTTCACCTTTACACCAGTAAAAGTAAGTGGATTCATCTGCATAAACTGTCCAACCCTTGTGGCCTCAGCAGAAGAAACACCAGATGCATCCCGCTCAGCCTGAACAACAACCAACTGAGCAATAGTATGAATCGATTGATGAAATTCTGCATTCAGCACCGTACCAGAAATAGGACCAGTAGCAACCAGTGAAACTCAAGAAATATCAAGGACTGGACCCCTAGACCGAGAATAGATCCCTTGAGTAGTACGTGTCCCTTCAACATTTTTCTTAGTCGGGACAGAAGAGTTACCTTGCTTCTCATATTGTCGAGGCATTATCTAAAAAGCAAACAAACCAGGCTTATAAAAGACCTTAGAACTTGCATCTTGAAAATAGAATACTAAGAAAGTGAAACATTCCTAAATGCCTTATAGCTTTCCCCTTATGAGTGTAGCAGGCTACAGACCATTAAAAGAGACTCTACTACATACGCCTTTGTGGACTCCCAATTGACCATGAACCTAAAGCTATGATACCAACTTGACCCGACCTGATCGGGGGCCTTGTCGTAATGGGCATCCAAAGTCCAACATACCCTGAGTCAAATGTATTCTAAACAAATAACAAGATAGCGTATAATTATCAAAATCCGGACTCTGGGATAGGTCTATAATCGTGACCAACCCAAATGAGTCCAACTATCCCAAACCAACTGATATCCATAACCAAACCGTAACCCAATACCAAAATAATAACCAAACTAAGTTTCATAACATAATACAAAAAAATGAAATAGTGAGAAATCTTTTCCAATGGTATTATCCCCTATTCCAATGCCAATACTTAGGCTGAAACCAATATTGATCCTGCCTATGCCAACCCATAGTAATTTTATAAAATCCTCTAACCAAAAGAAAACCAATATCCAATTGTGACATGCCCCCAACCATAACCAAAACCAATATCCATAAATAAACAAAGTATATAAAAATGTCCATAACATAAAATAGAGCCTTCTAGAAAGATGAAAGCTCACCATTTCAATCCAAAAGCTGATCCCAAAATCTGATCACTATACAGGAAGAGTAGAATGGTCGGTTCCTGCATTGCGTGGGGATACAGCCACCCAAAGATGGGTTAACGAGTGAATGCTAACATGAAATTAGGATAAGGATAAAATAATGCCAACCAATAAAAAAAATTAAACCAACCATCTGCAAACAAACCATACATATATATAACCATGTCGGTAAAGGAAATCGGGTTTAGCTTGCATTTAAAACCATTAATCTGGGTATGTGTGGCTTAACCATCCTTAACAACCCACGGTCTATATGGGTCTAGTTTAACCCCTGAAAGGGCCTCAATGCATGTAGCTGCATGAACCAGAGTCCCATGTACCCATTTACCAAGTTAACTTGAAGGAGTCCCATGTACCCCACAACTGTTCCATTATTATGTTTACTTGGGGGATTCCATTGTACCCCACAAAGAGTTTAATTAACCATAATCATGACCACTAACCCATTCCATTTAATTTCAAACTATTTAAACCACTTAGGATTCCATTACCAAACCATGCCATGCAATAGTTCCGTTAAAAAGTCCAACAACATAGTAAAAGCACTCTCATAGTCATTTTATCAAACATATTGGAGGCATAGTGTTTCCAAAACCAAATTCAAATATCAATTAACCATTTCCATGTAACCAAGTATCCAAAACACCATTAAAACATGAAAATATATAATTAAACATGGTAAAACCATAACCAAGCCATTATAACCAAAACCCCTAATATATATTTGAAAACCCAAAACTATATAACATTTATGCCATGAAAACAATTTACAAAATATGTCTTTAGTTGGAACTAACAATGAGGGAAGGAGTATTTGCCTTAAATTGAGTAGATGGTGGAGAGAAATCACCAACAAAAGCCCCAAATTAATCCTTAAGATAAAACCCTAGCTTCCTTTGCCCAAGAACTTTAGAGAGGATTAGAGAGTGTTTTCTAAGTGTTAAAGAATAAAATAATAAGGCAAATAACCTCTCAAGTATGTTAAAAGTTGTGGGGCCTTATTAGGTTAAGTGGGAAAATATCTAAATTACCCTCACTTAAACTACATAAAATTCCCATCAGGGGGTACGACTAACCATACCAGTTTTACCCTCCAATACGAGTGGTACCCGCCACATGTACCCCTGGCCTCCCCCTTGGACCCAACACTATCCAAGGTATGACTTACCCAAACTAAGTCATACTCAAAGAATACGACTAGTACCCCTGACCCGTACCCCTAGCAGAATAGAATCACAAGAAGTTTGAACATTGTCCACCATACGAGTCCATGGTATAATTCGTGTCCTGGCTTATAGCTCATAGTGAGCCACTCGTACTCAGATCCAAACTAAGTCACTTAGTCTAAGACTAAGTAACCAAACAATCCGTATTCACTAATATGACTTGTACCAAATAAATCGTACCCATTCCAGTAACCCAGCCAACCTACCAACTAATATTGGTCAGCATACGACTAAACCATACCAACCGTACCCTAGTATACGATTGGTACCCACCGGCCGTATGTTTTTACGAACCCAAAAATGTTCTAAGGATGCCAAACCCAAGGTGTTTCAGAGACGTAGCGAAGCACAACAATTGGCTTTTTCTTCAAAGACGCGATATTTCACTTATTTGAAATAGAGGATGACTATCTTGACCTTCTTAGCATCAAGCTCACCACCCTTGGTTGTTTTGACATTATCAATCCTTTTCTCCTTCACAACAAAATTCTTCAAGTAGTTTCGCATCAACGAAGTATGACGCAGCTTTAGTGAATGGATTATCATTAGCAAATATTTTTCCTAACACTCTGCCATCAAGATACTTTAAGCATTAATAGTAGGAGGATGAGACAATTTTATTCTCATGTACTACCTAGCAATATTTTGTATTAACTCTTAGCATCGATCATATGCATCTATATATTTAATTACAAATAGTCATTGCGACCTTGGTGTACTAATCTTTATCTTGAGCTGGGGGGCTATCAAAAATAGCCTCTCTACTTTTTCGGAAGTAGCGGTATGGACTGCGTATATTTTACCCTCCCCAAACCTCACTTTGTGGGATTACACTAGGAGTGTTGTTGTTTTTGTAGTCTATATAGATATTTAAATGATTGATCCTATGGCCCTCTACCCCATTGGTTGGACCCTTGGATCATCAAATGACTTTTAGTAACTTCACCAGTTGTGAGGCCAAGTTCTTTCATTGTGCGAATAGGCAAAATATTAATTTCAGCTCACTCATCTATCAAGATAGTAGTTATCTTCTTTCCTAGAATATTACCTACCATATTAAAGGGACATTTGTATATGTTTTCACCAAAAAGAAGATCATTATTTACAAATGCAATATTTATATCACATATATGTGCTTCTTGGCTAAGAGGTTTAGTAGGCTTTTCAGAAGATAAAGGAACTTCCATGGGTAGGTTTTCACCCTTTGCTCCTTCTTTGCCAGTTCTAAAGCAAGATGTCTCAAGGTTGACTTAAGCAGCCTTTGCACAAAACTAACTTGGCAAGGATTCTTCCAAAGTTACAGGATGGTGGTTTTTGATGGTGATGCTCCACCACCCTCGCCCTCTTCAAATGCTCAACTAACTTATTCTTCTTTGGTTTCTTCACCATCCTCCTTTTAATTGGCTTCTTGGATGACTCTTATCGTAGACTCATCTCATTGCATCTCCTCCTAGTTAGTAGAATCCAGCCTTCATCGTCACCTTCATTAATAGAGACTTTTAATACTCTAATAGTTCTTCTTTATGCTCCTCAAAGCGTAATTAGACCAGATCAAGCAAGCCAAAAGTGATCAAAATTCGATGAGAATCGGCCTTCACATTATCAAAGAAGATATTCTTCTCATTTGTCAGTTGCAGGAATTTTGTCCTTGAAGATAAAACATTTCTCCAGAAGGTGACCCACAAGCCTACGATACTTGCAATAGTTTGGGTCATCAGTCATTCTAGCTTTATTGGGACGCTTCATCTCTGGTAAATCAATGAGCTTATTCTCAAAAAGTTCGTTGAAAATTTCAGCAACATCAGAATCAAGGAAAGGGTATTCCTTTTCTTGCATCTCCTTTAAAGTCAACTTCTGATTTAGACGTGTTCGAGAAGTGGCCTTCACGCTTTGCTTCTTGCTCACCTTTGTGGTGAAATTATAGGAGACATATCTGTTGACACACAATTTTGACCTCCCGATGCTCCTTTTAAGCTAATTTTTTTATCAAAATTATTTATTTAAAATATTAATACTTTTATGCATTATTTGGTATCAAATAAATATTGACGTGTCACATTCATAATTTTTAAATATGCAGATTATTTCATCAAGTAATTTTTTATTTTATTCTTAATTTAAATATACTATTTTATATAATTTTATTAATATTTATTAAATTATTTTCGCAAATTTGCACACTCATAATTTACAAACATATTGTCTATTATTATTATTATTGTTGTTGTTGTTGTTGTTATTGTTGTTGTTGTTGTTGTTGTTGTTGTTACTATAAATATACTGGTCGATTCAATAGTCTAGTATTATTTTTCTTCACATAGTAATTTAGTATTTATCCATTTTATTTATTAATTTTAAAGAAATTTATTTAGTCCTAAACAAGTTCAAAATTTAAATTTCAGATTAAAATTTATTCAAATCTTCCCATATCCATAAAATCCTCCTCACTATCTTTCCTTTCTTTTGAAGAATATTTTATTCTCAAAATCATTTCAAATCAATTTTACCTATTTTATTTTACTCTCTCCATATCCATAAAATTCTCCTACAAATTCAAAAATATTTTTCACTTGGATGGATATTACTTTTCTTCAAAAGTAATTCTTTTCTTTTATTTCTTATCATGTAAAAAATAACTTTTGCTAGAGAGAATAATTTTTTTCATCTGTGGCTCATCTCCCACCAACGTTCATTTCCTTCTTCTTCTATATATATATGCCACTGGATACGATGCCATTCCATGGAGTATGTGTTGCGGGCTTATCTTCTTCACCATTACTATACCTCCTTCATTTCAATCATAAAAGAGTCAAGGAGGCAAAATTTTCGATCAAGGTTTTAGCAAAGGAACGGAGGAAGACAAAAGAAACAATATTAGGACACATTTAGACAATCACAATGCGCACATCACTTACATACACGCGCATCGGAAGTATAGGGACTTAGACAATCACAATGCGCCCATCACCTATATACACGTGTATCGGAAATATAGGGAGTAGAGTTCATGTCGGGAGCACCATACCATCATCGTTAATAAACCCAATCACACATGCTTTTTGTTCTATTAAAAATGGAGGTGAGGTTCTACCACTTGTTGATTTTCCTTTCTGACTAGACATTGCTCGTAGTTTGCTGTAATAATCTCGAGCTCGAGTTTCTTTCACTTATTTCAATGTTGAAAAGTTATTTCTTGTTGATCAAAGGTCCTATTTTTCAAATTTTGTTTTCTCATCAGTACAGATATGTTGGTTTGTTTCCCTATTTTCTCTTTGAGTTTCAAATTTGTATGATTTGTTAGTGATTATCGTTGTTCACTATTTGATTTGTTTGTTTAGCTAGTTTAGAAAGAAACTCTAATTTATAGTTAGATTATTAGTATAATTTTGTATTCTCTATTTTGAATGTTTAATGCATGCCTTACCATCATTATACTCCAGTAGAGGTTTCCCATTTGATTTGTGATTAAAAGACATGAAACAATGTTAATTGAGTATTTGAATTTAGTTATATTTAAAATGGAATATTAGTTTTTATTAGTAAGTTTTAACTTGTTACTGGATAATGGAACATCATTTGAGTACTTGGATCTTTTATTTATGCAATATAATTTAATAATACAATGACTTGGATCATTGATAAAACAAAAAATTAAGTAATTCCATAGCTGTGTATGTGTATCTATGTCATTTTGCTCTCAATATATGTTTGTTCTCTATGAATTTGCTCTTAATGCTTGTGCTTGTGTTTTAGTTAAGGTTTTAGTATATCTATCGCCTCATAGACTGTTTGGACGTGGCGTGAATTTATTTACTTTTTATTAATTAATTGAAATATATTAAGCCTGCTATTTCAGTTTCCATATGTGAAAGAGCAAAATCCTTTTTTTCAAATCCCGTAAAAAGGAAAAGAGTGAAAAACTCCTTCTTAAGCCCTTTACATCTTATGTGCTTAATTCGTTCAAGAACTATTAGTATTTTATTCTTTTAATTTTTTCTCTTGATTAGCTAAACATTAAGAATAGACATATTCTCACTATCTGTCAATATTTTTACATGTGTACTACAACTAAATGACATCACTTGGAGTTCAACCACGGGAAAGAAGGAATCAACTTATAAAGCGTAGCTCAAATGGAGTGGTCACCCGATCGGGGATCATGTATGTTTGGGAAATGATGATAAAAGACAGGCAATAGCTGACTTCTTGATAGCTAAAACAAGCTAATAACCGAATTTAAGAACTTGAGACACAAAAATCAACAACTAAAGAAAGAGGAGATGAAATAGAGACAAGAAGAAAATTACATTAAATGAAAGATAGTAATGAAACATACACCAACTCTAAAGATTAGCAACTAAGTGTATATTAAACACTTAAAAATACCTCACCATTGAAGGATAACACTTTATTCTTAGGTGGGCACAAAGGGATCAACTCCTCAAGCACCCAACCTTTCTTGCCCAAATATCAACAAGAGTTATTCCACACTCAATGATGACCCTAGTTTCAATGTCTTTTCCAAGACCTACACTACAATGGCTTTTTCAAGCCCTACACTAAGGGAAGAAAATACAATTTGAGTTTCACTCAATCAATTCATCAAAACTAATGAAAAATGAAAGCTGAAGATCTATTTATATTACTACAAGAAAATATCTAAAATACCCTTAATGAAGGGTGCTACTTTGGAGTGTAAAAAGGGAGTCCCAAAAGACCATAATATCACTAAGTTGAGGCGCCTTTGGAGTGTATTCAAGGCTTCCTTGGAGTGTATTCAAAGATCTTCTTCACGTTTTAGCAAATAGGTTGAAGGCATCATGCACTAATAAGCTCCCATTTGAATGAACAAGGCTTGAAAAGGTTCCAAAAGGTCTTCAATCCGAAACTTGGACCTTTGAAAATACCTTGTACTCTTTTGTGCTCTTCATGCTTGTATCATCCTCTCCATCTTGAAAGGAATTTGTCCTTAAATTCACATCTAGCAATACCAAAGAGAGAAGAAAACAAGCACACAATCCTCATGGTAAGAGGGTTAGCATTAGTACCATAAGTTATGTAATCATGCCAAGGGGTTACACTTTTGGAATACAACCAACTATCCTTTGTTATGATCCTGAAACACCTACCACAAGCATGACAAAGGACACGGTTAAGGCAAACATCAAGAGATAAGGCAACTACAAAGGTCCATAAAAGCCTTATAGAATTGTAACTCTAAGTGGACCAATAAACAAATGTCTTACCCCTACATAAAATAAATCCAAGACTAGCATGGATATCACCATAAGCAAAGAGGTAGTATAGGAAGGCATCAAGTGTAAAGAAATCATCCAAGGTGCTATCATCTATAAGAAAGCCAATGGATTCAAAAGACTTAGCACATAACAATGGAATCAAGTCATTTAAACTCATACGGCTTCATTCTTTCAAATGAAACATAAACTTGGCATCGACAAGTTGAGATTCAAGAAACTTAAGCATAATTGTGTCAAATAAGGATTCACATGTATAAGCAATATCCCAAAGAGGCAATGACACATTTTCCCTAGGGTCCACAAATATGAAACCAGCTTTGAGAAAGGGGTTCCAAATCAGAATCAAGTCACTAAAAAGGGCACCGGGATCAAATGAAAAAAGTAGCCAAGGATCTAGGCCAAGATTATACTCACATTTCTCTACCTTTTTTTGCTCACAATCATTCAAGGTATTACATACAACTTTAACATACACAAGGCCACTATGAACAAGACTAATATCATGGATTTCAATACACAAGTTCAAAGGACCATGTTCAATACCAAGATCATCAATACAAGCATCATCACTAACTTGGAAATTCTCAAACATATCATTCTCATGCTCAAGTAGTGAACTAGTTTTAAGAGAAAGTTGATCATTATTCACAACAAATGAGTTAATAAGGAAAGAGGTATGCACTTGCAAACCCAAAACCACTTTTCTAGACACTAAATCACAATATTTTGAGTTCAAAGAAGTGTTGAGAGTAACAAAGTCACCTCGGGTAAGGCTTGAGCAGTCCAATTTTTTGGCGCTCTTGGTCAAGGGAGTCTTTAGTTCATTTCTCATGCATTCATGTAGAACTCCTTTTGGATCCCTCTTGATTTTCATTTCATATACTACCTGCATATAAGAAAAATCAAAGCTAGGAAAAATGCTAGCTTTTGGGTAGGAAGTAACAAGGGTTCTTTGTGGACAAGATCCACAATCAAGCAATTTTTTTCCTTTCCAACCTCACTAATCATGAATTCCCTTTCCTTTTCCCTTTTTTCTTTCAATTTTTCTTATACCTCACCATCCATTTTCTCTCCACCTTGAGGCTCGGACTCACTCCCCTTGGGTTCTAACTCTTTCTCTTCTTGTACTTGGATGGGAAGATTTCGGTTTTGTGGCATTGGGTGAAAAGGATAAGATCTTTGGTTATTTGGTATTTGGATTTGAGAAATTAGGTCTTGTGGAGGATAAGGCCTTTGGTCAATTGGGTTTGGATTTGGTTGTTCAAATTTTGGGGTAGTATTTGACTACCAATTCCCTTTTGTTAGACTAGGTTCAATTGTGGAGGGTTTGGTGGACATAGTCTATCAACCCCCGCTTTCATTCTAGTCACACCATCCTTCAAAGATGTCATTTCACCCTTCATGTCTCTCCTAATAGCATCCATATCACCCTTCATATCTCAGACAAATCCATCAATCTGAGCCAATAAGACTCTCAAAGCATTATTTCCCAAAGGTTGGGATGTGGTACCTTCGGATTCCATTACAATTGTACCTAACAAAAAGGAAAAAAACAGCAAAGAGAAAACCTACAAAATGAATAAACAAGTTAGTTCAAAAAGAGCCTCACCACTCTCACACTCAATTCTTACCTCATACTTGGTCTCACAAGTATTGAAATCTTGGAATGTACTTGGCAAGTGAATGAGTGATGAATCTAATTTGGTCCGCAATTGATTTTTGTTTGATGTGACTCAAATAAAAATGATGTGCGGACTTGAACCAACAAATTACTATGACTTAAGAATGAGAAAAGCACACAAAAAGCAAAGACACGAACAAACAGACTCAAGACTAATTACCAACCTAGTAGGTACTTACTAGTTTGCTAATTAGTGATAGAATAAACATAAAAGAAACTAGAAACAATAAATTGAAACTTAGAAATCTAATTTTAGGATTCAATTTGGTTGTTCATAAAGTGATGACCGGGCAGCTTGTGGTTAGACGTCACTTTTTAAAATTTTCATGTCCCCAAATCTCTTATTTCGGTCAAATACACTTAGGAGAAGAAGAAATTTTGTTTGTGAGGGAAAAATTAAAGGTTTGAAGCCCTTTTGGAGCTTCAAATGAATTCAAAATGGATTGGTCCCCTCAAGTGTACTTTCAATTGAACTTGTTTGTCCCTTTGTCCCCTTTTCCTTTTTGGAAGACTTAGAATATGCTAAGGGATATTCTTGTGCAAACACTTAGTACATTTTTTTTTGTTTTCCCTTTTTGGATCAAACAAGCTACTTGAATGTTCTTCTTCAACAAGATTTGAAGATGGTGGATGAACAAGATGAATATTCAAGAGTTGACCACAGTTTGACCACTAGGCAAATGAACCCCAAATTCAAATTTTCTTTTAGATCTAGGTTCCTTTTGCCAAGACAAGCATAACCAACGCAAAATCAACCACAAAATGCTACAAACAATGTATCCACCACGAGATCTCACCTTAAAAAGCTTCAAACAAGTCACAACAATGGTGGATCTAGCTCAAAAACAACCAAATCTTGTTCCAAGTATAGATCTAGACTCCCTAGGTGCTAAGGAAAAAGAATCTAGCACTTGAAACCAACAAAACAACACAAAAACATGTATATCTAAGATTTAAAAATCTACCAAAACACAAAAACGGATTTATAATTTTTTTATGAGATTTTTGATTTTCTACACTCTTTTTTGTTGAGATTTTCTTAGATCCAAGACTTAGACTTAGATACCAAATGATAGCTAAAACAAGATAATAACCGAATTTAGGAACTTGAGACACAAAAATCAGCAACTAAAGAAAGAGGAGATGAAGTAGAAATAAGAAGAAAATTGTATTAAATGAAAGATAGTAATGAAACATACACCAACTCTAATGATTAGCACCTAAGTGTATATTAAACACTTAAACACACCTCACCATTGATGGATAATACTTCATTCTTAGGTGGAAACAAAGGGATCAACTCCTCAAGCACCCAACCTTTCTTGCCAAAATGTCAACAAGAGTGATTCCACACTCAATGATGACCCTAGTTTCAATGTCTTTTCCAAAACCTACACTACAATGGCTTTTCCAAGTCATACACTAAGGAAAGAAAATACAATTTGAGTTTCACTTAATCAATTCATCAAAACTAATGAAAAATGAAAGCTAAAGATCTATTTATACTGTTACAAGAAAATGTCCAAAATACCCTTAATGAAGGGTACTCCTTTGGAGTGTAAAAAGAGAATCTCAAAAGACCATAATATCCCTAAGTTGAGGCACCTTTGGAGTGTATTAAAGGTTGCCTTGGGGTGTATTCAAAGCTCTTCTTCACGTTTTAGCAAATACACTCCCTTGGTTGAAGGCATCATGCTCTCATAAGATTCCATTTGCATGAACAGGGCTTGAAAAGGCTCCAAAAGGTCTTCAATCTGAAACTTGAACCTTTGACAATACCTTGTACTCTTTGTGCTCTTCATGCTTGTATCACTTCTCATATGAAGCACATATAGCTTTATTCAAATATAAAGAACATCATTACTCCCTTTTTTTCTTATTTCCTATGTCATTATTTTAAACGTCTCAAAGACTTGACAAACTTTACTACTATAGCAACATGCCTTGATATAATTTTTATATTATAGCTACATATTTCTTGTTTCACATGACTTTTAAATGCTAAAATATTTTATTTAGTACTCTTAAATAAGCTTCTTTAAGAATTTCATTCGCCTTGTCTTAAGATAATTAAGGGAGTCGACATAAAAATAGAACAAAGGAAGTAACATCGTATCGGGCTTATTTTGGCCTTGTCGTTCCCTGATTTCACTCACATTCTCTCTTATCTTTTTCATTTTATGTATACGTTACTTATTTAATTTTATTAATCCCTTACATTAATTTGTCACCAAAATTAAGGTGACACACATATTACTATAACTAGTTTTACATTATTTTTAGTCTATCATTACTTCGATGTAAGTACAATTTATAGTTTATCATCCACTAATTTTGTTCTTACGCTAAAAATCAAAGGAACTCGCGAGTATGTAATTCGAGAAAGATGAAGGTTATAAGAATTATGGCATTTTCATTTATTATTTGTATATCGCAAAAGGTCAGTCTCATATCTCTTGTATTTTTATATTCTTTGTATGATATATACACTGGTTGAAGGTTTTCTTCATTATTTTCATCACTTAGTTATTATTAAGTTAGTAAAAATAATCGACCTTTTTTGATCACATAGAATCCCTACATAATATATGAATTCGGCTGGAAACTATATTTGTGGACCTCAAAAGGTGCCTAATACCTTCCTTTCGAGGTTACTTGAACTCTTATCCGATTTCTGGTGATGTAGACTAATTAACTGGTCTAGTAATTAGCCAAGAATGGTGCCCGAACGCACCTTAATTTGTTAGGTAGCGACTCTTCACTCTTAAATATCCTAAAAAGAGTTGTCACGTCGAATTTTATTTTTCATAAAAAAAATTAGGCGCAACAACACCGACATTCATCGATTCTTTGTTGTCATTTTCTGGGACAAATTTGCTCCATATTCTAGGATCCTACTTATTCTTTCCCTTTTAAGGGTCATATATGGGCATTACAAACTTGCTCTATCTTCTAGGTTCCTACTTATTCTTTTCCTTTCGAGGGACATAGATAGGTGCTACTCTTTTTTTGACAGAAGACATGTTCAACTCCATATCGTGAGCATGGATAGCTAACTCTTCAAAGGACTTTATCGTAATACCCTGCAAGATATAGAGAAGCTCCCAATGCATTTCTGGGATGCACACATCTATTGCAAAAGTTGTATTAAGCCTATATATGTAGTTTAGGCTCGCATTTATCCATCGGTTGATGAAGTCGATTACTGGATCATCCTTTTCTTGATAAGTATTTGTGAGCTCTACCATGTTCACTATATGCCTTGTTCTATAGAATAAATTTGGGAATTCATTCTCCAATTTCTCCAACTAAATATGGAATTAGTCTCAAGGTTCGTGCACCAACCAAAGGCGTTTCACTTTAGGGTTGGAAAAATTTTCTGACAAGATAGTCACTATAGGTTTTAGCATTATTACATGTCTCAACAAAGTGTGTGACATATTACTTTGGATTCTCTTTTCCCTCAAATTATTGAAATTTAGAGGGTTTATAGCTGACAGACATTTTAAAGCTATCAATCCTTATAGTGTAGGGCTTCACATATGGAAGAATTGGTGGCAACATCGTACTTATTTTTTAGGGACTCTTCAATGAACTCTCTCAATTGATCAATTAGGATCATGAACTTTTGAAGCTTTCTCAGGTGCATGGCTAGAATATTCATCTATTAAGTCATCCATCCTATCCACCAACTAATCAATCCGAACGTCTTGATTTTGCACATATTTGGTCAAACCATCAATTGCCTTTGCTATGTTTGCAAGTTGCTCCTCCATAGATGAGGCATCATTTAACATTGCATGCATGATCATTGGAGACGTTGGAGAATAACACAAATTTTCACATAAGTTGATCTTCAAAGTGCTCAACTTACACGATGTAAGTAGAGATGACACATTAATGGAACGACCATTGTGCTTTGTATTAGAGTTTTTTTAACCAGAGCACTCAATTAGTGCTAGAGTATTCTTAAATGTCCCTGACACATTGTTTCCTTCTTCTGAAGCACTTGCATGGTCCCTCACTCATTTTGGGGTTGCAGATCTAAAAATCGAAGTTGGTGCAGATGACACTTGGCATGTCTATTATCCAAACATGTTGGCTTTGCTCCCTGTGACAGATCCAAAGCTTCCAAAAGTAACATCAATGATGTTTTCTGCTTCAGCAAAGAATTTGGAATCAGCAACCTTGGAGGCAGTCGATTGAGAATTGACCTTTTTGAAGGTTATTTCAGCGTCCTTGAACTTTGATGTTGGGAAACTTGAGATAAGAGGTAAATATTATCTCACTGGACATGCCAGATTTTGTTAGACAATAAAGTTTGAGTTGAGAAAATAATTAATCAAGACAAGAAAAAATATTGCAATAATCGTTTTATTGATTTATTTGTGAATTTGATAGATTTGATCTTGACTTTATACTTGATTAAAGGTTTTTGGGCTTGTTCTTAAATCTTGTGGTCTTAATCTTCATTTTTGATGAACTGGATTTTGGATGCTTGAATTTGTAGAGAAATCTATAGTGTTTGATCTACGAGCTCTCTCTTGCTTCTTATTAGAATTGTTGGTCTTTTCTAAATTATGAGACCCCCATTTATAGTTGTAGGAAGAAAAGAGTCATGATAAAGGTGGACTTATTTTGACCAATCAGATGAACTTCGTTTTACCAATCAAAAAGTGGCATGAGACATTTTTATGGCTTTTGATTCACTAGGCCTGTTATATCATTTTCATATGTGGCATGATTTTATTATCGCATTCAGTTGACTTGGTATGCCACATCATTTGACACATGGCGCTCAATTAGGCTCCTAGAATATGATGACATTTTGGTCTTAGCAAAATGAGTTCATCGTTTATAGCCCAAATCAATGGAATAGCCCAAAAATTGAGCTTTAATTAAATTCATATTTATTTGAGTTTAAATAATTAATCCATCATATTTATTTGTACTAATATATTTTAAATTTTAATATAATTCAAATTTTGTAAGGATTTAAATTTAATAAAATTTCTCAAGCATAGCATTACTTATTTATTAATTACCCATCTCAATCTGAAAGAAGTTAAGTCATAACCTACCTCAAAACGATGAAATCCTGATCTACAGTGCTCTAATACGGAGCCTTTCCTTTAGGAATGGCCTTAAAATCAACAACAACATTCAAATATAGCATCTACAAGTTAAAAGAAGGATAAAATACCCATATTGCCCATATTTGGGTCAAACCAAAATGGATTCAAAAAATGAGTCTAAAAATAAAATGGATAAAATTGAATATTTATTCTAAAAATACATTTGCCATCGTTAGAGGATTCTACAAGAGAAATGTCATGCAAAAACGGATTAAAAATGAGGTCCAAATCCATAAAAAATATTTTAAAATTTTATCAGTAAGACCCCCCAAATTCCATTTTGAAATCATAATAAAGTTGTTTTTAATGATATAATCGATGAAAATTAATGGAAACAAGGTTTTAGAGCTTACCCAAGCCCAAATGGAAAGAAATCCTCAAGAATTGCCTAAACCTGAAGTTTAAAGGTCGAAAAATAAAGGGAAAACGTGAATATGAGTTTTTATATCAACCCAGCTTTGGCCGTTTAAGTAGTTAAATGACTGCTAAAGCGGTCTGACCTACGTGGTTAGACTCGCTAAAGCGGTCCCCTTCCATTAAAGTGGTAAAGTGCATGCTTTAGCAGTAGGCAACGAGTTATGCATGATCGCTAAAGCGAGGCTTTGCCGCTTAAGCTGCCAATGCTAAAGTGGTATTTTGGCCAACAAAGTGGTTGCACCAACAAACTTTGCTAAATTGCAAAGTTTTTGGTCAACCCCTCTGGATTCATTCAAAATTTTGTTAATGCAAATGAACTATTCTACTAGGTTAGTTTCGGCGTTTAAAACTCAATGGCAATGTAGAATTTTTTAAAAAAAATAATTGTTTTCACAAAATTAATCCTCAGACCCTTTTTTACTATTTTTCAAACAAAGGGTCGAATGAGATATAAGGGTCCCAAAATCAAATCAACCCCTCTATCAACCCAAATTCAATATTCTGGATCTGTTGGCACAGTACAAATTGTCATCTGGCACTCAATAAATGAATGTTTATCGAAGTCAACTATATAGCTTCACAAGCTTCTATAAACCACAACCTCGCACAAAACATTCCTGATTGCAACAAGAATCGTGCCAACCATTCCTAAACTCCAAAAATAACATGTAGCAACTATAGGAAAAAACAAAATAGTCAAAACACAAAAAAATAGAAACTCACAAATTCAGATCATTACAGCATCAACCATGAAAACTCTAGTTCATCCTCAAACTAAAAAGGCAAAGAAATACCTGAATTGGTAAGAAGATGAGGGTAACTACTATACATGTTGAACTCAACATCCCAAGTAGTCTCCTCAACAGGATGGTGTCTCTACTGAACCTTAGCCACATGAATATCTCTAGCACGCAATCGTCTAACATTTACGACTAAAATAGATATTGTTTACTCAACAAAAATCAAACTCTCATCTAACTGAACCGAGTCCCAATGAAGCACGTAACACTCACCTGAAATATAGCGCTAAACAATAGATACATAAGAATTGGATGAATGGCTGAAAAGTTTGGATGTAAGGAAAACTCATAAGTAACCTTTCTAAAAGTTCGAAGAATCTTAAATCGTCCAATGTACCTCAAACTGAGCTTGACCTTCTTCCCAAACCTCATCACGCCCTTCATGGGAGACATACAAATGAAAACTCAATCACCAATCCCAAACTTTAAGACATGAAGCCTACGATCTGCATAACTCTTTTGCCTATTTTGGGTTATTTAAAGCCTATCCTAAATCACCCAAACTCTGTCCAAAGATGCGAAGCAAGTCGCTACCATAAGGTCTTACCTCTGGGTCTCAAACCAATCAATAAGAGATCTACAAGGGGCCATCTCAATACTCAAATGGTAGCATTACTATAACCAAAATACACTAAAGCCAAATGTTGCTCCCACTGACCTCCGAAGTCCATTACACATGCATGGAGCATATCCTCCAAAATCTAAATAGTTTACTCCTACTGACCATCAGTCTGGGGTGGAAAGCCATGCTAAGGTTAAACTGAGTTCCCAATGTTTTATCCTTTTCCGAATTTTATTTAAAAGAAATGGGTTAGACCCTTTTAAATATTTTGAAAGATTTAAGAAATTTTTAAAATAATTTTTGAAAAATTTATAGAGTCACGACTTGATTGTTTTTTTATCTAAAATATCAAAGAAAAAACTTATAGAGATTTCAAAGATTCAAAAATAGAAATAAATCTTTGAAAAATAGAGAAACTGAGTAAGGATTCATCAATTAATACCCTAAGAAGGTTTTAATGACACTAAGGAGCATCCGTTTTAAAACACTTCACCAAAAGATTATTTTCTGACTAATTTAAAAGGAGTGACTAACTTTGTAAAGGTTGATTTTTTAATATTAAGATTATTTATCCACCTATCTAAAAATGGCATTTGTTTGTTCAATAGCCTACTTGAATTAGGGAAAAAAACTACAATATATTCTACTTAATTCAATATTGAGAAAAATTATGAAATATTTCATTTAGATTGAGAAACATTATGAAATATCTTGCTTGAGAAAATATTCTACTTAATCACGAGGAAGCTAGAATTTAAGAAAAACAATCAAGGAATATGCGAGTTGGGAAACTTCCACTTAATTCGTAATTACTTATAGAGAAATTATAGACTATTTGCTTAAATTAAAAAGAAACCTATCTAAACTAGATTGCACTTTTGGGTTTAAAGAGGAAATAAGTTGGTTTTTTAGGGAAACCGAGAATTATATGATTATTTATTATTATTGTCATAAATATGGTCATTTTGTTATAAATAACACCTTTGAAACATTTTAAGAAAGTATTATTTTATCAATTATGAAAAGTTTAGAACTTTCCAGAAAATTAGTTTCTTGAATTTGAACAAAATTACTTTTTAACCCAAGTAGGCTTTCATGAACAAGACAAGTGCCACTTTCAAGTAGAGGACTTAATATTTTTTTCTCTTTTTTTAAAAAAACTAATTTAGGAAGAACAATCAAAAAAACCACTTTAATCCATTTTAGACAAAATAAATTAGGTGAGAAAATTTGTGAATCAAATATGGAAATCGAGGTAAAACAAATAGCAACAAAATGGGGAAACACTAGATTAATTAATTAAGGTTAGTGCTAAACAAAATAAACAAGTATATAAGTTGCAATTTAAGAGAATAAAAGGTGAAAGTTGGAGTTAGGCCCTTTTTGGCCCATTAGTGAATTGCCCAACTTTTGGGATTCCCATTTTATGGACTTTAGGTCCATTTTCCTGCAGTGTATACCACATGTATACCAGCTATATTCTTCAGCGTTTTGTGTATATATGATCGTATTTCAGTCACATACACAAAACTTTAGTCCTCTCAGCTTCCCTTTCACATTCTCAGCCATCCTCAGTATTTACTGTCGTATATCTGTGTATACAACTTTGTATTATCCCATTTTTCTTCATGCGTTAGTCCATTTTGGACTTGATGCGGGTCTTAGTCTCGATGTTTCAGTAACTTAGTCTCAAGAAAACGCAAGATATGGAGTCCAGTTGAAGTCCATTGGAATTCATGCAAAAAGGAAAGAAACAAAGGATTAATGAAATGAAGAAACACGAATAAATAACTTAATATACTAGCTTGCTTAATTTTAGCATAGAAGAGCATCCAACAATATTTGACAAATCCCCAATTTCTAACTATGTTAAAACAATATAGATTTCAAAATATTAAGACTTCATGCTACATTAATCACTCCCAGCAACTTTCTTTAAGTTCTATTACATGCTTTGGCATACTACAAAACAAAAATTAGGCCATCCGAGCAAGTTAAACTAAAATCGCTTCAAAACCATTCCATGCATCAGATTTCTGTGTTACCTATATATCAAACCTTCTATGAAAACATGCCTTTAAACCTAGATCAACCCGAATCAGGATCTTTGAAAAAGGATTACATAAGAGGGAGGTTGTTAAATTAACCATAATGATGACCTATTTTAAGCATAGGTAGGAACAAAGACGACGGAAAAAAATCTCCTAGCACGAGACATCACAAGTTACCAATACATGATCAAGATTCAATATTTATTTCATACTTTTACAAAACAAGCTATCATCCTGCGACTCCCTACTATCGAATAAACATTAAGAGAGAACATGTCAGTCGAGTCCAAACACATAGATTAACGTACTAAGTCAAAGCAAAGAAGGAGTCCTTGGTTTTACATTAATTTCAAGAAGGCATAATGGAACAGTATGCATTGTAATCACATAAACACTAGGATAACATCTGTTCATTCAAACGTTCAACAGGCAGACATCGCAAGTTGCTAAACTTCAGAACATATTTTTTTAACAGAACAAGCCCCCTAAAACCTAAAGCTTTCCAACCTCAAACACATATAAACACCTTAATACCTTTACATCCAACAACAACCAAAGGACAGTATAATGGAACAATGGTCTTAACAAATATAGTGTCGAAAAGGCGGAGTTTGTACCTTTTTTAGAGCAGGAAATGGAACTTCGAAACTCGTCCGAACAACTCCCACCACAATTTTGATTTGCTATTAGGATTCCAATGATTTTGGATGGGTTTTTTTCTAATGCTCCAAGGAACTCTTGGTTACGTAGGGTTAGAGGTGCGCACCTCCAGAACCCTCACTTTTTTTCGACGAAAAAACTCCTCTCACCCTTGTCCCTTGCTATCTATTTATAAGGAAAGTTAGGGTTTTGAAAGAGTATAATTCAAACCCAAAAATTCAAAATTATTCCAAAAAATTTTGATATCCATAGTGAGACAAAGGGCCTTTGTACTCAAGAATCAGTAGAGAGGTAGAGAAAGAGAGTTGTTTTGCTTTGAAAAAGGGACGTTGGCTATGTTGGTCAAATGGGTGAATTAACTTTTTCCCAAAATAGTGAGTCATGGGCTGAAAATTGTTGAAGCCTTCTGAATTTTGGCCATGAATGAATAAACCATGAGGGCAAAATGGTAAATAGGGACAATTTTGGGTATTGCCATTGGTTGACCGTCGTTGTTGCTGCTTTGCTATTACAACGTTGAGATTGTAAATTGTTTTTGTTGCTCTGTGAAATCGCTGGTGTGGTTGTTGTTGGTTGTATGCGGTTTTTGGATTGTTGTTATCGTCGTTTGCCGTTGTTGAAATTGATACGGCGTTTGCTTTGTGTATTGTCATTGTTTTGCTGTTAGGTGGAAAGAAGAATAGGGGGTGTGGGTCAAGTATAGATGTGGTTTTGATGTTAGGCCGGGTGTTGGCTGGTGAGATCTATTGGGCCGCTAGTGTTGTTAACGGCTGGCCCAATTTTAGGTGAGCAAAAAGGGTTGATGATGTTGTTTGATATTGTTGTTGGGCCTGTTTTAAAGGGGGGTAGGCTGGTGTTGGTGTTATTGTTATTTAAGGGGGTGTTGCACAGCTGGCCCAATTTGAGTGAGAGAAGGGTTTTAGGCCATTTAAAAGATGACCCAAATTAAATGATTATTTAGTTAATTTTTATTTAAATTTCGGCCAAATTAAAAATTAATCAACCAATTGCATTGCAATTGTGGCCTAACTGATTTCAATTATGTCCAAATTCAATAAATCGACCGAATTAAATCAAAATTTTGAATGAATTATATAAACCAATTTAATATTGAGTTTCTCGGCTTAATAAAATCGAACAAATATTTTTCAAATAAATTATTTTCAAATATAAAATATTTTTTAAATCAATATTTTACATATTTGAATCAATTTTCAAGATAATCCTTGATTTAAAATTAAATTTTTCATAAAACAATTATTTAAGTAACAAAATTATATGATTTCGTATGTGTGAATACAAAGATATATAATTGTTACTTAAAATGCCCGAAATTACCTAGACAAATACTTTAGAAAGTTATGTTATTCAGAAAAATAAATGTTGTAATTTTATATAAGATCAAAGAAACTAAGGTCTAAACTTAGTCGTGGAGAGAAAAAATTAGGTGTCAACAAATTCCTCCCTTTTGGGTAGGGTGGATGCAAGTAACCCATGGCAAGGGGATTTTGACGTTCCTAATTTTGTCCGACCACAAATTCATTTATAAAAGAGGTTAGTTTTCGGATGAGTTTATAGAGAGTTATGGTCGGACCTCGGTATTGGATTTACTATATATCTCAAGTTACATCAGAACTCGGGCTACTAGTAGTTCATAAAGCTTGATTTGTAAGCGCGATTTTTAAAAAAATTCACAAGTTATTTCAGTTTTTGAGTTTTGATAAAAACGTAACGCTGGAGAATAAGGAGATTTGGGGGGTAAAATGCAGTCGAGTTTTCAACAAAGATCCCAGCCTACATATCTCTGAGACTCAGGAAATCAGACTGCCTGTCGTTTGACTCGATTGGTGGAAAAGACATTCTTTTATACTAAGACGACCTTTGGCTTAAGATGAGCAACAGACAATTGAGTTGCAAAAAAAATGTTTGTAACCTCTTAACCATTAATGTAAAGCTCATCACATCCATGGAAAAAAATTTACCCGAACATAATTTTCAAAGCTCTAGGTATGCTGTCACTCGAATTTGAAAGAAAGAGATGGTTATCTCCAATATGAGTTTACAAATATTTCGGAAGTGAAACTAAAACCAAAACCCAAAAACACCCACATATCTTCTGATAGGGATGTTGTTTGATGGTGATGGAAGTCGTCTTTTAGCTCGTGTCCAAAGAGTTTGATATTCCTCTTCAAACTATATCCCAGTTTGCTGCTAAGAAAAAGTTCCACATTATGATGCATTCTTTTTGGAGTCGTCCGCACCTATAATTTTGGTTTGAGATTTTCCTCTTTTTCGGATGCTCTCATCAACATCTCAAGCAAAAATGTTAATGATAAACATTATTCACTAAGGAATTTATAGCATTTTACCATATCTCTGTATGAGTTGCTACCTGATGAAGACAACATCCTCTCATGTACCTGTTTAGAGGGTGACAATTCTTGCGATAATCGATACAAAAACCCTTTTGTTTTTACATAAAATGGTTATTTTGACGGTTGAAAATTTTCTTCAAAGTGAGGTAGCCCTCTTAGGCACCGACGACACTTTGTATAAAGCGGTCTATGAAACTGTGTAATTTTATGCTGATGTGGTAGCCTTTTGGTTACCTATAATGCTTCTTGTATTTAACCTCGGGAGTCTTGTGCATCTATTGTATCGATACAACTTATAGATTTCTCTTGAATAGTCAATATTTGGATAATCTTGCGCATTATTTGATATTGGATATGAGGCAATTTACAGATATCCTTTCAGTTGCTAGGTTTTGAGTAATCCTGCACATTATTCGGCCTTGGATAAGAGATGACTTACAGATATCCGTCCAATCACTAGCTCTCAAGTATTCTTGCACATTATCCGACCTTGGATACAGTATGACTTATAGATGTCTCTGAAATTGGTAGTCTTTGGGTAATCTTGTGCATAATCGATCTTGGATATGATGTGGCTTATAGAGTACCCTTAGACCTATCAATTTTGATAATCTTACAAATTTTCCAATAAGAATTTAGTTGTGACTTATGATAACCTTCAAACTATCGATCTTCGGGTAACCTTGCACACTATCTGGTTAGGATGACCCATGGACTGTCAACTCGTGGATAATCTTGCAAACTACCCTATTTTAAATAACTTGACTTATAAATGATCCTCGGATTGCCAATTCTCAAAAAATCTAGTACGTCGTACATTTTCGGATAGCAACTTATAAACATCCTTTGGACCATATGTTTCTTGAGATCCAATAGTGAATGCTATAAAATCTTTGATGATTGATGCACTTGAATCTGTTGAATATCTCTCAAGGCCATATTGCTTTTCCTTTGCATGATTTGATCAGATATGGATGCTTCAGAATATCCTTCAATGCCAGACTCTTTTGTCTTCGCATGATTATCGGATATATATGGAAATACTTCAGAATATCCTTAAACAATAAACTCTTTTGCCTTTGTGTGATCAACAGATATAGAAGACTTTGATTCAATCATGGGCATCAAATATAATATGGAGATGCCCTTGGATTGTTGCTTCTTTGAAATTGTCAAAGAAGGCAATATGGTTTTTAGGATATGACCGTTACGGCGTGGTCCTCTTGGCATAGCCCTTTCGGCATGGCCCTTACGGCATAACCCTCTCGGTATGGACCTCTTGGCATGGCCCTATCGGCATGATATGATGCAGTAGAAAGATAATGATAAATGTAAATAATTATGCAACGATTGTAGAAAACCTTACCTTGACCATTCCACTAGCATGTTGGACCTTTTGCATGTACTATTTTAAACATCCATCCTTGATTTACTAGGGATGTGAGTAAGTCATCATTTTTTTTCCACATCTGATAATACCTGTATCCATAAAAAACTTATTAGTTTTGGAAACTCAATTGTTTTCAGCTTCCTGACCATCCTAGCCCTTTTTATTAGCCTTGGGATGTTTGGCTTTCTTGTATTCCTTTAAACCAAAAGAGTATGGTGAATAATTGGCACTTTTGTTGGTTTTTTGTTGGCTTCAGAATAACCTGCACCTACAGAAAAATTATTAGTTTTTGGTAAAATTAATCTGTGTTGACTTTCTCGGTCTTTAGCTACTGTCATCACCATCATTGGGTTCTCATCTTCTTCATGTGTTTGTCATCTTTTAACTCCTGCTTCAACTCGTCGAGTTGGTGGGTGTAAGGTAAAATTAGAGCATAAATTAATCTAAATTAAATATTTTTACAAATAATTAAATTTTCAAAAAACTTTTTATAAGATTGGGAGGAGTCTTTGTCAAATAATTCATGTCATATATGAGCTTTAATGAACATTTTTTAGCTCGAGGCGTTAGGTCGTTGTAGTAGAAGGTCCATGAAGTTGACTCTGCTCTTTCGGTGCCAAAATCTTTGTTGTCGTCTTTGAACTCTTTGGTACAAACTGGTGAAAACTTTGAGGTCCGACTTAAAATTTCTCCCCTAGTTACTGATATCTCTCTCAAAATTTGATTTGGCTTGCTAGAGAATGCTCTTCTTCTGTTGAATTTTTTGAGATCCCGTCTCAAAAACTCTTCCCCAATTTCCATTTCCTGGGGTGATACGACTGATCCATTGTGGTGCCTACGTATCTCGTTGAATGGGGATCAGGTCAAACGTAGCTCCCACAACATAAAAGGGAATAAAATATAGTCAAAAAGGTGACCAAAGCTGGCCGTCTACGTATCCCATCCATAGGAATTTCGGTCATCACATAGTTCAAGATAAGATAAAAAAATTCTAAGAGATTGACCGAAGCCGACATAGGTCGTCTTCGTATCTCATTCTTGAGAATTCAGGTCAAATGTAGTTCATACATAAAAGGAAAGAAGATTCTAAAGATACTATGAAGCATAAGAATGATTACAAATGAGAAAGAAATTACAAGGAAATAAGCACAAAGAAACCCCACATCAGACATAGTAGCTATTCACCACATCAAAATTAATTGGCTTGTTCCACCTTTGGCCATCCATTTCAGATAAAATCAAGGCTCCTCCCGATAACACTTTGCAGACTATATACGACCCCTGCCAATTTAGAGCGAACTTTTCCTTATACTCTTCCTGGTAAGGAAATATGCATTTGAGCACCAATTTCCCAACTTCAAATCATTCGTTATTGATATAATTGTCTATGACTTACAACGCTCATCCTTTTTTTATCAATCATCATAAGTTGTTCATGACGGGCACGGACCCATTCTTCATTGCTCAATCCTGCTTCTCGGATGATTCTTAAAGATGGCATTTCAACTTCAGTGGGTATTACTGCTTCTGTCCCATAGACTAACACATAAGGAGTTACCCAAGTCAAAGTTTTGACTGTCGTGCGATATCCCAGCAAGGTATAAGGAAGCATGTCGTGCCACGATCGATGACTATCAACTATTTTTCTTAAGATCTTCTTGATATTCTTGTTGGCAGCTTCTACCTCTCTATTTATTTGAGGGCAATATATGGTTGAATTTACATAAGTAATCTTGAACTGTTCACATATCTCTTTCATCTAATGACTATTGAAGTTTACTCTATTGTTCGTGAAGATTGACTCAGGTATCCCGAATCAGAAAATCAAGTTGTTCTTGACAAAATCTTCTACCACCCTCTTAGTTACCACTTTGTATGACGCAGCTTATACCCACTTGGTAAAGTAATTGATAGTAAATAAAATAAATTTGTGTCCATTAGAAGCTGGTGGCTCAATCAGGCCGATGACATCCATACCCCAAGCTACAAACGGCCAAGAAAAGTTCATAACATTAAGTTCGTATGGGAGCACCCGGATCAGATCCTCATGTATTTGGAACATATGGCATTTTGGCACAAACTTGCTACAGTCACTTCCATCGTCATCCGGAAGTTGTTGGCTCTCAGGATCTTCTAGGCTAGGGTGAACCCGTTCATATGAGGTCCACACGTTTCGGTGTGAATTTCTTCAAGTAATTTTGTTGCTTTAATAGAATCTACACATCGCAGAAATCCCAAATCTGGGTCTTCCTGTAAAGTACTTCCCTATTAAAAAAGAAATTATTGGCCATCCGACGGATCATTTTCTTTTAATTGAAGATTGCATCTTCGGGATACGCCCTAGCTTCTAAATACCTCTAGATATCAAAGTACCATGGCTTTTCGTCTGGTTCTGCCTCAACTTATGCTCAATGTGCAGGTTGCTCCTTCACACTTATTTCTAATGGATTGATGTAACTTTGATCCGGATGTTAAATCATGGAGGATACAGTGGCCAAAGCATCAGCGAATTTATTATGTATTCTTGGAACATGCTTGAATTCCACTTTCTTGAATCTTTTGCATAACTCTTATACCAATTCAGCGTATGGCGTGCTTTTAGGGTTCTTTATAACCCATTCCCCCCTAAGATGGTGAAATAAAAGATCAGAATCTCTAATGACTAGTAACTTTCGAACATTCATATTAATAGCCAGTCTGAGATCGAGAATACAAGCCTCGTATTCATCCATATTGTTGTTTCAAGAGAAGCGCAGTTTGGCGGTAACTGCATAATGTTGACCAGTTTCTGATATTAAGATTTCCTCAATTCTTAAACCCTTGAAGTTAACCACCCCATCGAAGAACAATCTTCAACCCGAGTATATTTCGACAATGTCTTCCCCTATGAATAATACCTCTTCATCCGAGAAATAAGTTTGGAGTGGCTCATACTCTTCATTAATTAGATTCTCCACTAGATGATCCGCTAGGGTCTGCTATTTGGTTGCTTTTTGAGTCACGTATACAATGTCGAACGCATTCAATAGCATTTGACATTTGGCCGATTTCCCTGTGGGCATGGCATTTTGGAATATGTACTTCAAAAGATCCATTCTGGAGATGAGATATGTTATATATGACATCAGGTAATACCTCAGCTTCTTGGCCCAGGTCAATGCATAACATGTCCTTTCCAATAGCGTGTAATGAGCCTCATGTGGAGTGAACTTCTTACTCAAGTAATAAATTACTCTTTCCTTCTTTTCAGTTTTATCATGTTGCCCTAGACACATCCAAGTGCTTGTCAAAGACCAATAAATACAACAACATGGGGCTTTCTTCTCTTGGAAGAACTAGTATTGGTGGATTGGATAGATAATCCTTGATCCGATCAAAAGCCCACTGCCATTCTTCAATCCATTTATTTGTCGCATCTTTCTTTAACATCTTGAGGATTAGTTCGCAAATAACCGTTGACTGGGCTATGAACCTGCTGATGTAATTCAATCTCCCTAAGAAACTAATGACTTCTTTCTTTGTCTTCGAAGGAGGCAACTCTTAGATTGCCTTAATTTTTGAGGGGTCGAGCTCAATGCCCCTTCTACTAACTATGAAACCCAACAACTTTCCGGTCGGTACCCTAAAAGCACACTAAGTAGGACTCATCTTTAAATTGTACTTCTGCAATTGATCAAAGAACTTTCCCAAATGAGCTAAGTGGTTCGAGCCCTTGCGAGATTTGATGATCACATCGTCCACATAAACTTTAATCTCTTTATGAATCATATCATGAAATATGGTTATGATGGCTCTTATATATATAGCACCAGTATTCTTGAGACCGAAGGGCATCACCCTATAGTGATAAACACCCTAGGGTATGATGAAGGCCATTTTCTCTGTATTTTCTTCGTCCATCAGTATTCGATGATACCTGTCAAATCAATCCATGAATGACTGTATCTCATTCCTCGCATTGCTGTCAATGAAATATGGATGTTGGGCAATGGAAAGTTATCTTTAGGACTGGATTTGTTCAAGTCCCTATAATCGACACAAATCATGACCTTCCCATCCTTCTTCGGTACTGAACAATATTGGCTAGCCATGTTGGATATTTTGTGACCTCAATCACATTGGCTTGAATTTTCTTCGTGATTTCTTTATTGATTTTCAGACTCATATCTGTCTTGAATTTTTGCAACTTTTGCTTCACAAGATTGAACCCCAGATCAATTGGAAACTTGTGCGATACAATATCTGTACTCAATCCTAGCATGTCATCATAGGACCAAGTAAATATATCAATGTATTCTTTAAGCAACCCGACAAGTTCTCCTTTCTGTGTTTCTATTAGGTGAACGTTGATTCTGGTTTCTTTGACTTCTCCATCATCACCTATATTAACTATCTCGGTTTCTTTTAAGTTGGGCTTTTTCTGATCCTTAAAATCTTTCAGTTCCTCTGTTAATCATTTTGAGGCCATTATTTGTTCATCATAGTTCTCCCACTCATCATCATTCACTTTGAATTGTTCATTTAGCTCATGACATAACATGATATTGGTAGGTTTTAAATTATTATTACTGTAATAAAAAAACAATATGAGTTAGATTATAGTGATCGAATAATGCAGTAAAAATGAGTAAAAACATCTTTACAATAAAAGAGGCTTTCATTGAAATTTAAAATATTACAGAGACTGCTATGATCTGCACTAGTATGGGTCTGAGCCTTTTGGGAAACATAAAAAAACAAAAATGAGGTAAATAAAACTTAAAGGGTCGGTCTCGAGCCTCATTTGGACTGTCATTGATTTTGAAAAAAGTTAAATTTCATCTTTTCATCTACCACATCAACCGGGGAGTCATGATTGAAATAGAAGTCTAGTTCAACATCTTCTCCCCTGGTTTATCTTTCTTGATCTTAGTCTTCTCAGGTAAATCCTCCATAATGGAATCATACTCTTCAAACAAGTTACCTATTTCATCCTCGATATCATCATTTGTAGGCTTTATAGATACAGAAAATGACTGGTAGAGCGGAGGTAACTTTTTTGCCGATTATTGGCCTTCTCTCTTCATCTGTCTTTCACCTTATTTAGTTGGCACATAGCCTATCCCATATTTGAAAAACTTCTTTGGGATTGCGATAGGCTCAATGATCCCATCCGAATTCTTTCCTAAGTCACGCTCGAGCTCAAAACCACTTCTCAGCTGCATTCATGATCTCCACTATATAAAAGTATCTTCCTTTCAGTGCTTCTTCAACATAGGAACATAAACATTAGGGTGACTCGGGCGGCTTATTTCCCCATGGATGACCATTTCATTATTTTCCCACATAAATTTCACCGATTTATGTTATATTAAAGAAACGACCCCCACTGCATTAATCCAAGGGATTCTTAAGAGAAGATTATAACTTGTAGAAATGTCCATCACTTGAAACTTAACTAACAACTCTGCCATCCCCATTTGAAGATTCAACTTGACTTCCCTAGTGATGTTTCTCTGACCTCCGTCAAAAGCTTACATTTACCATGTTCTGATGAAGTTTCCTTATATCATAGTTCAGCTGAGTCAGAACAAATAGTGGACAAATATTCAGACCTGGTCCATCATCAATTAACACCCTGTTAAAAACCTTATCTTGGCATTTGGCAGTGATATGCAATGCCTTGTTATGCATCACTCTTTCGAAGGGTAACTCATCTCCTCCAAAGCTAATATAATGAGATCCTACCACTTTACTGATCATGGCCACCAAGTTTTCAGTATTGGTGCCTATGGGCATGTAGGCTTCTTCAAGGACTTTCAGCAGAGCTTGTCTATGATATTGAGAACTCATGATCAATGCCCAAATAGAAATCTGAGCGGGGGACTTCTCTAAATGTTTTACAATAGGGTACTCCTTCGGTTGCATTCTTCTCCCAAATTCTTTGGCTTCCCCTTCAATGATTGGACTTTTTTAGCACTCTTTTTGTATGCATCATTGGAAAAATTCTGTGGAGCGTAGCATCTCCATAATCTAGTCATTCCTTACGCAGTGGTGGATTCTACCACAAATTTTTCTCTAGCGGGAACTAAGGCAAAAGATGGATGAGGTACGATGAATGCAAAAAACTTGGGCTTCTCGATAACACTTTAAGCAGCCACTACCTTTTCTATATCTTTCATCTTATATATCTCTTTCAGGATAGCCTGTGTTATAGACTTGCTCACTACCCACTCGTCATCTCTTTCTATCATGCTAATGGTTGCCCTTTCATTATTTGGGAGTGGGTTGGTGGTAGCATTTGGCTGCACGGTTTGAAGCGAAATCACCTTTTAATTAATTAAATCTTGAATCTTATGCTTCAAATTAATACAATCCTCAGTTATATGTCCAACACCCCTAAATGATACGCATAATGTTGGTCAGCATAGAAGAATCAGGAATTGGTATTGGCTGGTTTCGGTGGGATAGGTTGGATGAGATCTTCTTTCCTTAGCCTTTCAAATAATTGAGTCCTTCTTTTAGCCAAACCAGTAAAACTTTTGGTGACTTTCTTTTCGTTATTCGGGCGAGGAAGATTTTGGTAAGCAGGGGGGGACTTGATGGTAATTCTGGTTAACTGGGGTTTTTGGTAGTCATGGAAATTTAGGAGTGGATCTTGGTAAGTAGGCTAATAATTTGGCAATAAAGCTGGGTAATTCGATTGATTGGTAGATAAATTTGGCTGTTAAACTTGGGGTCTAGGTTCGTTGTATAACACGAGTTGAGGATTTTGTGGAGCTGGGAGGTATATAGACGGTGATGTCATTTTCCCATAATTGGGCTTGAAAGATTTCTTTGACTTCGGGTTTGGACTAAAGGATACAAAAGACACATCTTCTCTTTTTTTCTTTAGGAATCCTGAAGATCCAGGTTGTGCAGAGGTCTTGCTGATTTTTTTTTGTCCTGAGTCCTTCTTCAACTGTTTCACCAATCTTAACCAAGTCAGCAAAGGTAGCAGGAACTGCTGATATTATTTTGTCATAAAACTCTCCCTTCTGAGCTTGGGTAAACAAAACAAATATTTATTCTTTTATCAAAGGAGGTCGTACCTTTGTTGCCTCTTTCTACTAATGATAGGTATATTCACGAAAGAATTCATTAGACTTTTGCTTGATGTGGTTCACATAATATAGATAAGGAATCATCTCTACATTATAGGTAAATCTTTCAACAAAATCCTTGGCTAAAGCACTCTATTCAGGCCACTTCTTCTGTTCCTATGAAGCAAATCATTCTAATACTTCTCCACTCAGGCGTCGACTAAAGAGCCTCATCAGCAATGCCTCATTTCTACCAGCACCTACAATTTGGTCATAATATCCTCTCAAGTGGGTCGTAGGGTTCCCCGTACCATTGAATGTCTCAACTTAAGGACATTAAATCCTTTAGAAAGGTTCAAGTCAGGGCGAATACAAAGGTCATCATAACTGAACCCTACAGTATTGGGTGAACCATGTGTTTTCTTTATCCTGGCGATCTCTTCCTTTATCAACAGTAGCTCCCTAGCATATTTGTCTTCAGTCCCCTTACTCTCCTTACCCATCTCCTCATACTAGTAAATTTCTAGATTTTGTGGGGAAGTATGGTAAGAGGCAGGCACTACAATAGCATGGATGGTGGAGAGAGACATATTTTGGGTCATCGAAGGATTTTGAGTGGTGTGAGAAAAGTTTTGGTAGGTAGGAACTGGATTTTGTGGAACGTTGATATTAGGACTGAAAGTGGGGTGGGTATTTTGGGAAGTGAAGGCATTTGTGAAAGTGTTTTGGTAATTTAGAGTGAAGCTTTGAGAGTGGTAAGTATTTGGATGATTTTCTCGATTGGTATTATAAGAAAGAGAGATATGGGTTTGACACAACAGATTGATGAGATTAGTGAGAGGCCTGGGTATAGAAATGGAGGGTATGTCATTTGGTTGGCTTCCACTGTTAGGAGAGTTAAGAGAAGGGAATCAAAGTGGAAGCACATGGGTATCCAAGACTGGCGTATTAGCTGCAATGGCCAGATTAGCCATATCTTTTGCGTGTTGTACTTCTTCTTGAAGCTCTTTCATTCTTCTAGTTAGTTCAGTGATCATCTCACCTTGTGTCATTATCACACCATCTCTAATAGTAATTTCGGTGAGAGCATTATCATCGCTACTATCGGTCATTCTTTATTCTTCAGTTAAGCGATGGTCAAGGGAGGAATTTTTATTTGCCTTAGATTTAGTGAAATATTGATGTCCAGCTAGTTTTATCAACATAGGTCAACTTCTACTTACTTGATACCTGATAAAACAACTCCAAAGGAAAATATGTTAGATTCGCTTAGTGATAAATAATGCAAGATATCCGACATAAAGTAAACACATAAAGTTGCTTTTATTTTAGGTAAATTGATCCACGAGTGGGTATTAACTCAAAAGGAATTAACGGGCAGGACTTTGTCCGTTGATTTTTGGATAAATGGGTTTTGACAAGATTTTTACCAAGGCTTCTAATTTTGTACTCATATGACTTTCTTTGAAAAAATGATATATAATGATTTTAAATGATAGAGGCCAGGACGAAAGGATGTCTACGTATCTCACAAAGGAGAAATCAAGCCATACGTAGTTCAAATAGGTAAGGATAAAACTTCATTTCATTGAAATCTCATTAGAGTTCGTTACATTAGCGGAACATGAAAAGAAAAATGACAACAAAAAAAAGAAACTAAATGACTAAGTCTTAGATAGATGCGGGCATTCCCACTTCATTCTGCCTTTTCCACATCTTGATCTTCTATGGGTGGTATAGCAAAAATTCCAACTCAACCCTTCCTGTATCCACCAGGCTCTCTTTAAGCAAATCAGAACAGTATGGCCCCTTCTCAAAATTCCTTTTCTCTAACACCGCACAAGCATGTGCACATGGTATCTCATCTATTTGAAAAGCATTACATGAACATTTCTTTTCTTTGATGCAAACAATGAAGTGCTTTTGTTTGTCGTGTACCATATATACATATTCTGTGGCTGGTATAACCTGACATAAAAATAAAAAAAAATTTATGTAATAAAAATACATATGCAGAGTACATTTTTACAGAGCAGTCAAATACATATGCAGTTGTTAGTAATTTTCAATACAACAATATACATATGCAAAATACATATTATGTATTTTAAATGTTCATATATTTTATGTTTTATATCTTTTCATTTATTTACAACTGCATGGAAAGTATTTTCACATTGATACTTTATGCATTTTATCCTTTCATATTTATGTTTTCATAATTAAAATTTTCACATATCAAAAAGGTCATACCGTCATACAGGTACACAAAGCCCCGTTCTCACGGAGTATGTCATTAAACTTTCCAATGAGTGTTGTGAAGGTATATGAAGCCTCCTGCCTATTTGCACAATTCCATTTTGCAAACAGTAATCGAACTTCCTCAAGAAAGTCATAAATTGGCAGTTCTCTAGCTGATACAAGCACTCCATTTATTGACTCTGCAATGTTTGAAGTCAAAGTCCATTCTCTGTGAACTATTACATACGGCCTAGCCCACTTTTCGTAACCGGACAATTCCAAATATATCTTCACCCTTATATCAGCTTCCTCAACCTTTTCCATTAACATGTGAAATCCTGACTTTGAATATGATTTGGCCATTGTATAAAATATCTCCGACAATGCATCGTGTGACTTTCTGTAAAAAATTTCACATTACCCCATAGATGCCACATACATGCATAATGTGGAACATCTTCATACACATCACCAACAGCCTTTATGATGCTTGAATTCCTATCAGACACAACACACATATTTTGTCTAACCCTGTATGCTTCCTTTAGATTCTTGAAGAACCACGTCCAAGATGCATCATTTTCAGAATCAAGCACACCATATGTCAAAGAAAATATATGACCTGTATACATAATTCATAATTTTCATAATCAAGCACAATATATGCCAAAGAAAATATAGAACCTGCATATATAAAAAAAATCTGCGCAGGCCGATTTAAATACAGTTAGGAACTGCATATGTATTTATTACAATATAGTTCAATTAAAATGTATATTTTATCTATGAGAAATTGTATCAATTACATATAATAAAAGTTACATCAACCTCACTATCAAACATAATCAATTTTACATGTTTCATTCAGAAAATTTTGAACATATATTTAATTATATAGACATATGTATATATGAATTGGATATATGTATTTTTCAACTCTACAACAGAAAGCCAAAAAAAAATACAACCAGTTATAGTAATTAAATGATACTAACCTGCTCCATCCATTGTACATGTTATAAATGCCCCAGTTACATTCCTCTCAGATGAATAGCATCAACAACTACGACTGGTCTACAATGATCGAATCCTTTAATGAATGCATGTAGAGTGATAAATACATACAAGAACGCATTATCATCTGTCTTCTTCATTCTTATATATGAATCCGGATAGGTAGTATTTAGAACATATAAGTATGATGGCAGTTTCCCATAAGATGCTGATGGCTTACCCCTCAATTCTTCTAACGCTCTTTCCTTTGCCCTCCAACATAAAGTGTATGTCAAATCCATACCAAAATCTTCCTTCATGTCATTTTTTATTTCCGTCGCACTGTATTTTCTTTTGTGGTTTTGAATTTCTGTTTAACCATACCATCTATCAAAATACTAGTTGCATGCACCTTTGGATAGATAGTGTCCTTCACCGGGCATGTATGTTGAGGTCTGAATTCTCTTATTCTAAACATTCCTGTTTCTCCTATTCCTGATGCACGCATCAAAAACTCACAGTTTCTTGATTTGCAAAACAATGTATACCTGCACGCAACATAATTTATTACATTAAAAATACATCTCCAAACTAATATTAAACAAGATCTGAGAGATATAGAATGTACGTACGTTTTCTTACTTGACCTTTTACTGCGCGTTTGAAACTTCTTCCTAATTGAATAGTCCTTCATGACTGACTTTAAAATTCTTTTTCTCAAGTAAACCTGGTCTTCCTCAACATGCTTGTGATGTGGGTCTGAGATAATCACCTCAACAGGATCCATCTCAAAAACATCTAAAGCTTCTGTATTTTCACAAACCGCCAAAGCTCATTCATTTGTTGTATTTATCACTGTTTCCAAGTTGTTACAGTTGATTCCTCTTTCAGCAACACATATAGATGAACTTGCCAAGTTGTTCCCTACAACTTTATCCAAAATGCTTACATATAAAGGAAGACAATTCATGTCTTGTATCAACTTTTTCTGCAATATAAACACTTTTAAACTCATATCGTTATGTATTTCTATCTGCTCTGCATTAGGAGTGATTTGATATTCCACTAGAATACATTTGATGGTTAAATCCACACTTAAGTGAGAAGCCAAAACATCGTGCAGCTCAACGAATATGGCTGATGTACTCAACAGTATAGCATTAGTGACATATTCTTCGAAGTTCTTTTCGTACGTCCATCGACCAGAGTGCTTCACAAGGACTCGTATGCTTTCCATTTCTAAAATAGAAAATATACAATCTATTTGATCAAACGGAAGTAAAACAGGCACCAAACATATTATCACATATACACTTATACTCTCAAATTCCAACAAGCAAAACAAAAATACATATGCAGTGTTTACATATATCGCATATAAAATACATATGCAGTGTTAAAACTAAGCATATCAAAAAAAATACATATGGAGCATAACTAATTTGTAATTTGATATGTTACATACCAATTTGTCAAATATCCCTTCTTATAACACGCACTTTTCAGAATTACGTGCAAACAAAGATACACAACCAACATCTCAATTAAAAAAATACATACACACAAGATTACCTTAAACTAAAATATTTTTGCAAATATACATTTATATATCAAAATTCCTACAACAAAACAAAAAATACATATGCACCATTACCATTAACAATATCAAAAATACATATGCAGTGTTATCATTAAACACATCAAAAGTACATATGGACGAAGATATTTTATGCTTTTATCTGGGTTCATAGAATAACGTCAACTTCAACAGAAACATTCGTTCAATCAATTATCTAGTATTTCAAAAATAAAAATTGAAAGTATTTCAATTCGAAAGTTTTTTACAATCATTCTATTGTTAAAACAATCAATATAACAACAAACGATCATCAAAAATAGAGTCGAATACAGATTTTTTTCCATTGAAACAACTTTAAAGATGAAATTTACAACGGATACTTGAATTCCAATTTTACTGTTGTCTTGATTATAACTATAATTTGTTTTACAATTTTTTCACATACAAATTAACGACGCCAACCAAAACTTGATAAGCACATCAGTAATGGTAAAAAAAAGTGAACTGAATAGCAATAATGGTTATGTACCTTGAACAACAGTAATGGTTGAATTTTCAACTGACAGTTGAATTCAAACAAATATAACAGATGAATCAACAATTAAATTTGATTCAATCGAATAATTGATTCGTTTTGCAATTGCTGTTAATTTCGCATAAGAATCAGTTCAATTTGATTAAGCAATATAGGGTTTATTTAGAAGAAATTTAAAAAAAAATATACAGTTGTTAATGGTGAAAAACTGAAATTTGAATTATTTGATTATAACGGATGTCACTTTTTTAAAGTGTTTTAAATGTAAAAGGAATCAACATATTTACTTGATTGGTAATTATACCATATATAGCTCAGCTAATTTCAGTTAATTAAGTGCAGTAATTTTTTTGTAGATGTATTTTTACAGCAATATATTTTAAAAATACAAAATAAAAGTTGCTATAAAATGTAATTATGAAATTGTTGCTATAAAACTAGTAATTAGGCTCTTAAGTATGCTACTTGTGAATTTTACCCTTATTTAAAAGGGTGTTGGGTTGGCTGGAGTTGATCGGGTCAGCTGATGCTGTTGGGCTGCACAACTGGCCCAATTTGAGTGAGAGAAGGGTTTTAGGTCATTTAAAAAATGACCCGAATTAAATGATTATTTAGTCAATTTATATTTAAATTCTAGCCAAATTAAAAATTAATCGACCAATTGCATTGTAGTGGCTTAACTGATTTCAATTATGTCTAAATTCAATGAATCGACTGAATTGAATCAAAATTTGGAGTTAATTATAAACCAGTTTAATTTTGAGTTTCTCAGCTTAATAAAATCGAACAAATATTTTTCAAATAAATTATTTTCAACGATAAAATATTTTTTTTAAAATTAATATTTTACCCGTTTGAATCAATTTTCAAGATAACCATTGATTTAATATTAAATTTTTCTTAAAACAATTATATAAGTAACAAAATTATATGATTTCGCATGTGTGAATACAAAGATATATAATTGTTATTTAAAATGCCCAAAATTACTCAGACAAATACTTTAGAAAGTTTTGTTATTTGGATAAAGAAATGTTGTAATTTTATTTAAAATAAAAGAAATTCAGGGCTAAACTTAGTTGTAGAGGGCGAAAATTAGGTGTCAACACCCAACTCCTACTAAAATATCTACCAAAAGGTAGAAGTGAACACTCAGCCTATGTCAGAAATAATAAACACTGGTACCCCATGAAGACGAACTATCTAACGAACATAGGTATAGGCAAACCTCTCGACACTGAATAAAATCTGAATAGCTACAAAATGGGTTGATTTAGTCAACTAATCTATGATGAACCAAACACTATTAGAACCATGAGAAGTATAAGGCAACCCACTCATGAAATTCATAGTGATTCGCTCCCCATTCCACTCATGGGTTGGGTAATATCTGAAGTAACCATCCGATCTTTTATGGAGGCCTTCATTGCTAACAGCATAAGCAACGAGCTACAATATCTACTACATCTTTATTTTTGCCACCATACTAGTAAAACTGCTTTAAATCACGATACATCTGAAATAATATGCCTCCTTCAAAATTAGTCTCACTCATCCACCAACTCTTGGTACATGAACTCGGCCTCAAATCCTCGAAACTATACTAGAATCAAGATATGTCGCCCTAGAATTTCCATTCAGCATCCTATTTCAAACCACCCTCAAACTATCATCATCAAACTAGTGAGTTAAACTATTCTCCATCAAGGAAGATCTACTATTAAAGAACGCTAAAACACACCTGTGTCAAAATATCAAGCCTAAGTATCTAGTTAGCTAAGGCATGGACCTCCAAGGCTAAAGGCCACTTCTGGGTCAAGAGATGCGCTAAACTCCCTATACAAGTTGACCTCTGTCTTATGGCATCCACAACCATAATAGCCTTTCCTGGCCGATACAAAATAATGAGATCATAATCCTTAAGAAACTCAAGTTAACGTCGCTGCCTCATATTAACATCTCACTGTCTGAAAAAGTGTTGAATGTTATAATGGTCGAAGAAAATCTAGCAAGGAACTCCATACAAGTAAAGATGCCACAACTTCAACATAAACACTAAGGCTACCAATTCTAAATCATGGGTTAGGTAATTTCTCTCATGAAGCTTCAATTGAAAAGAGGCATAAACAATCACCTTACCCGTCTGCATCAATACTACACCCAATCCAATACCGAAAATATCCCAAAACACGATAAAACCCATACTATCCTAAGGCAAATCCAAGATAGAAGCCAAAATCAACAACTTTTTGAGCTTTTGGAAACTCTTCTCTCACGCATCTTACAACTAAAAAAACATATTATCTGAATCTACTAGGTCAAAGGAGTCGTACTAGAAAAGAAACCCTCTATAAAATGCCAATAATAACCCCTCAAATCAATGAAACTCCAAATCTCGATAAGAGAAGCAGGTCAAGCCCAATTATGAATCACCACTATTTTGATCGGATCAACCATAATATCATCCTTAGTCACCACATGACCTAAGAAAGAGATGGAATCCAACAAAACTCACACTTAGAAAACTTCGCATACAACCTCACATCATGCAACCCCTGAAATACAATCCTTAAATGTTTTACATGGTCGATCTCACCCTTGAAATAAACCAAGATGCCATCTATAAATACAATCACAAAGGAGTCAAGATACGGTTGAAATACCCAATTCATCAACTCCACGAATCTTGTTACGACATTGGTCAACCCAAATGACATGACCAACAACTCATAATGATTGTATCGAGTCCAAAAAACCATATTTGGTACATCTGAAGCCCTAATCTTTAATCGGTGATACCCAAGAATCTCTTTTTATATAACAGAAGCAATGCGACTTTGTAAACATTCCCAATATCCGACAAAATCATAGGAGAAAGATGAATAATCTCAAATCTATCTTGTAGAACACCGATTCTCACTTAATTTGGCTGGTCAAAAAGATTATCAATGCGAGGGAGAGGATACTTGTTCATTATTATCACTTTATTTAACTGCCAATAACAAATGCACATATACATAGAACCATCTTTTTAATTCACGAACAAGATCGGAGCACTCTAAGGAGAAACATCAGGTTTAATAAATCCCTTACTCAACAAATCTTGCTACTGCTCCTGCAATTTCTTCAACTCGGTAGGGACATTCTATAGGGATGAAGAAAAATAGGTTTGGCGCCCGACTCCACATTAATAGTAAAATCAACATCATGATCCAAAGGTACACCAAGAAAATTTATCGAAAAAACATCAATAAACTCATGAACAACCCTAGAATCTATGGGAGGTGGCGAGTCAATGCTAGTATCACAGATCATGTGATGAGCACACAAAAAAGATATAACACCCTTCGAACCAAAACTAAGCATACCCTTCAAAGCTAAACTCGGCACACCTAGTGTAGCTTAGGTCATGACTTTGTCATAACAGTCCAAAATAACATGACATAGAGCTAACCAATCCATACCCAAGATAGTATCAAAATCAATCATATTTATAGCAATAAGATCTACCCAAGTCTCATGGCCCGTAAAGATAACCACACATGATCAGTACACTGGATGTACTACTAAAGAATGTCCTATAGGGGTATAAACATGAAGAGGCATAGAAAGAGGCTTACGCATAACATTAAAACTAGAAGAAAAATATATAGACATATAGAAGAATAAATACTCGGGTTTAAATAACATAGAAGCAAATCTATAGCAAATTGGGATGATACCTGTAATAACAACATCAAAATCTTCTACATCAAGTCTCCCAAAAATAGCATAACACAGGCCATGTCTGTTCTCAAATTGAGTAACCCTACAAAGACCTCTACGAGCACCCCTAACTCTACTTTTAGCACCTCTAACTGCATATACCTCATTATGAACTAACTCAGACTGTTGATATAGAAGTAGGGAAAAGAAAAAATTAAGAACTCTACTGAATGGATCCATACACACGTCGAGATCAATCCTTGGATACAAATCCAAAATCATCACATACAAAACATTTTCTTTGGACTGACTCAAAATGAGAAAGTGTGGATGAACTAGAACGACCGCTCTATCCTGAAGAACTAATCTTAGAACCTCCACTTATATGACCTAATACCTGTCTACCAAAAGCCACAAAACCTAAAAGTCTACCACCTGATCCCTGCACTATAAATCAACCTACCATGATAGCCATAGGAACTTCTACTAGAGAAACCTCTACCTCAGGAGATATGTCCACTAAACTCACCCTAGCGATGGATCTTTTTGGTGCCTTCCTGAGTAGCCTAGATAATAGACTCGATCATTCTAGAATACTCAATAATACTATGGAAAATAGCCCTTGGAACTACCTTTTAGGCTGTAGATAACTTATAAGTACCATCTAACCTCTTCATAAACTTCTAAATCCTCTCAAACTCAGTGGAGATGCTAGCGGCTGAATACTTGGATAAAGTATAAAAACAAGCCTCATACTCATTAATAATCATAGAGCCCTACTCCAAATGATTAAACTTATCACGCATCTGATCTTTTAAACTATGCGATACAATCTGTATAAGAAGGCCTCACAAAATTGAGTCCAAGATATAGTAGGTGAACCCAAAGCCCAACAACTAGAGAATGACCTCCACTAATCCCTAGCCACATCCATCAACTTATAGGTAGTATAAGCAACTCGATGAGACTCAAGGAGTCCATGGTTATGTAAACTCATAGGCATCCTCACCAATAACCCCGCTAAACTTAGGTGTACCCAAGCAAATAAACCTCTCAAATATCTTTTGACTATCAGAAGACATAACTATACCCAATGCAACTAGAGTATTAGTAAGTCTAACAGGTAATGAATCCACACGTGGGGGTACCATAGTTGATAGTTGTACCTTAAAAGTAGGAATACTATAAGAAGATGCTAGCACTGACGGTGGAACATCACTCGAAGTTTGAGAAATATCAAGTACGCTCATGAGAACACCCTCAAAGAAACTTAAGGGACAAAACAATAACCTTGAAATATTAGGGCGTCGATTGAACCTTGTGGGACTTGGATGGCCTCATATCCACTGTCTAATAATCACCCTAAAAATATATAGTTTCAGGCTAGAGAGAGGCCTTCTTAGTGTGTCCTCTAGCTGGGAAAGCTCCTCATGCCTATCCTCTACCCATGGGTTATCCACAACCCCTGCATCGCCCTCTAGTCTAGGATCTACCCATGGATATTTGCTCAACATCCCTAGCTTCTCTAGATCCAGTCTTACCATCTGTGTAGAAAAGAGTGGAATACAACTTAGAACAATGGGTAAAAATAACCTGAACGACTAGGAATCAAAATGGAGGAGTTTTTTCTAAGAATATCTTACATCCCATCAAAGAAAGATATAAATGTCTATGTACTAATCTGTGAGACTCTACTAGACATCTTGCTCTTACACTTATAAGACTGGTGAACCTGCCTGCTTTGATATCAATTTGTCACAAACCAAAAATGGGTCATGATGGCACTTATCATGGCTCAACCTTGATAAGTGGTCCAAATTGTTAAATAAAAAATGGAATCGACAATTCCATAACTCAAGGCGAGACTTTTAGAATAAAGTCAAGCCAATACAAAACATAATTCAAATAGAAGTTTGAAAGAAATATCATAAGTCCCCAAAATTTGGTGTCATAGTGTAAGAGAATCTAGAACTTAAATGAATTTGAAAATATATATCTGCCTCTAAAATAGAAATAAAAACATAAAGTAAAATAATAGGAGGCCAAGAGTTAGCTCTGAATCCATAGAGCACCCGATACCTCAAACACCACTCCAATCCACATGAAATCAACTCTTGTATCCTGTACTCATACTCAGATCAGAACCAAAAAGAAACAATGGGGTGAATATGGTCTTTTTGTACTTAGTGGGTATCATAGGCGAACTAAGAAAAGTAAGAAAGAACATAAGTAAAGAAAACTATGAGGACGTCACCTGCAAGAAGAAAAGTTCCAAATGGTAGCTCGTACCATCTCTAGTAATAGTTTTAAACTATAAAAATTTGAAAAAAGTAGAAAATACTCAAAGAATATACTAAAACTAAATATAAGTCAAGAAAACTAAAGAAATTATGAAAAATGTGTATACGAATGCAATGCAATGCAATGTGGATGGGATGAATGCTAAATGTCATTGCCTAACTTTTGTATACATTCACCGAGCTCGTAACTCTTATATTGGACCCGATATAGGGGTGTTCGCAATCCAAATACTATATCTCATATCTAAAATATCAACTTACCTCTCTAGTTCGTGATCACAGAGAGAGTTTTCATAAAAGTGTCTCATTTTCATTTAAAAATAGTATTTTTCTATGGTATTAGTATCTCATGAATGTATACGAATGGAATGAGGAGGTAATTCTCACAATCAACTCAATTTGATAATAGCCAGTCCTTCTAATATGTATGTATGTAAGCGAACCCATATATCAATGCAATCTGTCCACAATTCATGATCATCAACTCTAATTAGACACCATCAAAATGAATATTCATGTAAGACATAATAAATATCATGCCAACCCCTAACATGGATATTTTTATCATAATAAGGTTAACTAAAGCTCAAATAAGACCTATATTAGTAAAATAAGCCACCTGCATAGACATTATATATATAATTAAGGGATTTAAATACACAAATATGGCCAATGATTTCAAATAAAGCCCCAACATAGGCAACACACAATATTAGATATCACAAGTCAACAACAACAGATTAGAAGTCCCATACGGGCACACGATAGTAATAATAATCACAAAATATAAATCCAACAGTCATTTTTCCTAACCCATAACATGCTTTACTTATTTATCAACTACCCAGCTTAATATGAAAGAAGTTAAGCGATAACCTACCTCAAAATGGAGAAATACTAATCGAAAGTGCTTTAATATGGAGCCTTTCCTTTACTAATGACCTCAGTATCAACTACAATAGTCAAATATAACATCTACACGTTAATAAAAGGCTAATGATACTCATATTGCACATATTCAGGTTGGATTCAAAACGAATTCGGAAAATAAGTTTGAAAACAAAAGGAATAAAATTAAAATTTATTTTAAAAATGCATTCTTCAAGGTAATAGGAGTCTACAGGAGAAAATTCATGCAAAAATGGGTTAAAATGTGGTCTGAATTAAGGAAAAACTCTATTTAGAATTTAATAGTAAAAACTCTAAATTTTCATTTTGAAATCATGATTAAATTTCTTTTTGAAGATATAATCAATGAAAATTAATGGGAACAAGATTTTGGAGCATACCCAAGTTCAAATGGTGAAAACATCCTTAAGAATTGTCCAATTGCTTGCATATTTATTTTATTGCTTTGAATCAAACGTATCTATTTCTAGGAAATACCCCGAGAAACTATGAATTTAGGGTTATTTCATGATTAAGGCTTGATTTGTCGAGTAGCGTGAATTCTTAAGATAGGATACACTAGTATAGGTTTATTTTTTTCATACATTTTCTTCTCCATTGGACTGTATAATTGGACTGAACTTTATCCTCTTTTTAAACTCCTTGTTTATCCGTCTGCTTTATGTTTTTCTATGAGTTAAATCATTTATAGTTTTAATTTAGCTGATACGAGATAATGAAGTAGTTGTGCTAAAACTACAGGATGTAGGGATGCCTCATACTTTTTCCTCAATCATAAATTTCTTAACCAAAATCTTTGTTCGCCGATCAATTTCTAAGAGTCAATCATTTTTAAAAAAGAATATTTTGCAGGTGACTTGGCACACTTAAACTAATGTCAAGTGGCGACTCTGAGTTTTAATTTTAAATTTTTTTTGAAACTTTTTTTCTATTCACTGTCAATAATTAAATCCTTTTGAACTTTAAGATCAATTTTTGATAAAAAGGAATGTGACAATGTCAACAATGAGACTAATTCAATCTTGAACAATCACACTTGGGAGTTTGTAACACCCCGAGAGTACATGTTGGATGCCACACAGTGCTTATGGTCCCGAGAGACCACAAGCTAACTCATGACCTAGTACCTGCTGTGAGCATTAAACAAAACTGATAAACAATATGTGTGGAATTTAAACTAAAATGCCATAAGGTTTTAACAAATAAAATCAACACTGAATTAAGGTTTAAAACATCTGGAAACATACTGACAACACTGATAAAATAACTGATAATCACAACTAAAAACTGACCAACCTATTTACTAGTCTGAAAGCCTCTAAACTGTCTGACTGTGGAGTTGATGGGACAAGTCTCCAACTAACTATAACTGACTAAATAACTAAACTGTTGACATAACTAAATATAAGATAACTCATCTTCGAAGGATGAGGACTCACCACGACTGCTGCTACTGGTGCACTAGAAAGTCTAAATGCGATTGAGAATCCAAGCATCCAAACCTATGATATAATACATCATAGCACAAGAAACAAATATGTGATCAGTACTTTGAATTATATTGGTATCCTAAATGAGGTTAGACTGATATGCATGGGTTTATGTGCATGAGTAATAACTTACTGAATGTATAGCATGAGGTATTGAGTAAGAATGAATGCATGACCAAGCATAAAATAAGTTCTGAATTAGTCTGTAAACTAAGATAGTGAAATCTGATAACTATATTATATGGTAAAGCAAGACTAAACTAAATTTTGAACTTAGTACTGGAACTGAAACTGTGGGAGCTATCATCAACCTACATGCCCCAATAAAAACTGATTGGGGTCTAACCTGTAACCCCAGTTGGAAGGGTGTTAGTACCGTGCCACGGGTTACTAACAATAGCTGGGTCAACCCTAATCTGGCAGGAAGATTAGACATATATATATGTCAACACTAGACAGGCAGGAAGAAATATCAACCTATGCTGGCTACGTAGTTCTGTAACTCGGGGACTGATACTAAGGGTCACACCCTAAGCTGGTAGGAATGCCCTCATCCCTGGGTTCGCTCGGTGCTGAATCCTACTCCCAACTAAACTGACACTGATCACTAAACTGGGATAAGCTTGACTAAATTCTCACTGACCATATTAACTGACCAAATACTACTGCTCATGATACGACTGGGACCCTTCTATAACTACTGAAAACTAAGTAAACAACTAAATTTTGGGTATCATAACCCCTAGGACTCGATATCATTGACAATAGGACCATACCACAATTTTCAAGGCATGGCCAATAATCACTATTCAACTTTCACTGTTCTAGACATTTTATCAAACACTTGGAAGGCATAATCTTGTACATGGGAATGAACAACATGCTAACATATCATGACTATAATATTTAATTCACAATTTAGGGGTTCGGCATGATACTTACATCAATCAATATACGCATTAGTATATTCCACTTGAAATCATATATTCTTAACTTAACACCCAAACAAAAACACATACATGGACATAATATGATCTAAATCATGCTAACTCATAACTTAAGCTTTGTAAAAGGTTCTTGGACTCCAAGGGTGGAAAAGACCCAAGAATGAACACTTAGCATACCTCAATTGGAGGGTTTGAGAACGTTTTTAGTGGATTCCTTGGAGCTTGATCTTGAATGTTGGATGAGTTAGGGTTTGTTCTTAAAAGAGGGTTATTTTAATTTGAGAGAATTTTGAAATAATAGGCAAATAATGCTTTCCTAGGACTTAAATCTCGTGTTTTGGCTGAATTAGGTGAAGGTAAAAAGAACTAAATCCCATTGGAAATCGTAATTGAAAGATGGAAATACATGGGCCGCGATGGAGCGGGCATCGCGGGCTCCAGAGCACCTGACTAAAGTGGGCATCGCGGGATCTATCGCGGGCAACCCCAACACCAAACTGGAGCGGGCACCACGGGCTAATCGCCCGCTACCTCTGTTTTGGACATCCAAACTTGTCCTTATGCATGCCTGAAAATTCCGAAACGCACAAGAGATGTACCATTGACTTCACCAATCATGAATCAACTAAAAAATCAAATTTCCAATATCGGAAAGATCAAAAATAAATTTATCAAAGTTAAGGGCTTTTAGAGTGACTTAGTCTTAATACTTAGTGAAATATTCTAAGTCTTTGAACCCTTTAACATATAAGAGTGAGCTGAAAGGAGCTAGGATCTTACGGGGTCTTACAGAGTTGGCTGATCCTCCTCAAGAAATTAACCTTTAGGTTCAAAATGGATCTCAAAAGAATAATAAAACCTGATGAAATTGTTGATAAATACAAGGCAAAACATGTTGATAAAGACTTTAGACAAAACGAAGTCCTTGATTATTTTGAAACATTATTCTCCTTGATTATTTTGATACATACTCTCTACTAACAAGAGTGAGCTGAAATGAGCTAGAATCTTACGGGGTCTTACAATATCTCTCCCTTGAGAATATTTATCCTTGAATGAAACTGATTAAGCTGAGAAATACTAAGGTACTGAGGTACATACTGAGCATGCATAACTGAAAACATGACAACATGACTTAGTCTGAGGTGATTCACTGAACTGATTCATAAATTCATGCAATGACATGGAGTTAAACACATGGATGGGACTAATAATGGAAAAGAGATAATCTAAGGAAAAATGTTACCTTGAGCTGAGTTTGAGTTTTCGGAGAGGGGGTGAGGATACTTGGTATGTATTTCTGCTTCTACTTCCCAAGTAACTCCCTCAACGAACTGATTCCTCCATCGAACTTTGTCCAAGGGAACTTCTTTGTTCCTTAGTCTGCGAATCTGGCAATACAGGATTTCAATTAGGAGTTCTTCATAGGAAAAATTGTCCTAAACATCTATGCTTTCTAAGGGGACTACAACAGCTGGGTCACCAATACACTTCTTTAGCAAGGAGACATGAAATATTGGGTGCACTGATGCTAAGTATGCAGGCAACTCAAGCTCATAGGCAACCTTTCCAAAGCAGCTCAGAATTCTGTAAGGGCCAACATATCAGGGACTGAGCTTCCCCTTCTTGCCAAACCTCTTCACTATCTTCATGGAAGAGATCTTCAAATATACCCAATCTCCAATCTCAAACTCCAGATCTCTTTTCTCACATATGTATATGATTTTTGATAGCTTTGGGTTGTCTTAAGCCTCTCCCTAATTAACTAAACTTTCTCTAAAATATCAAATACCTCATCTAGCCTTATCATCGCGGTCTCACCTATCTTGAACCAACTAATGGGAGATCTATATCTCCTCTCATAGAGAGCTTTTAATAGAGTCATCTGAATACTAAATGATAGCTATTATTATATGCAAACTCAATTAAGGGCAAGTGATCATCCCAACTGCCTTTAAAGTCGATAACACAAGCTCTCAATATGTTCTCTAAGATCTGAATGGTTTTCTCTGTCTGACCATCTGTCTGGGGATGAAAGGATGTACTGAGATAGACTTGGGTACCAAAACCCTTTTGGAAAGCCATCCAAAAATAGGAGGTAAACTTAGTACCTCTATTTGAAATAATGGATAATGGGACTCCATGAAATCTAACTAACTCCCTAACATAGAGCTTGGCATAGTCCTCGACTGAATAAGAAGTACGGACTGGCAAGAAATAGGTTGATTTGATTATTCTATCTATAATAACCCATATTAAATCATGTTGACGTCGAGTACGAGACCATGTTCACATCTTCCCACTTCCAAGTGGGGATGTTGAACTCCTGCATAGTATCACTCAGTTTTTGGTACTCAACCTTAACTTGCTGATAATTGGAACACTTTGCTACAAACTCTGTAATATCGCTCTTCATACCACTCCAGCAATAGATCTCCCACAGATCGTGGTACATATCTGTGGCCCTTGAATAAATAGAGTAAAATGCACCATGTATTTCAGCAAGAATCCACTGTCTAAAATAACCTACACACGACACACACATTCTACCCTAGCAACATAACATACCATCTCCCCCTTGGGAAAACACCTCTACCTCTTAATCTCTGACTGACTCCTCAACCTGACCAAACTGGAATCCATATTCTACTTTTCTTTCACCTCAAAAAGTAAAGAAGATTCAAAACTTTTCTGTAGACAAACACTACCCTCAGCTTAATCAACCAAACGAACACCTAATCTGGCAAGTTTGTGAACTTCCTAAACTAACTTCTTTCTATCATTCTCAACGTGGGCAACACTACCCATGGACAATCTACTAATGGCATCCACCACTATATTGGCCTTTCCGGGATGATATAAAACACTTATGCCGTAGTTCTTCAACAAATCTAACTACCTCCTTTTATGCAAATTCAAATCCTTTTGCAAAAATACATACTGCAAGCATTTGCAGTCGGTGAACACATCAATATGCACCCCATACAGATAATGCCTCCAAATTTTCAAGGCCAAAACAACAGTTGCTAACTCAAGATCATGGGTAGAGTAATTTCTTTCATAGGGCTTAAGATGTCTAGAGGCATAAGCTATGACCTTACCTCTCTGCATCAAAACACAACTCAAACTAACTCTGGAGGCATCACAGTAAACAACAAACCTTTCTGAACCATCGTGCAATGTCAAAACTGGGGCTAAGGTGAGTCAAGTCTTCAACTCTTGAAAACTCTTCTCACAAGAAAAGAGCCACTGAAATTTGACTTTCTTCTGATTCAGTCTAGACATGAGGGACGCAATAGACAATAACCCCTTAACAAATCATCGGTAATAGCTAGCCAAACCCAAGAAACTCTTGATATCTGACGGAGAAATAAGTCTGGGCCAGTTTATCACTACTTTGATCTTTTGAGGGTTAACTCTAATATCATCATCGGAAATAATATGGTCAAGGAAAGCTACTAATGTTAGCCAAAATATGCATTTACTGAATTTGGCGAACAACTGATGGGCTCTAAGAGTTTGTGATATGATTATAAGATTATCTGCATGATCATTTTAATTACGAGAATAGACAAGGATATCATCTATGAAGACTAAGATGAATGTGTCCAAGTACTATTTGATCACTCAGTTTATCAAGTCCATAAAGGCTTCTAGGGCATTTTTGAAACCAAAGGACATGACTAGAAACTCAAATTGACCATACTGAGTTTGAAAAACTATTTTCGGAATGACACATTCTTTTACTCTGAGTTGATGATAGCTGGATCTGAGCTCTATCTTAGAAAGGTAACTAGCACCCTAAAATTAGTCGAATAAGTCATTGATTCTAGGAAGTAGGTATTTATTCTTGATTGTGACTTTTCTCAACTGATGGTAGTCAATACACATCCTAAGAGAACCATCTTTCGTATGCATGAATAGGACTGGCGCTCTGCATGGAGAAATGTTAGGCTTGATGAATCCTTTACCTAGGAGGTCTTTCAACTATTCTTTCAACTCTTTAAGTTCGACTGGAGCCATTCTGTATGGCAGAATATAAATAGGTTAAGTATCTGAAAAAAGGTCTATTACAAAGTTAATTTCCCTTTTGAGAGGAACTCTGGGAAGATCTTTAGGCACTCATTTGGAAATTCCCTTGCTACTGGAACTGACTCAAGATTGGGAGTCTCGAAACTAGAGTCTTTAAATCACACAAAATGATAGACATATCCCTTGGATATCATTTTCTCGCTCTAAGGTATGAAATAAGTTGACCCCTAGGCGCTGTGGTACTACCCTTCCATTCAAGGGCTAGTTCATTTAGGAATTGAAAGTAGACAATTTTGTTCCTACAATTAACTAAAGTAGAGCATAAATGGAGACAATCCATGCCGAGACTGACATCATAATCCGTCATCTTTAAATCTACCAGGTCTACTGAAGTAACTTTTTGGGACACTGCAACCAGGCAATTTTTATATACCCGTCTGGCTAGGATAAACTTGCCCACTGGGGTAGATACTGAGAAAGGCTCTGTTAAGGTTTTGGGACTTGCTCCAAAGTTGACAGCTATATACGAGGTTATAAAAGAAAGAGAAGCTTCGGGATCTAGCAAAGCATAAACATGTAAATGAAAGACTTGCAACGTACCAGTAACCACATCAAGAGAACTTTTCTAATCCTGTCAGGTATGAAGTGTATAGAGCCTATTTGAGAGTTGCCCACTGGTAGCACTAGAAGTGGCACCCTACTAAGATGGGTGACCGAACTGAGTAAGGGGACGATTGTGTTGACTCAGTGAACCTACCTGTGGACAATCTCTGATTCAATGACCTGTCCTACCACACCTAAAGCATATATCACTGCCATCTCTACTAATACCCGGATAGTTTCTACCATATTTCTAGAAAAGAGGATTTGTCTGGGCATTGTTCACACTACTTTGAGACTTAGAGTTTGGCGCCCTATCCTTGTTGTCATTCCTGAATTTGGGTATTGGTGCAATAGATGAAGAAGGAGATGGTACTGAAGATTTTAGGTGAAACTGAGGATGATTACCATCTTCTGACTTCAACTGGGTGAAATTAAAGCTACCTGTTCTAGCCCCCTTATTCTCTCTTTCTCTCTTCTTAATCTTTTCCTCCTCTATCTGCTGTGTGTGGCCCATCAACCTCACCAAGTCTATCTCTCTGATCAACATTGAGGTCCTACACTCTTTGACCATACCATCGAATACCCCAGACATGAACTTGCTCATCCTGGACCTGTTATCAGCTATTACATAAGGAGCATACTTGGCCAGCTGAGTAAACTTGAGGAAATATTCCTTCACACTCATGTTGCCCTGCTTCAGGTTGATAAACTATAGCACTTTGGCTTCTCAGCTCCAGCAGAAAGAATCTGTCTAGAAAGGCCGTAGTTAACTCCTCCCATTCTATAGGTCCTACCTCTGCTCCGCAATCCCCTTTCCACTTCTTAAAGCATGTATGAGCTACATCTTGCAGCTGGTAGGTAGCTAGTTCATCACTCTCACTAGAAGTCACCCCCATAATATTTGTTACCTTTTGCACCATGTCTAGGAATTCCTGTGGATCCTCTTCATACTTAGATCCCAAAAATATAGAAGGATTCATTCAAGTGAAGTCCTGAATCCTGGCTGGGCAATATTGGCCACTAGGTTGGCCTGAACAGTAGCTAGCCGCATATTTTGTACTGCTACAGAGGGAGCTAGAATGGTGAATGCAGCTTTGAACTCTACATGAGAAACATTCTCATTCAGGGGATCTTCCTAAACAGGCCGAGGTGCTAGTTGGTTTCCATTTCTTCTTCCATTAGTATTTCTGGGAGGCATATTCTATAAATGAAAGGAAAAGTTGAATTAGATAGAGAGTTTAACTTGAGCTCCTGCTTATTTGCACGATATGAATACTGAAAGAATGGAAACTTTTTCTAAAACATCTTGTAGTATCTTGCCCATAAATGTGGAACGCTACACACCCAAGCATAAAACTCTATTCAATGCGGCTTTCAGACTCTCAAGGATACTTTAAAACCATAGGCTTTGGTACCAAGTTTTTAATGCCCCGAGAGTACACCCTGGACGCCACACGGTGCTTACAGTCCTGAGAGACCACAAGCTAACCAATGAGCTGGTACCTGCTGTGAGCACTGAATAAAACTGATAAACAAAATATATAGAATTTTAACTGAAATGACACAAGGTTTTAACAACTAAAATCAATACTGAATCATAGTTTAAAACGTCTGGAAATATACTGACAATGCTGAAAAAATGACTGATAATCACAACTAAAAACTGACCAACTGTCTTTACTAGTCTGAAAGTCTCTAAACTGTCTGACTGTGGAGTTGATGGGACAAGCCCCCAACTAACTCTGATAGACTAAATAACTAAACTACTGACATAACTGAATACAAGATAACTCATCCTCAAAGGATGAGGACTCACCACGGCTACTGTTGCTGGTGCACTAAAAAGTCTAAGTAAAATCGAGAATCCAAGCATCTGAACCTATGATATAAGACATCATAGCATAATAAATGAGTACACAATCAGTACTTTGAATTACACTGGTATTCTAAATAAGGTTAGACTGATATGCATGGGTTTATGTGCATGAGTAATAACTTACTGAATGTATAGCATGAGGTATTGAGTAAGAATGAATGCATAAAAATTGTAAAGACTGAGAGTGCATGACCAAGCATAAAATAAGTTATGAATTAGTCTGTAAACTGAGATATTGAAATCTGATAACTATATGCTATAGTCAAGAAAAACTGAATTGAATTCTGAACTGAGAACTGGAACTGAAACTATGGGATCTATCATCAACCTACATGCCCCAATATAGACTGATTGGGGTCCAACCTGTAACCCAGTTAGAAGGGTGTTAGTACCGTACCACAGGTTACTAACAATAGTTGGGTCAACCTTAATCTGGCAGGAAGACTCATGAGATATATATATATGTATGTCAACCCTAGACTAGAAAGAAGGAATATCAATCTACACTGGCTACGTAATTCTATAACTCAGGGACTGTTACTAAGGGTCACACCCTAAGCTGGCAGGAATACCCGCATCCCAGGGTTCGCTCAGTGCTGAATCCTACTCTCAACTGAATCGACACTGATCACTAAACTGGGATAAGCTTTACTGAACTCGCACTGACCATGTTAACTAACCAAATACTACTGCTCATGATACAACTGGGACCCTTCTATAACTACTGAAAACTAAGTAAACAGCTAAATTTCGGGTATCATAACCCCCAGGACTTGATATCATTGACAATAGGACCATTCCACAATTTTCAAGGCATAGCCAATAATCACTATTCAATTTTCACTCATCTAGACATTTTATTAAACACTTAGAAGGCATAATCTTGTACATGGGAATGAACAACATGCTAACATATCATGACTACAACATTTAATTCATGATTTAGGGGTTAGATATTATACTTACATCAATCAACATATGCATTAGCTTATTCTACTTGAAATTCATATATTCTTAACTTGATACCTAAACAACAACACATACATGGACATAATACGATCTAAATCATGCAAACTCATAACTTAAGCTTTGAAAAGGTTTTTGGACTCCAAGGGTGGAAGGGACCCAAGGATGAACACTTAACATACCTTAATTGGAGGGTTTGAGAACGTTCTTGGTGGATTACTTAGAGCTTGATCTTGAATATTGGATGAGTTAGGGTTTGTTCTTGAAAGAGGGTTATTTTAATTTGAGAGAATTATGAAATAATAGGCAAATAATGGTCTCTTGGGACTTAAATCAAGTGTTTTGGCTGAATTGGGTGATGGGAAAAGGACCTAAATGCCTTTTGGAAAATCATAACTGAAATCTGGAAATACATGGGTCGCGATGGAGCGAGCGTCACAGGCTCCGGAGCGCCGGACTAGATTGGGCACTGTGGGCTCTATCACGGGCTCCCCCAACACTAGACTGGAGCGGGCACCACGGGCTAATCGCCCGCTACCTCTGTTTTGGACATCCAAACTCGTCCTTACGCATGTCCGAAAATTTCAAAACTCACCCAAGATATACTATTGACTTCCTCAATCATGAATCAACTAAAATTATCAACTTTTCAATGTCGAGAACATCAAAAATAAATTTATCAAAGTTAAGGGCTTTTAGAGTGACTTAGTCTTAACACTTAGTGAAATATTCTAAGTCTTTGACCCCTTTAACATGCAAGAGTGAGTTGAAAGGAGCTAAGATCTTACGGGGTCTTACAGAGTTGGCTGATCTTCCTCAAGAATTAACCTTTAGGTTCAAAATAGATCTCAAAAGAATAATAAAACCTGATGAAATTATTGATAAATATAAGGCAAAACCTGTTGATAAAGACTTTAGACAAAACGAAGTCCTTGTTATTTTGACAAATTATTCTCCTTGATTATTTTGAAACATACTCTCTACTAACAATGATAACATCCATTCGGATATTGGTTGTGTTAGTTGTAGTATATGACCTTGAAATTGATCAGATGAATATAAAATTAACTTTCTTAAATGGAGAATTGGAGGAATAAATTTACATAGAACAACCTGAATGTTTTGTGGTTCTTGCTAAGGAATGAAAAGTGTGCAAACTTGTTAAGCCACTTTATGAACTAAAACAAACACTCAAACATTAGCACGTAAAATTTGACAAATCATGTAGACAAATAAATTTAAAATTAATAAGTGTGACAAATGTATTTACATTAAAGACACTCCAAATCACAAAGTCATTATTTATTTATATGTTGATGACATATTGATTATCAATAGAGACACTGACATAAATGCTACTAAGAGAATTCTAGAAAGTAAAATTGATATGAAGACCTTGAAGTTGCTGATGTGATCTTAGGAATAAGCATTCCTAGAACTCCACAAGGTTTAGCATTATCATAGTCGCATTACATTGAAAAGGTACTTGACAAGTTCTAGTATTTAAATTTCAACATTGCCAAGGCACCAACGAATGTGAGCTTTGCATTTCAAAAGAATGAAGGTGAAATTGACTCACAATTAGACTATGCAAGAGTATTAAAAATTTAATGTATATCATGAATTAGACACGATCAAATATAGAATGTGTTATTATTAAATTGAGTTTGTTCACAAGTAATCTCAATAAAATTCATTGGATGGCAATGAAAAGAATTTGGGTTATCTAAATCATACTCAAAACTATGTTTTGCAACATAACAAAATTCTAATTATAATTGGAGGATATAATAATGCAAATTGAATTATCGGATCAAATGAACTAAAAATCCACAAGCGGATCTGTATTTACATTTGGTGGAGGATCAGTCTCTTGGAAACCATCCAAACAGACATGTACTGCTTACTCTACAATGGAATCTGAATTTATCACTTAGATAAGGCCGATGAAAAAGTTGAATGGCTCCAGATTTATGGAAGATATTCTGTTCTAAGCCAAACTTTTGGCACCAATATGTATAAACTGTGATAGTCAAACTGCAATAGATAGGGCAGAGAGCATGGTGTACAACAAAAAATCTCATCATATTAGACGAATACATAATATCATTAGAGAACTACTCTCTAATAGAATTATCACGATTAATTATGTAAAGTCAAAGAATAATATATCAAACCCACTTACAAAATGCCTAACTAGAGAGGGAGTTAAAAAATCACCTAAAGAAATGGGTTTAAGGCCCAGGACAAGTCATCATGACAGTAACTTTACCTAGCACACTGGAGATCCCAAGAGCTCGATTCAAGGAGATCAAACAAAATTATGACTGATGGTTCAACATTTTTAAATAACTCAAATCATTCTCATGATGAAAAAAACGGATAAGACTTATGATTTGAAGCTTTTTAATGATTTCTAAGTTTGGTATGTATGACCAAATAGTTTATTTATAGGATTAAACTTTTAGAATCACCTATATGAATATGAAGTGAAGCAACTTTAAGAAGAATAAAAGTAAAGACCTATTCTATAAGCTCTCATGAAATTAGGTAGTGTTCATGGCTGAAACGAATAAAACTATAAGAACCATAAATAGAAAAGGCTAATTATATGACTTGTAGTCTAGGTGTATAACAAAGTTGGACGATTTAAAGATAATGCATCGACTGATTAAGTGCATCCTATATAAGTTCACTATGAAAGTTCAAAAGGAAACCTATTTATCTAGATTCAATTAGTCTTTGTTTGTAAATAACACACATGTTCATATATTTTTTAAACATATAGTCATTTTTCATTCATGTGGGAGATTGTTGGGTTCTAGAGATGAAAATACGAATGCAAAATAGAGGGAAAAAGTGAATTTTATTTTCACTTTAAGGGTGTTCTCCCACATTGGTGGAAAAAGGTGATGTTCTTATGCTTAAATATAGAAGCATTACGCTATGTGGATAGTGAGGCAAGAAGAAGAAAAGTCTCGCACCATCGTCGTCACTCACTCGCTCGATTTAGGATTTGTTAAATGATCAATTGAGAAATTATCTTTTTGGAGGAAATTCAATAGAAAATTAAGAGTTAATAAATTTTAATTCAAAAATAATAACCTGAAATTTTTCTTTATTTTCGAAGCACACGAGCGTGCAGACGCATGTCATCACGCACATCTAAGGGACGTGATCCTTCAGTACACTATTTGAATAACGAAAAACTAATTTGTGAGTGTATATGGACATCTACAGATGCATATGGCTCCGAGGATGCTAATACATGTATGGTTAACTTTTTGTTTTCATAACAAAGTGACATACGATTGTATAGCACCATGTACAAATGCACATGGATTTGCATGTGGACACGATATTTCAAATCAATGCAACTCTTCACGAATCATTGCTTCTTTTTTGAAACACCACTTTTTGGCTATAAATACCTGATTTTTTGTCAGATGTAGTATGAAAAATTGAAGTTAAAAACACTCTTCCTTTTGAAAAACTCAAGTGTGATTTGCTATCATTAAGTGTGTTTGAAATTTAGTAAATTTATCATAACGATATTTGGTTGAAGTGACTTATTTTATCTTGAAATGATATATTTCATAACCTCGGGTACTTGAGGAAATAATTTTTTTAAGGACACGCAGTGAATTCAGTGGACTTGAATCTTTATTCTATCTTCATCTCTTTTTTTTTATTTTTTTTATTTTTTTTTAGAAAATAGTTTAAACTAACATTGTCGATCATAAGTTGTTTTGAAGTTCTTGATTTTAAATACAGATTTTATTTAATCTGAATACAATGTAAATTACTTCTTAAGGATGAAAAGTACGTTATACGAAGCCACTAAGTTTGAAAGAGTTGAGAATATGTGACTGTGCCGTCAAATAATTAAGTGAATGATTTTTTTTCTATTTGAATGGCAAAACGTACAATATTAAAATATAAAGTAAGATTCTCCATATTTATACTTGAACTAGATGAGCAAGGCTCGTACTCGGCACGGGCCCAACATTTTTATCTTCAATAAAACCATAGAGGCTGCGGGTACACTCACACTCACAAACCCAACTGGAACAAAGGTCCATTATGCATCTTAAAAAAGAACAGGAATAAAGATATAAGCATGTAATCATAGTGTTTCTTCTTAGTTCTCCTTGTTCTTGTCAAATCATGTAATCATCTTTCATTTTTACTGAAATTTAAAGCAACATAAGTTGCGTAAATGATAATTTGATTAAAAGAACTTGGAGTAAGTTACACTTTACAGGAACTTCTTATGTTGTTGTCACTACATGTGTGCATCTCATTCTAAAGTGTTACTTGTGTGCAGGTCATTCCAAAGTGCAACATAGCTAGCTGTAAGCTACAAAAATAAATACCATGTAAAAAAAATTTCATGCTCTTAACAACTAAGCATTTAAATTCATTTGCTATAACATCAAACTTCACACTAATGCGTGAACGATACCAGATTCATTATAGGAGAAATCTTTGAAGTGCATTTGAAAATTAAAAATCACCAAACAATTAAAGAATTAGTGCAGTCCAGTAATTGCCAACTCTTTAGAATCTAAGCTAAAGGAGCACAAGAATACTACAATTCAGGCTTAATAGCATACTATTATATATATTATCTCAACAATATTTACAAGCACAAGTATGTTAGGCAGTTAAATTGTTTTCAAGCATTGCAAGCATTGTTCTAGTAGTCGTCACAATACACCAAAAAACCTAACAGACGATGAATTTTAGTTACATCACAAACATATTCTAAATTTATAACCGTAGGATGATAGAATTGGAGTCCAGCCAGGATTCTGCACTTCCAAAAATTATGGCATACCACAATACTGAGATACCTGAGGAAAAGATGAAATATTAGTCACCTGAGAAAGCTAGAAACAAGGATCTAAAGTGCAAACATTGTACGAAACTGAAGATTGAAAACTTCAAATGAAGAAGACAACAAAAATGATCGATTTAATATAAATCTTCAAACAAATGGTTGCATCTCAACATAAGCTGACATAAGAGTAGATCTGAAGTAAATTAAATATATGAATATGACAATCCTTTCAAGTGAAAATTTAATATTATCATTCATATTTTCTTAAAAAGATCTCAATTCAAATTAAGTTTTAGGGATAACTTCTCGTTATATACTTCAGTCCATTAACGTTTTTATTTTCATGTTAAGGAAGTTGAGGTTCTAAGAATAACTCAAGGCTTGTATATCACAAGATATTACAATTCAACATTCAAGTATATCAGCAACCACACATGAAGAGTGGCGACATATTAAGCGGCATATATATTATGAAGGAACAATAACAGATATTGCACCTAGCAAATGAGGAAGACATCATCATATTTATCCCAAAATTATACAACAGAAGGAGTCATGATTTCATGGTAATGTTAACTTAATTAATGAGTACTTTTTTAAATAAAAGTCAGCCAAGGAAACTTACCCGAACGTAACTGAAATTTCTGGGAGGGAGATGCACTCCAAGATGAGTAGATATTCAAAAAGACAAATTAATAGCAGTGAACTTCTAGTGATTAAAAGGCCATCAGGATTGAGATCGGAGAAAAAATTGGACCAGAACACAAAATACATGGACACAACAGATATGAAAATAGAATGAACTGTTGACATGCCACTGAGAAAAATAAGTTGCACAAACATGAGAAGTAAATTACTAACTCCTTGGAAAAAATAAAGATAGAGCCGAATTTTTATCTGTTGTTCTACTCAATCCTTTAAATTTTGTTAGGGTAGTGGAAGTCCTAAAATAAAAATTGTTGATCAGTTGACATAAATCATAAACTGTGGAGAGCCAAAATAGTTAATGGTTAATGAAGTTGCTCTTGGCTAGATAGAGGGGAGGAGGGAGGGGGCGGTATAATACATAAAAGTACGTTGTAAATGATCTATTATTTTCTGAGAAACCAATTAGTTATTTTTAATTTTCCCCAATTCCTCATATTTTCTTTCTTTTTTTCACTACCATGAAGAAAGAAGACCGAGAATATGTAAAGTTTCTTCATCAAATATGGCTCAGCTTTTACTCAAAAAGGGAAAGTCAGTTCTTCAATAGTCATAATGAAAAAGATGAAAGGATCTATGATCAATAAACCTAATCATTTTGCAAGAAAATATGCTAGCAAATATAGAAATGTAAGGTATAGAAGGGTATGCTAACAAATAAGTTTTAACCAGAGTCTCAGCTCGAATCTGATAGGAACCAAATGCCACTATTTCTCGTACAGGGGCTGTCTTTCTATTGATTGTAGTTGCCATGTCTTTAGCTGTGCTATTAACAACTATCTATGCTTACAAAATGAAGATCACCTATACATATACATTTCAATATATCCCAGAGCTTCGTAACATGAAAATTTTAGAAAAATATCTATTAGCATACAGCAGATTCTAAATATAGTATGAGACTTTGAGCATAATAAATGTATTTGATGCATGTCGTGGAAAAACTCGGAGGGATAATTTTGAAATCTTTCAAGATGACAATGAGTACCTGCAAATATCCTAAAGATCAAATCTCATACGGGCAGTTATGACAAAAAAATCAGTTGTATCCTAAATATATTTCAATTTAACTACGAGTAACTCAAAATAATAAGCCACAAACATCGTTTAATACACTTTAACGCCTTTTATTCCCTCCTTTGTATTCCTCCTAAATCATTGGAAGGCTCAATCTTCTAAAATCACAATGACATAATCATGATCCAACTTGACACCCGCTTGGCCTAAATCTTCTTGATTGCTTCCTTCCAAGGATATCCAATCAATTAACCCCTTACCCTCAATTATTCTTTTCCTGACAATGGGTAACTAGTAAAAAAAATTCCAAATATTGCCTAATGGCGTATCAGTTAAAGTATATTTTTCTTTTGATCAATCAAAATTTCTTTTCAAAATGAAAGCTTCTCCCAATGCATACGGCTTTCTAGATGTAGATGACCATATTTATGTATATGAATATTATAGATCGTAGAGTGAAGTAAAAGAGCTCGCAGTAAGATCGATCATGTATATCTTAAATTTACTTTTCTACGAAGATTTCTTAACCGCTTGTTAAAATAAACTCAAATACAAATTCTAATGCATGCACTATATATCCCTTATAAAAGGAAGACATAAAAATAAATATGTTTAAAGCAACCACACAAGACGAAACGTCAAATGTGAGTTGATGTAAATATTTATCACTATCAACTAATCTGATGTGGTTAAAGCAAAGATACCTCAAGTAACTCAACTCTAAGTGGCATATTAACTTACATCTAAATCTGGAAGTAGAGGTAACCTGAATAATCAACATATCATCTTTGCTAATCCATTCTCCCTGATTCCGAATAATAGATACCCGCTATTGAGAGAGACTGGATCATTCACCTGAGAACTCAAAAGACCAATATTAGTGACAGGAAAATTTTCTATCTGCTGAGTGTTGTGTACAAAGATACCTCTGTGTTTTATGTGTAACACGAACATCGATTATGACAATGTAAAGTTGTAAACATATGAAATGTTATGGTTATATAGTTATTATTTACATGATTAAGATTAAAAATAGTAGACGCTAAGTCGGCAATCTAGTAAGGTCTTTTGCTTCCAATTTCTATTACCACGTCAATTTCTTAGCAATAAAATTAGAATTAGCTAAAAAGAATCAATCAATACCATAATTCAGTTATCACCAAATAAGTTAGTCAATGTGCTCTTTAAGGCCATGTTAAAGCTGAAGAAGAAATGTGAGAAGTCTGTACTAGATGAGGAGCTTCAATGCCTGTGGGTAGGTAGGATCAATGCGTATTATTCTGTTGAATCTGGTCTGCAATAATAAACCTACACATACGAAATAATTGTGTAATGTCGTATCTTATATAAATGCATTTAACTAAAATATTTTAATATGCCTGTACCTTGATAAGAAGAAATTCCTATGTTCCTTCCAACTATCACTGGATAATCATTCTTTTCCAATTTAGCTTGCAATTCTGTCCCTTTAATTTCCTTGAAGTCGTTCCATAAAGTGAGCAGAAACTAGATTTTCCTAAAAGCAAAAAAAATTCATTACCATTTCTTCCAGAATCTCTTATGAGAATGGGTGTACTTTCAAAATAGAAATAACAGTGTTTTATATGAAAGGTTCTACTAATTGATTGTCCACTACCTATTTTTGAGTGTGACGTGCATATTTTGAAGGGCTACAACGGATAACAACTCTTAGAAATCTGCTAGTACGTGTGTGTGTGTGTGCTGACATAAATTTCGGTCGACCAGTGGTTGGTAGGAATAATGTACCAATTTTTGTAGAAGAAGTGGGAGTCATTTGGGCGATATCATCCAAAGTTGTGATATTCAGATTGATCGGTGGTGGCAGTAGTTTCTCAAGCTCATCAGTTTGGTTGACATGTTTTACTGTAATGTCAAGTATCCAATAAAAGTTATGTATTGATCTACTGTACGAAGTTGATAAAATCTTTACCTGCTCAGCGGAGATCAGATAGGTGTCCAATAGTATCAATTTGCCTACATAATGTCCAATGTCATCACCATACACAGCTGTCTTGATTTGTTGTCCCTGTAAAGTTGAACAACTCTGCAAGATACAGGTAAATTCTATAACTATGGATAGGATATTAGGCATGACCACTATGCAGGTAAAAGTACCTGTTCTTATTCTAAAATTAAATTTTAGAATCGGATTTTCTTCTCAGGATTTTATCTCCCTTGACTCATGTTAATTATTTGGACTTTGCATGTTTAGTTAGAACTGTCGGTAGTTATCTGATCGATATTGGATCTTAGCTCCTTATGTCCCACTATGGTACAAGCAGAAAGAGTTACAGAGCCAATAAGTTAAAATCAGGCACACATTCTCTTGCCTATGTGCTAGTTCTAGTTAGTGGTAACTTATACATGCAAATATAAACACTCAAAATGTGGTCTCACTCTCGTGGTAAGAATCTAATCAGAGCTAAACATTGATGCACATATATTTCTCAATGTAATAGTCCTACAGAGGCTTTCAATAGCAGCATTAACACTATTAAAATAAAATCAAATATCTATAGCACAGTAAAACATGAAAGTAACAACAACGAAAATAAGAATAGAGAGAAAAATTACATCAATTTGAACCTTCAAATTGACAGAGTCCCACCAATTTCAATCTCTAAAGAAATGGAGCTGTAAAAGGGCGAGGTCATATAAAGTGAGAAGTGGGAGAAGAGATTTTGGCCGTATTGATAAGTATACAGTAAGTCATTGTTGGTCACACATGGATGTAAAAGTCTCTTCCATGTGCTTAACCACTAATGAAATAGGGTCAGGAAGAGCAATAAACTAAAAGGGTCTGATATATATTTTACAAAGCCTTAAATACAATCATCCAATATTGTGATTGTCCCACTTTTGGTGGCTTATATAAAAGGGTAATATATACCACGTTAGTCGACTTCATATATGAGGAGAAAAAAGTTTGTTGCTACGTGTTTTGCTTATTGTCAGCTCCCATAATAATCTTTGAGAAGCAAGATTGTCTACGTGTTGTTGATAAAGCTATTCTTATCATGCATTAATAAAGTCAGTTTCACTTGAAAATAAATTAAACCAAATTAAATAGAGTTTGAAAAACTTGAAATTTGTTGTATCCACAAAATTTAATGTTGGTTGAATCTTAAACTATTTAAATATTTATTAAGTTCTACTACATACCATATTAAGCTGTTTATCGATGTATCAGAAAACAATAAAGATTCACTTTATATACACTTATGGTACAATTTGTTTTTTATATTATTTAAAAGAGTTTTCACTTTGAGTCATCTGTCCTTATCCCAAAAAGTCCACACATATTGTATTATCATTTGAATGCTAGGCCACTTTCTCGATTTCCCTTTCTTCACTATTGAAAATTCGATTTGTTCTTGTTTTGAAGTAAGATTGTGTTTAAAATATTGATTTTGTAAGATTTGGGGGAGAAAATTATATTAATTAGAAAGGTAATCCGTCATTGTTTAAGAAGTTAAAGAAGTGAGTTTGAATTTCGAATTTGGTGTTTGTGAGAAATTTGAACTAGTTTTTGTTTATATAGATTTGTCGAAAATAGTCTAAAGAGTCTGTCTACAAAATTTGAAGTCATTTAGTGAAGATATAGCTTGTTTTGAACAAAAACTGCAACTGAAAATCATAGGAAAAACATTATCTATATAGCTACGTGCTGTACATTTTTTTTGAAACCTTTTTGGTACATTAGTATACACTTTTATATATAATATAATAGATATACTAGTTATATAGTTATATACAATTGAACAAGAAACTCAATTGTATGTTACACCATTTTTTCTCTTTAAAAAGAAAATTATTAAAGGGTTTATAATAAGCTTTACACTTGAATTGATATTAGGTGTCAGGTGGATCGAGGAGTTATATTATTCTACTTCAAATAAATACTGTGGTGTCATAAAATTGTGGTCAAATTTAAGTGTTTTTTTTAATTATTTTTAAAAGGTGAGAGTGGGGAAAAAAAGAATAGGAGTATGTGTCATCCCCTCTTAGTTAAAATTGATACCTTCCTTAAACTGATCCATTTCTGATATGGATAAGAAAACTTGCCTATTATTCTTGTGTTTTAGGTACAAAGAAAAATACTATTTTTTTAACAAAAAAAGAAAGTGGATTCTATTTAATGTTTTGCACGCAATTAAAAAAATTTATATATAATTTAGATTGTAAGGAGGTGGAGAAGGGACTACGGATGAGGATAAAGAGGAAGTTCGTTGGAGGAATAATAGAATGTTATTTGTGAAATTTATTTTTCTTACTTTCAATAGAAAAGTCATTTTCTTAATTTTAAGAATTTTATTTTAATTAAAAAAAAAGTATTTTTTAAGAGTTTTATTAAATATTAAAAAAAAATCTACATATTAAGAAAGTTTTGGTGTGATTCTCCTACTGATATGACCCCAACGAATTTTCAAGAAGCTAATTGTCTTTCTCGAATTTGCCAACAAAAACTTTTAATAAATGAGCAATGAGTTAAGGTACTTAGCATGTCTACTTTACAATATTAGTTCAAATAGCTCAACGAGGTTATTGGGGACACAACAGATCTGCCCGCTCATGCTGACATCAAGATTACTAACTACTGCGCGCAGAGAAGCGAACCAACTGGGAGATTGGCTAGCAAAACTGGCAAAGAACCCTCATCTAGCAAAATATATGACACATCTATCTGCTCAACAGCTTTCCAACAATTAAGACTAAAGGACCTTTCCTCAAGGACATAAGATAAGTCTACGGTATAAGATCAAAATTGATAAGACAATTTTTTTATAAGTTAAACTAATCCCTTGTATAAAGTCGAATAAGCAAGATTTCTTTTTGTTTCTCTTTTATGCTTATGGTATGAAAGATAACACTCCCACATGACTTGGAAAATTTAAAAAGAACAAAAAAAAGTAAAGTAGTTCTAGCTAGATTCTCAAGCTCTACTAAACCCGCACCAAGAAGAACCCTTATTTTATGACGTGACAAAAACGACCACAACATTAATCTTTGTTAGAATTGAAGGAGCTTCAATTGAAGCAGATCATAAACTCCCTTAATGGAGCAATTTGAGCTCTAGAGAGAAGATATTTGAGAGGTTGAAATGAGAAACCAAAAACTGATTTTATTCATGTAGGAGCAATCTATATATATACAAGTAAGGAAAATAAAAATCAGTTGTCTACAGCTTACAACAAGACATAATCAATTTCCTAGTCAGCATAACTATTCTAACAAACTACTCTAATAACAAGAAACTAATCAGCTAGTTGTACAGGTATCAAGGCTAACACCAAACTATACTAACTAAACTAATAGCATAATTAAGCTTGATAATCTCTACACACACATACACACTCAAGTTGGAGGTGGGAATGCACTGACAACTTGCCAAGAATGGAATGATGTTTGGGAGCAGGGAGGGCCTTATAAGTATATTAGCTAATTGATCAGTAGATGAAGCATGTTGAAGCTGAATGTGTCCTTAATGTAGCTTTTTCCTAACAAAATGGCAGTCGACTTCTATGTGTTTGGTCCTTTCATGGAACAAAGGGTTCTTAGCTATATGTATGGTTGTTTGGCTATCATAAAAGAGTGTAATAGGTTTAGAAGTAGAAGCTGTCAATTCTGTGGGGAGCTTATCTATCCAAACGAGTTCTCCTACCACCTTCCTAATGGCTCTGTACTTTGCCTCAACTGATGATAAGGATATGGTTGGTTGTTTCTTGGACTTCCAGCAGATAGGAATGTTACCCAAAAACATTATGTACCCACTCACCGACCTCCTTGAATCAGGGAAAGTAGCCTAATCAAAATCACAATGAGCTGTGATAACACAATTAGGATCATTAGATAAGAAAAGACCTAAAGAAGGGTCGGATTTGAGATACCTCAACACATATAATGCAGCTTTGTAATAGGATTCTCTGGGAGCTTTCATAAATTGGATTAAATATTACACGCTGTAAGAAATATCTAGCCTTGTATTGCTAAGGAAATTTAGTTTTCCAACTAGTTTTCTTTAGGAAGTTGGATCTAATAGATGTTTGCCATCTGCAGCATGTAGTCTTTTAGTAGAATCAAGTGGAATAGAGACTGCAGGGTAGTACAGAAAATCAAACTCTTTTAGTAGATCATTCGTAAACTTTCTTTGTGACACCAGAATCCCATTGACATTATAAAGAATTTCTAGTCCCAAGAAGTAATGTAGTTTACCCAAGTTTTTGATTTTGAATTGGTGATGGTGAAAAACTTTTAGTTGTTGAATTTCTTTCAGATTAGTACCAGTAAGGATTATATCATCAACATACACAACAAAAAAACAAGTACTTGTTATTCTTCTTGTAAAATAGAAAATAGTCACAAGCTAAGTGTGTGAACTCCTTGAAACACAAAGACTCGGTCAGCTTGTCACCATACCATTGTTTGTTTGCTTGCTTCAAGCCTTAGAGTGACCTTCTTAACCCACAAACTAGCCCTTGCTGAGGTGTAACTAAACCAAGTGGAACTTTCATATATACTTCATACTTGAGGTCACCATGCAAGAAGGAATCATTGACATCTAACTGGAACAAAGGCCAGTTTTTCTTTACTACTAAACTAAGTAAAACTCTAACAGTAGTCATCTTAACTACAGGTGAAAAAGTCTCAGTATAGTTCACCCCCTCCTGCTGAGTGAAACCTTTAACTACAAATCGAGTTTTGTACCTTTCTGTACTTCCATCATCTTTGTGTTTAATCGTATATACCCATCTACAACCTATAACCTTTTTGTCAGGAGGTAGTGGTACAATATCCCAAGCATGATTTCCATGCAGGGATTCAAACTCTTGTGTCATTGTAGTTTGCTAGGAAGGATGTAATGTTGTCTCTCTATAAGAAAAAGGCTTACCATCAAGTAAAGTGTTTCTTACCACCTACTGATTATCCTGATTAAAGAGTGTGAGAAAGAATGACTATAGTTGGTAGTAGCTGGTGATAAGGTAGACAAAGATAAGGCTGGAGTTGACACTACTACACAAAACAGGAAAATCGATCACACAAACCGACCATATGTGGTAGATTTTATTGCATTTCCGACCAAAAAATTGATCAAAATGCAAGGTCGATAAAAGAGTGGTAGCTTTTTCAAAACCGACCACGTGTAGTCGATTTTTTTAAAAATATATATATATATATATATATATATATATATATACATATTTAAATTCAATATTATTTTATAAAAAAAAAGAAAAAAAAGATTTTAAAAATAAAAAAATTCAAGATAAACTGACCACAAATGGTCGGTTTTATTTTTAAATTAATTAATTAATTTTAAAAAAAACGATCACTTGTGGTCGGTATTTTTATTTAAATTAATTATTTAATTTTATAATGTGGTCGATTTTGTTTTTAAATTAATTAATTAATTTTAATAAAACCGACAACATGTGGTCGGTTTTATTTTTAAATTAATTTATTTATTTTAAACAAAACCGACCACTTGTCGTCGGTTTTTCTGGTAATTTAAAAAAAAAAAAAGCAACTAGCCAAACAAATGAAACAACCAACATACAATACAACAACAACAACATACCCAGTGTATTCCTACACAACCAACATATAATACAAGTCTAAAAACATACAAAAGTGTAAAAACTACACCTCATCTACAAATCCAAACTACAACACATCAAAAGTCAAAAAACTACCACTCATCATTATCGTCTTTGTCATCCGCATCCTTATCCGCACACACAGGTTTTGATTCCTCATCTGTGCTGATATCATCCCGCGGGCCTAGACCTTTTGCAACCCGAACTGCATCACCAGGACATGGAGGAAGAATCCCTGCAGATCGAATAAAAGAGTTGAACTATTGTTGCAGCATCCTAACTTGTGATGTTGTTTCCTCCTCCTTGTCCTTCGCCCTCTCTCTCAGTGCAGCAAGCTCTTCAGAGAGTTTAGAAATCGTGTTTCTTAGTAATTCAACTGTTTCTCTATCAACTAGTGAGGGATAGGATGTAGGGCCGGATGAAGACCTAACATTCTCACCAAAATACTTTCTGTGGTATCCGTAGTATTGGCCTCTAACTGGAGGACCCACAGTTTCTTGCCATAACTCCCCCTCTACCTCTTCAGGTATTGTGTCACCCTGACTTTCAGGAGCTTGAGTACTACGATACTCATTAACGAGTTGCGTATATTGGACTTATATTCAAAGTAAAGTTAAAATTAATAGTAAAAAAATATTAAACTACTTGTACTTGAATAATATCAACTTTGAGAAAAAGATTCAAAAATACAAAATTTGATTCTTAAGATTCAAAAATACAAAATTTGATTCTTACATAGGCAGCTTTTGCACGAGGCTAAACCCAGAAATCTTCATCATTTGGGTTCTTTTTCTTCTTCACATACATCTCCTCGAATACTTCATCGTGTCTTATCTTCCTACCCAATTTTTTTTCCTGCATAAGATAAAATTATTAATATTCAAATAATTAAAAATTTAAATAGAAACAAACAATAAAAACTGTAAAAGTTACACACCATTTTCTCCTCCACAGCAATCTGACTAACTGCACCCGCAGTATGTAGAGAGTCACCCTTGGATGATGCCCTGGCTTTCTTTCCTTTCTCACTCAACAATTAGAATTCTTCGCTATTCCAATAGTGAAGATAATTTTGCCACATGGATTCGAGTATAAACCCTGGTCGTACCATGTTCGTTCTGGCATAATCCAACAGACCGTTCATTTTGGCTCTAGCTCTTGTATAAAAACTTCTCTGTATAGCAGTTTCATGTACTTCATTCCACCAGTAATATTTCTACAACAAAAACAAAAATATAATATTCAATTTTTTGTTCTAACAATGTGTTAAGTAATCGATAAGTTAAATTCTTATATGAAATTCTTGAAATATTTTCTCTCTGTCATATTTTGAAACCTTTTGCCAAATGGTCCAATAGTCATTAAAGTTCTGACTAATGCATGTAGTTGTAATTTTTTCAACTCCAACATTGGGCTTAAACCTACAATACAAGATCAAACAGTAATTTCATATAGCATAATAATATAGTAAATGAAAAATGAATAATGTTGTTATATTTAGAAATCTTACCCTATTCCATATGGAATAATATACCGTTTTCGATAATCATCTTTGTCTCTGGGCTGCGGAACAAGTGCTGGTGGATGTACTGGCGTGGGCGAATCTGAAGCACCGGATAGAGTACCTCCAAGATGAAGATCCGTCAACCTAATAGATCCAGTAGAATCACTGTAAGAACGTGGGTGACTGCTAGTAGAGGGTACTGTAGACGATGGTAGATGCCTGGATGAGCCAGCGGTCGTTTGATAGTACTTGATGGCGGTGGCACGGGGATGGGAGCAGAATGAGTCGCTCTAGACCCATGAAGTGGACCCACATGCGTAGGAGTGGGAAATGAATGTTGCGATGACCTAGAATATGAGGGTCGTGCTGGTGCGTCAGCAAACCGACCCTCAGATATATGAATATTTTTCGATCGTATATAAGGCGGAGGTTGTTTTTTTTTATTTTTGTAGGATCAACTTTTTGCTTACCTTTTTCACCTTTACCTGTGATGATAGGTGAATTTACACGCCTAAGTACTATATTTTACCCATATTTTAGCTAAGTTTTGAGGACAAATTATATAATTCATGCACTTTTAGTCCTTTTTCCTGTAAGTTAGCTAACAAACGTGATTCGCAAGTTTTCAGGTATAAATGATGCAGATTTCAGCATTTTATGGATAACTTGACGCCAAAGAAAGCTTCACGAAAGAAGGAAGGGAAAGCTTGGACGCCAAGGACCAAAAGTGACACATGGGAAACCTGTCCCGGGCAAAAACAACAATTCTAAAGACTTTGGGGATTAGCAGTAACTTATTAGGATTAGGATAATGATGCAGTAACCCAGTAGGAATGGGTTAAGTAATGCAGTAGCTTAGTAGGAATAGGATATGGGTGTTATAAATACCCTACTTTGCTAGACAATTAGGAGAATTCACGACTACTTTTAATTCTTCTTACAATTCTACTTCTAATTCCGAATTATTCTAATCAATTCTACTTTTTATTCTCTTCATCTATTCAACTCTTAATTTCCACAACAAGAGAAACACTATTCAAAAAGGGAATTCACGCCTAACGTCATACCACACCATACTACACGTGAGATCTTCTATTGTGGTATAATGATAATGTCTATTGTGATTTCCTTTGCACTCATGAATAGCTAAACTTCTCTGTTGGGGTTATAGAAGCCTTATGAGATACTATCTATTGCTATGAGTTTGTGAATTCGTGACACGTATGCTGCTTATATCATTATTCTCTTCATCTTAATCTAAATTCTTTGTGGTTGCAAACACACAGGATACGCCAGTATAGCATTAACTTGTTCGAAAGAAAAGTTATATGTCTGGAAAAGAGATAATGTCAAGGTAATAGGGCACCAACCCCTGTTAAAAAGTTAATGTCGTAACTGGATTAACCTCTTGGAGAATTTGTACCGTTAGATACGCTTTAAGCTCGAAAAAGTTAAAGTAAAATAATCCTTGTTAGGTCGAAAGACGCTTGGGTTTACCATAGAATACAATTCTCTATAAGCACATGCATGTCTGAATTCCGCATAACTCATAGCCAATAGAGACGTATAACTCATAAGGTGGACATAACCCCAACTCTCAATTCTCATTGTTTAACGTCTTACTAAAACATTCTTTCTTTTTACTTTGCCATTTTCTGTTTTCATTCTATTATTTTAGTTACATCAATTGCACGCTACAAAATCCCCCCTTTTTCGAGACTTGCACCAAAAGTCTAATAATCTTTGCTTACTTAGTGACCGGCTATTCTCTGTGGGATCGATACCCAACCCAGTTGGGTTATATATTTGACAACGACCGCTTACACTCTTACGAGAGCTGTAGTTTGAGCGTTATCAAAAATTGGCGTCGTTGCCGGGGAATACAGTTGTCTACTAAGTTTGTGATAATTACTAGACCTTTTGGTCAAAGATTCTCGTACTTTTACTTTTAGTTTTTGTTTTCTGTAGGTTTTTATTCAGTGCATGCCCCATACTCGAAGTTCTGGTCAACCGTTATTACCTATCAATCCTGAACCACAACTTATTGGCAGAATGGAGGCACAACAGGAAATTGAAAGGATGGTTACTCAACATGAACAGGTGAGACTAGCTGCTCTAGCCGCCGCCCAAGTGCATCAACAAAATATTGATAACCCTGGCAAGCAATAAATCCGGACGATGAGGATCTAGGTGATGACGAGTTACTAAACCCTAGGCGTGATGCTGAGATAGTAACACCTGCTAACAGAAGAGATCGTCAAGCTAGGTTTAGGCATGAACTCCGACCCGTGCAACCAGCATTCGACGATGATGATGATGATCTTGATGGAGCCGGAGCCACAGGAGCCATTATTCCTCCACCATTGGCACCCGGAGCCAAGTTCAACATCACAAGCACCATGATTCAGTTATTGCAACTCAAGGGATTATTTGGTGGACTAGCAGGCGATGATCCGAATATGAATCTGATCAACTTTATTTCTACATGCAAGTCGTTTGACAATCCTGGCGTTGGTCAGAATACAATTCGATTACGCTTATTTCCATTGTCTGTATTTGGGAAGGCAACTCTATGGTTGAATGGGCTGACTCCTGATTCTATTATAAATTGGAGGCAATTGAAAGATGCTTTCCTAGAAAGATTCTTTCCGCCATCCAAAAGAGCACTATTGAGAGATGAAATCAGCAACTTTCGGCAGCTTCCAACCGAAGCTCTTCATGAAACATGGGAGAGGTTCAAGACAAAGCTTATGTGGTGCCCAAATTACCATACGACCAATGTCCACTTGATGGAGATATTGTACAGATCATTGAATTCAATAACTAAACCAGTGGTGGACAATGCGGTTGGAGGATCATTTATGGATCTCACCTTTGGTCAGGCAAGCAATATGCTAGATCGGATGACGAAGCAAAGCAGAGCTTGGCATACCAGGGATTCTGAGGTAGCAAGCCCCACTTTATCTATTGGCATGACTGCGGAACAAAGGAGAAGAGATGAAGAACGTGATCAAGATATGGCGCACCTGAAAACACAAGTGGATCTTCTTACAAAGCATCTATTATCAGAGAAGACCGAAAAAGTTAAAGCGGTTGCGTCAAAAGGAAGAGACGAATCTGATTCGAAAGAAGAAGCCAACTATTTGAACAATCAGGGGGGTTTCCGAGGTAATACCCAAGGAAACCAAGGTCGGAACTATTATGACAAATCTGGAAACAAGGACCAAGGTAGTTAGAAGAACAAGAATGACAAGAGTGGTTTGTATGTTCCCCCAGGAAGATGTGACGCCACTGCATCCGATTCTGGAAATATGGAAGACATGATGGCTAAATTGTTGAAAGGAGTAGAGGCAACCAGCGCGGAAGTAACTGAGGTAATAAATGACTTGTCCTCAATGAAGCAATTGGTTGACTCACATTCCACTTCAATTAAGCAAATAGAGCAGCAATTGAGCCAACTTTCAGCAACACTCAATCAAAGAAAGGCTGGTACTTTACCTAGCGACACTGTGCAAAATCTAAGGAATGATAGATCATGCATGGCTATTACTACCCGAAGTGGTAAGGTGCTGGAAACTTCATCTAAAAGCAAGCAAGTGGTCGACGATGTAGTGGACAACGATGATAGGGCTAATGGAGAAAACGCCGTAGAAGCCGACCACGACGTCCATGACGTCACCCCTAGTTGTTTGCAGCCTGAAAAGATCGAAATACGAAAGCAAGAGGAGAAGAAAGCCGTGGAGAAAACAATCTCACTTTCACCACCACCTTTTTCTCAACGATTGAAGAAGAAGGCGGATGATACAAGGTTCAGCAAATTCATGACAATGTTAAAACAGCTGACCATTAATGTTCCGTTGGTGGAGGCACTAGAACAAATGCCTGGGTATGCAAAATTTATGAAGGATCTTTTGACAAAGAAGCGGGCAACAAGCTATGAGTTGATCGATACTGTTCACCATTGTAGTGCAATTGCTACCCGTTCACTAGTTCAAAAGAAGGCCGACCCCGGTGCATTCACTATTCCTTGCACCATTGGATCTTTGAATTTTTCCAAGGCATTATGCGATTTAGGAGCCAGCATCAATTTGATGTCATTATCTATTTTAAAGAAGTTGGGGTTGGATGATCCTACTCCAACCAATATGAGGCTAGTAATGGCGGATAGGTCGGTAAAATGACCTGTTGGTATTTTATGTGATGTATTGGTGAAGGTTTCTTCATTCATCTTTCCGGCAGACTTCGTTATTTTGGATTGTGAGGCAGACTCAAAAGTTCCCATAATCTTGGGGCGCCCTTTCCTTGCAACAGGAAGTGTGCTTATTGATTTAAGAGCTAATGAGCTTTTATTCCGGATAAATGACGAAGAAGTTCGCTTTGATGTGTGCAAATCAATGAAGCAACCCAAATATCTGAACGTATTCTCGGTAGCTGATGTTTACTTTGATGATGAGAAAAAATTACTTGAAGAGGAGCAGCTAATGCATGACCCTTTGGCGGTTGTGCTCATGAATGGTGAGCGTAAGGATGCTGAAAATTATGAACAGACTATTTGTGCTCTAACAGGATTAGGGTCATATCCTCATGTTCCCAAGAAGTTGGACCTTGATCTCAAAAATTGACCTACACCACCAGCTAAACCATCTATTGAAGAGCCACCCACGTTAGAATTGAAGGAGCTGCCTAGTCATTTAAAGTATGCATTCTTGGGAAGCGGAAACACACTCCCAGTCATTGTGGCGGCAGATTTGGGTGAGCAGCAAGTTGCAGCTCTCATTGCTATCCTACGGAAGTATATAAGAGCCATTGGTTGGACCATCGCTGACATTATTGGTATTCCACCTGGAATTTGTACACACAAGATTCAGCTTGAAGAAAATTGCACACCCACTATTGAGCATCAAAGGCGTCTCAATCCACCTATGCAAGAAGTGGTGAAGAAACAAATTATTAAGTGGTTAGATGCAGGAGTTGTGTATCCAATCTCTGACAGCACATGGGTAAGCCCGGTACAATGTGTTCCTAAGAAAGGAGGTATGACGATAGTTGCGAATGAGAAAAATGAGCTTATTCCACTCAGACCCGTCACAGGATGGAGAGTGTGCATGGACTACCGAAAGCTGAATTCATGGACGCTTAAAGATCACTTTCCAATGCCATTTATGGACCAAATGCTAGATCGATTAGCAGGGAAAGGATGGTTTTGTTTATTAGATGGTTATTCCGGCTATAATCAGATTTGTATTGCCCCCGAAGACTAAGAGAAGACAGCGTTCACGTGCCCATATGGTACATTTGCCTTCAAACGTATGCCATTCGGGCTATGTAATGCACCAGCTACGTTTCAGCGTTGTATGATGTCCATTTTTTCCAATATGGTTGAAGATACCTTGGAGGTATTCATGGACGATTTTTCAGTTGTGGGCGAGTCGTTTTAATCATGTTTGGCAAACCTAAGTATGGCATTGCAAAGATGTGTAGAATTCAACCTAGTGCTGAATTGGGAGAAGTGCCACTTTATGGTTAAAGAAGGTATCGTTCTTGGGCATAAAATCTCCAAAAGAGGAATTGAGGTTGATCGAGCTAAAATCGAAGTCATCGAGAAGCTACCACCTCCAATTTCCGTGAAGGGAGTCTGTAGTTTCCTCGGTCATGCAGGTTTCTATCGGCGGTTTATCAAAGACTTCTCCAAAATTGCTAGTTCATTATGCAAACTCTTGGAGAAAGACACAAAGTTTGACTTCAATGAAGATTGTTTGAAGGCATTTGAATGCCTAAACAGGAAGCTAATTGAAGCTCCTATCATGGTAGCACCAGATTGGTGTCTACCGTTTGAAGTCATGTGTGATGTTAGCGGGGTAGCTTTGGGCGTTGTACTTGGCCAGAGAAGGGATAAGTTATTCCATCCTATCTACTATGCTAGCAAGGTCCTGAACGAAGCCCAAAAGAACTATACTGTCACAGAACAAGAGCTCCTAGCGGTTGTGTATGCTTTTGATAAGTTCCGTGCTTATTTGCTGGGAACCAAAGTGATAGTTCATACAGACCATGCAGCTCTAAGATATTTAATGACAAAGAAGGATGTAAAACCAAGGCTCATTCGATGGGTATTGCTGCTGCAAGAATTTGATTTCAAGGTTAAAGATAGAAGAGGTTGCGAGAACCAAGTGACTGATCATCTATCTAGACTCGAGAACGAGCATATAGCACAGCCTGAAATCGAGATTGATGATGCATTCCCTGACGAGGAGATCTTAGCCACGATAATGGAATAGTTACCATGGTATGCGGATTTTGCAAACTTTGTGGTGAGTAATGTGATACCTACAAATTTATCTTTCCATCAAAAGAGGAAGTTCATGCATGATGTAAAACACTACTTTTGGGATGAACCATATTTGTTTCGATGATGCGCTGATGGTATTATCAGGCGATGCATATCCCATGTAGAAGTGCCTAATATACTGAAAGCATGTCACACTTCCCAAGTTGGAGGACATCACGCAGGTAATCGAACAGCAAGGAAGGTATTGCAAAGTGGATATTATTGGCCTTCGATATTTAGAGATGCCTACGACTTTTTGAGAAGATGCGATCAATGTCAGCGACAAGGTGCAATTTCGAAACACCATGAGATGCCCATGTCGAAAATCCTTGAAATCGAGCTCTTTGATGTATGGGGTATTGATTTCATGGGTCCATTCATAAATTCGTTTGGAATGAAATACATCCTAGTTGCTGTAGATTATGTTTCAAAATGGGTCGAAGCAGTAGAGTTAGCCGACAATGAGGGAAAGCGTGTTGTAGCATTCTTGAAGAGAAATATTTTCTCTCGTTTTGGAGTACTACGTACTATCATAAGCGATGGAGGATCTCACTTTTGCAACAAGCTATTCAAATCCGTGTTGGCCAAATATGGTGTCAAGCAACATAAGGTAGCCACGCCTTATCACCCACAAACTAGTGGACAGGTAGAAGTTTCCAACCGAGAGATCAAGCAAATTCTTGCTAAGACGGTAAATGCTAATAGGAAAGATTGGTCTCGGAAGCTGGATGATGCACTATGGGCTTATAGGACTGCATTCAAAACGCCAATTGACATGTCCCCGTACTAACTAGTTTATGGGAAAGCCTGTCACTTACCCATTGAGCTCGAGCATAAAGCATTGTGGGCGTTGAAGCGACTAAATTTGAATTGGGTTGATGCCATGAATCTGAGATTTGAGCAACTGAACGAAATGGATGAGTTCCGTCTATATGCTTATGAAAGATCAGACCTATACAAGGAGCGGATGAAAAAGTATCATGATCAGCGGATTGTTCAACGAAACTTTCAAAAGGGTGATATGGTACTTCTTTTCAATTTCAGACTGAAGCTATTCCCAGGTAAGTTAAAATCCAAGTGGTCTGGTCCGTACAAAGTTAACCAACTCTACTCGTCTAGAGTAGTCGAGTTGGAAGACAATAATGGTGTTGTCTTCAAGGTGAATGGTCAACGAGTAAACTCGTGACTCGATAAAATGCATGTCCATCACTTATCTCGACGAAGTCTAAGTACTCGAGGCAACTATGTCGTGCCGCGACAATAAATCAAGCGCTAGATGGGAGGCAACCCATCGTTTTTCATTTTTCATTTTTTCCGTCGTTCTACTAAGTGTTTGCTTTTGATAAATAAAAATCCAAAAAGAAGAGTCGTGCCACGACCAAAACTAAGGCGCTTGATCGGAGGCAACCCATCGTTCTAATCGTTTTTGTTGTTTTTGAGTGAATGTAGGTGCAAGAGGTGTAATGGAGGAGATTGGTTCCAAATTTTGAGTTGGAAGTATAGCATGTTGAAGGTGGTAAGTTAGGAATGAAGAAGCAAAAGGCTATGGATTGGGCATTGCTTATGAAAATATAGGCAAAGAACAAGGCAAGGCCTATGTAAATCTAGGCCACGAACAAGGCAAGGCCTATACTATGGCCTAAGCTCTCGGAATCTAGTGTGTCATAGCATAGGCGCCGCTCATGCCTAAGAATGCCACAGCATAGGCGCCGCCTATGCCAATGCCTTTTGTCTCTGAATCTCATATGCCATGGCATAGGCGCCGCCTATGCCTAACAATGCCATGGCATAGGCGCCGCCTATGCTCAACTAGGCTTTGCAAAAGGCACCGCCTATGCCAAGCATAGGCAAAGCATTAGGCGCCGCCTATGGTCACTTTTGGTCTCCAAATCCGATTTTAAATGGGTCAAAACACGATCCAAGCTTGCCCTATAAATAAGAAACTTAGTCTTAGACCAAAAATACATTGCAAACCTAACATAAGCGCCGCCTACCTCTCCAAATCCTCTCAAAAATTTTCCTTTTTGCTCTTTTACTTTGCAAGAACATCATCCAAAGCCATCAATAAAGTAAGTACTTCTTTGTTCTTCATTTATATTCCGAAAGTACTACACTACTACGCATATTATGAATTTCTAAATCTTGAAGTAGTATTGGCGATTTGAATGTGGTTGATGTGTTGTGATACAACTAAGTGAGTGAAAGAATACGTAAGAATGATCTTAACTTGTTTCCAACTTGAATTTAATTTAGATGCACTGTCATACTTTTGCGGAATTGACATGGTCACGAAAATTGCATAATCTTGTCAATAGAAAGTTTACATGTTGGAATGACTTGTTCATCAAGATGAGAATTATGGTTGACTACCAACATATGAGGTTGTGATTATTTCTAGATGTTATACCTTGATTCAATCTCTATGTAGTAGTCTTGATATATCAAACATGAAAGTATTGCCAAGATTTCAAGAAGTATGACTGCGCTGATTACATTGTTGGAATATAGCGCCTAAAACATATATCGATGAAATCTGAGTAATCGACAAACTTTCACTTCACTAGTTGATACCAACAAACTAAGTGTGGGGTGGTGCCACTACTGCCTGTTTATTGACTGTATCCACCAAGATGATGCTAACTTGACTATCGTTATAATCTCAGGTACAATGGCACCCAAAGCAAGACAAGGCAAAGATAAAGCAACCACTTCACAAAAAGGCAAGAAAAGAGGACGAAAAGAGCAAGGAGAATCATCCTCGATGCAAGTACCACGCCGCATGTTCGGAATTAAATGGGTCCTAGAGGAGAAAGCAAAGGAGTGGTATAGGAACAATAAAGAGAGAAAATATGTTCATGTGGAACTGATACACAAGGAAAGCCTAGCAAAGAAAGAACCACGCATGCTGGCCAAGATAATGGCGTTACATCTTGATTTCATCTTCCGAGATATGGGAGAGTGCAATCTCGATTTAACACGAGAATTCTATGCCAACTGGTCACCGAAAACTACAGGAAGCGAAGTCAAGATTCGGGGCCAAGTTCTACAACTAAATGCGGAGTTCTTCAACTCCTTTCTAGGTTTGCCATCAGTTGATCTGTCACCACTCAAGGAGATGTACAGCAGACCTCCGTATAGGGAAATACGACACACATTGTGCGGAACAAGATCTATGGCACGATGGAGTAGACACAAGGACACCGGTCGGCACAACACCTTCCCATATGCTCCTTTGAATAGGAAAGCTAGGATATGGCTGCGAATAGTCAACTCTTGCCTCATTCCAGGGATGCAGTACACAAAGATAACACGAGATAGAGTGTGCTTGGTGTACGCATTGATGACGAATGTCCCTATCAACGTTGGGGCAATTATTCGATCTACAATGCGGAAAGCTAGGCTATACAAAAGGTCCCACTTCAGTTTTGGCAACCTGTTGACTGCAATATTGAGGAAGGAGGACATCGAAGAGGAACCGGCTGATCATAAGCTTCCACACAACCCGAAGAAGGTTGACCTCACAAAGGTTAAAGATGTTGAATCTACACATGGCGTCAACCTTACTACTGCAGAGAGACATGCTCGTGATGAGAGTTTCTTTTGCCATCTTTATGGCATGACTCGGTTTACCATGATAAGCGGAGCTCTTGTTCCAACTGCTGCAGAGCTCCAACAGCTGGATTATGAGTACCCAATGAATGAGCATGCAAGGCAAATGTGTGGAGTAGGTGTGTACTTTGAGGAACCTCTTGATGACGATGTGTCAACCGATGATGATCGCCGAATGCCAGACTCCGATGTAGAGGAGAACTCTGATGACAAAGTCTCTAATGACGATTCCGACGAAGGGGGTATGACCCCAAACATAGAGGAGGAGTCTGACTAACCAGGTTCTTCTTATTTATTTTCCACTGAGAGCAGTGTGTCCCGTCTAAGTGTAGGGTGCTGGTATTTGCATGCTAACCTTCTTTATCTGCATTTGCATTCATTTATGTTTGTTTGTTTTGTTTTTGTTTTTTTTTAACTTTGGATAAAATTATCCTGATGGGCAGCATGGTATTACGACAAGAGTCTGTGATAAAATCATTACTATTGAGACGTTTAGGCTCTAATTGTGACTCACTGTGTGATAATTGTGTGGTTCAATTCCTTCATCTGTTGGGGTCAAGAGTCTATACTACTCCCAATAAAGTCGACCATGTGCCTTGTGTGTGTGAGATGATAGTATATTCTGTGTCTGTGACTGATGCTAGAACTTGTCTGGTGTGTGTGTAAAGCGAAAATAAAGAATGTGAGTTTAGGAGATGATTTAGGCATTTCTTTGGCAACCTATACTTGTTTACCTTCTTTTTACCTACCCGTGGACATTATCCTAGTTAACCCCTTTTGGGCCTTAAGCCTATTTTCTTTGACAACCTCATATGTAAGCCTAATCCATTTTTTTTCAAGACCATAATTTGATCCAAATTCCTAAGTGCTTTAAATTGTAAAGTAATGTGACAAAATAAGAGAAAATTGGGTCAGAATAGTGCCTTAGAATGTATTGGTACTTGAATTTATTATGAAAAATAATTGCTATCATAAGAGGTGTGTTATGAAAAGAAAAAGGAAAAGAAAAATAAAAAGTTAATTATGTTCAAAATTGAAAAACAAAAGAGGTGAGAAAGGGTGGTAGATTAAAAGAAAGTAGAAAGGTTGTTTGAAAGAAAGCATAAATGGCATAATGTGATGTATTAAAGCGCTTAGGAACATAGTCACTATTTCTGGCCAAAATAGTCCTACCTGTCCCTTAGCCTACATTACAACCTGAAAAATATCTACTTGATCCTAAGCTTAGTATTCTGATATTTAGTGGAGCATTACACTAAGGGCAAGCCTATGGTCATCAGTTGCAACATATGAATTCTTTGTGAGAGTGAGAGCAAGGATAATCCTATACCTATGTTCAAAATATATACAATACGTGTGAGTGATTATGGGTACTATACTGTGAGACACACATGGTTGATGAGTTTTGGGTATTTGTGTATAATTCTTTGTGCCTTAAACTTTTTGAATATAAATTGACCATCATCATGAGTCTATGTTGCAGGTTAAATTATTTCTACTAATGATCAGAAAACTACTCTTTGTTAATGATTGGCGTGCCTGCCTTGATGAATATTTTGTGTTGTTACTGTGAAACTCTAAGTAGATGTTTAGAAGGACATGATAGTTTGTTCGAGGACGAACAAAGCTTTAAGTGTGGGGTGTTGATGATAGGCGAATTTACACGCTTAAAGTACTATATTTTACCCATATTTTAGCTAAGTTTTGAGGACAAATTATATAATTCATGCACTTTTAGTCCTTTTCCCTGTAAGTGAGCTAACAAACGTGATTCGCAAGTTTTCAGGTATAAATGATGCAGATTTCAGCATTTTATGGATAACTTGACGCCAAAGAAAGCTTCACGAAAGAAGGAAGAGAAAGCTTGGACGCCAAGGATCAAAAGTGACACATGGGAAACCTGTCCCGGGCAAAAACAACAATTCTAAAGACTTTGGGGATTAGCAGTAACTTATTAGGATTAGGATAATGATGCAGTAACCCAGTAGGAATGGGTTAAGTAATGCAGTAGCTTAGTAGGAATAGGATATGGGTGTTATAAATACCCTACTTTGCTAGACAATTAGGAGAATTCACGACTACTTTTAATTCTTCTTACAATTCTACTTCTAATTCCGAATTATTCTAATCAATTCTACTTTTTATTCTCTTCATCTATTCAACTCTTAATTTCCACAACAAGAGAAACGCTATTCAAAAAGGGAATTCACGCCTAACGCCATACCACACCATACTACACGTGAGATCTTCTATTGTGGTATAATGATAATGTCTATTGTGATTTCCTTTGCACTCATGAATAGCTAAACTTCTATGTTGGGGTTATAGAAGCCTTATGAGATACTATCTATTGCTATGAGTTTGTGAATTCGTGACACGTATGCTGCTTATATCATTATTCTCTTCATCTTAATCTAAATTCTTTGTGGTTGCAAACACACAGGATACGCCAGTATAGCATTAACTTGTTCGAAAGAAAAGTTATATGTCTGGAAAAGAGATAATGTCAAGGTAATAGGGCACCAATACCTGTTAAAAAGTTAGTGCCGTAACTGGATTAACCTCTTGGAGAATTTGTACCGTTAGATACGCTTTAAGCTCGAAAGAGTTAAAGTGAAATAATCCTTGTTAGGTCGAAAGACGTTTGGGTTTACCATAGAATACAATTCTCTATAAGCACATGCATGTCTGAATTCCGCATAACTCATAGCCAATAGAGACGTATAACTCATAAGGTGGACATAACCCCAACTCTCAATTCTCATTGTTTAACGTCTTACTAAAACATTCTTTCTTTTTACTTTGCCATTTTTTGTTTTCATTCTATTATTTTGGTTACATCAATTGCACGCTACAAAATCCCCCCTTTTTCGAGACTTGCACCAAAAGTCTAATAATCTTTGCTTACTTAGTGACCGGCTATTCTCTGTGGGATCGATACCCAACCCAGTTGGGTTATATATTTGAGAACGACCGCTTACACTCTTACGAGAGCTGTAGTTTGAGCGTTATCAACCTGTCATCTAAATTATGTAAAGCTAACAAGTAGTTAGTCCTTACAAAATGAATATATAAGAAAACATTCCAAGTAACTAATTTCAAGTTACTAATTTACATTTCAAATCGCTCCAACAACACAAGAAAGACAAGAATATTTCTATTACTACATAAATTATAGAAAAGTGAAAACAACAATCTTACACAGTATATTACATATCAATCTTAAACAACAAACATAAAGGTAAATAGTACAAAGCATAAAGACATCAATACATAATAAATACAACCTACACAAACTAATCCTTCTCTCCTGAAAATTCTCCACTAAACCATTCACCCTCTTCGGAAGTTTCTCATCTCCTACCCACTCAGCCTCTTCTTCTGCAATATTAACTTCTTCAAATATATTTTGCTGGGTGATTCAAACTATTCACTAAATCAATATCCACTAGCTGGTGAACAATCTGCAATTTATTTTGATACACAGTCTCCAACACATTCTCAACTTTCGCCCGACCTATAGGCTTTGTTTTGATTACAGCCCACCAATCAGACTTATCACTGCACAACGGATAAGAAGCATAATACACTTGTTTAGCATTTTGCGCGAGAACAAAGAGATCGTAAACAGGATACGACCCATTGTGCTTCACTTCAATGATGTTATGCTCCTTATGTACTCTTGTGCCTCTTGTGCTTGGATCAAATCACTTACATCGAAAGAAGATAATTTTTTTATTGGGAAACTAGCATACTCCAGTTCTAAAATCTCTTGTATGATGCCAAAGTAATCAACATCATCATCACCCTTAACTTAAACACCACTATTGTTTGTTTTCCTTGTTCTGGAATATTCTTCGATGAAAAATTTAAACCCATTTACTGTGTAAATGGGACATTGTATAAGCTTCAACTGGTCTCAAGGAAATATCTCTCAAGAATTGATCGTATGCGGCTGTATTTGGTGACTGGTGTAATTAAAAATATTATACATACATACACACACACACACACACACACACACACACACACATATATATATATATATATATATTAGTTAAAGAATGTGTAAATGTTTAAAATTTGTAAAAATATTAGTACACTTACGAACCTCATATGTAAACCATGTTGCAAAAGATGCATACACTTGATTTTCGTGGAATTGAGTCTTAAATAAACTAAAGATCCAACATGCGAAACACAATCAGTTTCCTTAAGGGAATGAGTAAATAAATAAAATATGTTAATATTTAATCTCCTTACTTCAGAGAGAGCTCAACTTTCGAGCAATTCATCAAGACATATAAAGTTACTGATTTGTGCTCCATGGTAGTTAGCCAGCAAAATATGGTTTTTTTAGCCTTACTACCAGATTGATTGAAAATTGATATCGGTTGCAAATGAGGCTCATTATCATCATCCTGATAATGATTCGGTATGTTTCTTCATCAAGCAACTTCTTCACAAAAGTAGTATGAACAAATTGAGACGTTTCTCTTGCAAAATATGCCTCAACTATAGAGCCTTCCACCCTATGTTTATTTTGGGACCCCTTTTCAATTTTTCAATTGCCATGCACAATCTTAAGATTAGATGTTTACTATATTAAAATATATATGTATGAATTTAAATATGTTGCAATTGCTTATCATTTAAATATATACATCCACCTAGTTTGAACTAGTTCACCTAGCCGAGCTTCGTGCATAAGGTGAATGGGAAGATGTTCCATCACATCGAAGAACCCTGGCGGAAAAATCTTCTCCAACTTGTTAGTGATAACAACAATATTACTTTTCATTCGCGCCAGATTTTCTTCTTTTAATGTGGTGGCACATAAGTCTTTGAAGAACAAACTAATCTCTGCTATTGGTTTCCATATGTTTTCAGGTAAACCAATAAAAGCAATTGAAAGTAATTGTTCCATGAAAACATGACAATCATGGCTTTTCATTCCATGCAAGATTCCTTGTGCCATATCAACCCTCTAACTCAAATTGGAGGCATATCCATTGGGCATCTTTAAACTTTGGATCCACTCACATATTTTTTGATTTTGGTCCAAATTGAATGTATAACTAGCCTTGGAATTAAGAACATTGCCATTGGTCCCCTCCTGTAAGTGTAATTCACTGCATTTGTAATATTCTGATAAATCAAGTCTGGCCTTAGGATTTTTCTTTGTCTTACCGATGACATCCATAACTGTTTTGAACAAGTTGTCAAAATAGTTTCTCTTAGTATGCATGACATCAACATTATTTCTAAGTAAAATATCTGGCCAATATTTTAACTCCCAAAATATACTTTACTTAGTCCAGTTATGCAAAATGTCATATCCATCAAGCCTATACAATGGTTCCTCGCTAACTTTAGGAAAATCCTAAACTATCTCCCAGATGTCATGATCAGATAACCTTGGAGGTGGACCATCATGTTCCGTTCTATTCTTTCTGAATAAATTTCTGAATCTCCTAAATTCATGATCAGGTGGCAAGAAACAACGACGACAATCAAACCATGAATTTTTTCTGACATGTCTCAATGTGAAAGATTTTATTTTTTCCATGCAGTATGGACAAGCCAACTTTCCAGTTGTCATCCACCCAGAAAATATTCCATAAGAAGGAAAATCATTAACAGTCTATATTATATATGCACACAGATTGAAATTCTAATTAAGTGAAATGCCCCAAGTTTCAACCCCTTCATGCCATAAAATTTGAAGTTCATCAATCAAAGGTTGCAAGTAGATATCTATTTCCCTTTTTGAATTACGCGGGTCAGGAACAACACAATTCAGAAATATATAGGGACTAGTCATTAATATTTCAGGAGGAAGATTATACAAAGTGATAAATATAGGCCAACATGAATATGGTGCAGCACCAACTAAAAAAGGAGAGAAGTCAGCCGCACATAATCCCAAATAAATATTTCGTGGCTTAGTTGCAAAATATGAATAAGTTTCATCAAAATGCTTCCAAGCCTCTCTATCAGATGGATGACACATAACACCAGTGGGCTTTCTATTTTCACTATGCATCTCATATGAGGAGTTGGGCTGTTTGAAGCGTACGACCTCTTCAACCTTGGTATTAGAGGTAAATAATGCCTCGCCTTAATAGCAATTTTATTTTCACTACAACCATGCTTATATCGAGGGTGCTAACAAAACTTACAGGACTCTAGGTTAGCATCTTCCTTAAAGTATAATATGCAACCATTTTCACAACAATCAATTCTAACCGAGGAGAGACCTAAATTTGACACCAATATTTATACCTCATAGAAAAAATCAGGAACCTCTAAGGCGGGGTCAACTAACTCTTTAATAAGGTCTATCATTGAGTCCATTCTTTCTTCAGCAATATTTTAATCAAATTTAATGCTTAATAATCTAACAGCAACAGATAAATGAGAATGCGAACACCGGTCAAACAAAGGATGACTAGCAGCATGCAGTTGTTCATAAAAAATGACCCGTTTCTCTATTGGAAACATCTCCGACATTTTTCCTAAAGTTGCCCCCATGTTGCATCCCAAAAGCATTGTGCACTAGTTTTGTCATCCTTGTATCTTGATATTCATTATGCCCTGCAGACCTACTACTTTCATCAACAACAAAGTTATTTTTCCCAATATCACCATGAATAGTACGCAATCTTAAAAAGTCCTCGTGAAATCACTTTCTATAAAGATGATCCTTCACAACTTCTTTTTTTAAAAGATTTATACCATCACATCTAACACAAAGACACCAAATAGCTCGAAAACGTGACCAAGCATCAAGTGACTTAGAATGTTCAACAAATCGTCTGACACCTTCAATAAATTCCACCCTAAACCCATTCTATTATCATTCTATAATCAGGTTTCATCTACACAATCAATCATATTCAAGTAATTAGATCAAGTCACAAAAGTTCACATTTCAAGTACCTAAATTCAAAATGAAAAAGTTTCTAAATTCAAGCTACCAAACTAAACTACATTCAAAATAAAATTTCACATTTCAAGTACCAACACTTAATCAATTTGAAGTAACTAAGTCACCAAACTACTACATTTGAAATGATAAATTCACCTTTCAAGAAGGTACACTTAATCAATTTCAAGTGACTAAGTCATCTCCCAAGTTACTAAACTAAACTACATTCAAAATGAAAAAAAATCATATTTCAAGTACCTACACTTAATCAATTTCAAGTCACTAAGTCACCTCCCAAGTCACCAAACTAAATTGCAATTAAAAGGAAAATTTTCATATTTCAAGTACCAACACTTCATCAATTTCAAGTCACTAAGTCACCTCCCAAGTCACCAAACTAAACTACATTCAAAAGAAAAAAATTCACATTTCAAGTACCTACACTTAATCAATTTCAAGTCACTAAGTCACCTCCCAAGTCACCAAACTATACTATATTCAAAATAAAAAAATTCACATTTCAAGTACCAAGACTTAATCAATTTCAAGACACTAAGTCGCCTCCCAAGTCACCAAACTAAACTGCATTCGAAACAAAAATTTACCTTTAAACTACCCACACTTATTCAATTTTAAGTGACTAAGTCATCTCACATGTTACCAAACTAAACCACATTCAAAATAAAAATTCACATTTCAACAATGTACACTTGATCAATTTCAAGTCACTAAGTCACCTCCCAAAAAAACAATCTAAACTACCTTCAAAATAATAAAGTCACCTCCCAATTTACCACACTAAACTACATTCAACACAAAAAATCCCATTTCAAATACCTACACTTAATCAATTTCAAGTCACTAAGTCACCACACAAATTACCAAACTAAACTACATTCAAAATAAAAATTCACCTTTCAACTACCTACACTTAGTCAATTTCAAGTGACTAAGTCATCTCACATGTTACCAATCAAAACAAAAATTCACATTTCAACTATGTACACTTAATCAATTTCAAGTCACTAAGTCACCTCCCAAAAAAGCAAACTAAACTACCTTCAAAATGATAAATTCACCTTTCAAGTACCAACACTTAATCAATTTCAAGTGACTAAGTCACCTTCCAATTTACCACACTAAACTACATTCAATACAAAAAAATCTATTTTAAGTACCTACACTTAATCAATTTCAAGTCACCACACAAATTACCAAACTAAACTAGATTCAAAACAAAAATTCACCTTTCAACTACATACACTTAGTCAATTTCAAGTGACTAAGTCATCTCACATGTTACCAAACTAAACCGCATTCAAAGTAAAATTCACATTTCAACTATCAACAGTTAATCAATTTCAAGTTACTAAGTCACCACACAAATTACCAAACTAAACTAGATTCAAAACAAAAATTCACGTTTCAACTACCTACACTTAGTTAATTTTAAGTGACTAAGTCATCTTACATGTTACCAAACTAAACCACATTCAAAACAAAAATTCACATTTCAAATATGTACACTTAATCAATTTCAAGTCACTAAGTCACCACACAAATTACCAAACTAAACCACAGTCAAAATAAAAATTCACCTTTCAAATACCTACACTTAGTCAATTTCAAGTGATTAAGACATCCCATATGTTACCAAGCTAAACCGCATTCAAAATAATAAATTCACATTTCAAGTACCTAAACTTCAACATTTTCAAGTCACTAAGTCACCTCCCAAATTACCAAGCATAGCAAAATTCAAAATATAAAGTTCACATTTCAAGTACCTACGCTTCAACAAAATTCAAAATAAAAGTTCACCTTCAAATAACTACACTTAATCACTTTCAAGTAACATATTCATTTATAGTATAAGTCAAATAATTGAACAAGTGTAACAAAGCAAATAAGTAGAGACGTCGCATATCCCTCTCACACCATATAAATATCACAAAATTCCTATGGCTTTCAAAGCCTTCTATAGCAAACAATTTCAAACTAAACTACATTTAAAAACTTCATTATAAAAAAATAGAGAGAAATCAACTTACCTTTGCTTGGCCTAAATTAAAGAGAAAGAGATAAGCGGTCACTGAAAAAATAGCAAAGTAATCCTTTTTCCGAATTTGGATTCTGTCAAACACTAACATCAAATTTCAAGCAACCCATTAGGCAACTAGAAGAAAAAAAACTTGACCATTAGGCAAAATAAAAAATCACAACTAACTTTGAATCACTACTACACAACCATCGCAGCAAACAAACACAAAAATGGGGGAAATACGTTTGAATATTTTAGCTTCGGGGAAACTTTGCAACAACTTTGATTTTTCAACACCATAAGGCAACAAATATAATTATAACCAAAACACAATAAAATTTTTGTCAATGGTCAAAAAATAAGAGTAACTAAATTTGAAAATAGCATGGCATATGTTCTTATATCACATATGAGTAGAAAAGGCAAGAATGAAAAAGGACTTGGGTGTTGGTACCTGGGCGACGGTGATGGCAGTCGGCGGCGGCGATGGATTTGGAAGTGTGAATTTGGGTTTTTGTGTTTGTGTGTGGAAAGCCAATTTTGGTGTTTGTGTGTGCTAGGGTGCGATTTCAATTGGGAAAAATGAATTATATGGTTGGTTCGAGTCAGGTCGGGTCGGGTAGGACTTAATTAATTTAATAATTTTTTTAAATTGAATTCCAGAAAACCGACCACATGTGGTCGGTTTTTACAAAATTGTTGACAAAATAAAATATAAGTGTTCGATTTAGTTTTAAAAAAGTTACTGTTGGAAAACGATCAAATGTGGTCAATTTTTTTAAAAAAAGTTAAACCATATAATTAGTTATTTTATCATCATATTAACACAAGTAGTATATTTCCTCAATCGTATAATAATATCAATGCATTTTTTCAATGCGTTATGATATTATATATAATATACAAATGGAAAAAGTCAATTAAGATTGGGTTGGGTCGTGTCATTAATGGGTATTACCAAAATACGCGATTGATTTATTTTTAAAAAAAAAACATCATTCAAAAAATAAAAACTTGTGGTCGATTTTTATTATTATTATTATTATTATTATTATTATTATTATATATATATATATATTATATATATATATATATATATATATATATATATATCGTAATACTTGTCTTACGTCATTACAACTTAACAACATACGCGTGTCTACATTGACACAAAATAGTATATCTATTTCCTCAATAGTATGATATCAACGTATTATTCAAAATATTTTGATATATAGATTCAGTTATCTATCTTTCGATTACTGCATACGTCACTACACGAGATATACGTATATATACATATATTCAATTGTCTATCGGCTTTCAAATACGTACTATAAACATCACATGCATACATGATTTTATGATCCCATACTAATATACAACGTATTTCACATATACTCAGATGAATTATCGGTTAGTTTATCTTATGTCATCAATATACCTTCACTATATAATATGTATATACTATATATATGCCTATACATACACACACATATACACACTATCGACTATATCAAGTTCTAAATACGTACTATATACATCACATGCGTACACGAGTATATTATCCAATAATATAATGCGATGTACTTCACATACATACTCTGATTAGTGATTGATTAATTTGATTAGCTTACATTAATATAACTTCAACGTACAGTATATATTATTACTTCTATCATTTCTAATCAAGGTATTCTATATGTTTGGATAGATTCTACTAGATTTTGACTACATCGTTCATCAATCGATCACTACATCATATATATATATATAAAGATATTTATATATATGAACTCTTGAATGCGTACTATATACATCACATCCATAAGTATATTACCTTATAATAGAACACGTTCATTATATTCTGATGAATTGTCGGTTATATATTACATTATTATGACTGCAATGGTAGCATAATATCATTATCTCAATGGTATGATATATATATATATACACATATTAATTATACAAATATTATGCATGTTTAACGTCATTTAACGTATATACAAATTAAAGAAAAATATTTATTTTATATATTGAAGCATAAGTAAAAGAGAAAGATTATGTTTAACATAATTTGTTTATTTTAGTTGAAATATTTTTTAATGTAAGTTTTTCACAAAATCTAAGATTGATTGATTTTTGTTATTATTATATTGGTTATCGACTACGTGTGATCAGTGTAATTTCAAAAAAAAATATAGTAGATTATACATATAATTATTTTTTAATAAAAACCGACCACAAGTGATCGGTTTTCTTAATAATTTTTAATTTTTTTTAATACCAAAACTGACCACATGTGGTCGGTTTTATAAAATTATTTATTTTTTATTTTTTTAATTCCAAAATCGACCACAAGTGGTTGATTTTGTAAAAAAGAATTCTTTTAATTAAAAACCGACCACAAGTGATCGGTTTTCTAAAATTATTTTCTTTTAATTTTAATTAAAAATTGACCACTTGTGGTCCGTATTTTAAATTAATTTTTTTAAATTAAAAATTTATTTTTTTAATTTTTTATTTGTAAAAGAAGTAATAATTAATATAAAAATTATTGAAATGATTATTTTAAAATATAAAAGCAACTACATGTGGTCGCTTTTTAAAAAATATATATATTTTAAAAAAAAAAATGATCACTTGTAGTCGATTTTTGTGATCGATTTTTTTTTATTTTTTAGTAGTGATGAGGTGGAGTGCAGATTGGGCAATTTATAAGCATATTCTTTCAAGTATGTAGGCTGAATGTATGGTCTAGATGGTCTTATAAGGACAAGTGGTGATAGTGGTTGAGTAGAAGTGAGAGTATCTGAAGCAGAACAAAGTGGGTCAATAGTTATTTGTTGATTAGTAGGTGTTTGTTGATAGGAACCAGACATTGGTGAATCCGCATTAGTGGGTACAAAATCATGGACAACAGGATCAATAGTGTATGGTGTACAGCTGAGATGCAGCAGTGTGGTGTGTGGCAGTGTTATGCACATGATCAAAATGAGAGTTGATTAAATACAAAATGGAAGGAAAGGTAGAATTAGCATTTGACATCTGGAAAGGAAAAATATGCTTATGAAATAACATATCTCTTGATACATGTAATTTTTTGGTTTGTAAGTCTAGCACTTTGTACCCCTTTATGCCAAAAGGATATCCCAGGAAAATATGTGGTGTAGCCTTTGGTTCAAATTTAGTCTTGTATGTTTTTAAGCTTGTGGGGAAGCAAAGATATACAAAGGCCTTAAGATGGTTACAAGTAGGTTTCTTTTGGCAGAGTAACTCATAAAGACATCTATTTTTTAGAAAAGTAGTGGGTAGTCTGTTTATCAGATAGGTTGCAGTCAAGAGACACTCCCCTAGTATGTAAGAGGTAATTTGGATTGATACAATAGTGCTCTTGTTGGTTCAAGCAAGTACTTGTATTTTTTTTTCTACAACACGTTTTTGTTGTGGTGTATAGGGACATGTTGTTTGGTGAATGATACCTTTGGATTGTAAAAAATTATGTGCTTCAGCATTGATAAATTCAAAACCGTTATTAGTCCTTATGGTATTAATAGTGGTAGAAAATTGATTCTCTATAAGGAAAACAAAAGTTTTGAGAACTTAAAGAGTTTTACTTTTGTTGTTTATTAAATGAGTTCCGGCTGATCTACTATAGTCATTAGTTATGATAACAAAATACTTGTAATTGTCATGAGTGCTAATGTGATATGGACCTCATAGGTCAACATGTAATAGTTCAAAAATTTGAGATGTGATGGTTGTTTTCTGCGTAAAAGGCAATCTAGGTTGCCTTGCCATGGGGAAAATATTGCAAACAATGGGTTGTTGAGCTGTTAATAAAGTAAGGATGGGATAGTTTTCATTTTGGAAAAAGATACAGGTCCCAACCTCAAATGCCACAAAAGTTTATCACTATAATTATGAGATGCAGAGAGTAGATAAGATTCAGTGTTAGAACAAGTTCCTTTATTGATGGAAAGTGGTGTATTTACAATATCTGAAGGAAAAGGAGATGAAACTTGCTTATTACAAGCAACAACACTGGATGGAGAATCAAACAAACTAGATGTAGAAAGAGACATATTGCAGGAATTGTAAGAAGTTGGAGATGTTGAACTTGAACCTTTGTTGTGACATCTTGCGTAAAGGTAATACAGACTATTTCTGGACCTACCAATCTCCATAGGCCTCTTCAGTTAAGGGACCTGCAAGATACATGAAAAACTGCTAAAGCTAACAATTTTATATAACTGCATAGTCAAACAGTGAATTGAAATGAGATTGAACTAAAGATAGGCACATATAACGCAGTGTGCAAATTCAAAGTTGGATTGAGAGACACATTACCAATTTCTATAACTTTGACTCTATACACATTTGGTAAGGTTATAAGAAATGAATAAGGTAGAATTCTAGTATTGGTTAATAGTGCTCTATTGTAAGTCATGTGGTGAGATGCTCTAGAGTATAGGATCCAGAATTCAGTAGACAATGCATCACAATTACAAGTTAGTATACCAATCTTAGTTATAGAAGAGTGGCAAGCAATGATACCTGTAAATTTTACTGCTCCGTCAATGAGATTACTTAAGTGTTGTCCAGCATTCCTTGGTTGAAAATGATTCAGCAGGTTGATCAACTTGTCATATTGTTACTCAAGTTGTGAGCATCTTCCCCAGTCATCTGGTTTCCATTGTGATCTCTATCAGCATTCTCACGATAACCACCATAAATATTAGAGAAGGAAGCTGAATTTTTTACTTTAGTGAGGAAATCCATGCAATATATAGCATCTACTCTCAGTGTGTCCTGTCTTACATTAATCACAGAAAGCATAAGGTTTAGGGTTCAAATAGTTTCTCCTTCGCCCTCCAAACCCAGTAGAATTCCCAGAATGATAAGGTATGTTAGATGAATTGGCCTGTAAGGTATTTTACTGGAATTGGGTTGTCGATTATATTGACTTGATCCTTGCTTGACCTAGTAATTGGTTCGAAAACCTCCATTTGTTGTTTCTACCTATGTGTTCAAAGAAGTGGAGGCCAAATCCAAATGTGGCCTTGGGGTGACCTCTCTTTGCTTTTTTTCTTGAATAAGGATAGAAAAACACTGAGCTAGATTTAGTAATGGGGATCATCAACAAAATATTACCACGTACAGGTGTATATACCTCATTGAGCCCCATTAGAAATTGAATCAAATATTTGTTTTGTTCATCCTTAATTAGATTGGGTTTAGCACCACAAGTGCATTGATAGTTGCAGGTTGTGTACGAGTTGAGAATGTTGAATTCCTCCCAGAGCTTCTTCGTCTTAGTATAGTAGGTAGTTATGTCCATATTTTCCTATATGAGATCATTGATTTCCTTTTGCAATTGGTACAACATGTCACCATTAGTTTGGTCATACCGATTCTCTAATTCTCGCCAAATTTCCATAGCATCATTCACATACTGAAGGCTATCTGCCAAATCACGTGAAAGGAAGCTTAAAATCCAAGAGGTTACCATGCTATCACATCGTTCCCATTTACTAAAGGTTAGAGAGTCCTCAACCGGCCGCGTCGATTTTCCATTGACGAAATCCATTTTGTTCTTAACAAAGAGTGCTCGAAGCATTCCTCGTCTCCAAGAGTGATAACCAGTGCCATCAAAAACAGTAGCGAGCAAGGTCAAACCAGCATTTTGAGCAGGATGCATGTATAAAGGATCAGTAATGTAGATGTTTCCTTGGGCTGGTTGGGCAGGTTGTTCAGAGATGATTGTCATGACTTGAAACACAGTAATATGATTGTGAAATTGGGAAATTGATAAAAATAAGCACAAAAGTATATGGAGAGAAGGATGAATTGAACGAAAAACGCAATAACAAAAGGAAAATTTAGCAACAAAGGTTAGATGTAGGGCAAAAATTACAAATAAAAAAAATGAGAATTTGATGTAGAAGTGAAACTGTGATACAATGAGGACGAGAGCAAAGGTTTAAATTTTCTTCTCTGATATCATGTTAGAATTGAAGCAGCTTCAGTGGAAGCAGATCTATATTTGAGAGGTTAGAATGATAAACCAAAAACTGATTTTATTCATGTAGGAGCAATCTATATATACAAGTATGAAAAAGAAAAGCCAGCTATCTACAGCTTGACTACTCTAATAACAAGAAACCAATCAGCTAGTTGTACAGGTAACAAGGCTAACACCAAACTATACTCACTAAACTAATAATAGCATAATTAAGCTTGATAATCTCAACAATCTTCTACTCCCTCCCTCCATCTAATTTTTTTTTTTTACTATGCTAAAATAGGTGTTCAATAATAATTTAAAAAATTAATACATAATTTATTTATTTATATTTATTTTACTCTTAGTATTAATGTTATTCATAATGCAATTTATTTTTTAGAATATTATTTATTATATTCAAAAAGTTATTTATTAAAATTATTTTTATTATTTATTATTTATTCAATTATATGTCAAATAATAATAGTGGATAACTATTATTCGACAGAAGGAAGAGTACTTGAAAACAACGTAAAAAAGAGGATGCTGTTATACTTAAAGGCCACGTTTATTTCTTGTTTAAGGCGTACGTGGAGTGGAGAAATAGAGGCGAATGAAGGGAATTTGGACAAAGTCGTGAATGAATCGACGTGGGATCACATAACCACGCAATACTATTTGATGCTTTATAGTGTACAACCATATCATGGTCCTCTTCAATTATTGGATTCCTTTTCGTTACAATGACAATATTGGACCAGTTTTGATCTGACCATTTCAATTTTAAGTTTAAGGACTAAATTGTTTTTCCAAAAGTATATATTCTCTAAGAGGGAAGTTCGATGCATCAAAATTCTCGCATTGTATGGAGTTTTAAAAAGAGTTAGATCACAAGAATCTATTGTATGTAGTCTTATTTTTTATTTTTTGTAGAAAATGTTTTCATGACTTAAACTTGTGACCTACTGTTCACTTAATAATACTTTACCGTTTACTCCAAGATTTCCCTTAAAAAACGCATATTCCTAACTTTTCAAAATAAAAATATATTAAAACTTCTATTTCTATCTGTACTAGAGGAGTATGGCCTGTGTCAGCACGGACTCAACACTAAGATATTTTAATTATTTACATAAATCAAATTAATGTCAATTCGAATTATGAATTATAAAATATGAATACACAAAATTAACATATTAACTACTTGATAGTATTTTTCAAGAAACTGAGTCTCATAAGATAATTATGCATATTTTACTCATATAAATGATAAAATTCAGTGCATTTTTAAGTTTAGATCTTTAATTATATGACAAAGGGTTATCTAGTCATGCATATTACATCATATGTAGCTTGTAATTAGGCCAAACCCATCGATACACACTCAAACTTGTTACGAAAATTCACTTAGACCCCTAAACTAAGGTCTGTTCCTATAAGACCCCTAAACCCCCGAATTTTGTTCCAATTAGATTTTTTTGCCTATGTGGCACTGCGCGTGAAGTGTCATCGTGGGAGGCGCGTGGTGAGCATTTTTTTTTTACTAATTTACGAAAAAAAAGTTGTCAAGTGGCATTGAGGGCCCCAAAAATTTTGTAATAACAAATATTCTTTTTTTTAAACACTAAATGCCCCAAAAAGCATTAGAGGGCCTCAATTTTTTTTTTTTAATAAAACAGAATTTAAAAAAAAATCTTTTTTTTATTTTCATCTTTAAAAAATGTTTATAATTTCAATTTAATAATTAGTTTATTACTTTTATTTTTTAAATTATTTTATAATTATTTTTTCATAATTTGGATCCTCAATATCATTTTTTATTTTCATTTTAAAAAGTTTAATAATTTTTTTAAAAAAATAAATTTTTATTTTTAAATAATTTTTTAATAATTTATTTCATTTTTTTATAATTTTTTTAAATAATCAGTTTTTTATTTTAATTTTTTAAATAATTTTATAATTATTTTTTCATAATTTATATCCTCCATGCCATTTTTTATTTTCATTTTTCAAAACTTTTATAATTTTTTTAATAATTATTTTTTAAAAAAATAATTTTTTAATAATTTATTTAATTTTTTGAAAGATTTTCTAATTTTTTTTAAATAATAAATTTTTTATTTTTCAAATAATTTTATAATTATTTTTTCATAATTTGGATCCTCAATGCCATTTATTATTTTCATTTTAAAAAGGATTATAATTTTTTTAAAAAATTATTTTTTTATTTTTTAAATGAGTTTTTAATAATTTATTTCATTTTTTAAAAAATTTTATAATTTTTTTTTAATAATTAGTTTTTTATTTTTATTTTTAAATAATTTTATAATTATTTTTCCATAATTTGGATCCTCAATGCCATTTTTTATTTTCATTTTAAAACGTTTTATAATTTTTTTAATAATTATATTTTCATTTTATAAATAATTTTTTAATAATTTATTTTATTTTTCAAAATATTTTATAATTTTTTTAAATAATCAGCTTTTTATTTTAGTTTTTAAATAATTTTATTAAAAGATTTTTATAATTTATATCCTCAATGCCATTTTTTATTTTCATTTTTTATAAAATTTTATAATTTTTTTAATAATTATTTCTTTAAAAAAATAATTTTGTAATAATTTATTTCATTTTAATTTTTTTTATAATTTTTTAAAAATAATCAGTTTTTTATTTTTATTTTTTAAATAATTTTAGAATTATTTTTTAATAATTTCCTCAATGCCATTTTTATATACTTTTTTTAAAATAATGATAATTAATTTTTAATAATTATTGGACCTACAATGTCACGTGTCAGCTTTCAATTAGCTCATTTTGCCACGTCATCGCGTGTGTGCAACACACACTTTGATCTTTTTGCTGATACGGAAAAAAATGCCCAATGGGAACCAAATTGGGGGGTTTACGAGTTTAATAGGTATAAGCCTTAGTTTAGGGGTCTAAGTGAATTTTAGGGACAAATTTGAGGGGCTATCGATGGGTTTGGCCTTGTAATTAATAACCCAAAATTGCATTTTACTCCCCTACTAAGTTGATATAAATATTTTTTTCTTTCATTTTATCCTTCTCTTTTATTTGTCAACTTATTCTTTGAAGTTAAATTAATATTTTAAATTTAAATTTTAAGTCTTTCAAAAATTATATAAAAAAGAAAACTATATGTTACCATTTTTTTTCATATTAATTTAAGTTATTTGACTTTGAGAACACGATAAAACATACTTATGTAGATATTTTATTGAACTGTACTTTTATATATGTTCCTTCGTTGAAATGTAGGGGTCGTTTTGTTAGGGTGTATAAAAATAATTTCGAATAGAAAGTATTAGTAATGTCTGCATTAATAATGCTTGTATTAGTAATATTGATATTATTTAACATCATTTCTTATACACTGCTTGATGTGATGTATTGAATCTTGCCTTTTCAATCTTGATATATTTAAACAAAAATTCAAAAAAAATGAATTGTATGTATATTCTAAGATTCATTTGAGATTTAGTACGGGCTCAATATATGTTATTTTTTATATTAATTTATGTGACACAAATAAAATTTAGATAATCAATCATATATTTAATATGTTTTTAGATATTTTAAGTTGTTAACTATTGTAATTTATAATATTTTTATGTAATTTTTAAATAATATACGTTACGCTCCTTGTCCGAACTTTTGTGGCATTGATAGTCAATTATATTTTTAAAATAACTGAAGTTTTTAATTAGTGTGATTTATAATGTTTTTCTTCTATTCCAATTTAAGCGGCACAATGTTTTGATGGTCATAATAATTAATTAGGGGTGATTTAATAAAATCACGATTGAAAATTTAATAAAATCACGATTGAAGTAGCGAAACAAATATGTCTTAAATGACTTACAACAACTAACTAAAAGTGATATAGCAAAATTACAATAAATAAAATACTTGTAAAAAAAATTTAAGTGGACCTCATATAAGACGTCAAGTTAGTTTAAAACATCAAGAGTTAATTATCATTTTATATATTTTACCTTTCTATTAAATATTATTAATTTTTTTAATACTTAGATGACTTGTAATAATTAATTAGAGGTGATATTTATTAAAATTATGGTTGAAGTAATTGAAGCAAACATGTTATAAATGTAAATTTTACTTTTTTAATAAAATATTATTATTTTTAATATATAAATAACTTATAATAATTAATTAGTGGTGATATAGTAAAATTACTGTTCAAGCAGACATATTATAAATGTCTATTTTACCTTTTTTATTTCAATTAAATATTATTAATTTTTAATACATAACTGACTTATAATTATTAATTAAGGGTGATTAGTGAAATTACTGATTTAATATTATTAGTTTTTTAATATATAAATGACTTATGATAATTAATTAGGGGTGATATATAAATGTCTATTTTATTTTTTTAATTAAATATTATCAATTTTTTAATATATAAATAATTTATAATAATTAATTAGGGGTGATATAGTAAAATCATGGAGCAAGTAGTATGTGAAAACCCTCTCTTCTATTATATAGAAAAGAAATAGAAAAATACGTCTTATCCTTTAATTTTATCTTTTTGTCACGAGAAAGCTCAGAGAAATTTGTGAGAAATATAGGACCATGAAAATAGAAAAACTCCAAGTAGGAAACAATTTCCAGTTTAATGTGTGATAATCAAAGTGAACTTTGAATACTAATGGTAAACAAAATATAAGATTTTTTTCACATATGCTTTGTTCTGTGGGTCTGAAGCTTTAAGATGCGGGGTGCATTAATCAGGGAAATACTAACTTTTATATGCTAGAGATATTGTATTTTATTCTCTTAACATTATCCGTTTAAATAAATTGGAATAAATCATATCCGAGCCCCAAACGCACGCACAAGCATGCATGTGTCCTATGCCCTTAACTGCTTATCGTAAACGTACCTGCAGTATCCAAGGAAAAACCCCAATGGAATATAGGCAAATTGCTTTAGAATTTCTCTTTACACATAGGAAAAGGTAATGGCAAAGATGCATAATTAGAACATTATAATTAAAAAGAATTGGTTATATTAAACTCCCAACTATTTTTAAAATCATTTACATAGGAGCGTGTATATACATTTTTTTAGGGAAAATGGTTAAAATTTATCCCTCAACTTCAAAAAATTAACTAAATATATTTTTCGCCATATATTGGGATTAAATTTATCCTTACTGTCATACTTTGAGGATAAACTTACCCTCGTTGCTAAAAACTTTTCACTTGTATCCTTCCTTTGAATCAGAAAAGCCTAAATCAATATTAAATACTCTTTTTTAAAAAAAATAAAACACACTAATTTTCCTAACAAATATACTCCTCCTCTAACTAGGCTATCTAGCATGATTGAAATATACACTTCTATTTAAGGAACTTTATTAATTAACATTGATAGAATTACAGGGGATTGTTGGAGCTCAAATGAACAAAAACAGAACTTTCTAGCATGATTGAACTAAAATGAACAAAAACAAAACTTGTTGTTTTTCTCGAGTTTACTAAAATCTATATTTTTCAACAAGAAATTCAAACACATGTTTAAATAATCATATGAACAATCAAATGAAGTTTAAATTCTGTATTTACAACTTTTAACTTTTTAACAATAAGTTCAACCCAACTTATGAACAACCAAAAATGAAGTTCAAACTATTTTCTTGAAAAATAGAAAAAATCAAATGTTAAGAACTTCAACACAAGTTCAACCAACTTATGAACAATCAAAATGAAGCTTCAAGAACTTCAAACACAAGTTCAAATAATTGAAGAACTATCAACATGAAGTTCAAACTATTTTCTGGAAAAATAGTAAAACCAACTTTAAGAAAAAGAGATGAAATAGAAAGATTCAAGTCCACCGAATTTACGATGTGTCCTTAAGAAAATTATTTTCCTCAAGTACCCGAGGTTATGGAATATACGCTCCCAGGATAAAAAGAATCACTTCGACAAAATAGCAGTACCTCAAATTTTGTCGATCTACGAATGCACTCAACGGTAGCAAATCACACTAGATTTTTTTCAAGAAAGAGGAGTATATTTTTCTTCAAATTTCATGTCTATATCTGAAGAAAAATTCAGGTATTTATAGCCATCAAGGTGTTTCTTCATGAAGAGCTGCAATGGTTTAGAAAGGTGCACCCCTTCATAAAGGTGCAACTCTTCGAAAAAGGTGCAATTCTTCAGAAAAGTAACAACCCTTTGAAAAGTTCATATTCATTCAGAAAAGGTGCCTATTTAAATTGCATCCTTTTTCTTAGTGTCTTTTCAAAAAAAATACATATTCATTTTTCATTCACACCTCTTAAAAACCCAACAATCCCCCACATGAATGGGAAATGGCGATTTTATCAAAAAATTATGGATAAGTGTGTGATTTACAAGCAAAGACAAGTTGCATCTGGAGTGGTGGATTTCCTTTTAAACTTTTCATAGTAAACATGCATTGAATGCACTCGGTTAATCGGTAGATTTGATATCTTTGAACCATCAAAATTTATGTATACCTAGACAACATAAGTCACACAACTAGCCTTTTACCGTTTCTAGTTCTCATGGTTTTATTTGTTTCATCCATGAACACGTCTCGATTTCATGAGAGCGTAGATAATAGGCCTTTACCAACATTCTCCTTGAAGTGACTTTCAATATACCCTCACATAGGTGATTCCTAAACGTTTAATCCGATAGATCAAACTATTTGATCAAACATGTCAAACTTAGAAATCATTAAAAAGCTTCAAACCATAAGTCTTATCCTTGTTCTCTGAACATTATATTCATAATGATAATGGGTTGAGTATATTGACAATGTTGAATCGTCAATCACAACTTTGTTTGATCTCCTTGAACCTAGCTCTTGGGATCTCCGGTCTGCTAGGTAGAGTTACCGCCATGCAGACTTGTCCTAGGCCTTAAACCTATTTCCTTAAATGATATCTCAACTACCTCTCTAGATAGGCCTTTTTTGTAAATGGGTCCAACACATTGTCCCTTGACTTCACATAGTCAACAGTGAAACTTCCACTAGAGAGTAGTTCTCTAACGGTATTATTTCTCCATTTTAAATGACGAGATCTATCGTTGTACATTATGCTCCTTGTCCTACCTATCGTTGCTTGACTATCATAGTGTATACATATTGGTGCCAACGGTTTGGGCCAATAAGGAGTATCGTTATAGAAATTCAGAAGTCATCCAACTTCTTCACCAGTTTTATCTAGCACGATAAATTCAGATTTTATTGTAGAGCGAGAAATACATATCTGTTTGGACGATTTTCAAGAGACTGCTCCTCCACCAAAAGTAAATATATATCCACTCGTGGATTTTACTACATTCGATTCAGCGATCCAATTTACATCACTATATCCTTCAATTACCCCTAGATATTTATTACAATGCAAAGCATAGTCTTGAGTATGTTTTAGATATCCCAAAACTCTTTCTGTTGTCATCCAATGAGTCTGATTGAGATTACTTATGTATCGATCCAATTTACTAATAGCACATGTTATATCTGGTCGCTTACAATTCATGATATATATCAAAATTCTTAGCACTCTTGCGTAGTTTAACTGTAAGTCACTTTTATCTCCATTATTTTGAAGTGCAAAGCTCACGTCTATTCTAAATACTTGAACTTTTCAAGTACCTTTTCAATGTAATGAGACTATGACAACGCCAACTCTTGTGGAGTTTTATAGATTCTTATCCCAAGGTCCGTACATCCGCAACTCTAAGGTCTTTCATATTAACTTGCTCTCAAGCATTCATTTCGTAGTATTTATGTCAGAAATATCTCTACTGATGAGCAACATATCACCCACATACAAACAAACAATGACTTTGTGATTTGGAGTGTCTTTAATATAAACACATTTATCACATTAGTTTATCTTGAAATTGTTTGTCAACATGGTTTGGTCAAACTGCATGCCACTGTTTGAATGTTTGTTTTAGTCCATAAAGTGATAACAACTTTGCACACTATGTTTTCTTTATCAGGAACCATAAAATCCTCCAGTTGTTTCATTTAAACTTCTTTCTCCAAATCTATATTTAGGAATGTTATTTTCACATTCATTTAATGGATTTCAAGATCATATACCGCCGCTAAGGCAACTAACATCTGAATGAACGCTATCCTTGTTACAGGTGAGTATGTATCAAAATAATCAAGGCCTACTCTTTGTCTAAAGTCTTTCACTACAAGTCTTGCCTTGTATTTATCAATAGTACCATCAACTTTCATTTTCCGTTTGAATATCCATTTAGAACCTAAAGGTTTATTTTCTAGAGGAAGATCAACCAACTCCCAACTATGGTTACTCAAGATTAAATCAATTTCACTATTGGCTTCCTCTTTCCAAAAGAAAGCGGCCAAAAACGACATCACTTCTTTAAACGTTTGAGGCTCATATTCAAGAAGAAATGTTACGAAATTTGATCCAAAGGGCATTGAGCTTATTTGACATGTACTACATCTTTAATTCTCATCATTAAGTACATTCACGTTTGCTTCATTTCGAGGTCGTTTAGACCCTCCACTAGACTGCTCATCCCCAGTTTTATATAGATAAATATATTCAAAGAACTCACCATTATCTGATTCAATTATCGTATTGTCATTGATATCTACATAATTGAATTTATGAACAAAAATTGACATGCTTTACTACTTTTAGCATATCCAATGAACATGCAATTCATAATCTTAGGTCTTATTTTTACCCTTTTAGGCATAGAAACTTGGACTTTCGCTAGAAACCCCCACACTTTAAAATATTTCAAGTTAGGATTTATTTTTTTTCATTTCTTTTATGAAATTAAATGTGTCTTACTATGGGGCATTTTATTGAGTATTTGGTTAGCTATAAGGATAGCTTCCGCCCACAAATTTTATAATAAATCTAAACTTATGAGTAAGGTATTCATCATTTTCTTTAATATTCAATTTTTTCTTTCTGCAATACTATTTGATTGAGGTGAATACGGGATAGTAGTTTGATCGACAATTTTATTTTTACGCATATCTCTGCAAAAGGAGATTTATATTCTCCACTCCTATAACTTCTAATCATTTGGATCTTTTTATCCAACTGATTTTCAACTTCTGTTTTATATTGCCTAAATACGTCTATTGTTTCATCCTTACTATCTAGCAAATAAACATAATAATATCTAGTGCAATCGTCAATAAAAGTTATGAAATACTTTTTTCAACCTCGAGATGGTGTTGACTTCATATCACAAATATACGTGAGGATTATGTCTAAGAGATTGGAAATCCTTTCAGCAGACTTATACGGATGTTTCAAATACTTCGATTTGATATACGTTTGACACTTTGATTTATTGCACACAAAGTTAAGCAACACTTTCAAACTAATCAATTTTTCAAGGTTTTGTAATTGACATGTCCTAAACGATTATGCACAAATTGTTTGACTCAAGCAAGTAAGAAGAAGCCTCGACTTTGTTTATTTCAACAGCCATTACAATTAGTTTGAAAAGACCCTTATTGTGGTAGCCCTTTCCTATATATATTTCATTCTTGCTTATTACAACTTTCTCGAAAATAAACACACACTTAAACTCGATTTTAATGAGAAATGTCGTTGACACTAAGTTCTTCCTAATAGTAGGAATATGGAGAACATTGTTGAGAGTCAACATATTGCTGAAAGTCATTTTTAGGAATATCTTTTCACTTTCTTCATCGTTGGCTATTGCGTTATTTCCCATAAAGATCACTTCTTTGGTACCAGTGGTATCATAAGTAGCAAGAACTTCTTTGTCCGCACAAATATGTCTATTGGATCCTGAATCAAACCATCATTCATTTGGATATCCAACTAGATTGCTCTCAGTGACCACAGCACATAGATTTTCAATCTTTTTCGTTGTTTCCAACATGTTTATTTGATCTCTTTCTTGTTCTTATTAGAACTTGACAATTTAGAGCTTTGTGGACAACATCGATATAATTACAGCACTTGCCTTTGAACATTTTCTTGTTCTGCTCTATCTCTTATCCAGAAGGTTTCTTCATCTTCCTATAATTTAAAGGATCATCCATAACAGGATTTGCAACCATCATTGATGATTTCTCATTCAACACATTATCCTCTTTTATCTTGGGACAACTCACAAGATCTTTAAAACCAGACAATTGGTTTTCAGTCATTAGTTTTTATCTGAAATAAGAAGATCTATACTTATGAATATTTACATTTCAGGTACAATAAAGACTTTAATCTTAAACCAACTTGTTTCTAGTCAATGATGAAATTTTTATATCTTCATATCATCAATCAAATGAATTTTGAAACCTGACGAAGTTTTTATGTGTCACGACCCAAAAATGAGGGTCATGATGGCACTTATCGCGGCGTACCTTGACAAGTAAGCCTATCACCCAAACTGATACGAAAAGAGGAAAAGAATAAAATATCCCACGGTAAGACTTCTAGAACTAAGCCGGACCATATAAGTAATCATAACAATGCGGAAAAAACTTGTTCAAATTACCAATCATACCCAAAACCAGGTGTCAATAGTGTAAGAACTATAAATACAATCCAAGAGTCAAATGCATCAGAAAAATAACCACAAATAAATAATATCTATCTCCGAATACTAATAAAGACATAACTACTATGAAAAGATAGAGGTGAAATTTGAATACATGAATGTCCAACCGCTACCTTGGAAGCTCCAATAATCGCCCGAGTCAATCAAGCTGAGGCGCACTCGAGCTAGGACCTGCACCGAAAGGGTGCAGCAGGCATGAGTACGGTTAATTTGTACTCAGTAGGTATCATAGTCCGACCAAGCAAAGTAGCAAATAAAGCAAACAAAATATACACTAAGGGCACGTCACCTGCAATCAGAAAATGTCCCACAACAATAGCCCACACTGCTTGCATAAACAGTTCTAATATATCTCACATATATTACAACAACACATCAAGATATAGAACACAAGTATACATTATGTCACATATAAATAGAACAAGAGAGAGAACATGTAGATACAAGATCATCAAATACAAGTAAAGTAAGGTAAGACAAATACATAGATGACAAGTAAATAAGGCAATACAACACAACATAAACATAATAAAGTAAGTGCAATGTATATGATGATGATGATGAGGCACGAGGTCATTGCACAACCTTCGGGATCATCGCACAATCCCCGTATACACCTACGGAGGCAAGCCTCCCAACGCAAGACCCATGGGGAGTTCGTCAACCCGTATATAATCCACGTATCTCATATCTCTTTTCTGGCACATCCCTCGAAAAGGGTTTTATAAGGTGTTATAATATCTTTTAAAAAGGTATTGTCGGTGTTTCTCAGACGTTGCCACGGTGGTACCAATGTTTCATGAATGAGTATGATATGAGGATGTAATTCTCACAACTAATCACAATAAATATTTTTCACAACCAACCACATGATATATTTCCACAACCAACCATAATGACATATTTCCACAACCACATGAGTCAATATTCTCTCATTATTTTCATTTCTTCCATAAACTTCCACATGTCTCATATGCCAATAAAGTATGAATATAATCACAATACACCAATGGTACCACATTAAATATTTTAACAACATAATACAATTATTCACATGTATTCAAGACTATCAATATCACTTAGGACCTCACACGGTCACACATACCACATAATAACTTAATTTCGATAATTAAATCACATATAGGCCCCCACACAGACACAACACATAAATAGTCATTTTTCATGATTATTTTCCACCCTTAACATGCATTTTGCACCATCATTTACTACCCAACCTAGTTTAACGAGTTAAGCCATAACCTACCTCGAAAGTCAAGACTGGTCCGCTACACTTGAACCCGCGACCTTACTATTCACGAATAATTTCAAACTCTACTAAAAATATTTAATATAAAATCTATGCGTCAAAACAAAATCAACGACTCCCATATTGACTACTTTTGGTTCGGGGTCAAAACGGACCCCCAAAATGGATTTCTGAAAAAGAAGAGCAAAATAGAAACTTTACTTCAAAAATATGTTTTTCATATTTTTAGGAACCTACAGCTGAAAATCCAAATTGAATCGAGTCAAAAATGGGATTCAAATCGAAGAAAAATTATTTTTGAGCTTTATCGAGTAAAATCTTTGAAATCCAGATTAAAATCAAGAATCAGAGTTGTTTTGAAGGTTAAATTGATGAAAAACTAGTAATTATAAGATAAAAATTTTATTCAAGTGAAAAGGAGTGAAATTTGGATTTAAAATCATACCCTAAGATTTTGGGGGTTTTGAGAAATTTATCAAGAAATTACTAAGAAAAAATGTGAATTCTTACCTTAATCTGTAATGAAACCAAGAAATATATGTCATTCTAGCTTCCCAAGCTCCCACAAGCTTCACTTTTAAGCTCCCAAACTATTTAGGGTTTAACTCTCAAGAGGCAAGATGAAAAATGAGCAAAATGAACCCAAAAACTATTTATATAATGTAGAAAATCTGCACTAAAAGAAACAAAAAACTGCAGTTTTTTTTTAAAGTCCACTCCGGACTTCAACGGGGTGCCCAAAATTCATTTAAAGTTCAATACATGCAAACAAACTATGTAACCACACTAAATTCAACGTACGACGTAATGGCGATATCAGATTTTCAAAAAAATGACGTTTTCACAAAGTTGACCCCCAAAACTCGAAATAATAATTTTTCAAACCGAGGGTCAAAATGAGATTTTAAAACCATAAAATTATACCAAACATACTAACACCGTAAAATAGATATCCCGGATCTGCTGGCGAAGTTGGATTTTCCATTCGAGATTGTATCGATCAAATGTGGGTCCCACACCCATATTTCCAATTTTCCAACTTTTCGATCAATAGGTCGAAATGAGATCGGGTGCACCAAAACTCGAACCAAAGGTCTACCTAGCCTAAAATCGATATTCTGAAGCCGCTGCCATAGTCCGTTTGACCATCTGTCGTACGGATCAAAAGATATTCACATAAGTCCAAAATAAGGCTCTCGAAGACATCAAAAACCACAATATTGCATAAATGATACCAAAATGCATCAAAAATCATGCCAATCACTCCCACACCCCATAAATATCCTAATGCAAATAAGGGGAGGGGTAAAATAGTCAAATCATACAAAATCACAAATTTCACATATTTCATCAAATTTTTAGGTCATTACATCATCCACTACTAAGAATCTAGTTCGTCCTCGAACTAAGGCGAGGAAACACCTGAATCAATGAAAAGATGGGGATAGGAACTACGCATATCAGACTCAACCTCTCAAGTAGCTTCATCTACAGGTCGATGTCGCCACTGGACCTTAACCACAAGGATCACTCTAGAGCGCAACCGCCTAACATCCCTAGCCAAAATGGAAATCGATTTTTCAACAAAGGACAATCGCTCATCTAACTGAACCGACTCCCAATGAATGATATGAGACTCATCAGGAATATAGCGACGAAGCATAGAATCATGAAAAATTGGATGAACAGTTGATAGATTAGGGGGCAAAGCCAACTCATAAGTCACATTACCAACAATCTGAAGATTCTCAAATAGACCAATATAAGTAATCATAACAATGCGGAAAGAACTTATTCAAAATACCAATCATGCCCAAAACCAGGTGTGAATAGTGTAAGAACTACTAATACAATCCAAGAGTCAAATGCATCGGAAAAATAACCATAAATGAATAATATCTGTCTCTGAATACTAATAAAGACATAACTACTATGAAAAGATAAAGGTGAAATTCGAATACATGGATGTCCAACCGCTACTTTGGAAGCTCCAAAAATCGCCCGAGTCAATCATGCTGAGGCACACTCGAGCTAGGACCTGCATCGAAAGGGCGCATTAGGCATGAGTATGGTCCACTTGTACTCAGTAAGTATCATAGGCCAACCAAGCAAAGTAGTAAATAAAGAAAACAAAATATACACTAAGGGCACGTCACTTGCAATCAGAAAATGTCCCACAACGGTAGCCCACACCGCTTGCACTAACAGTTCTAATATATCTCACATATATTACAACAACACACCAAGATATAGAACACAAGTATACATTATGTCAGATATAAATAGAACAAGAGAGAGAACATATAGATATAAGATCACCAAATACAAGTAAAGTAAGGTAAGACAAATACATAGATGACAAGTCAATAAGGCAATACAACACAATATAAACATAATAAAGTAAGTGCAATGTATATGATGATGATGAGGCATGAGGTCATCGCACAACCTCCGGGATCGTCGCACAATCCCCGTATACACCTATGGAGGCAAGCCTCCCAACGCAGGACCCATGGGGGTTCGTCAACCCATATACAATCCATGTATCTCGTATCTCCTTTCTGGCACATCCCTCAAAAAGGGTTTTATAAGGTGTTATAATATCTTTTAAAAAGGTGTTGCCAGTGTTTATCAGATATTGCCACGGTCGTACCAATGTTTCATGAATGAGTATGATATGAGGATGTAATGCTCACAACCAATCACAATGAGTATTTTCACAACCAACCACATGATATATTTCCACAACCAACCATAATGACACATTTCCACAATCACATGAGTCAATATTCACTCATTATTTTTGTTTCATCCATAAATTTCCACATGTCTCATATGCCAATAAAGTATGAATATAATCACAATACACCAATGATACCGCATTAAATATTTTAACAACACAACACGATTATTCACATGTATTTCAGGCTATCAATATCACATAGGACGCCACACGGTCACACATACCACATAATAACTCAATTTCGATAATTACATCACATATAGGCCTCCACACAGGCACAACACATAAATAGCCATTTTTTATGATTAGTTTTCACCCTTAAAATATATTTTGAACCATCATTTACTACCCAACCCAGTCTAAAGAGTTAAGTCATAACCTATCTCGAAAGCCGAAACCGGTCCGCTTCACTTGAACCCGCGACCTTACTTTTCACGAACAATCTTGAACTCCACTAAAAACATCAAATATAAAATCTATGCATCAAAACAAAATCAACGACACTCATATTGACTACTTTTGATTCGAGGTCAAAACGATCCCCCAAAATGGATTTTCGAAAAAGAAGAGCAAAATCGAAACTTTATTTCAAAAATATGTTCCCCATATTTTTAGGAACCTACAGTTGTAAAATCAAGTCAAATCGAGTCAAAAACTGGGTTCAAATTGAAGAAAAATTATTTTGAGCTTTACCGGGTAAAATCTTTGAAATCCGAGTTAAAATCAAGAATCGGAGTTGTTTAAAAGGTTAAATTGATAAAAAAAAAATGGTGATTATAAGATAAAAACATTATTCAAGTGAAAAGGAGTGAAATTTAGTTTAAAATCATGCCCTAAGATTTTGAGGGTTTTGAGAAATTTATCAAGAAATTACTAAGAGAAGAGGTGAATTCTTACCTTAAATCCATAATAAAACCAAGAAATAAATGTTAATCTAGCTTCCCAAGCTCCCACAAGCTTCACTTTTAAGCTCCCAAACTATTTAGGGTTTAACTCTCAAGAGGCAAGATGAAAAATGAGCAAAATGGACCCAAAAACTATTTATATAGTACAGAAATCTGCACTAAAAGGAACAAAAAACTGCAGTTTTTTTTTAAAGTTCACTCCGGACTTCGATGGGGTGCCCGAAATTCGTTCGGAGTCTGATATATGCAAACAAACTATGTAACCACACTAAATTCGATATTCCAGACGCGATGACGATATCAGATTTTCAAAAAAATATCATTTTCACAAAGTTGACCCCCAAAACCCAAAATTATAATTTTTCAAATCGAGGATCGAAATGAGATTTAAAAGTCGTAAAATCATACCAAACATACTAACATATTAAAATCGACATTTTGGATCTGCTGGCGAAGTTGGATTTTCCATTCGAGGTCGTTTCGATCAAATGTGGATCCCACACCCATATTTCTAATTCCCAACTTTTCGACCAATAGGTCGAAATGAGCTCGGGTGTACCGGGACCCAAACCAAAGGTCTACCTAGTCTAAAATTGATATTCTGGAGCTGCTGGAGAATTTCGTTCGGCCATCTGTCGTACAGATCAAAAGTTATTCACATAAGTTCAAAATAAGACTCTCGAATTCATCAAAAACCATAATATTACATAAATGATACCAAAATGTATCGAAAATCATGTCAATCACTCTCACACCCTAGAAATATCATAATATAACTACGGGGAGGGGTAAAATAGTCAAATCACATAAAATCACAAATTTCACATATTTCATCAAATTTTTAGGTCAATACATTATGACTTCAAATTAGAATCAAATTCAAACAGAATTAAAACCCATAGGTTTTAAACTCCAGAAATGAATACAGAGAGTTTACCGATCTAAAGTTTTTATATTCTTTGAACCGAATTACCACACTGATTTCTCGATGAAGTTTTTATATTCTTCTAACCGAGGGAGTAGAAAATCAAAAGATTTTAGTCTCTACAAAATCAAAGTCAATACAGATTAACCACATGATTTATAATGTGATAATAAAAAAAAATTAACCAAACAAGCAAAAAAAATAATTATAATTTCCTTAAGATTGTTGTTTTTCTCTGATTTAATAAAATCTGTATTTTTCAACAAAAACTTCAAACACATGTTCAAATAGTCATATGAATAACCAAATGAAGTTTAAACTCTGTATTTACAACTTTGAACTTTTAACAATAAGTTCAACCCAACTTATGAACAACCAAAAATGAAGTTTATACTATTTCCTTGAAAAATAGAAAAAATCAAATGTTAAGAACTTCAACATAAGTTCAACCAACTTATGAACTATCAAAATGAAGTTTCAAAAACTTCAAACAGTTGAAGAACTATCAATATGAAATTCAAACTATTTTCTGAAAAAAATAGTAAAACCAACCTTAAGAAAAAGATATGAAATAGAAAGATTCAAGTCCATTGAATTCACGGTGTGTCCTTAAGGGAATTATTGCCCTTAAGTACCCAATGTTATGAAATATATCTTTCCAGGATAAAATAAATCACTTCGACAAAATAGCGGTAGCTCAAATTCTGTCAAACTACAAACGTACTCAACGACAGCAAATCACACTAGAATTTTTTCAAGAAAGAAGAGTATTTTTTTCTTCAAATTTCATGTTTATACCTGAGGAAAAAATTAGATATTGATAGCTATCCAGGTGTTGCTTCATGAAGAAAAGTAATGGTTCAGAAAGATACACCTCTTCATAACGATGCACATCTTTGGAAAAGTCACAACCCTTTGGAAAGGTCATAACCATCCAATCTGAAAAGCTACCTATTCAAAATTGCATCTTTTCACTTGGTGTCTTTCCGGAAAAATACATATTTATTTTTCATTCACGCCTCTTAAAAACCCAACAAAACTTCCTAGCATGATTGAACTAAACTTTCTGGTGTTGCACATGAATAGAGAAGTATATTTGTTCGGTGGAAAAATTCAACCAACAAAATTGAGGGAGGGGTATATTTGTTTGTATCTTTTTTTTGGGTTGGGTCGGATTAGATATGGTATTTTATTTTTAAAAATAGGACATATAATGTTAATTTTGGCTTTACTGTTGAAAGGAAAAGTACATGTGAAAAGTTTATTAACAAAAGGGCAGCCCGGTGCACTAAAGCTACCGCTATGCGCGGTGTTCGGGGAAGGGTCCCACCACAAATGGTGTATCGTATGCAGCCTTACCTTGCATTTCTGTCAGGGGCTGTTTCCAAGGCTTGAACCCATGACCTCCTGGTCACATGACAGCAACTTTACCAGTTACTCCAAGACTCCCCTTCAAAAAGTTTATTAACAACAAGGATAAATTTAACTTCAAAATATGACGCTAAATTTAACATGATATATTTAACCAATATTTTAAAGTAAGAAAATAAATCTACCCACTTCCCTTTTTTAATGCAATTATGTCGTATAGCGACGTCTCCCTTTTATATCAAAAAGGAAAACCGATAAACAAAGGTGTAGGTTACAATGACCTTGACTCTGCAAAAAGTTTCCTGTAAAAAAAGAGCTTCTTTATACATCTATAATCTATATGTATATATATATAATATATATTAAAAGTATGAAGATCCTTTAAAAAGTGATTCAAAGTTTTTGCCCTTCATCAAAAGATTCCGCAATAGACAAAATTGTATTTTCACCATTTTCCACTAATTTTATTTAATTAACTTTATAATATTAATTATAATATTAAAAGATTAAAGAGTCCTAATCTATATGGTAAGAGGAAAATATATAGCCAATTAATTTTGATAGGTTTTCTTTCCTTGTGTAAGTAAAAAAAGAGTCCTAAGATGTATGGTAATAAATAAAGAATCATAAAAACTCCTATAAATATACGGTACCGAGGGCAGATCAATAACTATGCATAGGTTTGTTAGATAAAAATTCTTATTTTTCTTTGCTCAATATTCTAAAATTCATACGTTAACTTTTATTGCTTTGACCTTTTTTTTTTCAATTTGGAGTCCTTTCCTCAGCATTATAAAATTCACTACGTAAAGGTACGTTTATATCCAACGAAAAATTCTCAAATTGATATGTTATTTTAGTAGTATTTAGTTCTTGATATGGTGTCATTATGTATCCCTATGTTTGTATTTGATATGTATCCTTGGGTAAGGGGTAGTTTTATGTACATATATATGTTGTTATATATTAGATGTGCTTGATGGTCACAAAGACTAGGGCTTGTTGGTCCTGAAATTTTCTTATTTTTTCTTTTTGTCTTTTTGCACTTGGTCGTCTTTTCTTCATTTTGTAGTTGTATTGGCATAGATTGCTTAGAGATGCAGAAGAAGCAGATGGATGGGGATATATGATTTGTCCATTATATGTGAGTCTTGTCTTGGGCATAACCCATAATTCCAAATGGTAATATTTTCAACTTTTTCTTTTATTTGTGAACAACTTTTGTATTACCTCAGTTTCCATTGAAAACATTTTTACATTCACAAAATAAAAATCAACTTGTCTACACACTCCACTTATAGGACTATACTGAATATGTTGTTGTGATTTAAAAATATTTAACTTAAGAATTTTGGTGTTGCAAAGATTTTTGGGAGTCTAGGAGCGCTGTATCTGTTGTAATATTAGTCATTATTGATTTTTAAGTTTTATCTGAAGATCATTAAAAAATTAATTGAAGTACTCAAAATTTATGACTTGCAATTGTATTTTTAGTTAATTTATCTGAATTGGATTGTAATATTAGAAAACTATTGTAAAACTTTATTGACTACCTACTTCCAATATTGATTTTAAAATTTATTTTGTTGACTACTTGTAATATGCACACACACTTTATTTAGCCATATGCTTGTAAGGTTGTGAGCGGTGTTGATAAATCTCATTTATTTAATTATAATGTGTATTTCTGATTTTCTTTAAGCTTCAACTAAGAATCATATCTATAATATATTAAAAGTGTGAAGATCCTTAGAAAAGTAATTCAAACTTTTTGTCCTTCATTAAAAGTTTTAGACAAAATCGTCTTTTCACTATTTTCTTAAATTATTATTTAATTATATTCATAATATTGTCTTCTAAAATATATGGGATCAGAAGTTTAAAAAATATGGTAAGACTTTTTCTTAAATTAAAAGTCCTAAAATATATGATAAGAGATAATTTTAATCAATCATAATTTACCTTAAATAAAAATTGTATCTTATTAGTCTAATTGATAACGATACCCAAAACCACGTTGTTGTATAGTTTACCTTAAATAAAAATTGTATCTTATTCGTCCAATTGATAACGACACCCAAATCCACGTTGTTGTATCTTGCATATAATTTTCGCTTTTTTAACAAAGAAAAATCTACTCTCTCACGTTAGCAGCACATATAATATTTTTCTCAAAGTTTAATGTTATAATACAAGTTGTAGATGATCCTTCATCATTGTGTGGATCTTCACTTAGTGGCTTCTTTGGATTGTCTCTGGGCAAGTATAAAGATCCAACCATCATTTTAGACATAGCAATTTGTTGCTATAAATATTATTTGCCAATGGATCATTAGTTTCGTACGAAGAAAATCGAAATACCTCTTATACTAGATGGAGTAACGTACACACAAATTAATGGTCTTTTTCATATTGTCTTTTTGGTATTAGGGCTTATGCTTATTACTGGGATAAGTATATTATTATGCTCGTATATGCGCAAAACTAACGATGCATGAGTATTACTTATTGTTTGCATTCACAAAAAAGTAGGCTTATATAAATAGCCTGAAGAAAGCATTGAGAACACAACTTGATGGCCAGGAACCGGAGATAATATAGACTTTGAGAGATTTTGTTAAAAAGGTATGACTTTTGTTCTATATGTTTGTTGTCTTAAATGATTTGTTTTCTCTGTTGTATTTTCTTTTTTTCATAACTACTTTAATTTGCTATATTTAAGCTGAAGATCTTTCGAAAACAACTTCTTTATCTCCCCAGGTAATGGTAAGGTTGCATTAAAATTGTGTATATATGTCCTCGAGTGCTACATTCTATTCGATTTTTTTTTAATTTAATGACTCGAACCGCAAAGCTTTTTTCTTCAAATATAACGATGTTGTGGATGGAGAAGAGTAAATTATACAAGACAGTTATGTAGAAGTCAGAAAAAGCGACAAAGTTGGTGGAAGATGAATACAGAATTTTTCCTTCACACGAGTAATAACTTTGGAGTGGAATCTTTACTAATATTCTTATATTCATATAAAAGAAGAGACCTAATTAACATAGGATTAAAAGGAAAAAATAATAATAGAATAAGTAGGAAACTTTTTATATTATTATTTATATTAGAAAAGATTTAAAACTTTATTAATATCTTCTTTTTTTTGTTTTGTTTTCCATACAATTGATTGTTCCTAATGAAGTGAGTTCTTTAAGATATATTCATATTATTTTATAGTATGTGATAATTTTTTTCTTGATTTCGTTTATTGTATATTTTGTTTGATTGAAGAGAAATTTTTTGTATGATTACAATCTTATTAGTATTTATAATCAAAGAGATGAATTTGTTTGTGATTTGAGGTAGGTTTTCTACAATTTTAGTATATTCTTGAAATTTATAATAATAAATTATCATGTATTGCTGATCTGACAATTGCTTTCAGAGAAGTTTTTTTAAAAAAAATTGATGGTATTTATGATTGAAGAGACAAATTTGCTTGTGATTTGAGGTAAACTCTCTAAAAAAATTATATTTTTTTATATTTACAAAAATATCATGTATATTTTATAGATAATTGTTAATTGAGAATTTTTTGTGTGTGTGATTGTCGTATGTTCTTGAAGTTTAAAATAATAAATTATTATGTATTCTTGATAGATAATTGCTAATTAAATTTTTTGTGTGATTATTATTAATAATAAAGCATTTACAATTAATAATTTGAAATTGATTTATTTATAAATTTGAACAAATACTATGAATCATTACATTCCGTCATAATAAATTGGTTAGTCATTCTGATTCTATATGAATTCTGTTTTAAAATTTATTTATATGCAACTTTTTCAATCGTGAATAAACTATGAGATCTAACATATGGTCATTATTGTGTAACAATCGATTCTTTTGATTGATTGGTAAGAGCTATATAGATATAATGAACATTTTGATTGACAAGAGAGACACGTGCAAAGTACGTATACCACTCTAAGAAAAGTGATTCAAGAGTTTTGTAATTCATTAAAATTTTGAAATTGACAAAATTATTTTTTCACCCTTTTTCTTTAAATATATTACTTATTATATGAAATATTAAAGAATTTGAAATAAATTAAAGTTTTTGTTGATTGAGGTATACCTTATATAGGAAATAATTTCTAGAAACCAAATAGGGATTCTATACAAACAACTATCGAAATTTGCCTAAATTGACTATATTTTAATATAAGTTAATTTGATTTAATACTAAACCCAATAAATTAAAGTTGCAAATTTACCGTAAATAAGATTATTAATTTACACCAGTTTTTTAAAGTAGATTAATAATTTAAACCAGTTTTTTTAAAGTACGTACTTAATAATATAGGTATACTCGTGAATTTATTTTTTATATATATTTATTGTTAATTAACGTGATACTCTCTTATGTCTTTTATATGATTTGTATGAATATATTAATTTTATATTTAAATAATTTTCGTATTAAATAAATAAATAAATAAATTTCTTGATTCAAGCCTATTTTCTTTTACCATATCAAAGTGATTTTGCTAACTGGATTCCTTAAATGAGATACACACACAAAGCGCGTAAGATACGACTAGTTTCATTATAAGTACTTGAAATATTGGCTTACAAATTGTGCTATTGTCTTGACAATACCATTTAATTAATTTTTAATATTAAGAAATAATTATTTAATAATTTTCATAATATTTAAGACTTTGAAATCAATAACATCAATTGTTGTTTTTTGATTTTTATAATTTTTATTCTTTTTATAAATAATTTAATTAATTGACGTGAGATACACACACAAAGCGCGTACACTAAACTAATTATCCAAAAAGAGTACGAAATTCATATATTCATCCATTGCTAAAATAGTTGTCATTTTTCTTTTACCCCTCTCTAGGAGTTGCCACTATTTTTCTTTCTTAATGACTCAAAATCACAATTTTAGAATTGGAAATAAGGTCGGAATTAAAATAGTTGTTACTTTTTACTACGTGAGAGCCAATTTGACTAATTTAAAGCTAATTTCAATTTAATTAATTTAATATTTTAAAATTAAAATTTGAATATTTAAAAACTACATAAAAAATACTATAAGTTGAATTTCTTCTCATATTAATATGAAGAAAATATGCACTGTAAAATATTGGTTAAATTCAGATATATAGTTTGATTCTCAGAGAGTTATACCTGACAACTATTTTGGTATGAAGTTTTCTTTTATTTCGTTCAAAAAGAATGATCTTTTTCTAAATTTGAAAATAATTTAATTTATATCTTTTTCTCCTTAATTAAAAGTTCTTATAATTCACATAAATATTATGGCATAGTATTTAAAGTCAAAATTTTCACACTTTCCATCCCCTATTTGAGTGTCTTAATTTGATACAGAATTTTAAAAAATAATTAGAGACTTTTAAATATTGTGATTTTAAATTAGGTCTATAAGACCCTTTAAATCTTGTCACTTTTAACATTGTCATATAGAATGTTCGATTTGAAAAATTTTAAGAAACACTATTTTAGAAACAAAGCAAAATCAAAGTAATACACTTCAGTTAAAATGAGAATTAGTTTTTCTTCTTATATATCTATATTCAACCAAATAATTTCACATAAATTGGACACTGAGTACAAAAGTAAAGCTGCAAAAGGATGGGATGAAATTCCATATGATACCATTTGTACTATTGACTTTTAGCATGGGTCCGTGGGCAGTTATTGATGCGATTGATACTTATCAGTGGCGCAATCATTAGCTGGTGAGCTGAGCAGTGGGAGCACTGTGCACTATTTTTGTCCATACTTTAACTTGCACCGTACCTACATGAGCTGCGAGACCGCCAAAAGAGGTAAAGCTGCTTTTACGCCACATAAATATCCATCCAATTATCCCTTGCATAAGTTGAAACTCTCTAAACTAATCCTTCACTTTCTTGTTACAAAATTCAGACAACTAGATAGTTCTTTCTGCGAGCAGTCGAGAAGAGAAGATTGGATTAATTAATTAAGAACAAGTAGCTTGGTGCATTTGATTTATCATTGTTTGTGCCTTAGGTGGTACTGGACATGATCGAATAAAATTAAAAAGAGACATTTGAGGGGTAAAAATAGAAGATGCGGAGCATGGCGAGTTCAGTTTCATCCAGAGGCATTGCTGCCATTGTTGGTGTGGGCCCCAAACTCGGTTTCTCCATCGCCCGCAAGTTCGCCCATGAAGGCTATACGGTAGCTATCCTTGCCAGAGACTTAGGTAATACCATTACACTTATTCTAAACTTATTTAACTTTAAATTTTAAACTAGAGTAACATCGGTGATATATATGTGGTGCAATTTAATTAATTGGAACAGGTAGATTATCAAGATTTGCTGATGAGATAGCGAGAGAAGAAAAAGCACAGGTGTTTGCTATCCGGATCGATTGTTCAGATTCGCGAAGCATAAGAGAGGCATTCGAGGGAGTTTTATCACTTGGCTTTGTAGAAGTGTTGGTTTATAATGCTTATCAGCCAACATCATGGCATCCAACAAATTTCACAGACGTTAAAGTTGAACAATTTGAGAAATCTCTCGCTGTCTCCTCCGTCGGCGCCTTTCACTGCGCTCAACAGGTCTCGTATTCTTACATACCACATATTCCTAATTATATTTTTCATGAATTAATTCGTCGGTTAACTAGAGACGAATTTAAGATTTTAATTTTATAAGTTCGCTCTTCATATTTTAATTAGCCACTAAACACCATCGCCTTATTTGAGTTATGGGTTTCAATTTTTTTCACAAATTTTCTAGTGAATTTTACAGAGATAAATTTATATCTAGGCTAAAAGTTATGGGTTTAAGTGAACCCAAAATCTATATATATCATTAGACCCACCCATGATGCAGACTGTGTGAATATCTTTATACTTGATCTAGTTTAATTTCTTGTAGAGCACCAAACTTGATTTATGTTTTAGGTTAGTATGAACATATTACCTGTAATGACTTTAGGTGATCATAGAAATTCTCACACACTAAGTCGATAACAATATTTAGAAGTTAATTAAGCTAAATGTCTTTGCTTTTGGCTGTGGTAATTAATTGTATTAAACGGATTAATTCTTGGTACATTGCCTAATCTAATGTACTAGAATTTTTTAGTTGACTCCCAACATGTTTTTCTAGTTGACTCCCGATATGTTCAATCGGTAGTGATATTTGGAGCAATTTGGAATTGAAAATGTCAGGTACTTCCAGGTATGGTGGAAAGAGGAAGAGGGACAATTCTTTTCACCGGATGTTCAGCTTCTCTAAGTGGCGGTGCCGGTTATTCTGAATTATGTATGTTATGACAATTTTCTTTTTACTGCTTTCATTTTAATATGTTGCACTTGAGTTAAATAAGTTAATGATCACTCAATTATGAATTTTTATATCAAAAAATTACTCAATTTTGATTTTTATTCAAAAGTCATTCAACTATCACATTTTGAATCAGAAAGTCACTCAATTCATTTTTTTATTTTTTTAAATAAAATTTATTTATCTGAAATTTTTATTTAAAAATGAGATTTTAAAAAATAAAAAATATTTCTATAATGATAAATTTTATCATTATTCCCATAAATAATATCTTTCCAATCTTATATGGCCGAATATGAATTATAATGATACGAATTGTATACGTGTTGAGAGTTATGTTCTTATAGTCCACACACAAAAAAAAAAGAAAAAACAAACTAGCTCAGTCTGATACATGGTATATGTATTGTCTGTTGTATAGAAAAAAAAATGAGAAGGAGGATGGAGAGATATGAATTTAGGAAAATAAAGATAAAGAAGTCGTCAAAAGGATATAGTCGGATACTCTATTGGGAGCTCTCCCCTCAAATGGGGTCCGACGCGGGGCGAATTCGTATATAATCGGATTCTTAAAAAGTGGGTGTCGGACACCGGGTGATTTAAACCAAACCAAAAAAAAAAGAATATTTTTTATTTTTAAAATTTTATTTTTAAATAAAAAATTCACATAAGCAAATTTTATTGAAAAAAATAATTAAATAAGTTGAATGACTCAGTAAACATATAATAATTGAATGATTTTGAAAATAAAAATCAAAGTTAAATAATTTTTTGGGATCAAAATTCATAATTAAGTAATCATTTAAATAATTAACTCTAAGTTAAATGCACAAAACAATTTGAACATGTAAAGGGAGATGAATACATATGTCAGGTTGTGGAAAGTTTGCAATGAGAGGATTAGCCCAATGTCTGGCAAAGGAGTTCCAACCGCTTGGAGTACATGTGGCACATGTTATCGTCCACGGTATCGTTGGCATACCACGGTTAGTCTTACTGCTCTTTTAGTCAGATTTAATTATCGATTTTGCGTCAATTTTTAAAAAGTTATCATAATTATAAATCTTGGATCAATTTTTAAAATTATTTATAAAAAAATTCGTTACAGGACTTCAATTTTTTTAAAAGTAAAACACATATTTAAAAATAATTTTAAATTTCAAAAATCACAACTCTTATGTTTTGGCTCCATTTGGCCGTGAAAATACTATTTTTTTTAGAGTTAGGGTTGATATTGTGTTTAACAATGAATATAAATCATAATTGTTTTGATATTTTGTGAGAAAAATAAGCGTAAAGAAAATATAAACAAGTTTTATTTATTTATTTATTTTCAAAAATAACTTTCACTAGAGTAAAATAATATTTTTTTAAGTGAAATATTTTCTAAAAGAAAATGAAAAAGATCGCACGCGAATTTCTAAATTTCCAACTTAACGATTTACTGCAACTAGGTGTGTACATAAATTGGGTTGGGTTGTTTTTATTGAAAAAAAAAATAATTATGTCGGTTTATTAAAATTATAAATCAAATCAAACCAACATAAAATTGATTTTTTCGATTTAGGTTTTGATGGGTTCTTTCGATTTTTTTGATTTTTTTTATAATCTTTATTTTTTACAATTATATTGTGATTGAAGACTATATCAAGTATATTTTCACTCATGTGCTAATGAAAAATTATAATTATGAAAAATTAAGGAGCGAAAAACTCTCTTGAAATTAAAAAGTAAGATGAAGAGTGAAAAGTTTTGGTTTTAAGTTTAAATTAGATTTTGGATTATTTTATTAACAATTAATAGATAAATATTACAATTTAAAAGTCCAAACATATATATATATATATATATATATATATATATATATATATATATATATATATATATATATATATATATTATGTCGGTTTGATTTGATTTTTTTTTTATTAATACCAAATCAAATCAAGAATGATCAATTTTTTTTTTCAAACGTCAAATTAACCAAACCAAATCATAAATCAATTTTTTTCTCGATTTAATTTGATTCTTTAATTTAATTTAATTTAATTTGATGATTTAATCTCCACACCCGTAATTGGAACCTAAGATTCTACCTTCCACGAGATGCAAGTAATCTTTTAGCTGTATTTACCTATGTACCAATGACAACTCACGATTCCTCACAAAGTTGGGATATTTTTTGGAATCTATTTTGCCTTTTGGCCATTACGAGACACTATTTTAATACTCCCGTCGTACCAAATTATTCATTTCAAATTAAGATGACACATTAATTAAGAAAAATAATTAATAATATAATTAATTTACCATAATATTTTTATTAAATAATATTTATATTTTAATTTAAGAAAAAAATTAATTAATGCAAAGGGTAAAACATGAAAAAAATTATCTCTTCTTAAATAATGAAAAAAACAAATAGAATGAGTAAATTAAATTAAAAAATTTGAGTTGGAGGGAGTATTAATTAGGGCTCATCTCGGGATTATAAATTTGTCCTGAATGCAGGATATCAACAACATAATAATTTCTAATAACTGCTCCTCCTCCTTGTATAAGGTACTACCTCCATCCCAAATTTCTAACTTGATTTCTCATTTTACTTATCTGTTTTCACTAATCAAGAAAATACAAAAAAAAATTTCATGTTTTATCATTTGTATTAATTATTTTTTTTCAAATTAAAATATAAACATCATTTAATAGGAGTACTATGGTAAATTAGATTTGTTATTAATTATTTTTCTTAATCAATTTGGAACAGATAATTTGAGACAGAAAAAGTATATTTTGATTTCATCCCAATCAAACACAAAATAAATTCATCCTAAAATTAATCCCATAATTAATTGTTTCTTATCTCTCTTATTAAATGATTTCTAAAAAGTGCACTAATAATAGTCTAAAGTTCTACTCTCTCCATTTCATATTAGTTGATCCATATTGACTTTGCACACTCATTAAGAAAATATTAATCAAAGAGCTTATTTTACCAAATTAATCTTATTAATTATGTTTTGAAAATATAAATTTAAGTAGATACACTTTATTTAATCATTTAATGTTAAAAATAGTATTGAAAGAGCCTAATAAAAAAAACAACTAAATTGAAATAAACATTTTTAAAAAAAGTGCCAACTAAAACTAACCGAAGTAGTAACATAAAAAGTGCTAAGGAAATCGGTCTAAGCATAAACCTGGCTGACTTGGTGGTCAGGTGAAAACTTTGATATTTTTCCTGCAGAAAAATCGTTGAGAATATACGTAGCTTAGCCATTATTCCATAAGAAGAGGAGGCGGGGGGAGAGAAAGCAACATGACATATATGCTGTTGTACATGACTCAGCACATAAAATATCTGGTTTTAATGGAAAGGATCCAACTTGACATCTACATTTATCAATCTCTGAGTTGATTTAGATGGTGTTTGCATTGGTTTTCTTTTAGTGACTTAAGTTAAAAGATAAAAATTTATAGCTTGTAATTTATTTATTTTTTTCTTTTAAGCCTAAAATAAAAAGTTTTTGTCTTTATCAACCGCCTTCAAAAGTTTAAAAGTATTTAAAAGTCAAATACACATAAAAATAAATCAATTCAAACACCCACTTATATTTAACTTGGAGCTAAACAAGAAAATATTCATAAAAAGTGTTTTAATGTACGATTTAAGTTGTACCCTATCTCTTATGCATATTTATGAAGTTTTGAAAAATTCAAACATCTCAGAAATAGATAGAAAGGTAGGAATTTCTCAAATGTAAGCACTCCTTCGTATACGTTAGAAGTCCATTGATGAGAAGAGGTTGAGGAGAACTTGAACCTAATTTCTACCTACGATAATGAAACCCTACACTAGAATTTGAACCCTAATACTATTATTAAATAATAAAATAATAGGCATTGTGTGTATCAATCCATACAGTATTGTAGCTAACGCATTAAGTATTCGTGATGGGGAGTAGTTCGCAAGAATGAAATTCCAAGGAATAAGGATTTCTTTTTTCCGCTAAAGCTTGTAATTAATAAGTTGCATGCTAATTTTTTTCTTCTTTTTGTAACCAAAGAATGCTAAGTCTCCTAGAGATTTAATTACTTGTATTACCTTATAGATCATCTACTTATGTAAATATTTAGGAAAAATAACATAACATCATAATTTATTTTTATTAAATTATATATAATTTTTATTCTTTTTATTAATTACCTAAATTTATTTATTTTTCACATCCACAAATTCATAAATTTTTAAATTTTAATTATGTATCTTCCTTTAATTTAGTTAATATATTATGTATCTCGACCAAATAAGTTCAGAAATGAATGTATCTCAGTAAGCAAAATGATGTATCTCAACTTCAAAATTATGTATACGGATGCTAATTATGTATCGAGCAAAAATGGAGTAATTAACTGTTACATTCTTAAAGTCAAAATTATATATCTCAACTTCAAAATTACGTATCCGAATGCTAATTATATATTCGAAAATTACAAAATAAGAAATTATTTGTAATTTAGCAAAAAATAGAGATAGAAAAAAAATAAGAGTAAACTTGTTAAAATTTATGTAAGTTTTACAAATATTTATACTGCAAATAAATATAACTTGAAATCTTGACTGTAGTATGCAAATGACATTTCAATTGTAATATACAGGGGGGCAATAGCATCAACTTCCCAGCACAGGTTGTTAGTTGGGGAACAGCATCATGAACCAACCGACGGATGGGCCGGGGAGGGGTGGATGGACCCAGATGGGCTGGCCCAGACCTACTGGCATTTGCACATCCAAGATCGGTCTGCTTGGACTCAAGAGATTGATCTCCACCCCTCCAACCAAAGATACATGTAGATCAAATGAACAACTTATATATATGTTTGTCTTAATTTTAAATATGTGTATACCTACTTTGATTTGTTGTACTCGAGTTGAGGTTGTTCCGGAAATAACCTCTCCAAATTCGGTGCATGAAATTTTACTGTGAATGTTGTTATTGTTTAATTTTAGAGGTGTGAAATCGTCCTCTATTTTTCGTAGCTTTTGTTAACTACCAAGAGGTTATGGTATGTAAACATAGACATTTTTGGTTATTAGAGTGTGAGTGATTTATTGGATATTCAGTTTGGTTTGGCAGTGTAATAAGATTTATTGAATTTTACTTGTACACATCAATAATGTTTTTCGATTTCATTGTAATTTTATAGATAGGTTTCAAATAATTAATTCGGCTGGTTACAGTTATTTATTTGTACGTAAGCAGCATAATAATATAAAAAATATAGTGTCGGTAATGTAGTAAAGGTTAAATATGTAAGAATCTGAAGGAATGTGATTGACCCCCCTCTCTCTCATACACACACAAACACACATAAGTAAGTCTTCATTAACTTTCTTTTAGAAAAAATGACACACGGATTAAATTTATTTCCGTGAACGCATCCGATCCAACAAGAGGAAAGACATGTTACACAGTTGATCCGTCAACTTAAAATAATAATATTCGCAAGTTAAATGCATAAAACATATATATTTTATTGTATTCTATTAAAAATGTATATTATATAAGTATATCATATATATTAATATATGGGCATTCGATGACAAAAATGTTTCTAAAGGGCATATGACTGGGGGGACAGATGTTGCATGGTTAGAATTGGAGGAATTCGTGTTCTAATAGCGAACACACAAAAGGCACTTCCCTCATCATTTTAACTTAAACGTACTGGTCTTAGAGGGAACAAAACAGGGCCCAACTGACTGTCAAATGATTTGTCATCTGCGATATTGGACCATTGAAAAGATAGGATTAGCCGTCATTTTTGTCTTGTTTTTATGTGTCACCTAACGACTAATTTATAAATGATTAGATTGATCATATCAGTCTTCATTCAGGGTGTTGTGTTTTACGTGTTTTCTATAATATTTTCTCATCGATCTTTATTTGTTAATTTCTCCGTCCTAAATTATGTGTCATTATTTTTTTTTAGTCCGTCCTAAAATAAATATTATCTTTCTTTATTAGGCAACTTTTTAAAGACACAATTACCCTTTTACCCTTATTGGTCCCACTTAATTAAAAAAATATATATTGACACATTTTTTTATCAAGGATAATTTGATAAACTTTACCAAGTCTTCCCTTTTTTCTTAAACTCCATGCCCGGTCAAAATGACGACACATAAAATAAGACGGAAGGAGTATTTTTTATGACCTGCTTTGAAATATTTCTTTTATATCAAAATTTATTATTAGAAACAATCACTTCATCTTTTAATGTAGGATAAAATCTATGTATATTTTATTTCTTCAGACTCTATAACTATAACAACAATAACAACAACAAATCCAGCTTATTCCCATAAAGTGGAGTCTGGGGAGGGTAGAGTGTACGCAGTCCATACCACCACCTCTAAAGAGGTAGAGAGACTGTTTTCGATAGACCCCCGGCTCAAGATTAAAGACAGTATACAAAAGCATCAAAAACAAGGAACATGATAAAATAATATAGGTACGACATCCACAGAAGATTGTACATTGTCAAACAAAGAACACCAAAGTCCACCAAATTACAGGCTACGACTCATCCACACCCTTAGCCCTCTATCCTAATGTTTTTCCTCCATAACTTCCTATCTAGGGTCATGTCCTTAGTCAGCTGTAACTGCTCCATGTCACGCTTAATCACTTCTCTCCAGCATTTCTTTGGTCTACCCCTACCCCGCTTGAAACTGTAACGACCCGATTTGCTGAATCGAAACACTACATAGTGCTCATGACACCGAAGGACCACAAGCTAACCCATGACTAATCTCTGTACCTGTATACTGTATAAGATAATATAATAATGCGGAAACATGCACTGAAAGGCCATAAGGTTCGATCATGAACACATCTGAATAACGTAACATCTGTGTGGGGTAATAGAATACCCAAAACAAAACTGAAGTCTAAAACATGATAGTTTATATCTAGTCTGAATCTAGTTTGAAAATCTCTACTGTCTTAAGAATCTGAATAAGGAGTAGATGGGACATGTCCCAAACTAACTCCAACTAAAAAGCTAATCAATGAGATACTAGAAAATCATTATGTCCTCGAAGGATGAGGACTCACTTCTACTCTGACTGCTGAAACAGAAATCTACTGCTGATGTGGAACTCGTGTCTCTGAACCTATGGTGTAACATAAAAAGAAAGCACCATAGCGCGAATGCGTCAGTACATATGTACCAAGTATACATGTGAGGTAGGCTAAATGCAAGAGTTCACATGCATGCTAATGCTAGCTGATTGTCTAACATGAACGCAAGAATGCATACATAATTACGTAACTGTAACTGACGACGTGATATCGTGATTACTGAATCTGAATACTGATAACATAACATGACTGATAACATGAATGACTATATCTGAGTATAATTAATAACATGGGTAACTGTAGCTGAGTATAATTGATAACATGGGTGACTGTAGCTGACAGTCCTGAATCTGATGGAATTATCTGAGTTCCGTACTGTATTTGATTTGACATTATCCGACAGTCCTAAGATCTGAAGAACTATCTGAGTTCTATTACTAAGACTGATTGACTGTATCTGACAGTCCTGATTTCTGTAACATGAAACTGTGGGAAGTAGTATCTAACAGACATGCCCCAAAGGTGCTATGATAGCTGAGCTGGGGTCCAATCTATGCCCTGATTAGAAGCGTGTCAATACTGCGCCACTGGTAAGGACAACATGTGAGTAACCCCCATATAACAGGTAACTCTAGTGAGAATGGTGGGAATCCTCACATAACAGGTTAAGCCACCTCATCTACCCTCATATAGCAGGCTACGATGTCTCCACCTATGCTGGCTACATAGTTCTGGAATGCAAGGATTGCTTTTAGGAATTACACCCTCGTGTAACAGATGAGTCCTCATCCTTGGGTTCACTCGGTGCTAATTCCTACTCCCATCTAAATGGATACTGAACATGATTTACTGAACTGAACTGAGCATAAATTGAGTTACTGAAGTTTCATGGCTGATGGAATACTGCTGATATCTGACAACTGACTGAGTCATGAGATCATGGAGATTTTTCCTGAGTCATAAAACTATCTGAAGTCTAAGAGTTCATAGCTTGACTGAGAGTATCGTGAAAAACATGACATGGATCTAGGCACACAACTAATATTTCGGGTACAAGTACCCCCAAAACTCGATGGAAGGAAACTGACATTGCATGATTTACTTGAAGACTTGACTATCATCATAATACATACTACCTTCATAGGAGCATTTCATCAAACATGTAATAAGCATGATCTTGTACATACATGGGGATTTCATGGTATCATGCTAGTTAGACAATATTCCTTCATCTAAGCATTTAATCAAATATATTGTAGGCATAGTACATGTAAAGCACATCATACAACAATTAAACATCATGCTTCAATTCCAATTCTATCATACAAGATTTAGTCATGAGATTTCGTAAATCTTTATCTATACTAATCAACCTACATGGAATTTATCATCAAATCATGGAATAGAAATCAATTCCTCATTTAACAACATGAAAGAGAACATACAAAGCATGAAAACATGAAGAAAATCCATAACTTGTAGTTAAAAAGGATTCTTGGACTTCATGAACGAAAGGAGTCCAAGAATGAACACTATGCATATCTTAGATCGTGATTTTGTGAAGATTGATGGTGAAACCTTCCTGAATTTGAATCCCCAATAGAAACCCTAGTTTGTTCTTGAGATATACTTGAGAGAAACTAATATGTTTGGGTGAAAAATGGTTGAATCACGTGTTAAAAAGATTATATAGGGGTAGGAAGTTGACCCTTTTAACCCTGGACACATCATTAGATTTTCAGTAAAATTTCTCGAGTTAGGCCCTTGGCGCGATGCGGTGCTATAGCGCCGTGTCACTGGAAATTGACAATTGGGAAACTGCACGGTGGTGCGATGCGGAGCTATCGCGTTGCCACCTTGTCTACGACCTGAAAGTTTGGCGCGACGCGCCAGTATTGCGGAGCAACACTGGAATTTGATAATTGTCATTTGAGCTATCTCCGCGACGCGCTGAAGGTTCAGGTCAAACACTGTCTCACTAAAAAGGCTTTAACTCTTTGCTCGGGTGTCGGATTTGGGTGAATTATATATCGATGGAAAGCTTATTCAACTTTTCACGTGATAGAAAGTGAAAATTACAGAAATACCACATGTATAAGAATGAAGTCTTATTTCAAGGAAAGTCCTAACATCCTTGAGATGATTTTTAAGCTAAGAAAAAAACACGGGTATTACATAAACCTTCCAAGGCCAACCTCTCACACCTACGAATTGGGGCATCCGTACCCCTCCTCATCACATGACCAGACCATATCAACCTCACTTTCCACATTTTTTCTCCCACAAATACCACTCCCACCTTTTTCCGAATAATATCATTCCTAACCCTGTCAGCCCTTGTGAAACTACACATCCAACGCAACATCCTCATTTCTGCCACTTTCAACTTCTAGATATGAGAATTCTTAACCGGCCAACACTCCGCTCCATACAACATAAAAGGTCGGATTGCAATTCTATAGAATTTGCCTTTTACTTGTGGGGCACCTTTTTATCGCATAAAATACCTGAAGCGAGCCTCCATTTCATCCAACCAGCCCTAATACGGTGAGAAACATCCTCATCTATCTCTTTATTCCCCTGAATCATAGATCCAAGATACTTAAAACTATCCCTCTTGCAAACCGCATGAGAATCCAACTTCACTACCACCTCCTCATCGTGCCTCGAGTCACTAAACTTGCATTCCAAGTACTCCCTCTTGCTCCTGCTCAACCGAAAACCTTTAGACTCTAGGGTTTGTCTCCAAACCTCCAGCTTATCATTAACCCTTGTCCCAACTCATCAATTAAAACTATATCATCTGCGAAGAGCATACACCAAGGCACCTCGCCTTGTATATTCCGTGTCAACACATCCATCACCAAAACGAATAAAAATGGACTAAGAGTTGATCCCTGGTGCAACCCTATTAAGATCGGGAAATGTTCAAAATCTCCTCCCACAGTCCTTACCCGAGTCTTCGTCCCTTCATACATGTCCTTAATCGCTTTGATGTACGCCGCCGGGACCCCTCTGGCCTCCAAGCATCTCCAAAGAACCTCCCTAGGGACCTTGTCATACGTCTTTTCCAAGTCAATAAACACCTTGTGAAGATCCCTCTTCCTCTCTCTATACTGCTCTACCAGTCTCCGCACAAGGTGAATTGCCTCAGTCGTGGAGCGACCATGCATAAAACCAAATTAATTCTCCGAAATAGGCACAATCTTCCTCAACCTCCGCTCCACCACCCTCTCCTAAATCTTCATCGTGTGACTCAACAACTTAATACCCCAGTAGTTGTTGCAACTCTGAATGTCAACCTTATTCTTATATAAGGGAATCATCGTGGTCCATCTCCACGCCTCAGACATCTTTGCTGACTTGAAAGTATTGTTAAACAAGTTGGTCAGCCACCTTAACCTTTCCCCGCCAGAGAACTTCCAAAAATCCACCGGAATCTCATCGGACCTCGTCACCCTGCCCCTTCGCATCTTGCGAATAGCCTCACTGACCTCCTCTACCTTAAAACGCCAACAAAAGTCAAAGTCGCGACATTTCTCGGAAAGCTCCAACTCCCCTAACACAACACCTCTTTCCCTTTCATCATTCAAGAGACTATGGAAATACGGCAGAAATATGGCAGACTCGATAACTTTAAGAATATACTAATTATGTTGTCATTGATGAGAATTTGTCTTCCTTGCAAGTTTATCCGAACACATGCTTTGATTAGTTAACAAGTAGTATATACTATCTGGAATAATTGTGGATTTTTTTTGATATTTTTCTGATTAATGTTAACTAGTAGCAGCACTTTATGCATTAATTATGACGTGTTAATTTATATTCTGCAGAATTTACTAAACTTTGATAATATCTCCATAAAACCACGTAAATATCACGTCATTATTATTCAGTAATTAATAAAGTTGGTCATTGCCTCGACACAAAATGCTCCACTGTATAGGATCTACTAGACGTCGACACCTATGTAGCACAGGCCTAATATATATTATTCTTTTATTTTAATTTAAGTGATTGATATAATTTTGAGAGTCTGACAAATATTTTATATTTTTAAAATTTTTTAAGTTATTAATTATGTGTTTTATAATATCTTTTACATAATTTTTCAATAAGATATGAATACTCTCTCCGTCCTAATTTATGTGATAAAATTTTGACAGTCAATTAATTTTTTTTGTATAATATTTTTTATATTAAGTTAATAATTATTGTGGTTTGCAATATTTTTTATCTCACTTTCAAATAATATATGTTACTTTATGTCTTTCTGTCACATCTCAATTTAGGTGGCACTAATAAAATTTTGATACTCAATCAAATTTTGTATGTCGATATATCATTTTGTATCCATTTTATCTTTTTATGAAATATTATTAATTTTTTAATACTTTGATTATCATAATAATTAATTAGGGGTGATATAGTAAAATCACGATGAAGCAACGAAACAGACATGTCTTAAACGACTTATAATAACTAATTAGAAGCCATATAACGAAATTACTATAAAAAATACTTGTGAAAAAAAATTAAGTGGGTCTCATATAAGGCATCTAGTTACTTTAAAACATCGAGAGCTAATTTATCATTTTATGTCTATTTTACTTTTTTATTAAATATTATTAATTTTTTAATATTTATATGACTTATAATAATTAATTAGGAGTGATTTAGTAAAATTACGATTGAAATAACTGCAACAGACATGTCATAAATGTCTATTTTATTTTCTTATTAAGCACTCCCTCTGTTCCATTTTACCCGTCCCAAATTTCCTAATTTGATGTTCCATTTTACTTGTTATTTTTTACTTATCAAGACAAGACAATTTTTTTTCCTATTATACCTTTAATGTAATTAATTACTCTTTGTTATTAGCATTCTTGAAAAATATTGCAAAAACTTTTTGAACTCTTCAAAAATTAAAGAAACGGTGTTGGAAATTTAGAAGTCTTTAAGCAATTTGTTTAATGCATAAAAAAAATACTCCTATATTAATATAGAGTACTTATTTTGAGTAGTAACTGCCATTAAGAATGGTGCATAGAGTAACTGCCATTAGAACCCAAAAAAGAAACTAATGTAGGTAACAATTATAGTTACTGCAATTTGCACCCCATAATAAATCAATTGAAACTAAAGAAGTTAAGTTTAAAGTAACTTAAGAAATTACTTGTGTTATAAGAACTACGAAACATGAATATAGCATTGGTAACAACTGGAATCATCACTTTTTGAAACTATAGAAATATACTCTATTAAGTTTTATACTCTCCGTTCATTTAAAATTATCACTTTCTGATTTCTAAATAAATAGAGGGGATATTTAAAAACTTTGATAACAACTGGAAAAAAATTGTATGCATACCAATATTCGAATTAGATTTTGCATGTGTTGTCTATTGTCCTGATTCAAATGGTATATCATCTTCCACAGGTAATTCGGTATTTAGATCAAATAAAATTTGATTAATTACAGAAGATTTATGTGTCGAATCACTTGAACTAAAATTAAGATCAGATAATGAATCGATAGCAATATTGAGATCGGGTATAGGAGAATTATCCAACTCAACTAAAAAATTGAAATCGATATGATTCACTAGACTTAATTGATTTTGTCTTGTATCCATTGTTGTTTGAAATCTCATTTACTTAAAGCACTTTTATAATGGATATTTGGTGGCAAAGTTCAAAATGTTACAGTATAAAAATAATGAAAAGTTCCTTTTTGTTTCCCTCCATTTTTTCTAAGTATATTTGTGTTATTTGTTCTTTATATCCTTTTGGTTTTCCTCCGTGTGATTTGTAGCAATTAATTTTGTGTTATTTAAGAGGAGTATCATTAAGAGTACATTATGAAGAATATAAATAGTGTTTTGGTATTAGTCATCCATTAATATTGAAACTAATAACAAGACACAATTAAGAGGGATAAAATGATAAAGTTTACATTACCAATCATTGTTTTCTTAATAGTTGCGTCATTCCAATTTGGGACGGTAAAATGGGACGGAGAAAATATTTATTAATTTCCTAATATTTAAATGACTTATAATAATTAATTAGGAGTGATACAGTAAAATCACGGTTGAAACAGCTCAAGTAGGCAGCACAAGCAGACATGTCGACCTTGTGCCTACTTCAGCAGATTAACTTACTATATCACGATGGAAACAATGAAACGGACATGTCTTAAATAACTTATAATTAACTACTCCCTCTGTTTCATATTAGTTGACCCCTATTGACTTGACACACTCATTAAGAAAAATAATAATTAGAGGTTTATTTTACCAAATTAGTCTTATTAATTATACTTTGAAATTATAAATTTGAGTAAATACACTTTGTTTAGTCATTTAATGTTAGGGGTAATATTAAAGAACATAATAAAATCTTCTAGATTTTATCAAATGGACAACTAAATTTAAACAAATATTTTTAGAAAGAAGACCAACTAAAACGAAACAGAGGGAGTAATTAGAAGTGATACAGCAAAATTATTATAAAAAATACTCTTTTAAAAAAAAATTAAATGAGCCTCATATAAAACTTTAAGTTAATTTAAAATATCAAGAGTTAATTTTTCATTTTGTTGTTATTTTACCTTTTCTATTAAATATTATTATTTTTTAATACTTAGATGACTTATAATAATTAATTAGGGGTGATATAGTAAAATTACGATTGAAACAGCTGAAACAGACATGTCAGAAAAGTCTATTTTGCTGATTTTTATTAAATATTCTGGGTGATACAGTAAAATTATGACTAAAGTAGTTGAAGCAGGCATGTCGACCTCGTACCTGCTTGAGCCGCTTAACTCCCGCTCATAAAGAAAAAATATTATTAATTTTTTAATACGTAACTGACATATAATAATTAATTAAGGGTGATACAGTAAAATTATGAATGAAACAAGCAGCATAAGCTGTTTAACTCCCTCTTATAAATAAGAGAAATGACCATCATTTTTCTTGACCACTCCACGAGTAAGCCTGTCAAATGGGCTTGGCTGACCCGACCCACTTACAAAAACTGGTCCGGTTTGACCTAGTCCAGTCAGCCCATGGGCTGTAGAATACCGGGTCTCGGGCCAATTTATTTTTTTAGTTGGGCCCGGTTAACTCGACCCGGATCAAGCCCGGTCAGGGCCCGTCGATTAACCGGCCAGGTTAAGCTTTTAAAAAAAAATGAATTTAATTATAACTTAGTTATAATATACTATTAATTTACTATCAAGTATTATTAATTTATATATGTGTATATATATCTTCAATAGAAGTATATATTTAACGTATATATCTGTTTATGTTTTATAAATTAATATATAACTATATATATAATTATATATTGTAGTGTATATATATATATATATATATATATATATATATATATATATATATATATATATATATATATATATATATTGTAGTATATTTTATTTAAAGTAGTACATACATATTGAATGGTACGTATATATGTGTATATATCTTCTATAGACGTATATATTTAACGTATACATGTGTATATGTTTTATAAATTAGTATATATATATATATATATATATATATATATATATATATATATATATATATATATATTGTAGTATATTTTATTTAAAGTAATACATATATATTGAATGGTGTGTGTATATGTGTATATATCTTTATAGACGTATATATTTAACGTATAAATGTGTATATGTTTTATAAATTAGTATATAACTATATATATATATATATTGTAGTATATATTTTACTTAAAATAGTACATATATATTGAATGATGCGTATATTTGTATATATATCTTCTATAGACGTGTATATTTAATGTATACATGTGTATATGTTTTATAAATTAGTATATAACTATATATATTGTAGTATATATGTGTATATATCTTCTACAGATGTATATATTTAATGTATATATGTGTATATGTTATATAAATTAGTATATAACTATATATATATTGTAGTATATATATATATATATATATATATATATATATATATATATATATTATAGTATATATTTTATTTAAAGTAGTACATATAATGGTGCGTATATTTGTGTATATATCTTCTATAGACGTGTATATTTAATGTATACATGTGTATATATTTTATAAATTAGTATATAACTATATATATATTGTACTCTCTATATATATTGCAGTATATGTTATATTTAAAGTAGTACATATATATTGAATGGTGCGTATATATGTGTATATATCTTCTATAGATGTATATATTTAACATATACATGTGTATATGTTTTATAAATTAGTATATAACTCTATATATTTACTTATATATATTATAGTATATATATGTTGTAGTATATGTTTTATTTAAAGTAGTATGTATAGTCATATATATTGAATGTTACGTATATATGTGTAATTGTGTATATGTGTATATGTTTTTTAAATTCTAATGTAGTATATACTATATATATAGTGTATATATATTGTTTAACGTATTTAAAATGTATATAATTGGGTATATATAGTGTATATTGAATTTTTTTATTATTATTTTTTTGATCGGGTTTGACCGGATTTAGGTGGGTTAGACCGGGTTGGGTTAAGTGGGCCGAGTCAAGGTTATTTTTAAATACTTTACTATTTAATTCGGAACCGACCCGGCCCACTTAACCCCAACCGACCCGGCCCACAAATCGATTAATTTTAACGAGCCGGTTCTGGATTGACCCGGCCCGATCAACTTAACACCCTTATGGACCACGAGATCCTTGAACATCGATAAAATAAATAAATAATGTACATAAATTTTGGTGATATTACAGAGCGAATATGATACTATGATCTATATCCATCGTTGATATTTTTTGGGTTCACAATGTCTAGCTAGGAATAGTGCGATTTTCTTAAATTTAACTTGTTAGGCGTTCTAAGCTGATTAATAACAATTTGATATTTTCACAACAAATCAATAGTCAATAGAGAGAGCGAAGAAAGAGGGTAACTGATGGTTTTTCTGTTGTTATGATTTGACCTTGCAGTTTCAATTGCCACAAAGGCACAAAACTTAACTGCAATGCTGACCTAGTCATTTATTGAACTTTGAGCTCACTTGCCTCATTGGCAAGATTTAAGTTTTGTGTTTTGACTTAGAACGTTTGTCCGAGCAAAGTAAAAAATTGAAGATATGGCACTTCTAAGACCATCAGATACGAACTCAAAAATTATATTGAGATAAGTTATGATGAAATTAGTTATGTTGGGATCAATTATTTTAATAAAAAAATTTATTAACTGTTTAATTTATTGTACTAAAAATAATGCATGCATACTTTCCAAGAATAAGTTGTTTCTTTACAAAAATATCCTCCACCTTATATATATATATATACTAGTTTAGGTGTACGCGCCTCGCGCGTGTACCTCACTTTATTGAGTTTAAACGTTATACTAAATAGGATATTTGTTTAAATAATAAAGATGAATACAATAAGTAAATTCAACATCTTTTGGAGAATTTATTTAATTAAACCTAACATTTACCAAACAAATTTATCAAAACTGATTGATATTCATCTACCACCTGTAACTGCAATAAAATAATATGATGATAAAGACATCAAAATAATATAATTAAATCTAACATTTACACAAAAATTTTCTCAAAGTCGTCTGACACTCATCTACTATCTGTAAACTATAACAAAATAATACGATAATAGAGTTATCAAAATAATACAACTAAATTTAACCTTTACACAAAAAGAATTATCAAAACAGAGATATAAAAAAGAAACAATTAAACCTAACTTTTACCTAAAAAAATTTCTCAAAGTCGATCGACATTCATCTACCACCAGTAAATTCATCTACGACCTGTAAACTACAATAAAATAATACTATAATAGAGTTATCAAAATAATACAACTAATCTTAACCTTTACACCAAAAGAATTATCAAAACAGAGATATAAAAATAATACAATTAAACATAACTTTTACCTAGAAAAATTTCTCAAGGTCGACCTACCTTCATCTACCACCATAAAATTCATCTACAACCTGTAAACTACAATAAAATAATATAGCAGTGATAACAAAGCTTCGGTTTTGATTAAAATAATCCCTGGCTGAGCAAAAAATCTGACCCTAAAAAATGACTAGAATAAAAACAAAAGAGATATATATATACACACATAGTGAATTCTATTATATTGACAAAAACAGTGAAGAAGTTGAAGGTTAGAAGATTAATCATCCACCAATTTAGACATGCAACTGAATCAAATTAGATGAACATCAATCAAATTTTTCCAATAAGAAAATTGATTTCTTGGTAGTTTAACGTGCATCACAATATTTATAGAAGTATTTTCTTAATAGACTTCTATTTTAGGAGTATTTTTCTATCCTATTTTAGGAGTATTTTTCTAATTGATCAGTATAAAGAAAAATATTAATTGATTCTCCTTCCATATTATAAAGTGCACGTGTGTTTAATGTTGACTAAAATTAACATGAAATATTTTATATTATGGATATTAATTAGATGATCCACAAAAATTTCTAAGATTAACATGAAAATATGGGGTTTACTTTTCAAGGGGACGTGATAGTTTTGTCAAGAAAACAAGACAAGAGTTCAATCACCTCCATTTTAACCCCTTGCTTAATTACGTAATTACATTAACATGAAAATATGGGCTTACTTTTCAAGTATCATGTTATAAGTTGTTTTATTGAGGTGAGAGTCCTCGAAAATATGTTTTCTATTTTTTAAGATAAATATAAAATTTCCGTGTATTATTATTGTGTATTTTTATTTGTGTATTTCCTTAATAGAGTTCTATTTTAAGAGTATTTTTCTATCCTATTTTAGGAGTATTTTTTAAATTGGTTAGTATTCTCCTTCCATATATTTTAGGAGTCCCGTGTATTTTAGGAGTCTAGTCAATATAATAAAACTAATTAAATAATAAATTAAAAAAATAGTTAAATTGGAAAAAAAATAGTGAAAAGACAGTTTTGTCTAAAGAGGGATCTTTTAATGAAGGGTAAAAAGTTCAAATCACTTTTTTAAGTGTCTTCACACTTTTAATATTATTATTATTATTATTATTATTATTATTATTATTATTATTATTATTATTATTATTATATATATATATATATATTATTTTAATTGCACGTACCCAGTGACGGAGCCACATTATGATTAGGGGGTTTATCCGAACCCCTTCGATGGAAAATAATACTAGTTATAGGGTTAAAATTATTTTTTATGTATATATAATTGATGTTGAAACCCCTTCGGCTAGTTCGTGTGCCTACTTCTTTCGATTTTGAACCCCCTTAATGAAAATTCTGGCTCCGCCACTGCACGTACCTCGCACGTGTACTCTTTAATTATTTAAAATCAGATGATTTTGTTCATCGCAAAGTTTTTTAATGAAGTGCAAAAAGTTCAAATCACTTCTCAAAAGTCTTTCACACTTTAATATAATAATATAAATATAACATATATTTTATTGTACGCACATATATAATTTACCACCAAAAGGTTCAAGTGGTTAATGGATCATCATTTTTGTATTTGTCATGCAATACCTCTTTTCGATGCTGCTAGAGGCTAAAAGGGACACATCGATTTGAATCATATTTGGAGTACAATTATATATTTTTTTCTATCTTTAAAATCTTTTGTTAATTTTAAAGTTAAATCTTTAGAAAATCTTTAATTAATTACTTAAAACTTTTAAAATTTGGTACTTCTTATATTTTTCTTACTCTAACGCTTTCATATTTATTTCTAGATTTTTCAAATCTTCTTAAAATCAACTTAAACTAATAAAAATATCTTATATTTATTTAAAATATCTTATATTTCTAATTTTTTCAAATCTTCTTAAACTAATAAAAATATATTAGTTGTTATTAATTCTAATGACTTTTAATAAGAAAAGGTTTTACTATAAATATTAATTAATTTTCAACTTTTAAATATTAGAAAAATAGTGAAGAGATAATTTTGACTAAAAAAAGATATTTTTAATGGAGGACAAAGAGTCCAAACAATATTTTAAGGCCCCTTCACACTTTTAATATATTATATAATTAATTTATTAAAAGTGTGAAGCCCCTTAAAAAGTAGTGATTTGAGCTTTTTACCCTTCATTAAAATACTTTGCAATAGATAAAATTATCATTTACTCAATTATATAAATTTTCCTCTTTAAATAATATAAGCATACAAAGTTAGAATTAAAAAAGGAAATCAAAAACATCTTAAAAAGGGAAAAATAAAATTAAACCATAAAAAGGAAGGCCATGCTATTTATTGAATTAAATAAATAAAAGAAAGAATACAAAGTTAAAGTAAAAAAGGACACCAAAAAATCGTATACAAATTTGAAGTTAAAAAGGACACCAATTATATTATTTTAATATTAATAAATAAAAAATAAATAAAAATTTATCATATTTAGATTATTCCTTTCTCGTAGGAAATTACCCTTCATTAAAATACTCCGCAATAGATAAAATCATAATTTCTCAATTATATAATTTTTCTATGAAGTTGAATTAGAAAATGAAATCAAAAACATCTTAAAAAAGGGAAAAAAATTAAACCTTGATAAAAGAAGGCCAGGCTATTTATCTCTATATATAATAAAGTAAAGAATTTTGCATAAAATCATGCCAAGTGGCATATTGAGAACTAGTCACTTAGTATTTTAGCAACAAAAATCTATTTTCTTGGCAACAAAATTTATTTTACTGATTAATTATTTATTTTATAAATAGATTTTTAAATTTTCATATCTATTTTCATATTGTGGTAAAAAATATTGAATGAACACTACTATTTATTTTTATTCTATTATATCATATTTTCATATTGTGATAAAGATAATTATAATTGACTCCTATGAATGAGCACTATTATAATTGTTTATATATTTCAACTCTTTATATATAATAAAGCAAAATGTTTGATGAATATTTTTGTTTATTTTTATTCTATTATTTCATATTGTGATAAAAAATAATTAGAATTGATTCCTATTAATGAACACTATTATAATTATTTATATATTTCACATTGTGGTAAAAAAATAATTTTAACTTCTATTTAATTAGTATATAGATTATTTCATAGATATGTAAAAATTAAAAAATTTTGACATAAAAATTCCGTCAATTACTCCTAATTCCACTATCATTAGGAGTAATTCCACAATTTTTATTCTAAATATATATTTCAATCAAGCTATAGGAGTAATTCCACAATCTGTATTCCAATTTCCAAATATATATTCCAACCAATCAAGTGATTTAAGAAGATTATCCGTCAGTTACTCCTAATTCCACTATCATTAAGAGTAATTCTACAATTTATATTCCAAATATATATTACAATCAAGCAATAGGAGTAATTCCACAATCTGTATTCCAATTTCCAAATATATATTGCAATCAAACGATATTCCTAATTCCATAATTTGTATTCCAATTTTCAAATGTATATTCCAATCAATCAAGTGATTTAAGAAGATTACAAATGGTAGATGGATAAGGTAAGTGAATTATAGATTTCTTTACTCCCATGGATGAAAAGTAGATGGCTATGGTAAGTGAATCGTATATATATTAAATCATACCTTTACATTGTCAATCATTACCATATATGGCTATGGTAAGTGCTACTAAATTGTAATACAACTAATCATGAGGGAATAATTTTATATGAAAAAGTAATATATTTTCATCATATATTTTGATCATAGTTGATTCTAACTAATTTTATATATATAAAAAATCATATAATTATAAAAGAAAATGCATATTTAACATAATTATTATTAGTTAAGACGAGTGTCATCTTTAGAACTAACTATTTGAAATGTTATAACAAAAAACTATCATTTCATAACAAAAATCTATTTTGTTGATTATTTAAATATTAAATATTATTTCATATTGTGGTAAAAAACAATTAAGATTCATTTCTATTAGAGGAAAACTATTATGATTTAATATTATTTCGTTTAATGTTATTTCATATTTTGGTAAAAATATGGTAAAAATCAATTAACATTCATTTCTATTAGATGAAAACTATTATGATTGTTCAATTATTTCATCTTAAGAATAGTAGTTAATTGTTTCATATATATATATATATATATATATATATACACACACAATAAATAAGAGTAGTTTAGCCTATAATTAAGCCAAGTGACATCTTGACAACTAGCCACTCGACATTTTGACAATAAAAAACTATTTTATAAATAATTAATTATTTCATATTTATTTTATATTGTGATAAAAAAATAACTAAGTTTTATTTATATTGGATGAAAAATACTAAGAGTTAAGGAACATTAATATTATAGATTTATTAAAAATTTTCATATTATGGCATATATAAATCAACTAAGTTTGACTAATATTGATGAAAACTACAATTTCGGAAAGACATATAATTATGTAATCAATTAAGTATAAAAAATTACAGGAGATCTAGTGCACAAAAATAGAAAACTTTAAGTATTTGCTTTTCATCAATTCTATATTAATCAGAATTAAAGCATAATATTTACATTTAAATGATTTACACTTGAGCTGTAGGTTGAGAATTATAAATTGCTAATAAAATTATTAATTCGTATTAATTTCCCTTTATAAATAGACTCTTTTCAACATGTTAGGTTATTCTATAAAACCTTTACTATATTGTGTATAATATTACCATAAAAAAATAATTTACTTGACATAAAATCTCTTTTTTTCCATATTAATGAATTTTTTAAAAAATATAAAAGCAAACGATTTATGGTAAATTTCAATCAATATCGATTATTTCCTTTTTTAGCTAGAAATATTTTTGCTAATTCTACTTAAATAATTTATTACTAATTTATTGCTCAAAAATGATAAATTGCTTACAAATTATAATCTCAATTAATTATCTGCCACGTAGGGACTCTTTTTCACAAGTAAACAAACTTATTCATTTAAATCACAACCTTTTGCGTGACCAAATTATTTGATCAATTTATTTATTTTTACTTTGTTTAGATTTTTAAGTAAATATTAATATGGAAAAGTTATTTAATATTTTAATTATCACATTAATTATATGAAAGTTATTAATTGATTAGCAGCCAAGCAACATATATGGTAAAATAATATTGTAATTAAGAGTCATTTCTATATAAAAATCTCTATGTAAAATACTATACATATGTGAATTCTAACTCCACAATATCAATCTATGAGATTATCTGAAGAAGAAAGCATAGAAACAAGAACTTGCTTGACTAACGAGGGATTTTTATTCAACTCTTAGTGTATTTCCACTGAAAAAAGAAAAGAACATTGTTGTGTACACATACGGTTCGATAGAGAGTTAGTTTTGAAGTTCGCGATTATTTTTCTCTGAATAATATTCACTCACATACTCACTATCATATTCTATAATGATTTAATTATTGTAATATAGTTTATTCTGCAATTCGTAAAAAAAAAGTTGATACTAATTGCTTGAGGATATGTCTTTTGTTTTTTAATTTATTTCTGAGTAGTTGATGATTACTAGATTATGAACCCAACTGATTTTATTTTCTTATTTAGTCTTGCTAATTTTTTTTTATCTTTCAATTAATAGTTGTATTCTCTTTCCTGTATTTTTCATTACTTCGATTTTGTTTACATTTTTGAATTTTTTATTATTGGTGTGATTATTCATTAAACTTAACTGATATTACTTTGTTTTTCTATATAGTTTTTGGAAGAAAGTAAGATACAAAACCTAACAGAATTGCAAATTATTAAGTGTCATTTTGAGGAAAGGTGAATTTCCCTATTTGATTTCAAATGAGGTTGTGAATACGCGTGTATGTTTGTGTGTGTATATATATTGGTGAAATATTTATATACACATCTATATACATAATAAAGTTGTATAGTCTAACCTAAATTTAAGTCAAGTGGCATCTTGAGAACTATCCTCTTGAATTCTTACAACAAAAAAATATCATTTTATAACAAAAAACTATTTTATTAATTATTTAAATATTTAATATCATTTCTTATTTCATATTTTGGTAAAACAATAACTAATATTATTTCTATTGGGTGAAAGCTATTATGATTTCATACTACTTCATTTAATATTATTTCATATTGTGGTTAAAAAATAATTAAATTTCATTCCTGTCGAATGAAAACCATTACGATTGTTCAATTATTTCATATCAAGATTAGTATTTAATTATGTCATATTATTCTATGTTTTTATTGATTATTTATTTATTCAATATTATCTCACATTTCATATTGTGGTAAAAATAAACGATTGTTCAATTGTTTCATACTAAGATTAGTAGTTAATTAATTTATGTTTTGTCGATTATTTATTTATTTATTTATTTATTTCATAGCCTTCGTATGTTTAAAAAAGTCTGTAGTATTAGTTGTGCAATTACTTGACATATATGAAAAGACATATTGATTAACTCAATATGGCAGGATAATCAATTACAATCAAGAGACATAATTGAAAAATAAATATTTTAATTGAGATGAGAAACTTTTAGTATTAATGGAAGGATATAAAATTTTGAATTCAAATAAAACAAAAATATGAATTTAATTGAAAGATAGTCAAAATTAGACATTAATACTATATTGAGACTAATCCAACTAATTAAACAATCTTTGTAAGAATTTCACTAACTACATTTTTGTATAATAGAAACTAGTTAATTGCCAATCTTGAAACAAATATTATCAAATAGGGAATATGATAATATAGACGTCACCAATATGGGTTATGGTGTAGTAGATGTGGTTGCTCCACCCTTAACTAGAGGTCGAGGGTTTGACCCTGGGTATGAAAAAAACTCTGTTGGGAGCGCTGCCACCTTAATGGGCCCTGCAACGCGCGATTCGAATTAGTTGGAGCTCCAATGAGGGCACCGGACACCGGATGAAAAGTCAAAAAAAAATATAGATGTCATCCCTCAAAATATGCAAACAATACAAATAATGATATTATATTAAAAAAAATTATGATTTCATTACAACTGAGTAAATCAAGAAAGTATTACAAGAATAATTTGTGAATTAATAATCAATTAGCAATCAAGATATTTCAACTTATATGAAAAAAGTTTAACTGACATTTTTTTAAAAAATATTTCAACTTTAATTGCAAATAAGTTTGACCTATTTTTGTAAAACAATAAATGAATGAACATAAGAAAATCCGTAATTAGGAAAGAAATAATTGTTACCTTATTTGAGTGATTAGAAAATTATAAATATAATTAAATAATCAATTGACTATAGTCAAATTATAATTTTATAAGAAATTTTTGAGAAATAAATCAGTAATTAAGAAAAAAATTAATTGTTACCTTTTTAAAATTCTTCCCCAAATTATAAAGGTAAATAATATCAAATTAATATAATCAAACTAAAAAAATATGAGAAATTTGTGGGATTGAATTTCCGAAATCATAAAGGTATATAATATCAATTGTTTCCGTTTTTGAGTCCTTTATGTAATTGTACATTAATTAACTATAATCAGATATAAAATTAGGACAGATTTATGGTAAGATATTAATAATAATTTTATTTTCATCAAATTAATTAGATTAAATTGATGTAAAAAAACAGCTAATATTGAGAATTATATTAACAGAAAATATATACAAAGTTACGTAATTGGTATACATATATTGGTAAAAAAAACAACGAATATTGACCGCTACTTTAGCCATAAATATACTTTGAAATTTACAACATTAAATTTAAGGAACTTGAGTTTATATATTATGATTATAAAATTGATTCTCATTAATTGAAATTAATTAGTTGATTGTGTAGTCGTATTACAATTATGTCGTACATTATTTATTTAATAAAAATATATATAATTAATTAACTTGTTTTGTGCAATCTACTATGAACTTATTAATTCAAATGAAATAATTTTTAAATGGTACGTTTGGACTATAAAAGAAAGGAGATTATTTTGTTGAAATTTTAAATTAATATGTATTAATCTATTTTAGAGGGGTATTATTCTTCAACAAGATCTCCACATTTAAATGGAGTACTTGTATGGCTTTAGCATCTCTTATGTATTAAAAAAAATAGAGACAAAACATTATAATGCCACAACATTTTTGGATTATTTAATTCATCTATCACGCTTTAAAATATTATTTATATTAATTCAGTGATGTTTATATGGAAAAAATAAATTTTGAAAAAATAAATATCTTAAGTTTTATAATTTAAGTTAATTTGTGTACTAATTTTAAAAAGTTAATTTATAATTTACATTCTATTTTTATTATATGGAAAATTTGACCTTATATGACTATATATACTAATTCAATAACACAGAAATATTGCTACACTTTTCTTTTCTCTCTCTCTCTCTCTCTCTCTCTGTTATTGTTATTGATCATTAGCCTTATTGGTATTTATCAAGCTTTTCATTATGAAAATGTAGAAATAAGAATTGTCACTAGTTTGGTAAATATTAATTCGAAATTTTCTTCATAAATTTCAGACTTTAAAGATAAAGGTTTCGGCATAATAAGAATCACACATATTGATGAAATGTTATCAATATTTCAGAATGAGAGTTCAGCAGAAGAATATACATATGAGAAGGTTGAACAATGTAACCACAATGTAACACATGTTTGAAACAAGAAAATCATTTGTTGAAAATGATTTGAATTATTAGTAGTGATTCTTCTTTCTCGAGAAAATTAAGTTTGTTAATTTTTTAATCTCTTTATACGAATATTTTATACTATGAATAATATAATTTCTTGATTATATATTATTTAGAGGTCTTTCATAATTATGCTATAAAAATGATTTTTTTTTATTGTATTAATCGTTATTCAATATCATATTTTGGTATAGTAAAAGATCCGCATATTGAAGGACTGTAGTCACTAATTAATAATGAGATTTCCAGAAGAAGAAACCTATGAGAAGGTCACTATATATTAACAATATAGGTTTGAAACAAGAAAATTATTTGTTAAAAATGATTTTAATTATTCATAGTGTTTTTATTTCTTGAGAAAAATAAGTTTGTTACCTTAGTGATTTCTTTATCCAAATACAAATTTTCGTAATAAAGTCTCACTAAATAATGAATCTATTAATAAAATTTTAAAAAATATATCAATTTTTTTGATGCAAATGAAAAATAAAAATTTCAAGATCTTGCTTGAGATTATTATGATTTATTCGTTTAAAATTTTAAAAATTTTAAAGATAAATTTTATCTCTTTTTTATATTTAGTATTTTATGATCCTATTTTGACTTAAATGTGAATGTTATAAATGGTATAACTAGAACGATAATATTTTTTCTTTATACTTGGTCTTCTTTCAATATTCGTATATAGATAAATATTTTTAACAAATTCAAATTGATTTTATCCACTTTTTTTCATTTTGAAGTAATTTATTATGAATTATTTGTTATGAACTATTCAAGAAACTATAATTGATTGGGGATTTTGACTTACATTTCATTAGTTTATGTTGGCTTATTTATTGGTCAATGAAATATTTTTTTATGCTTTACTATTTGATAAATTTGTAAATATAAATTATTTTTTTAATCTATCTTTGTTTAATGATTACTTTTACTTAAATATTATCCGCACATCGTGCGGGTACTAATACTAGTTGAATTAAGTAAGTAAAAGGAAAGAATACAAAGTTAAAGTGAAAAAAGACATCAAAAAATGTATACAAATTTGAAGTTAAAAAGGACACCAATCATATTATTTTAATATTAATAACTAATTTATAGAATAAAAATAAAAATTTAACATATTTAGATTATTCCTTTTTTGTAGGAAAAAGTTTTAAATTTTTATAAATTGAGAATTCTTTCTTGATACAACATAACATCCACAATATAGTCCTCAAATAATTTTTTTCTTTGTTATTATCACTCAAGGTCTTTTTGTTGGCTTTCGCACGACGTCATGTTGTATAGGCTCATCAATGTGCTTACAATTTGAGTTCAATCGTGTTTTAAGGGTGCATCAAGAGGTTGAACTTGTTGGACGGCGTCGTTCGCGTAGACATCATTATGATTCTTTTTGAAATTCAGAACAAGAGACCATTGTGTAGCTCTAATCAAATTTACTATACAATCAAATTCACAATGTAGTCCTCATACAAGTTTTTCTTTGTTATCGTTGCTCAAAATTTTTTGTGTTAGCTTTCACACGACACTACGTTATTTAGATCCCATCAATATGCTCAAAATTTGAGTTTAATTAAGTTGTAAGGGTATATCAGAGGTTTAAGTTATTAAATGATGTCGTTCGAATGAACATCGCTATGATTCTTTCTAGGATTCAGGACAGAGACCATTGTGTAACTCTCATTAAATGTACTTTACATTATTGAGTTATTCCCCAATGTGTAGAGGTAGATTATGCAATATGTTAAATAAAAATAGAAATTCTCTCATCATCTATGCTAATATTGTTTCTCTTTTTTTTGTTATTGAATGTGTAATTTTATAGATAATATTATTTGTAATCACAAATTGATTATTATGTAATTTCAATAAATATTTTTTAAAGTACGTAATTCATAAATTATTTATTTATCGCTATTATTGACTTTCACATACTTTTTTAGATTCGTTTGAACATGATCCAATTTATTTAGTAATCACATTTATATTTAAATAATATAAGCATATAAAATTGAATTAGAAAAAGGAAATAAAAAACATCTTAAAAAAGGAAAAAAAAAATAAACCTTAATAAAAGAAGGCCAGGCTATTTATTAAATTAAATAAGTAAAAGGAAAGAATACAAATTTAAAGTGAAAAAGGACATCAAAAAACGTATACAAATTTGAAGTTAAAAAGGACACCAATCATATTATTTTGATATCAATAACTCATTTATAGAAGAAAAATAAAAATTTACCATATTTAGATTATTCCTTTTTTGTAGGAAAAAGTTTTAAATTTTTATAAATTGGAAATTCTTTCTTGATACAATATAACATCGATAATATAGTCCTCAAATAATTTTTTTCTTTGTTATTATCATTCAAGGTCTTTTTGTTAGCTTTCGCACGACGTCATGTTGTATAGGCTCATCAACGTGCTTACAATTTGAGTTCAATCGTGTTCTAAGGGTGCATCAAGAGGTTGAACTTATTGGATGGTGTCGTTCGCGTGGACATCATTATGGTTCTTTTTGAAATTCAGAACAAGAGACCATTGTGTAGCTCTAACCAAATTCACTATACAATCGAATTCACAATGTAGTCCTCATACAAGTTTTTCTTTGTTATCGTCGCTCAAAATTTTTGTGTTAGCTTTCACACGACACTACGTTGTTTAGATTCCATCAATATGCTTATAATTTGAATTTAATTAAGTTGTAAGGGTATATCAGAGGTTTGCGTTACTAAATGACGTCGTTCGAATGAACATCACTATGATTCTTTCTGGGATTCAGGATAGAGACCATTGTGTAACTCTAACTAAATTCACTTTACATTATTGAGTTATTGCCCAATGTGTAGAGGTAGATTGTGCAATATGTTAGATAAAAATATAAATTCTCTCATCATCTACGCTAATATTGTTTCTCTTTTTTTTTTGTTATTGAATGTGTAATTTTATAGATAATATTATCTGTAATCACAAATTGATTATTATGTAATTTCAATGAATATTTTTTAAAGTACGTAATTCATAAATTATTTATTTATCGCTATTATTGACTTTCACATATATTTTTAGATTCGTTTGCACAAGATCCAATTTATTTAGTAATCACATATTTAAAATGTAATTATAATTAATTATGAAAATAGTTTATAAAGACATAAAACAGGCAAGTTATCATAATTTTCAAATTTGTTCATCAGATTGGAAGCTGCTGTCATTGTAGTGCCAATGAAGCAACAATAAATTAGGTTATGCGATCATACAAAAAATCTCATTATGAGTTAAATGGATTCATGTTTGTGAAAGAGTTATCACAATTTGACCCTTCAGCTTCTATCTTGACCATGCAAAGTCATTACACAAATATCATGCTTGCGAGATGGTGAGAGATTAAAGGAAGTAGCAAAATTGCAATATTTCCCCATCAGTATATTACAGGCCAGAATTTGGAACAGAGTTCAAACTCTTTAGGTCTTAAAAAGAATTTTTTTTGGCTGGTCTATTTTTATTTTTTTTGAAAATTTTAAATTTTTAAATTTTGTATGAAAGTAACTAAACTAAAATATTTATCTTTATAAGTTCACATAAATTTTACATTAGATAAGATAAGCTTCACGTGTGTCATCATAAATCTTACAAAGAAAGAAAACGATAAAACTTTTCGTAGTATAGTTTGAGATACGAAATTTACTTGGCATTTAAATAAATATAACATTTATTGATGCAAGACACACGTGCAAAGCACGTACACTAAATTTTTTTTACCAATTGAAATCTTGATAGTATCTATGATTAAAGAAATAAATTTACTTGTGATTTGAGGTAAGTTTTTTTTAAAGAATTTTAGTATTAGTATATTCTTGAAGTTTACAATAAATGAATTATCATGTCTTATTGATAATAATTGATAATTGAAGTTTCTTTTTGTGAAATTTAAGATAGCTTATGATTGACGAAAAAAATTGTTTGCGATTTGAGGTAAATTTTCTAAAGTTTTAGTATATTCTTGATGTTTATAACCTCAATGTATAGCTACCAGAAATTCACAAATTTCTGACTGAAATTTTCGACGAAAAAAAAGTAGTCGCAATTTTCCAATTACTTCCATCGAAAAATTTACTTTTTTATTTTTTTGTATAAAATATTATTCTGAGACTATTTGTGACTACAACAGTCAGAATATTTGGCGGTAAATTGCGGAAAATGTATATTCCGACTATTGCAGTCGGAAATAAAAATAATTAAATAAATATATTACTAAGTATATAATCAGACCCTTATACGAAAATTAAATAATTATTTAAATAAATTATTAAATATTTATTTTCGACCATTGTAGTCGAAAATATAAATAATAAATAAATATATTATTAAATATATAATCAGAACCTTATACAAAAATTAAATAATTATTTAAATAAATTATTAAATATTTATTTATGACTACTGTAGTCAGAAATATAAATAATTAAAAAAATATATTATCAAATATATAATTATACCCCTATACATAAAATAAATAATTACTTAAATAAATTATTAAATATGTATTTCCGACTACTGTAATCGAAAATATGAATAATTAAATACATATATTACTAAATATATATCATACCCTTATAAAAAATAAATAATTATTTAAATAAATTATTAAATATGTATTTCCGACTATTGTAGTCGAAAATATATATAATTAATTAAATATATTATTAAATGTATAATCAAATCCTTATAGAAAAATTAAATAATTATTTAAATAAATTATTAAATATGTATTTTCGACTACTGTAGTCGGAAATATATTAAATAAATATATTACTAAATATATAATCCGACCCTTATACAAAAATTAAATAACTATTTAAATAAATTATTAATTATGTATTTCTGACTATTGTAGTCGGAAATATAAATAGTTAAATAAATATATTATTATTTAACCGATCGATTTAGTTGAAAATAAATAAATAATTAAATATATCATATATATATATAACCAATTGTTGTAGTTGAAAAATTTAAATTATTAGCCGACTGAAGTAGTCAGAAATTTATGGAGTATAAAATATAACCTAAACACACCACAACTATTTTCCCAATTATCTCTCTCACTCTAAGCTCCCTCTCTCTCTAACAGTGTTCTCTCTAACAGTATAAAATATAACCTAAACACACTCTTTGTTTGTTCACACAAGGGGCGTTTGTTTCGCAAGGTATTGAGTGATGTTTATCATCACAGAGTCATGATTAAACTCGAAAAAAATGATGCCTATCATCAAATTCGTGCTGCATGGCGCGGGATGACTCTACACTCTATAAATGGATGCTCGATAAGCCTTCGTGCTCTACAAGAAAAGAAAATCAAAGACTTTTTTTATCAGCGCGACGGTGGAGTGGTAACAACGTTCTCTCATAAAAATAGGCGACGGTGAACGAGGGTATTAAAGGTCAATCAAGAAATTCCTTTAGACGTGGTCTATCTTTAGTACAAGAAATTCCTTTGAACGTGGTCTTCACTGATTCGAGGTAAAAATTTGTTCCATTTTCTACGAGAGTTTATGGAAGTGGTCTATTTTTAGTACCTTTAATCGATGAGCAAACCCTAGTCTTCATTGTTGTGTCATTTGTTGTACAAGAGTTTATGGACGGTATATTTTACCAACTATACAGATTCCTTCTGCTGGTTTAATTTTCTCAATTGTCTAAGCAGATGGAAGCTCTTTCTGCGTTGGTCAGTTTAGTCTCAAATCAAGTTAGAGCCCGAACAGTTGTTGATGTTGGTGCTGGACAGGTGTGTTCCCTTCTACTTTGTACAATATCAGGCTTGTTCCTATGCAGTTCAGATATTCTGCCTCTTCTGGTGTTCCTATTTAGTTGAGAATAGAACTTTGATGGAAGAGTGATCCGAAATGGTTAAAGTAAAACAATGGATTGAGCTTTGACATATGCTAATTACTCTGAATTTATAAACTCACAACAGAATTTGATTCAGTATTAATTAGAGAAATACACGAAGAAGAAAGAGATTCCAGAGGCTGTGTGTAGATAGTTTATGGTGTAAGCAAGAATGTGCTTAATAACCATTTGGATTGCCAGAATTATGGCAAAAGTGATGTAGAAATACAGTGTGCACTAGTTCTTGATTAACACCTGCTATTTATAAAAGTGTCATGACGAGCATAATGCAAATTGAAAGGTACTCAGAACACCTCAAGATTAATATGGTATGCGTTTGGCTCTTTGGCTTAGCAAGAAAATGTTGAATTAAAATAGTCTAGTAAGACGATACTTGCAGGTGTTGAGGAAATAAATTGGGAAGTAGTCTTAAGCACTTTGAACCTTGAAAGTGTTCCAGAGCCATTGTGCATTGCATATATCATTTTGTAATGAACTATAGTTTAACATGGAAACAGGATTCATGATTCCTAACTGGAATCTGTAGGTTCAGTCCTCTTTCCGGTTATAAGTAATGATTTTTTTCTCACAAAGACCGCACTACCCAGTGCGAATATAAGTAAGATGAAGGACTTAAGCACCTCTATCTATGATACACCGGGTCGGTGAAGTCCAAAAGATTGTTGTAATGATATGCATCTTTCATTTTTATGAAATGATAGCCGATGTAGAGATTTAGCTTTTAATGAAGTGCTGTTGTTTTTCCTTCAAAACATCTAGAGTTCCTCTTCTTCCACATTGTCCATATGGTGCACAGAAGTATAGTGTTCTGTAAAGCCTTGAGCTGCTTTGCCGTTCTCTGACCACCTCATCCTTCACATTATTTGGAACTGTCTATTGTACTCCAAATAGGCTTTTGAACATGCTCTATAAAAATAAAGAATCTACTGCAGGATATAGAGCCCCTTCTCTGTAGTTTCTATTGAGTGAGATTGGATTTATGTATTGGTAGCCATGTGAATTAGTTCACCTTTTGAACGTGCTCGATAAAAATGAAGAAACAGATGTTCTGAATCTTCCTTTTCCCTGGAACACTGATAGCATATTGCGGGATATAGAGCGTTTATAATTTAATGGGTTCTTATTTTTTGTATCTGATAAAACTGAAAGCAATTTTGATGGGTTCTTCATCATTTCTCTATCCCTACAATCTAATTTCTAAGTTTTAGTGTAGTAGTCTTTCTCATGACATATATGCATTTGTTTTTGTAGATTGGGAAGGTGTGAGAAACCTTGTGTCAGCATTGCCTAGGTCACTAAAAAGAATTGTTCTTGTTTCATCGATTGGTGTCACAAAGTTCAACAAGTTTCCTTGGAGGTAAAATGCTACTTATATTTAGAGTTCCATAAATGACCCATCAATTTATACAAATTTCTTGATGATGTTGCCTTTGGTGTGTGCATCTGTGAAGCTATCACATGGATTGGATTCCTTTCACTGATAAAAACATTCTTCTTTTAATTAACAGAAAAGGGCCTAAAATGCCCTTCAACTATGTGAAGTGGTGTAAAAATGCCCTTTATCTACCTATTAGGCCTAAAATGCCCTTGCCGTCTACCTATTAGGTCTGTTTTGCCCTTTATTTAACATCTGATTATTGGGTCCACTTTATTTATGACATGGCAATTTTTTATTGGACAATTAATATTTAATTAAACTAATTAATTTATCCTCTATATACCCAACCCACTCGGTCAAATAAACCGACCCAAACTAATATAACCCGCTCCAATTCCTAAAGCAAAAGAGAAATCCCCATTCATCGATTATCTGTTTATATCTCCTCTCTTTTCTCAATCGACTCTTCTTTCTTAAAAAAAAAAAGTAGTAGCTTCTTTTGTTTCAAACCTGCCGTTCTAAATCCTTAGAACATAATATAATTTTTTTTTTGCAATGCAAGTTTATTTCACAGTAGATTTCCAATTAAATAGTTCCATGCAAGTATCGAGTCTTGACAAGAACTTATTCAGAGATTTACATTGTTTAATTGCATATGAAGATTTAAAAAGAAGTACAGAGATGTTATTACATTGTTATTGAATCTGTTGAATGCAGAATTTTGTTAGCACCTGAAGCAGACCACTAAATAAGAATTATGCAGACCATTAATCAGAATTGAAGATTTTATGACGGAATGATTTCTTCTTCTATCATTCTTTTTAGTAGTTGCACGGCTTCACTAGTTTTACCAATCTTATAGTATCCATCTATCAGAGTGTTATAACATTCGGAGCTGACCCTTTCGAATAAAGCTTATTGAGAAGCCTCAATGCTTGTTCAATGTTCCCTACTTTACAAAGGCCATTTACTAGAGCATTGTATACTACAATATTTGGAACAAGATCCTTTATTAGCATCTCATCTTGCAAATTGAAAGCTTCATTAACTTTACCAACCAATGACATACCATGGACTAAGGTGCAGTAGGTAAACTCATCGGGAGTAAAGACTTTTAAGGAGAAGTAGTTTATAACATCTCTTGCGTCAACAATCTTCCCCAATTTGCATAACCCTGCAACATCAATATTATACAGGACATTATTCAGAACAACACACTTTCTTACACTTCTATCAGGTAGTATTGTCTTAGAGTTTGAAAAACTCTAAAGTTAAGTGCAGGTGTTTGCTGGTGTCAAGTTGCATGTGTGTGAATAAAACACCAGATGCAGATGATAGGATACATACAACTAATACTCATGGAAGTTTAGGCTATAATTAATGTGTATATACCTATCTGTAATTCATGTGTTGAACTAATTTTTGGAGTCGAATTTTTGCTTTCCTTCCGTATGAGATGATCTATCACTATGTGGGATTACACTAGGTATGTTGCTGGTATTATTATGATTTGCACTCTGAATAAGGGGAATGCTACATTATTATTGATATTTTAAAAGTTGGCATTCAAGTAGCAGAACAAGTAATGGTTATCAGAACTATACATTGACATCTAACTAGACATAGACACTAATATTTTTTCTTATGCTGTCAGGTATTTCAATTGAGATTCCTTTCTAGTCGAAGAAAAAATATTTCTTTCGTAATTACTTAATGTTATGTAAAGTGGGATTGAGGAAGTTCAAGGATATGGGAGAGAACATTATTGCTTCTACTTGCATTCCAAGGGGAATGCAGGTCAAAATATGTGGTTGTATAATTGTTGGGTGTTTGCTGCATTCTTTTGAGATCTGTTTAAACATGGACATGGATGTAGTTCCCTATTTATGATTCGGTTGAATTAGTTGAGTTATGATCCATTGCTACTCTATATTGAACTAACCCACTTTGTCGCAAGCCAAATAATGGATGTGTCAGTCGTCGGGTAGATCAGTTCATTTAACCTTCCCATTTGACCCCTATCCAGCTGGTGTGATGAAATATAGAGAAGGTGGGGGAGCATTTCAAATCCAGTAAGGAACATGAATCATTTTTTCAAGATAGAGGGAAATGTCCACTAAGTAGTTCTCTCTTCTATGGTGGTCAAGAGGACATGTACATCAAGTCATCCGATGTTCAGAAAACTATACCATATGTTTCTTAGAAGAAGGAAGGAGGAGAATATGATTATAGCGGAAACAACCAACATGGTGCTTCTAGAGGAAATTGGTGGCAAGGGTCACTTTATTACTAGAAACATGGCCTCTGAGGCCCCAAGACGTGAATTCCCGTTTATTTAGTAAAAGAGTTACTCAAGTCTTGGAACCGACTTTATACAGATTTGTCGAAGACAACTAGTACGCCAATGTGTTTGACAAACTAAAAAAGTTTTTATTCCGGATTCTCTTCATGGCTATTGAACCTTCATATGACATGGACCTTTTTTAATATTTTTGTTTCAGTGCCTTGCAAAACTGAGATTTTGGAAACTGTATTAACTTCACTGTACTCCTTTTTAACTCTTCATATGCAATTAAACAATGTAAATCTCTGAATAAGTTCTTGTCAAGACTCGATAGTTACATGGAACTATTTAATTGGAAATCTACTGTGAAATAAACTTGCATTGCAAAAAAAAAGAATTGTATTATGTTCTAAGGATTTGGAACAGGTAGGTTTGAAACAGAAGAAGCTACTAATTTTTTTTAAGAAAGAAGAGTCGATTGAGAAAAAAGATGAGAAAAGAGGAAATATGAACAGATGATTGATGAATGAGGATTTCTTTATGTTTTAGGAATTGGAGCGGGTTATATTAGTTTGGGTTGGGTTATTTGACTGGGTGGGTTGGGTATTTAGACGATAAATTAATTATTTTAATTAAATATTAATTGTCCAATAAAAATTTGCCATGTCATAAATGAAGTGGACCCAATAATCAGCTGTTAAATAAAGGGCAAAACAGACCCAATAGGTAGACGGGAAGGGCATTTTAGGCCCATTAGGTAGATGAAGGGCATTTTTGCACCATTTCACATACTCGAAGGGCATTTTAGGCCCTTTTCCATTTAATTAAAATATTTTATTGTTGCTGGCTGCTTTACTATTGAATCTCTTAGTTTTCTTCCTGTGTCCACTGCGTAGTAGCATCTCTAAACAAACCTGTTATTGTTTTGTTTCTCTTGTTTTTATTTTTTTCTCTATTATTATTGTTGTCGTTTTTGTGTAGATGAAAACTGAAGATCGTACATGGATGTATAATAGACTTTATTCTAACCGTGCGGGGTTGAGGGAGGAATATAAAGCTGGGGTAGTTGGATTTATTGCTAAAGCAATGACGCTTAATGATTTTCTTACTGAGGGGACAATTAGGTGTCCTTGTTGGAATTATAAGTGTTGCAAGTTATTGAGTCTAGATGCTGTTACATTACATCTTTATAAGAAAGGTTTTATGTTGAATTATACTGTGTGGATAGCTCATGTAGAGAGTAGTGCTGCTAATAATTTTGCTTTTCAGAATTATGTTGAAAGTCCAATAAGAGAGAATAATGTTAAAAGTTCACGATATAGTGAGATGGTCAGGGATGCTTTTGGGACACACTCAGGGGCTCAAAATGAACCAAATAATGAGGCTAAGCACTTTTATGAACAGTTAAAGGAAGCTAGTCATCCATTGTATGAAGGATCAGTGCATTCTAAGTTATCTGTTACCGTGCAGTTACTGAGCATTAAGTCAGATTATTCTATTTCTCAAGAGGGCAGGAATTCTATCATTGGACTTATGAAGGAACTTAACCCAAATAAACTTGACTTACCCAATGATTTCTACACAACAAAGAAGTTGATTTCTAAGTTAGGACTTTCATCAGAGAGAATTCACTATTGCGAGAAAGGTTGCATGTTATTCTATAAGGAAGATGCAAATTTAGAACATTGCAAATTTTGTAATCAGCCTCGTTATAAGGAAGTCACACGTGCCAAAGGGAAGAAGGTTCCTGTGAAGTCGATGCATTATTTACCCCTTATACCACGGTTAAAGAGGTTGTATGCATCAATGAGCTCTGCCCCTTTTATGCGATGGCACTATGAAATAAAAGACCACCTGGTGTTTTATGTCATCCATTAGATGGAGAAGCATGGAAGCATTTTGATAGTGTGTATCCGAATTTTGCTAGTGAACCAAGAAACATTAGGTTGGGATAATCTACTAATGGATTCACTCCATTTTTTGTCTCAGCTACACCATATTCATGTTGGCCAGTGTTTGTGACTCCTTATAATCTCCCACCTGAATTGTGTATGACGAGTCAGTATATATTTCTAACTTGCATTATTCCAAGTCCTTGCAATCCAAAAGTTTTGATTGGTGTATATCTGCAGCCATTGATTGATAAGTTGAACTTATTGTGGCATGAAGGTGTGGAAGCATATGATGTATCAATAAAACAAAACTTTAGATTGCGTGCTACTTTGATGTGGACTATAAATGACTTTTCTACTAATGGAATAATGTCTGGGTGGTCGACTGCGGGCAAGTTAGCTTGCCGTTGTTGTATGAAAGACACAAAAGCATTCACTTTGAAACATGGGGGTAAAAAATCATGGTTTGATTGTCACCGTCGATTCTTGCCAATGCAACATGAGTTTAGGAGAAATACTAGTGATTTTATGAAGAATAAGACTGATTTTAAGGAGCCACCACTAATTTTGTCGCGAGAAGAAATTTGGGATAGATTGCGGAATCTGCCTAAGGTAACAGAGTTTCCACCATTCAGGATACCTGGTTATGGTGTTACACATAACTAGACTAAACAAAACATATTTTGGGAGTTAGATTACTGGAAGGATAATCTTCTGCCTCATAATCTGGATCCCATGCATATTGAGAAAAACTTCTTTGGCAACTTGTTTAATACTGTGATGGATGTAAGTAACAAAACAAAAGATAACTTGAAGGCCAGGATAGACTTAAAAGAGTATTGTCGGCGCAGTGAGTTGTACCTGACATACTCAAACAATAAGATTCAGAAGCCCAAGGCTAGTTACACATTCGCTTTGGAGGATAGAAGAGTGATTTGTGATTGGGTTAACAATTTGAGAATGCCAGATGGATATGCATCAAATTTGTCTAGGTGTGTGTAACAACCCGAAATCACCTCCCGGGACGTCACACAGTGCTTAAGGCTACCAGTAGCCCCAAGCTAACCCTTTGAGCCTATTACTACATATAATAACTCAATTCGAGATGAAATAAACAAAACGCTGGTACTGTCATATCAAATGATAGGAAATACGAAGAAAATACTTGGTCCAAAGGACCACAAAACTGGAAATCTCAACATACTAATAATCTGACAACTAGTCTGACAAAGCCTCTACTACTCCATGAACTAGAGAGCCATTGGGACAGGTCCCCAACTGTCTCAAACTGAACTGAAAGCAATAATATATCTACTAAAACTCTGAAATATCTGAAAATAGGTCCTCGAACCATGAGGACTCACCACTGTGGAGATGTAGACAAAGATACTCGAAAATCACTGACGAGGCTGGGACTGAGCACCTGAACCTATATTATAAGACAATGTAGCACATAGACGTATATGTGGATCAACACTTGGGAATGTACTGAGTATATGAGGGTGTATGCATTTACAGAAAATAATATCCATACTCTTTAATCAAATCATGCATGCAATTAGGAATGACTCACATAGCTTGAATAAGTCTGAAATGCAATCAGAAAATAATATCCATACTCTTGCCAGGGAGTATAACCTCAACTCAGTGATCACTTATCTCGGCCTCAGGCCCATAAATCTCAATCCTACGGTGGCACGTAGTTCTGGGGTATGAAACTGTAGTAACTTACCCAACTCGGTGCTAAATACTACTCCCTTTAGTTAGCTACGCTCATCTCATGGAAATCCACTTTAAAAGTAATCTCGTGGTTCATAAAGAACCCAACTATAAAATCTGTAATCTCATGTATAAAGTGGATTTCAAAGCTACTATGACCATTAAGATCAAAACTTTCTCAATAATCTCAAAGTACTCAAATCATGGGTGCTTATGGCACAAAAGTTCATGAAATTTCAAATCTCAAGTAGGGTTTAATGACCCATAATCAAATCTCAAGTTAAGACTCATCAAAATGCATACTAGATGTCATAAGGATACACAAACCATATAGAAATCTGGAATGTTCAGCAATTTATCTTAAAATCTCAACATACTCATGTACTTCAATTTCTAGAACATTGGCAAATCTCAAAATCTCATGCATAGTAATATTGGGTATGAACCCACACTTCAAATTCATAGGAGAACTGATAAAGACATATGTCTTTGTAATTTAAAATAAGTTTTGGGGACAAGGACGAAAGAATTATCCTTGTTCTAACCCCACATACCTTAGATTGAAACTTAGATGAACAAACTTGCTTGAGACTCTTCTTCTTACTCTTGAGAGAGGGTTCTTGAAACTTTTTACTTGGGGAACTTGAATCTCAACTTAATTTGTAGAATCTATGGTGAGTTCTTGAATTTCTTGGAGTAGGGTTTTGGATTTTCTCTTGAGGGAGAAACACTAACTCTTGGATGTTTTTGGGAGATAATGAGGCTATCTGCTTCGTTTTGAATATATCAGGGTATTAAAAGGGAAAAGACCCAAAAGATTCTTTTAAAAACGATTTAAAAATACTGAACGGGATTTGCGATGGTTGGAGCGATGGTCCGATGGTCCGTCGCTAGTCTGACGGTTCGTCGGATCGTCCGTTGCACGTTGGTCAGAAAAAGGCCACACTGTCTTAGTTGCGACGGTCCTAGCGATAGTCCATTGCTAGCTTGACGGTCCGTCGTCTTGGCCATCGCACTTGGGCCAGAAGAGGGAGTCACTGCCTTGGTTGCGATGGTCCGGGCGATGGTCCGTCGCAAACTCAACGGTCCGTCAACCTGTCCGTTGCACCTGGGCGGTTCTGACAACTCTCAGTAAAACGCCATAACTTCTCACCCCGATACCAGATTTGGACGAAATTGGTATCGTTGGAAAGCTAATTCAATTCTCTACATGACAAAAAGTCGATATTAGCAAAATTCTACACGGTTTAAAATATTTCTCACTTGGGAAGTCAGCCCTTACTCTTCTTAAAGATAAAACTTGACTTAAAAAAAATCCGGGGTATTACAGTGTGTTGACATGAAGGAAGGAAAGTTGACCTTTATGAAGATCCATGACTGTCACATTTTCATGGAGTCATTGATGCTTACTGCATTCTGTGCATTGCCCGATAGAATCTGGAAGCCCATAACAGAGATAAGCTTATTTTTCAAAGATTTATGTTCTAACACATTAAGGGAGGAGAACCTATGTTTGATGGATATCAACATTTGCTTAACCTTAAACAAGTTGGCAAAAACTTTTTCTCATGTTTTTTTTTATGTTATGGAGCATCTTCCAATTCACCTTGTGCGAGAGGCACGACTTGGAGGGCCTGTTTAGTGTAGATGGATGTATCCCTTTGAAAGGTATTGACTTTTAACATTTACCTTCATGTGTTTTAATTGAACATTATTTCATCTAAAAGATCATACTATGCAGGACTATTGGCAAATGTAAGCGGGCCATAAAAAATAGATCAGGAATTGAGGGATCAATATGTGAGACTTATTTGGCTAAAGAGACCTCTTATTGTTGTTCATATTATTTTGAACATGATGTACCATGTCTAAGAAACCGACCTAATAGGCATGATGATGGATACAATACAGATCCTTCAACACCACCATTTTCAATATTCAATCAACCAGGTAAAGGAAGTTCGAAAGGTGGTCCACTTCGATATTTGAATGAGGTGGAGCTTAAGTGAGCTACAACACATGTATTATTAAATTATCCCGAGGTTCTGCCTTTTTATAAGTGAGTATATTTATATTAAGGACAATCATTCAAGGTCTATCTAAGCTTTAACTAATGAAAGTCATAACTTTGTCGGATAGCTACTTCGTAGCTTTACACGGGGATGCTGCTGTTTATCCTGTATTTTCAGTGTGGTTTAGAGAATATGTAAGTGTAACTTAAATATTTAACACGATTTACACTTTTGTTCAATCTTATGTATATTTAAATTCTAACTTTTTTTAAAACTTTTTATAGGTTCATAATCCACTTAATTATGACCCAAATGGTCAATTTTTACATGATATAGCTTGGGGATCTGATGCTAAAGTCAGAAAGTTTTCTAAGTACTCTGTCAATGGGTACAAATTTCATACAGAAGAGTTCTCTAAGGACAAGAAAATCAATAATAGTGGGGTTTGGGTGAAAGGTGATGGCAGTGTTGATTATTGTGGTGTGCTTCACGAGATTTTAGAACTCGGTTATCATGTTGGTTGGCCAAAGAAAAAATTAGTTCTCTTTCGGTGTAAGTGGTATGATCCTACACCTAGGTTAGGTACAAAGATGCACCCTCAGTACAAAATAGTTGAAATTAAGCGTACAAGGGAGTATGGACTCTATGATCCATTTGTCATTGCAAAAAATGTGAAACAAGTGTATTACGCTCCTTATCCCTTGTGTAAGAGTAAATCTGCATGGCGGGTAGTTATAAAAACAAAGCCTGTGGGTAGAGTTTAAGTAGAGAATGCATTAGATGTAGCATATCAGAATGACATTTCAAGTGTTGAAGAAAGGGTGGATGATGAATTAGCAGGTGAGTGTAAGCATAACGAAGGCTTATATGAAGAATTTGATCCTTCTGAACTTAGATTGAACGTTCATGATTATGGAGAAGGAACATTCGGGGCAAATGACTAGGAAGATCCAACTGATGAAAATAAAATAAGCGAGGAAGAGTTACTTGATGAAAATGAAACAAATGATGAGGAAGAATCGATGAATGAATATGAAACAAGTGATGAGGAAGAATTGATGAATGACTATGAAACAAACGACGAGGATTGAGTTGTTATTAATAGTAGTAATGTGTTGTAACAAGGTCTTGAATTTAATTTTAGCTGCTGCTTTTTGCTATTTTTCTTGACAATATAGTGTCTTTTCTTTGTTAACATTTGTAGTGCCAGTAAAAACATTTCTGGTTGTTTGATTAAATAGCAGTGGTAAAACTGCTGGTACTATGCATGATTTGCTTGTCTTGTTGCATTTTCTTAAATCCTACTTCTTTAGTTCCTTTGCATAAAACAAGTTGTTTATTTATGAAGTCTTTGGAGTAGTCCAAAATTTATCTGGTGGCTAAGTCTTTCCTATTTATGATTTCTTGAGGGTTGTCTTCCGTTTTATTCAATCTTAGCTTGTTATGTGGTTTCTGCAATGGCAGTTTCCCAGTTAAACCAGGATCATTTGAATGGTGTTAACCTTGGATTCAACTATCGAATACTGAAATTATAAGAGCTGATTTATTCTTGCTGTTTGAGTAAGGTTACATTAGTAGTATCCAAAGCTTTTGTCTATGTATTCTTTAAGAGGTTGTTTAGTTGCTGGATGAGATACACTGGAATATTTTATGGAATTAATTATTTTTCAAATTCACCTTAACTGCTATAGTTAGTGGAGTAGTAACAAATTGAGATGTTTGGGGGATATAGAGTAGTTTAGACAAATACTCTTATGATTAAGGTTTGTATATGTATTTCTTAACGTGTATGCAAACACCTTAAAAAATAGATAACATATATTGAATGTAATAATTATCTGATCATATTGACAAATACAAGGACAAATACTTAGCATCTCACTATTCGAGATAAGAGGAGGCTTTCTTTCACTCAATACTACAGGGAATGCAGAATTTAATTTTCTTTTGATCTAAGAAACATATCTGGGCAGCATAACACAGACTAACTCCATTTGATGGTTCTTTTTTTTTCCCAGGTGGTTAATAAAGAAAATCAGTGGCATCAAAAGGTCATGGTAATAGATGGTATAAGAAAGGTAAGAAAGGACCTGATAATCTTCCTGCAGGTCAATATACACCACCACCACCACCACCTGTTAGCACAACTCTTCAATCAGCTACTACAAATATTCTTCCTCCTCCAAGGGCAACTATTTCACTGCCAAATTCTTTTTTCATGCCCCTACTGCCCTACCAGTTCCAACCCTCTTCTCTCCATAATAGTTTGCATAGTAGCTCTTCATCTGTACCTTCAACATCATCCACACTTAGCCTTTCTGAATTGAGAATTGGAGGTCCTAGCACTTTAACATCGCTATCCATTGATAGTGCTACAACGTCTAATGCTACAACAGCTGCTTTCCAGATTCTAAAATTTAAAGAGGTAGTAGAATATGACGGCAACGGGAGGCTAATTATCGCCCCTGATGGTAATGGGTAAGTAAACCGTATGTTTTCTCGTAATTTTTAAAATTTTTGAAAGCTAAGATAATTTAAAATAATTTTATTGCAGGTTCATTCCCGCATATAACGGTGAACATATGTTTATAGAAGCAATTAAACCATTTTACACGGAGCCGTGGGGTAGTTGGAATGAGATTCGACTCGACGTCAGAATTCTTATGTGGAACCAGTTTATGGTATAATCAAAATCAAAGAATTTACCATTTCAGTGTGATATCAATGATGAATTTACCTTTGTATTCATCTACTCATTTCAGACTTTATATTAAACTATTTTACAGACAAAGTGTGCATGTAATTCTTGTCATGAAAATGAAATACAATGCATTTTCAAGTTGAAAGCAGCTCTACGGATCAAAGAACACTTGTATGAGGCCCGGAGGAACTTGGAAAAACCTGGTTGGCTGAATGCTGATGTGTGGGTTCAGTTCTTGGAAAAATGGGATACTCTTGAATATAGGGCGAGGAGGGAACGGGCAAAGGCAAATAGAGCGTCTCAAACGGGTGGCCCGTTGCACACTGGAGGTTTGATGAGAAGACTGGTAATATTAGCTTAAATTTCTGATTTGTTCGGTTTAGTTCAATGTTCTAAACCTTGACATAGTGAAGCCGTGCGGGGCTTTTTCGATTCACTATTATTGTTATCTTCTTCTTATTGTTCATCTTGAAGTCTAGTGAAGCCGTGTGTGGCCTATTTTGATTCACTAGCATTGTTGTTGACATCTTATTGCTCTTGTTGTTTCTTGTTTCTTTTGTTGTGAACTTGATCTTGTATCACACTGTCTGATGGTTTTAGAAAGTAAGAAGAAGAGAATTAGTGGGCTGCGTACACTCTACCCTCCTATTGTTGTTGCTTAATTACTAAAATATAGCAATTTGGTGTTGATTAGGGTCACATTCTCTCTATTTAATGAAGTGTTGGTGCCTACGGCTTAGTCGAATGCATGATCTTTCTGAGTTTTAATCGGTCCAACTTTTCAACAATGATATTTTCAAGATTTCTAATCCTCTTCTCAAGTTTCGAAATATCGATCATTTCAATATTCTGCATATGCATATTTCCTTCCGTTCTGTTGATCAACATATTTGTAGTTACCTTATGTGCGTCCAATGAATCATTGCTAATCTGCAAACTCATTTTAGCAGTATCAGTTCCTAAAAATTCTACAAATCTACCATCGCTCCTAGTTGCTTTTGGAATCTCACTTGCAAGTTCTAAACTATCAGGCAAATTGAGTTTACAGAAACCTTTGTCATTATTGTCCTTGCTCTTTAGTTGCACCATTTGGCTAACTACATATGCGTCATCTCCATCTAATTCTTCCGATTTTACATTTAAAGTCTCAAGTGTTTCTTCTAGTGGTTTTGATTTCATTAAGGCCTCCCTTTCTGTGGGAGTTCGAGCTCCATCATTCAAAGCTGAAGAAGATTGGTTGTGGGTGCTAGGTAGGAGTTCTTGATTATCCGGTACAGTAATTCCTTCTTTTAAGAGCCTCCTCCGGCGTAAAAATTCTGAAATCATTAAATAGTCATCTTCATCATCAAATAGCGATTCTACAGCTTTCGTTTCATAACCCTGAATATAATTGCCATCTGTTCTGACCTCATCACTTTTCAGTGCAAATTAACAACACACTGAGGCATTTAGTTTTTCCTTGTGTCCCCATGGCAATCTGGTATCCTTCCATGGGTTTTAAACCGCTGTCCCTTGGTTACACACTTAACTGCATCCTTTGGTGCACTGTTATTGCTCTTCCACCATTTAGTGCATCCTCTATTTTTCTATAAAATTTTTGTTCTTACACAATACCTATGAACTAAGTTCTCAGACTGAATCAACATCTGCATCTGAAGCTCTTCTAGCAGACCTAGTTTCCATCATATATACGAATATATTGACAATTTGAAATATATAGGTGAGAAAACATAGTTAAGAACTTAGTCATAATATAGAAACATATAAAATTTACACGTTATATCTCATATAAGAATTTCACAACTCATATATATAATTAAGTTCATGTTTCAAAATATCACATTTGTTAATATATCTTACGATATTTCTACTTGCCCCATGCAACAAACCACTTTATTGCAGTAAACTTTTTTTAGAGGACGTCATACTTGAAAGACGCAAGATAAAGAAGAGCCACTGCTCACTGTACAAGCTTCCTTTTCCCAAACTTGATGCTCGTAAGCTAACCGATTGACTTCTTCAACAGTCTAGAATTCATCGATATCAGTTGAGGTGTTAATCTGAACAAGATCACCACTATTTTCCTGGGGTCATACTATAGTTAAATTCCCAATTGTCCAACTTTTTTTAGTTTAGAGATAAACCCACAGGAATTTCAATTGCTGCAACAATTCACAATATCTTATTCCTTCATATCAAAACTTCATTCAGATAAAGGAACACATTTATGAATTCTCAGGGTATCGTTTGCTAACATCCGACTCGAACAACCTAGAAGGTATATAGATGTTGACATCTTTAATTGGCCGGTCATAGTTTCTCCAAGCATGATTCACGCAACTAGGCACATCTTGATCGAGTCCAAATTTTATTGATACTCTATGCGGGGTTGTACAGTTCTTCACAATCCATCCCAACTAGTTCAGAAGCTCAAACAAGTCGAGCAAATATTTAGATATCTCTTCCCATATTTGGTCCAACCACCACATATTTCTCCCTTTCCTTGTAGAATTTGTTGATGCCCCGATTCTTCATAGTATCAATAGCATAAGGACGCCACTGAAACATTCTGCTGCAGAATCAATTTCACTCCTAGAATCTACATGTACTAGTTTTTTCACCTTTTGCCATCTAGCCACTCTTGGCTCTCCACAGTAAATAGCACTAGGCTTAGGCTGCAAACTAGGAAATCTCTCCCAAGCCGATATCTGAACAAAATGAAGAGGAGCGCGAAGGATAAGTTCCGACTCATCTTCTATACATCTAGAATTACTACTATGTTCAGTATGCTTACCTGAAGATACAATCAATTGGTTAAGCAAGATCAAATCTTTATAAATACTAGCAAGAACAGCAGGGGCAAATGCCATTGAGTTTCAGTAAAGCCACTGCCTGTTTTAACATGAAACTGTTTGTGCTGTTTTGTCCAGACTCTATGCAGAACAACATGAATAATTATAATTATTAAATAATTATTTATTAGATTTTCGACTAGAGTGGTCGGAATATTTATAATTATTAAATAAATATTTATTAATTATCCAACTATGTTTTCGACTAAAGTAGTCGGAAATGTTTTTCCGACAAGCTATATTCCGACTACCATGAAACAATCGGAAAGTAGTCGGAACTACCTTATTTCCGACCATATTCTGACTACATTAGCCATCGGAAAAATGATGTTTTCTAGTAGTGTGATCACCTATGAGACTACACTGAATATGTTCCTGTAATTTGAAAGTATTAACTTGAAAATTTTGATAACGCAAAATTGGTGAATTATTATTATTATTATTATTATTATTATTATTATTATTATTATTATTATTATTATTATTATTATTATTATTATCAGATGTGCTTAAATATAAAATCTACTATAATGTCTGGGGCACATTTTTTTTTTATAATATCGAAGTGATGTTATAAAATTAAATTCATTGAAGTGAGGTACATGCGCGGGGCGTGTATCATGAATTAGTATATATATATATATATATATATATATATATATATATATAGAGAGAGAGAGAGAGAGAGAGAGAGAGAGAGAGCTTTAGTTATTCATTTTCAAAAATAAAACCTCCGCCTTATATAACTTAATTATTTTTATGTGTGCATTTTCATTGAACTTATTCAGCATAATCATTTTTATTTAATTATTCATTCTTAAAAACAAAACCTCCACCTTATTGAACTTATATTTTGTTTGGAATAAACTCGCCGGGCTTAGATTCTTTATCAGCAAATTTAGTTGATTAGAATGTGTTACACCAAGAGCTCCATTTATGTGAAGTTAAAAAGTAAACTTTATCTATATACTGAATTTACATGCCTGATACGATGAGATGCATCATATAGATGAGAATCAAACCATATCAGTATGTTTAAAAAAGGAAGAAAAAGAAAAAAGAACCAAAGCAGTAGTATGCTGGCTTTGAAGTTCTATAAGGGGTTGAGAGTTATATAGTTTTATAAAGGGTTTGAAACCACGTCAGAGGAATGCTAGACCAAATTAGTGATTATAAAAAGAGTTTGAGGGTTATTTTTGTTATTTTAGTTACTTTATTCCATGAAAAAAGTCATATAGAGTAATGTTAAGAGAAAATATGATAATATGATCAAATAGACAAGAAATCCTTTTGTTAAGAGAATATATGATAATATGGTCAAATTAACATGAAATCCTTTTGTTACGACATAGTTTATTGATAATAAATTCACAGCTTTTTTCATATCATTTTTTTAATTCAATTTGTAATGGATTATTTTGATATCTTTTTCTGTGAAGATAGAGAGGTTCAATACTTCACAACAAAGGCTAATACAGACAAATCTAGCAGCCCAATTCATGTGCAAAGAACTTCAACCATTTTGATGTAGCTTTTAAAAAGGCTACTATAGACGAACTGATTAGTAGTCCACTTGAAAACTGTCTTTTTCCTGAAAAAAATTCTCAGAAGTAAGTTCATTGGTTTCTAACACGATTGTTACCTAAAAAGCAATTCAGCAAAAAGATTCAGTACTAACTACTACCAATTTTTTATTTTCCAGTATTGAAAGGTATTATCAGGAAAACTATTGCTCAGCAAATCATGACAATGGTGTCAAGCCTAGTGGTTTTTTCTGTCTCTGTGTGTCAACTTTCATACATACTTTTTTTTTTACCCCTGGATTGATTTGTTACCCAGTTCTATGAGGTCCACTTATCTAAGAATATAAGTCTCATACTTCTGTCTGTTACTTGCATTGACATTAATCTGCCAGAGACAGTTGAGAACATTTCTTAAGCCAATATAGTACACAGACCGATCTAACATATGTGTAATCCACCATAGCGCTTTTCTTATTTTGCCATGGCTACTGGCCTTTCCTTTACGTTAAGGGGTTGTTGGGTAGAATGTATAAGAATAGTATTGAACAAGGCATACCAGTAATGCTGAAATTAGTTATACTACAACTATTTCGTTTTGATGTATTAAGAACAATTTTGTCTTTATGCATGTATCAATAGCCCATGTATTGCTAATACATTGGCTTGCTATATATTAGTTATAAACCCTATAATACTAAATAGGGCTATAACTAATATAGGTATCAGTTATACATAGGTTCAACATCCTATCAAACAAATAATTGAATAATACCATGACTAATACATTTAATAGATTCTCTAATACATCCTACCAAACGACCTCTAAGAGTTGATGACTGATCTTAATGCCACAAGTTCTCCGGTTCGGTTGAGAAGCAAGAAAATAATGGAATATTTTCAACTATAAACTGTATGTACAAACATGATGATACAATCATACAATGCAATGGCAGTGGTCAGGGTTGTCTAATGGGTTAGAACATCTTGTATAAGTGTCCAGTAACCAGCTGAGAGATACTCTCACCTGTAACCAAACAGAAACTAACTATTGATTTACATGATGAAAAAAACTATATGACATGCGCTAATGCTAAGAAAAACCCACGTTCTGCTAGGAATACATCCCTCATTAACCACAAACTGGTCCAGAAAGTGACTACATCACAGAACACTATGAAGCTCCAGAGTGGGCGACTGAAGTTAATCGTAACCAACTCATATGCTGCTCATGTAATTGCCAAAAATGCATCAGTAGTGATATGAGGTTAAGAATGCACTGCTGAGAAGGACTCGTTGAACTTTGTGAATTGAGCAGCTGACATCATTGGATTTTCGTGATTGCGCGGCTTGACACACCATGCAACAACTTTGCAAAACCAAGGAAACTAAGCTTTCCATCAGTGTGTCTGATCCAGTCAAGAAGAACAGCGTGAACAGGAACAGATGGACCAAGGCCAAATTCCTGAACCAGAAATTCAAAAATGTCTAGTCAGGTTCTCTCCTAATTACTTACATGCTCAGAGAACGGAAAAGAAGGATAATACTCCAATGCATCCCAAAAGGAGAAAAAAAAAGAGATCCTTTTTTTTAGAGACAAGGACGAAGAGATCACTAGTAAAATTGGAAAACAAACGCATGATAATTCAAAATTACCGAAGCTAATTCCTCTATGACGATTGCTCTGTTGCCATCTTTCTCAAAAATTTCATACGCGCAGCGTGCATGTTGTTCCCATTTGTCAAGAGCCTCAAGCTGATATACACTTAGTGCAGCGGCACAGAATTCCTCAAAATCCATCCTTCTGTATTGGAGTGCATTAAGCTGCCAGGACAAGGGAAAATAAACTTAGCATCACAAGTTAGAGCTTAACAAATTCAATTAGATAACTAAATGTGATGGACTTAAGAGCATACTGAAGCAACAAAATCATGAATGCGTGCCTCCTTCATGGCATCTGTTGCATTTTTCATCAGGGCCTGGAGAGATCATACGATTATATAGGTCAGGAACACTGGCAAAATCATAGAAATGATAACATATTAAATTTGGCAGAAGACAAACCGCTTTAATGTTATCCAAGTTTATGGTGCCATTTTTGTTTGGTTCCAGCAGTGAAAACTGCTGCTTCAGATGGACCAGCTCATCTATGGTTAAAGTCTTTGACAAAGCCTGCAAAAACTCCAATGACAGAAAATTAGAGCCGCACGATAGTCAAATATACCCTTGTGGTAAGGTAAGGTTGCGTACAATACACCCTTGTGGTGGGAACCTTCCCCGAACCCTGCGCATAGCGAGAGCTTTAGTGCACCGAGCTGCCCCTTTTTTTTTACGGAAGTCAAATATAAAAGTAAATAAATAGAAGTAAACACTAGTGCTGCTCAATTTTAGTTGTTAATATTCCATGGATAATTGTACATCAAAAGATAAAAGAGAAAGAAAAGAGCTTTCTCAATAGCATCACACCCACCCGTAGAGCAGCTTTCCGAAGAGCAGATGAACGCATGTAAGTCTTCATGAGTTTGAATATCAGTATATCCAAAGGGACTTCTATGTCGTGGCTATTCTTTATCCAAGGATGACCTGAGACAGTAAGTCGTCCAGAAGTTTAAGAAAAATAAAGAACAGAATTACCCTACTCTATTTGACAAAATAAACTCACCCAAGGCCTGAGCTGCGGTCATTCTTTTCCGTGGATCCTTAGTCAAGAGACGTTTCACAAAGTCTTTTGCTTCAGAAGATAATGTAGGCCAAGGCTGTTCTTCAAAATTTGGATCAGCTTTGAGAACAGCCCTAAATATCCCAGATTCAGTTCGAGCCCAAAAGGGACGGCTGCCACACAGCAAGATATATGCAATAACACCTATACTCCACACATCAGCCTCTGTACTATAAGATCTGTGTAGAACTTCCGGCGCTACATAATATGCACTACCAACAATATCATTAAGTCTTTCATCTGCAAAAGAATATGCTTTCAAGTTAATCACAAATTGTGGAACTAATCAATTATACGAACAACCAGTTCCTTTTCTTTTTCTTTATTAATATTCTTTTTCTTCATGGAGGGGTTCCCAGAGGCACAAAGTATTAGCATTATTATCGAGCGCAAATGGACGAACCTGGCTTCACAAAATCAGACAACCCAAAGTCTATGGCTTTAAGTTGTGCATTTTCGTCTTTGGACATGAACAAGAAATTCTGGTCCATTAAAAAGTACAGTTAGAGCTGAAAAAGTTGCAGAAAGGAGGAAAATAAAGCAGATAGAAAATCTTTTGTAATAAGTTATAGTTTCATTCCACGCAATAAGAACAGATAATTTTGAACATCTTCATTTCACTTTTTTGATCTGAGCAACAAATGCAACAATTTGAAACTGATTGAAATCGCATCTAAATCCATTAAAGTGATGGGCTTCTTTTTCCTTTCCCCTTTATCTTGGGGTTAGGGAAAGAGGGGATGATTCACTATATAAGCTGATGCATCTTCTTTCTAAGCAAGCATTTTGAACCTGTAAACTTTGGTACCTCTGGTTTAAGATCCCGGTGCACCACACCTTGAAGATGACAAAATGCAACTACTTTCAATATTTGTACCAACACAGCCCTTGCATCATCTTCTGAGTATTTTCCACCTCTGCAGCACAGAAGGATGCTACTTTATTTACTATTGACATGTATATTCTTGGATCTCATCAAAAAAATTTACCAACAATCAAAACTGACAAGGTTGAAAGATAAAAGAATTTGTTATTCATATCTTACACCAGGGACTACCTTGAAAGAATCCTATCCAAAAGCTCGCCTCCTTCACATAATCTGAAATTCAAAAAGATTATCAGCACTACTGCAAAAGAGCAATGAGAAAATTAAAATTAGGAAGTCAAACAGCATTCTTTTAGTAGCAACGGCAGAAAAAATATGATATTCAAACCCATATATTACTGACATATTAAAGAAAGGAACTGTCATGTGATGCACTTGACCCAGATTGATAATGCATGCAAAGTGCAGTTTAGGCTAAAACCAAGGTTCTGTATGCCATCAACAGATACAAATGCAACAGGAGTTGAGTAACTAAAGCTTACTCCATCACTATGTAGACATTTTCGTGATCTTCGTATGCATCATAAAATTTTACTAGATTGTCATGTCCCGTTAAAGCTCTTAATATCTTCACCTCTCTCCTCACGTCCTCGATGGCTATCGCTGTGGTCATCTGGAAAGAGAAGTAAAGATGAGTATCAGATAATTCAGATGAATCCTGAGAAGAAATACTTCTCAAGGATGTCCCGACATAGTCAACACCCAAGTAAAATACCAGAAGTATGAGAAAGCAGCCTAACCAACACAAATTTTCTTTCTTTCTTTCTTCTTTTTTTTTTTTTTTTAAGATAAGTACCGGCCAACAGCAGTTATTTCCACCAAACTGCGACAAAAACATGCGCGCCAAATATTTTGATAAATGCATCTTTATTTAAAAAAGACAAATGACTCCAACTACAGGAACATAAAAAAGGTCCATTGTACATAATGCCAGTCGACCCTGATGATATAGATAAAGGTATAAAGCAATCATACGCTGGGATAACTTTGTCCTCCAAGGGTTGGGCAGTCAGACAGATGAGAGGAATTACCAATTTTTTGCCTCTGCTGGGATTTGAATTTATAACTTTTTGCCTTTATCATATGAGAAATTCACAATGCACTTGCTCAGCAATATGAACATAGAAACTCTAGTATATGATTGATTTTTGAAGGGAAAGGAAAAGGGGATTGGTTGGAGCTGGTTGCTTTACTACCTGATTATGACCTCTTCCACAAATGCAACTGTAAGGCAAATATAACAGATTAGCTCCTTCCTTCCATTTACTTTTTGGAATTCAGAAACTTAAGATGATTTGAATTAGCATCTGCTCACTTTCTACCCCTCCTCTGTTACTCCGCTCAGCTGCCCAAACTTGTTTAATTCCCCCACACATAGGACAAAAGTTTTATTTGTTCACAGTTAATGATACTCTTGTTTAACACATTTAAACTTGGTGGATAATGCGTTTGCCCATCTACCTTCTCCACGAAATACCAGGCTTTTGTTTGCAGCAGGGTTCGAATCCCTGACTAGACATTATACTGGGAGCTCACAGTTAATGCTACCTTTGATGCATCAAATGGAGAATTTGAACAAATGACATTTATTAGTCACAGAACTCTAGTGATCTGCATATGATAAGTGTGCTTCTTACCAAAGTTCAACTGGATACTTAAGATTAACTAGAAATACCAAAGATCACGCATCATACAAGCTGCAAGTGGCTTCCTCCTTCCTCCTTTCCTTGTTTTATCAGCTCCGAATTTACACAATCCGTCAACACAAGACAAACAGTACATGATGGATCCATTTGATAAAGTTTACAAGACATCCCTAATTCACAATTAATGGATTTCAGCCTTCCTCCAAACTCAAAAAGATTTAAACTTTTTATCAGGAAGAACAGAAATAAGAGACAAATAATACCCCTCTATTCATCTGTCCTAGCCTTGGTGAACATCGTGGTACCTGTTGTTGGTGGAAGGCAGGTATCCCGTGGAATTAGTCGAGATGCACAAATGCAAATCTTTTTGAGTTTGGAAGAAGCAAGCTGGCCCCTAAAAAAAATACTCTTCCTATTTTGGGACATTCCAAAATATTAAGCACAACTCCATTTTTACCACTTCCAAAAACTCTAATTAATTGAAGTGCCAATTAATTGTATACTCTACTGAGCAGATCTGACCACTGTAAACCAAGAAGCAGTAAGCCAATGTAATTCAATTAACTCAAAGATCAAACTAATCAACCTCTCTTCTTCTTTTTGTTTTAACTTTTTAATTTTTATTGTTTCAAGCAAATCAACCTAACTTCATACAAAAATAAAAATTAACAAAAAAGAAAAAAAAAATTCAAACCTTTGCTTTGGGTATGACCTTAACAGCAACTTCTTGACCCTTAAGTTCACCTTTCTTAAACTTAGCTTTACAAGTATACCCAAAATGCCCCCTTCCAACTTCCTCTCCAATTTCATACTTATTTCCAAAATTCTTGGAAAACCCAAAACTCTTATCAAGACCCCCACCCCCCTCCAATTCATCGCCTTCCGGAATTGTATTGGGTTTCACAGTACCATGTCTCCGGGCAAGCAAAGCACGTATATGTTTCGCCGGAGACGGTGGTGGAAAGAACCTCCGGGGAGTAGAATTTGCCGGAGATTTTTTTGAGAAAAAATAATGAGCTGGACTTGGACTGTAAAATGGGAAAAACGGCGACTTTTTACCCACTTGAGGTTCCTCTTTGCTCGTATTTTCGTCGTTGTTAGCAGTTACATGGGGAGTATAAAGATCGCTCTTGGAGTAATTGGGTTCAGGGGGAGGTTTTGATGTGCAACCACCCATTGAATTCTACTATGCACCTCCACAACAATATAATTTAGTAGCTCAAAGCTGAAAATTTTGCATGGGAAGTTGGGAGTTTGTTTAAAGTACTCAGAAATGGCATTTGTTTTGTTGGTCTTTTTGTGAAGGAGAGAGAGAGAGAGAGAGGTGTAGATGGTGATAAAAAAGGAAAGAGTAGACGTTGGCTTTTTCTACAAATTAAAATTAAGGCTGTAACTGAATATTTTGCTTTGCTTTGCTTTACATAAAGAGAACGAAAGAAAAAAACTCAAAGAAGACGTTACATTATAGTCTTTAAACTTGATATTCCAACTGTGGTTGGTTGTAGCAAGTAGTTATAAGAGCCCATCTATAGTTGGATTAGTAATTTTAGAATTGTGTTCATAGGTAGAAGTATGTTATTATTAGGTGGGGTTGTATTCTTTGATGTCCTATTTCTTATTTCTTATTTTATAGTGTGCTTATTTATCTTATTTCGTAGTGATCTGATTTCTATTTTATTATGTCTTATCCCTTTTTATGTTATGTCATTCATCATGCTTCATTACGCTTTTGTTTACTATTCTCTATCTTGAGACGGAGGTCTATTGAAAATAACCTCTCTACGTTTTTGAAGGTAGCGGTATGAATAGCATATCCCCAGATCCCACTTTATGGGAATACACTGAGTTTGTTATTGTTGGTAGAGGTGGTTATAACTTAAAATTCGTTGTAGTATCAAAGAAAAATATTAATTTGATGATAACTTAATTAGAGCATTTCTTACTTATTAGGTTTTCTGTGTGGTACTTTTCTTTTTTTCTATTTTGTACTATCATATTAGGATCTCGGCATATTAATGACGGATAAAAGTAAAAAATAAGTAACTAATTGTATTTTGATTTTTTAAAATGATAATTATTTTGAGAAATATTTCTTTTTTAGTAAGAACGATAAATAAAATAGATCAGAAACAAATGATATTAATGTATATAGATAAATAAAAAGTTTAATTTTATATAATTAATTTATTTATATAGTTAATGTTTGTGAACATATGCAAAAACCTTTTTAAGGTATGAACTCGATTCCGAATAAAAAAAATATTTAATATGTGTTTGAATATTCAATTAAAACAAGATACCATTAGAATTGTTCAAATAAAATTTAGTGGTACATTTAACCAATGTCATTATATTCAGCCAACTAAAAACCAAAAGAGGGGGCAATGTGATGTGATGTGATGTTTCGTGATGTGTATGGATATTTATATCGCCCAGAGTTTGTTGTGAGGTGAGCAAGGATTAGTAGTTCTTAATTATCGAAGTTCTAGTTTAGTAATCCCTGATCTTATTTTATGTATGTCATTTTGCTTTTTGATTCGTCTAAAAAAAACATCATTTCTTTTATTTGGTAACTATTTAATCACTTTTACTTTTATTGATTTCATTTAATTAAAAAAAAAAGATAGTAGCACATTTTTTAATAAAAAACAATTTGATAAATATCATCAAGTATTTTCTTATTTCTTAAACGTTGTATCCAGTCAAATCATGCCACATAAAATGAGACGAAGAGAGTAATTCTTAAGGGAAAAAGTATAATTTCCCTCCTGAACTTATCGTCAGAATTTACTTTAGAATTTTAACTTTATTAACAATTATTTAACTTCCTAAACAATTTTTGCGTGAATTATATACCACCCCAAAATATAATTTCACTCTCACAATGGAGAGTATAATACACTCGCCCCCAAGTCAATGTCACATCATTGTCACGTCATTGCCACACAAGCTAAAAAAAATAAATTAAAAAATAATTTCATATATATATATATATATATATATATGTATATATATATATATATATATATTTATATTATATATAAAAGAGGATATTGGATTTTAGTAGTCCTCACAGCTATCTTGATCAAATGATGTTGCTACATGTGGCTTTATCCCCTCTAAAATTTTGACATGTAGTTGATAAAATTATGATAATTTTTAAATTATTTAAAATCCTCTAAAATTGTGACATGTAATTGGTAAATTACATTTTTCCTCTAAAATTGTGACATATAATTGATAAAATTCCCCCCCTCCTGCGCCCCCCCCCCTCGCCCCCCCCCCCCACAACACCCCTTCCAAAAAATAAAAATAAAAATTGTGACTTGTTGATTAAATTATTTTTTCTCCTTCATAATTTTGATATGTAGTTGATGAAATTATGATGATTTTTATTTTTTTTAAAACCTCTAAAATTGTAACATGTGGTCGGTGAATTACTTTTTCTCTCTAAAATAGTGACATATAGTTGATAAAATTACTTTTTTTTCCTCTAGAATTGTGACATGTTGATAAAATTATTTTTCTCCTCTAAAATTATGACATGTAGTTGATAATTTTTTTTTCACACATGTTCATTTTTTATTACTTGAGTGCTTGCACTTGATATATCATAATATGATAAACTACTCTATCTTTTGAGTTTATCTTTTTATTTTTAATTATTTAACTAATCAATAAATTCTCTTAGAAGTTCTCATTATAATATTCTACTTTAGATAATTACATATTACGTAATTAAGTCAATTGAGAATATAAAAATTTAATATCTAATAATGCATTTATCTATTAAATTACTTCTATTTCATTATTTTATTAATGCATCTTTCAATAACATTATTTGTACAAAATTTTTACAATATTTATTCAATGATAAAATTAAATTTTTTTTTTTAAGAAAATATCTCTATCATGTTAATTTATCTTCAAATAATTAAAATAACTTTTAAAAAATTAATATATATACATATTTCCATTTTACATATTTTAAAGAATTTATCTTATTTATTATTATTACTTTTTGATGCACTTCACTTTATGTTCTTTTTATTTATTATTAAAATATATTCTTTTATGAGTTTAGTAAAAAATGTAATAATAAAGTTTTAAAAAGATAAGATCTTGTATATAATAATCATTCTTTAAAAAGCATATTGTGATTGTGGAGAACTTTCTTTCGTTGCATGAACATTTCATAACTTTTTTTTTTTTTTTTACTATTTATATGAAATAATATTCTAAGAAAGAAGTTTGTACAAATACTTTAGGAATAAAGAAGAAGTAAAAAAGAATAGTTAAAATTGTTTTGGACATTTGTGCTTATATAAGTTTATATTTTATTTATGATGAACCAATTATAATTTTCATGTAATTTATTTTTTTCTAATTACTTTTTATGAATTGCGTATAATTTTTTGTGGACAATTTTATTCACTGCTTATAAAATATTAATGACATATTTTAAATAGTGAAATTTAAAATTATTGCTAATGTTAAAAATGAAGGTAGTGTATCAATCATTATCAAATTATTTTAAAAATATCTTTTTTGTTAATTGAAAATTAATATTTTTAAGCATAAATTTTGTAAGAAGAATTAATTGATTCTTGAGGTTCATTTTAACAAAAAATATCTTTTTTCTTAATTTTGTATAAAATTAAATTTAAATCATCACATTTATTTAGCAGAAATTTACGTCCTTTTATCAAATTGTATTTTTTTTTTTTCATATTTTAAATTATGTAATTATAAATTATCAAATTTCTTAAATTTGGGCTCGGACTTAGCACGGGCCTCAAAAAACTAGTATATATATATATATATATATATATATATATATATATATATATATATATATATGTTAAAAAAAGTTTTCTTTTACACCCTTCCTCCTTCCTCCCAAGCTTTCTCCTTCACCCCACACGACTCCCGCCAATTCCTGCCCCACCCCCATACCCACACCATTTTCTCTCTTGTTCAGCCCTCTCTCCCCCAATCCCACCCCACCTAAAACCCTTCCTACAATTGACAAACACCCCCCCCCCCCCCCCCCCCGCCCCCCTCTCTTTCCTTTAAAAAAGAAAAATTAGATCCAAATCTTTGAAATTTGATTTTCAAAAAGTTAAAATTGTAATACCAAAGAATTTCACTTTGAGGTAAATGAATTAGAAAATAAAAATATATTGAATTTTTTGTCATAAAAATAAAGAATTTATTTGATTGAAGATTTTTTGTGGATAGGTGAAAAAAAAGAAATACAGGAAGGAGAAGATATGGGGTGATAGAGCGTGAGGAAGAAGGAAAAAAAAATAATGGTTGAAAATTTTAAGTGGGCTTCACTTAATTTTTTTTAATATCCTTTTTTTATTAAAATTCCCTTTAATTAAAATAAAAATAAAAATTGACCACATCAGTCATTCAAGGGGGTAATATGATTCATTTAAAAGTTATTTAAGGGAATAATTAATTACTTATAAATTTAAAGTGTTAAAGTAAATTTTAAAGATAAGTTTAGAGGGGTATTTATGCCTTTTCTCAATTCTTAATTATAAAGTTTTAGTTTATGACATAAACTTTATGTTTTGAGAGTTGAGACTTGGAAATCTTTTGGGTGTGTTTGCTATATGATGTTTCAACACAAATTTTTAATTGTAGAACTTGTTGCAACTTGAGCTGGAAATTTTGATTGATTGACATGGATAATTAACTTTCATGATTTTTAAATGATTGTATTTAATCATTTTTCTTTAGTTATATTACTATATTATTAAAGGAGAAGTAGAAAGAGAAATGAGATTGTATGCTACTATTCTCATTTTAAATGTTTGCTATTATTCTCATTTTAAATGTTTCACGGTATAGCAGAAGGTAAGAATGATTATTCAAATAGTTAGCTCTCAATCTCATATTTTGATTAATTTCATATGATATTTATTATTTTCTACTGACAATAAATATTATGTAATTTTATTTATTAAGTTTAGAATCAACAAATAAGAAGAAATAACTCAATGATTGATTTGAATTTATAATTTTATGATTCTTAACTTTTTATTGACTACTAGATCACGTTTGCGGATGCCTCAAATTTGTTTTGGAAGATTTTGTGTTGATTTGATTGGTAGATCAATTTATTTTAACAGATTAAAAATAAAAAAGTTGTATTTTCCTTAGTTGTAATTACGATACTAATGGCCTTTTTGTTAGGTGATATATATGATGATCCTAGCAGCTTCTACTGACAATAATTAGCTTTATATAAGAAGTAGGTAAGGATATAGTAATAAACCTGCATATAGTTTAATGGTTGAATATGACCACCTTAAATTTTTATATCTTCTTAAAGATAAAGATTGATGTTTTCCATCCTGTACCATTCACGTTCTAGTATTAGTATGACTTTTCAAGGTATTCAATTAACTTAAAAATAAGCATCTTATTTTTTAAGTTAAAACTTTAATTGTCAATAGATATTACTCCTTTTATTTTAATTTTATTTCTGATTTTGACTTGGTACAAAATTTATAAAAGTAAGTAAGATTTTTAAATTTCGTAGTCTTAAATTAAAGATATATAGTGTATACCAAAATGTTATTTTACCTTATGATCTTAAACGTTTCATGCGGAAAGTTAGAACTAACTAAAGAGTGGTCAGAAAAGAAAAGATATATTTTTTTAGACTGACTAAAATATTAAGTTGACCGATGTAGCTCTTTATTAGTTTCTTGATTGTGTAAATCTCTCTTTATTTAATTAATGATAAAAATAGAAAACAATTATTAATGTTTTCTAAATTATGTGAAACACCCTTATTTTGATGAAAAAGATAAAAATATCATTTATTTTTGATAAAGAATCACATGTCTTGGCTTCATTTGCTTAGTGAAAATAACATCGGACAAGTAATTTAATTAAGGTATACATAAAAACACCTATATCTATTATCTATAGATACAATACTAAAAATGTGAAGATCTTTAGAAAAGTAATTCAAACTTTTTGCCCTTTTTTCTCAAAAGTAAATTGTTTTTGCTGAAAATCTCAAATTTATGTCCTATTTGATTTATGTGAACTCTCCAATAGACAAATCATCTTTTCAATTTTTTTCTCAAATTTATTTTTTCAAAAGTAAATTGTTTCTTCTGAAAATCTCAAATTTATGTCCTATTTGATTTATGTGAAAAACTACTACGTGATTTTTGATCCTATTTAGTTTATGTGAAAAGTATTATCTTTTTACCAAAATTCGTCAAACAGAAGAGGCATCAAAATATATGAAAAAAATTAACAGTTTGTTTGATGGAAATATGACTTTTAGAGTCACCACTTAATTTATTTAGGAAAATTAAGAAAATCCTTATAAATTACTTAAATGATTTCAAAACAGAAAAAATCATTTAAGTTTAGAAATTCTAGGTAAGCGATTCTCATTAATATTTTAGGAAGGTTTTTAAGACATCTAAAATGTCTGCTAACTTGCGGTTATCCAACCTGTTTGAAAATGATTCTTTTAACCAACTTTTAAAGAAAAATTGATTGTTGAAAAGAAATTGCTTAAGGAATATCTTTTCTGAGTTTTATGCAAAATCAATTTTTTAACGATTTTGTAGGGAATCTAACTAGTTCTAAGCAAATTAAAGTCAAATAACAAATAAACATAGAAAAAAAAAAAGGAAGGGGAAAGAAATAAGGAAAAAGACATTGTTTAACCTTTTTTAAAAAAGAATAGCCCAAGTTTGGGCATATGGACATATAATGTCCAGTCGGGTAAAAAAATATCACTTTATGGTCATTTCTTATTCTTTTTTAATTTGGGTTATTTTGGCCTACGTAGTTTATATACAGTCCATATACAATACTGATACAGTCTATATATAATACTGATACAGTATTCAACTTGAGCAATTCAATCCTTTTAAAAATATTTCAATTTTTTTTTGTTATAAATTTTTTAACTGATCAAATATTCTGCTTTTTTGAATTGTTTAGAAATAATAATTAAATTATATAAAAACGCTATAATTGTTAAATAGAATATGTATCTATATAAGATATATGTATAGAAATTGTATAGTTCTATCAAATATGTATATGTATAAAATATATATAAAAAAATATAGAAAGTGTATGAAAATTATAAAATTATTGTATAAAACATATAAAAAATGTACAGTTATTGTATAAATTGTGTATCAAAGTTGTATAATTTTCGTATAGAATATTTATATGTATAAGATTTGTATAGAAACTGTATAGAAGGTGTGTCGAAATGGTATAGAACAAGCCAATAAATTGAAATTGCTAGAAAGTGAAATTTAAATTCCATGATCTTTTCATGGAAATAGTTTAATTTGAAGTGTCGTTTCTGTCCTTTTCCCAAAGAAATAAGCGATTTAGGCTCTTAAGCCCAAATCTATTAGCCCTGTCCTAATCTAATTGGGCTTTTGGCCCATCTTCACCTGTCCTAATCTAGATATTGGGCTTTCCCATAACCTGTCCTAAATTATCTTTTGGACCTTTTGGCCCATAATCGACTTCACCTGTATTAATTCATAACTTTGGCTTTGAGACCCAAATGAATAAATAAAGGAAAAATTATAGAAAGCGACAAACTTAAGACCATAATTACAATAAATAGCAACACTTTTTCAAAATGACATTCTATAGCAAAAGTAGCATTTTTTTGCCCATTAACTCTACAGAAGCGTGTTTCACTCTTTCTTTCCTATTTTCACTCTATTATTTCTCTCTCCAATTAAACAGTATCTTTTTTCTTTTCTTTTCTGGTGTACCTCTTGAAAATCAATCAACCATAAATATATATTGCGCGCTCTCTGTAATTATCAATGCTCTTTTATACACAACCTAGCTATTGCTCTTTATAAGTATATATAGCAAACATATATTGTCAGTTTTTTGCAGGTTGCTCTAAATTTTTTCTCTTCTTTTTACTGGTTCTTGTTTTCTTTGTTCTCCTTTTTTTTGGCTTTTACTTTAAGAACTGAAATAAAAAAAATAGGATTTAAGAAAATGGGTTGAAGTGGGTAGGAAGGAAAGTACAAAAAACAACAAAAAGAAAAGAAGAAAAAATGAATTCTTTTTTTGAAGGAAAGAAGAGAAATAGAGAGTAGTAAAGAAGATAAAAAGGTGCTATTTTGGGTAAGTGGGTGGGGCTATAATATGGTAATGCAAATGGATCTATGCGAGTTTCAATGGTAGTTTTGTTGCTTCACAACCATGATAACGTCCAAGATTACGATAAAGCTGTTGATTGAGAGCAAAAGGCAAGAGGTCATGTTTGTCGAGGCTGGCAAGAAAAGTATTGATTTCCTGTTTCACATTCTTGCATTACCAATAGGCAGTGTCATTAGGCTTCTCTCTGTCAAAGAACTGATTGGGTGCTTGGGGAACTTATATGAGAGCCTTCAGAATCTTTGATAATATGTACATTCAACCAAATCAGAAAAATGATGTCCTCTTGAAATCAACGTCAGCAGCCTGTGATACTTCATTATCTCTGTTATTGATCAACAACTCCCTTGTTGATAGACAGTTTTTTATGTGCCCTAACCATAATAGTTACGTGAATAATGATCCTCAAACGCGTTGCCTAAGACTAATGGATATGAGCACACAATTTGAAATATTATTCTTTGTATTTGAAGTTTTTGAACTCCACGTGGTACGTTCTTAGTTTAGTTTAAAAAAGTATTTGTATTTGCATTTTTATTAGCTTATAAGTCATGTGCAGTATATGTATTTTTTATACACATATATTATAGTTATTGTTGTTATATGTATATGTATATAGTTATAGTTGTTACTGTTTAAAATATGCATTTGTATTTATTATTTTATATGAGTCAAATCTGTATTTCGCAAATACATATGAAGATATATATTATAGTTATGTTCGTTAATGTTTAATATGAATCTGACATGTATTTCGTAAAATACATATTAGTGTCATATTTGTATTTTTTGTATAGTAGTATACATATGGATCAGGCACAGGGGCGAATCTACAAGGGGTTCACGGGTGGCATGGCACCCGCAAACTTCGATCGGATAACTGTGTGTGTGTGTATATATATATATATATAGTGAATAAAAATGATATCTGATTTAAGTGTCACCCGGTGCAACAATTGAGAAAGTAGTGCTAGTGGCAAACACGTTAAAATTTCACGTAGTATACCAGAGTTCAAGTCCAGACGCCAGCAGTATTTTGTTACTTTTTGTTCGTTGTTCTATTTTCTATAAGTTTTTTTCCTCTTGACTTAATCTTTGTTTGACTCCTTTTTTTTGGGTAATCTTTGTTTAAGAATTTTTAACTTAAGTGTAGAACATAATTGAAGATTCCTTCTTCCTTCAAATTTATAGTTAACCTCTCCTCGTAAATCATAATAATGATGCTTGGCATGATGTTATAATTTCTAAATAATAGAATTGGAAATATCCATTGAATGTTGGCAACTATTTTGTACTTTGCCGCTGACTGATAAGTTGAATTTAACTCTTGTTTACATAATTTATAGTAATAACAACAACAACGACAACAAACCCAGTGTATTCCCACATAGTGGGGTCTGAGGAGGGTAAAATGTATGCAGTCCATACACTACCTCCGGAGAAGTAGAAAGATTGTTTTCGATAGTATTTATAAGAATAATCACATTTTTATTATTTGATATATTTGTCTATACAAATTGAAAAGACAAACAATCAAATCGAAACCCAAAGTCTATAAAATTGATAAAATATTTATCTTATTTGGGGTAGTGTAAATAGCAAGATGTAAAGCAAAAAATTAACTGATTTTCAGCTGAATACGTAAAAATTAGGTTCTTCAATAATGTTTTAATGAAATTTTCCTTCAAAAATCTCTTACTAACAAGCCAAATTTAAGTGGAATGCCCATAAAAATTATTCTTTTTGAGTAGTAGCTTTAACGTTAAAAGTGACATGGCACCCGTAACCTCGAAATCCTAGATCCCGCCTCTGATCAGGCATGTATTTTGTAAATACATATGCAGAGCTATATGTATTTTTTTGTAATATAATATGTATTATGTAAAAAAAAACATATGCATATTATGTATTTAGTGTTTTTTTTTGTGAAAAGTATATGTAATATAGATTTATGCCATTATTTTGTTCTATAGGTACCGCGTGATCATATATTCATGGCAAGAGTACTTCCAAAATTTGAACCACATATAGGATGTCACACGGTCAATGATATTAAAGAATGTATTAAGGCGATGTTATCAAAGGAGTAGTACAAGATTTTTTGTGATAAGAATATTTGTGGTGTCAACATGAAGAAGAAGAAGAAATGCATAGTGCAAGCGCAATTAGACAGATGTATTATGTCACAAATGTATTATAATTTTTTTGGGGGCATGTGCATGTATTTGTATTTTATATATAGAAATACATATTCATATGTATATTTGTATGGTGTTGAATTTATCTTTGAACTGTTTTATGTCATTTTATAGGGTAACATATATATTTATTTGTATTTTTTACCGTTTAAGATATGTATCATCTATTATTTGATTACCTATATGTATATTTATATAGTTGTCCTTTTTATTATAGAGATTTTGTGTCATATATGTTTATATATACATATGAGTCAGATATATATTTCTGTAAATACATATACAGATATATATGTATGTTTGGTACTGTAAATGCATATGCAGATTTATATGTCTATTTATTTTGTATATTTTTTGAATATGTACAAGTGATATAGATATTTGTTTTCAAAATAAAGGATAGAGATAGAAGAGTAAAAAATGAAAAAAAAAAATAAATAACAAAAAGACAAAAAAGAAAAAGAAAAATTAAAAAAAAAAGTGAAAAAGGAAAAAAAAAAAAAGAGAAATAGAAGTGTTAAAATAAAAGTAAAAAAAGAAATAAAAAATTAAAAATAGACAAAAAAAAAGAAGAAAATGAAAAAAAAAATATATGAGAAAGAAAAAAAATAAGAAAACAAAAAAGAAAAAAATAAAGAAAAAGATAAAAAGGAAAAAAAAGAAGTAGAAGAGAGAAAATAAAGTGAAAGAAAAAAATGGAAATGAAAAAGAAATTAAAATAAAAAATAAAAATAGAATAATAAAAAAAGGATGAAAAAAACTAACAAAAAAAAAGTTAGAGATATAAAAGAGTGAAAGAGAGAAAAATAGTAATGATCTTTATATCTTCATATTTGAGTTAGATTTGAAAAGGGAATCCACAAATTTAAATAAGAGTAATTAATGGAAAAAGAATTTACTGCTTTAAATACATGAGATAATTATTCCTTATTTAACTCAATTAATTTGTGTAAAAGAAGGAAAGTAAGTCTTGTTGTATATGTATTTTAGTAGCAACACTTTTATAAAATATAAAATGCAAGTTGCTATTTCAGGTAATTATGAAACAGTTGCTATAAAACTCCTATTTATGAGCTTAAATTTTCTACTTGTGAATTTTTTTCATAAATAAATAACAAAATGCATAATGATAAATAAAACAATAAACAAAAATGAGACTTTTCATGTCTCTTAGCTACTAAAAAAATAATAAATAAATAAATTTTTACCCTATTTTCTCCAATCGACGACAACTTCTTTCTCCAAAAATCTGACTAGTTTGATAGGCTCGAGAGGATGACTCGAAAGAAAACTGGGCCACATTGGCCCACCATCGAAATGCATATGAGGAGAGTCCATTTAGACTCAACATTTTACATGTTAAACAAAGAAGAAAAAGGGAAGATTAGAATCAATTTGAAAGTAGTAACAAATTTTTAAAGTCTTTCACATTTTAACTTGAATAAACAGAAAAATAACACTTTAGGACATAGAGACAACTTCAAAATAAAGACAAAGAGAAAGCAACACACTAAAACTGGAAAGAACCTTTTAGCACATAATCTTATTTAACAATATAAGAATGAATCTTGAGCGAACTTCATAAAAATGTATAATTTTTACGATTTAGCTCAACATAAATGCACAGATCAAACCTTCAACTAAAAATTCAAATTCTAAAGCGAGTTTAGATAATACTTTCGAAGAGACAAATTAATTGACCAAAAATGTTTCACCTCCTTCCTCTCTTTTGCAAGTTCAAAGTAAACTTCTCATAAAGTCATAAAGGGATCCTCGGGTCAAAACTTTTGGCTTATAACCAACTCCATCTTTTCCATTGACATTACGGGTCAAGGTACGCTTAGGAGCGGTCTAATTATGCACAAAAGAAAAACTTGGACTAAAGCAATTTTTCAAAGAACTAAAAATGAACCCGAACAAAATCGAAACCACAACAATTAACCCACAAACAAAGGGATCATCGGATTGAAATTTTGACGCGTAAGCCGACTTCATTTTTTTCATTGACATTAATGGTCAAAAAAATATTTAGAAGTGGTTCGACTATGAAATAAAGATGCAAACTTGAACAACTAAAGCCATTTTTCAAGAACTAAAATGAACTCAAACAAAATCGAATCCACAATGATTAATCCACAAAAAAAAGGAACTTTGGCTAGAAATTTTGGTTTGTAGATCAACTTCATTTTATCCATTGACATTAAGGGTCAAGGAACATTTAGAAGAGGTTCGAGTACGCATCAAAAGGGGAAAAGTAGAATTAAAGCAATTTTTCAAAGAAATAAAAAATGAACCCCGAATAAAATCAAAACCACAACGATTAATCCACAAACAAAAGTATCTTCGGGTAGAAAATTTTATTTATAAACCGACTTTATTTTTTTTTCATTGACATTAACGGTCAAGGAACATTTAGAAGCGATTTGACTACACACCAAAAGGAAAAAACTTGAATTAGAGCAATTTTTTAAAGAAACTAAAAATGAACCCGAATAAAATTGAAATCACAATGATTAATCTACAAACAAAAGGATTTTCGGGTAGAAATTTTGATTTATAAACCGACTTTATTTTTTTCCATTCACATTAAAGGTCAAGGAACATTTAGAAGTGGTTTGACTATGCATCAAAGGGGAAAACTTGAATTAAAGCAATTTTTTAAAGAAACTAAAAATGAACCCGAATAAAGTCGAAACCACAACGATTAATCCACAAATAAAAGGATCTTTGGGTAGAAATTTTGGTTTATAAATCGACTTCATTTTTTTCATTGACATTAAAGGTCAACAAAATATTTAGCAGTGGTTCGACTATGCAATAAAGATTCAAACTTGAACAACTAAAGCCATTTTTCAAGAACTAAAAATGAACCTGAACAAAATTGAAACCACGACGATTAGGCTACAAACAACATACTAGAACTAAAAAAAATAAATCTCTTGCGTTAGACTGACAAAACTAAGTGAAATCACAACCTACAAGCATAACAAAATACCATTTAAGTTATATGATAACAATAGCCCTAAACATAACAACATGAAGCTAAAATAGTAAATAAGAATCAACAACAACAATATAAAGCAACTTCAACTTAAAATAACGACATAAAGATCATAATCATCACAAACAAGTCCTATGGCCATCAAAGCCTCTACAACAAATAATCCCAGCCTCATTCACAATTGCGATTTAAATAAATATTACTACGGAGAAAGAGATGAAGAAGAAATTGGTAATAAAAAATAAAAATAAAAATAAAAGGGAGAGGCACGTTCATTTTTTTCAAGACAACAAAATGAGACTACGAGTTTCGTCGGAATCAACCACCACCGAAAAACGTTGCCGTCAACTCGAAAACTCAAAAATTTTTGAGAAGCCAACCAATTTTTATGAAACCAATTTTTTACTAAAAAATATAACTATTTTGCTCAAAAGAATTTTTTCACCTCTCATACCTTGGTCTTTTCACCTAAATACTGGCAGTATTTATAGGAAATAATGGAAATTTCATTCTTTTTATCCACCAATGTGGGAGAAAGAATTTAGGGGTGTTTGTAGACTTTTAAAATTGAAGACAAGATGAGGTAGCAGATAAGGTGGGGGGAGATTGTACAATATAGTACTATTTTTGAATTTCAAAATTAGAAAAAGGACAAAGTTGAGGGAAATTTGTACAATCTTGTACAAATTTTGAATTTCAAATTTAAATTTTAGGATTTGAAATTATTTTTGGTGGGAATTGAGTAGAAGTTATGAGAGTTTTTAAAACTTTTGGGGTTATTTAAAATATAACCCCAATTGGGATTTAAAATTTAGCCAAATTTATTTAATTTTGATCAAATTAAAAATCAAATGACAGATTGCATTGCAATTATGGCTAATTTGATTTTAATTATGGCCAAATGTAATAGATTGACTAAATTAAATTGAAATTCGATATGAATTAATACTTCCTTTATTCCCGAGCTTCTTGATTTAATAAAATCAAACACATATTTATCCAAATAAATTATTTTTGAGAGTAAATTATATTTAAATCAAGATTTTATCCGTTAGAATTAATTTTCAAGCGTGCTCAGTAAAAGTTCAATTTTGATTAAAAAAAAAGTTCATTTAAGTAACAAAATTTATACAATTCCACATATGTAAATACGAAAATTTATAATCATTGATTAAATAATGAAATTAACCCAAATAAATATTTAGAGCGTATTTATCCGGATGAATAAATATTTTAATTTTATTAAAAATTAATGAAATCTGAGATTAAATTTAATCGTGGAGGCAAAAATTAGGTGTCAACAACTGCCCCCTCTCTTTGCATAGGGTGGATGTAAGTAACTCTGGGCAAAGGGAGTTTGACATTCCTAATTTTTGTCCGACCGCAAATTTATTTTTGAAAAAAATTGGTTTTTGCACGATTTTCATGGAGTTATGGCCGGACCCTATAACAGGTTTCCTACATATCTCAGGTTACATGAGAATTCAGGTCATTTGTAGTTCATAAATCATGATTTTTAAAAAATTACAAGCTATCTCAGTTTTCGGGTTTTTGATGAAACCAAAAAGCTGGAGACTAAAGGGACTTGGGGGAGGTTGGAATGAAGTCGAGTTTTCAACAAAGATCCCAGCCTACATATCCCCGAGACTCAGGAAATCAGACTGCTTATAGTTTGAATCAATCGGTAGAAAAGATAGTCTTTTATATCAGATGATCTTTGGCTCAAGATGAGTGACAAGTTGATCGAGTTGTGAAAAAGAGGTTTGTAACTTCTTAACCATGAATGTGGAGATCTTCATAACCATAGGTAAGAACTTAGCTAAATATAATTTCCTAAACTCTAAGTATGTTGTCACCCGAATTTGAAAGAAAGAGAGGGTTACCCTCAGTATGAGTTTAGAAATGACCCGAAGGTGAAGCTGAAACCAGAATATCCCAAAATACCTATATGCCTTCTTACAGGGGTGTGGTTTGATTGGTGGTGAAGATGATCCTTTAGCTCGCGTCCAAAGAGTTTGACATCCCTCTCTAGACTATGTCCTATTTTGCTGCTAAGAAAGAGTTCCACGTTGTGCTGCGTCCTTTTTGGAGTCGTTCATACCTGTAGTTTTGATTTGAGATTTTCATCCTCTCAGATACTCTCGACAATATCTCAAACAAACTCGTTAGTGCTAAACATACTTCACGAAGGGGTATATAGTCTTTTACCATATCTCCATGTGAGTTGTTGCCTAAAAAACGAAGTCATCTTCTCATATACCTATTTGGAAGGAAATAACTCACAATAATAAATGCAACAACCTTTTTTGGTTTTTGCATAATTAGCTCATTTATCGGTTGAATATATCTTCAAAGTGGGGTGGTCCTTTTGGACACCGACGACACTTTATGCAGAATGATCCCTGCAACTGTTCAATATTATGATGATGCGGTAACCCTTTGGTCACCTATAATGCTTGTTGTATGATACACTCTTCGGTTATTTCCAATAATTCTTTGCATATGACCTCGAGTAAGTCTTGCTCATCTTTTGTGTCGATACGACTTATAGATTTTTCTTAAATTGACAACTTTTGGGTAATCTTGCACATTATTTGATGTTGGCTACGAGGCGACTTACAGATATCCTTTGAATTGCTAGCCTTTAGGTAATCCTTCACATTATCCAACCTTGTATAAGAGATGACTTACAGATATCCCTCCAATCACTAGTTTCAGATATTTCTGCACATCATCCGACCTTGGATACAATATGACTTTTAGATATCTCTCAAATTGGTAGTTTTTGGGTAATACTGCAAATAATCGATCTTGGATATGACACGGCTTATAGAGAACCCTTGGAATTATCAATTTGATAACTTTGCATATTCTTCGATAAGGATTTAGTTGCGACTTATGGATAACCTTTAAACTATCAATCTTTGGGTAACCTTGCACACTATCCGATTAGGATGTTATTGCGACTTACAAATGACCCATGGACTATCAACTCATAGGTAATTTTGCACACTATCCTATTTCGAATAATATGACTTATAGATGACCCTCAGATTGTCAATTTCTAGGAAATCTCATATATCATCCATCTTCAGATAACGACTTAAAGGCATCCCTTCAAATCGCATGCTCTTGATGTATTCAGATGCTGATTGATAAAATGATGAGATATCCTTGACACCAGCATTTGTGTCTTGCATGTCAACAGATATTAAATACTGATGATATCCTCAACGCCAACATATTCTATTTTATGTGTTAACATATATTAAATGCTGATGATATCCTCGATGCTAGTGTATGCTATCTCGCGTGTCAATAGATATTAAATGCTGATGATATCCTCGAGGCCAGCATATGCTATCTCGCGTGTCAACAGATATTAAATGCTGATGATATCCTCGACGCCAACGTATGTTATCTCGTGTGTCAATAGATATTAAATGCTGATGATATCCTCGACGTCAGTGTATGCTATATCACTTGTCAACAAATATTAAATGCTGATGATATCCTCGATGCTAGCGTATGCTATCTCGCGTGTCAATAGATATTAAATACAATGTCCCTCTCGGTAATGAAATGAGATGAAATAGACCTCTTGGTAACGGAATAAAACAAAATGGCCCTCTTGGCAATGAGATGATATGAAATGGCCTTCTTAGCAATGACATGAAATGGCCCTCTCGACAATAATATGAAATGACCCTCTCGACAATGGCATGAAATGGCCCTCTCGGCAATAAGATGATTTTAAATGGCCCTCTCGACAATGGCATGAAATGACCCTCTCGGCAGTGAGAAGATATGAAATAGCACTCTTGGCAATGGCATGAAATGACCCTCTCAGCAATCAGATGATATGAAATGGTCCTCTCGGCAATTTGAAAACAATTTCACCTGAGTCCGTTTGCCTGCGTTTTGCTTTCTACATGTACCTACTCAAGGTAGATAGTTAGTAGACACAACGTCATTCTCACACTCAATCTTTATGATAGTTTAATGACAAATACTGAGCATCATAATTGAATGACTTATTCTGCTATTAATCTTCTCTTTTTGAAGAAATAATTAAATAGGAAATCCACCGGATGCAAGTAAATGGGGCACAACCCTTGTTTGGGGATTACTCAAATACCGTTTGCTTCGCTTCAAGGCGAATTTTGAGGATGAATTTTTGCTCTTCCTCCTATTGAGTGATCCTTTGATTGTTGTATTTATTGTGCCGACTCCCTTGAATGTACCTGCACTCAAGGTAAATATTTAGTAGACACAAAGTCACTTTTGCTAGCGACTATTTTAAAAAAAAAATTTAAATACAATATTCATAAAAAAGATAAGGTGCCTTTACTTGTCCTTTATGGTCTTAAAAAATAGGATAGAGAATTCAAAAGGGCCTTGATAAGTGGGTATTAAATCCGTCTTTGGGGCTATCCAAAAAGTACCGTTCTTGAGCATTATATGCTTTGGTGTGGCTCCCAACTTGCTTGGGGATTTTTTGAAAAAAATTCTCATTTTTGTGTATTGATCCATGCATCCACAGAAAAATGATTAGTTTTGAGTAAAACTACTCCGTATTGACCTCCTTCAATCCCTGGTTTGCTCCTCTCCATATTTAGGATACTCCGTAATGTTGGGACTTCCACTCTGACTCCCCGTTTCAATAAATGCCTAGGCAATCACCAAGTAAAAAGATTTGTATAGATTTTCAAAAGTAGTCTTAATTTTAAAAATTAGTTTTCAAAACTTCTGTAAAAGATTTTAAAAATCTCTGTCAATCATGTCATGTACTAGCTCAACGAACATCTTTCTCTTGGTTTTGATTATATCTGACGTTTGATGGAGGAATTCCAGGAATTCATCATCGTCACTTAGGATTTCTATCGACAGTTCTGTCAAACCCGGAGATTTAGTCTACCTAGACTTTGTCGCAGCTGGTGACTTCTAAAGCTTGACTTTGACCTCTGGCGCTGGGGAATTTGAAATATATTTCAGTGTTTAGTGAAAATTTTGAGGCCTTCCTCAAAATTTTTGCCCCAGTTTAAAATTGTTTGAGATGATCCAAAGTCTTTGTTGGTCTTCGTTCTTTTTGTGAATTTTCAATATTCCTTCTAAAAAATTCTAACCCAGTTTTCATTTCTTGGGGTTACATGACCGAGCTGTTAGGGTGCCTATGTATTCCGTTGGAGCAGAAATCAGGATAAACGTAGTTCAAGACTACACTAGGGATATATAAAAAAATCTAATGGGTTGATCGAAGCCGACATAGGCCGCCTACGTATCCCTTTTGTTGGGAATTCAGGTCATCACGTAGTTCGTACATAAAAGGAAAGGATAAATTCTCCTAAGGAGTTGACAAAAACCGACATAGGTCACCTACGTATCCCTTTCTTGGGAATTCAAGTCAAATGTAGTTCATAATTAAAATTCAATTTCAGAGTTAAATGGCCCTAGATACTCTTATTTATCCTACTAGGACAAAAATAAGCACTCAATGGATGACATGACACTTTCATTGTGTTTGTCTTGATAGAACGAGTGATCAACTGTCCAATTTTCCTTTGAGAGAATTGATAAGATTCCCTTTCCTCGCTTTTTCTAGATAGACATCGACCCTGATTTTCTTAGTCATTGTCCTCCTAGTTATCCACCTCAATTTCTTCCAGATTAGGCTTTTTTGATTCTCAGACTCTTTGGCTCTTCTGTTGACTGTTCTAGGGCTATTTTCTCCCATTCATCATTATCTTTCTTGATTTGCTCATTTTGCTTTTTGACATGATAGAACAATGACAGGTTTTAAGTTATTTTTACACGACGGGCAACGAGTCATGAGTGGATTAGAGGTTCATTTCAACAATGTTTCCTCCAATTCATCTTCCATGATTTCGGTTGTCTTGAAAAATTATTCCATAATAACATCACATTTTTTATATTCCATCCTCGATACCATCGCTTATAAGTTTTGAAAAATGACTGGTAGAGTCTAGTTTTACTACTAGTCATTTTTCTTTTCTTGTAACAAAGCTATATTCAAGAGGGGAATCTCTTATTCACTTTTATCCAGTGAAGTAGGGCCATTTTATGCCAACACAGAGTAGTTTCTATTACCTGCAAAGTAAAAATAACTCAAAAGGTTGACGCGTTAGATTTCGTTAGTAATAAACAAAACAAGATATAAGGTAGAAAGTAAACACATAGAGTTGTTTCTCATCTCATGCGAATTGATCCATGAAGCAATGATGAGTTGAGAATTTCAATGAACAGGAGTTTGATTAATAATAAAGATAGGTGGAATTTATTAGGAAGTCTCAACTCTTCTCCTTTCCGACCTTATTTATTCTTTCAAGTAAATAAAGGACAACAAAGTTTTTGAGAATAAGGGCCGGGCCAAAAGGCTGCCTACGTATCTCATGGAGGAGAAATCAGGTACTGCATAGTTCGAACATATAATGGCTTCTTCTAAGTCCATAGTAAACCTTCCTAAAATAGTAGCGAGCATTTACAAAGTTTTAAGAATGATTGCGGACTACTCTGAGAGACTTGGGAGACCTGGAGTATGTTTGGTTCGACTTTTGTATAGTGAAAAATATTTCTACCTAAAGATGCTCTATAAAAAATAAGATTGGATCAATTCGTCTTTGATATAACACGTATAAGCACATATAGCATTTATATCACACAAGCATATTGTAATAAGCGTGCATCCTAATCGGGTGACCCTTTTGATCTAAGGGTTGACCTAACGTATTTGAAGAAAGTATATGATTTTTAAAACCAATCCATTATCCCCTAAAACCTCCATAGGTATACATGAAGGGCATGAATGCTTACAAAAGTTGCGTAAAAGGAATACATTCTTTAGGGAAAAGGAAAAGAACATGAGAAAAAGAACAATGTCCCGCGCAGGGGATAGTAGCTCCTAGATGTTCCTTCATAGCCTTTTGTCCTCTTAGCTTTGTCCATTTCTTATCATATGTGACATCTGTTGATGATGAAGTGATTCCCGTATAACTGTGCTCTATCTCATAAGTCATTAGTCTGGGAGATCATGTAATCGTCCAAATCAATCAATCATCAACCTCTTGTCTGACTCGCTTTAACTTTTTCCTCAATTGGTGGATAATTGAGGCATCTTACATGAAAGCAAGCAAAGTAAGCCTTCTCCCTACTCCCAAAGGATAATGGGTTGGATTAAATAACATATATTTCTTCAACACATAAATATCCTTCGTCTTTAATTGACTTGTGGCCAATAGACGTAGGGCAGGTTTTCTAATGGGTCCTATACCCTCTCAGGTATTGGGTCGTCCTAGGCTCATGCCTTAAATAGAATTTTGGTTTAGCTCTATCCTAGGTGTCTAGAGTGGGTTTGAACCAGCTTTCCAAGTAGACGGCTTGAGTTTGGAAATACGAACAGTTATCAGATGCCTCACGTGCTAATAAACCGTCGTATTTTTAATACTTTATTTGAAGTTGAACAACAGGAGTCGGGACATCCACGAAACCCCAAAATAGTTTAATAATCATCATGCGGGATTATGCCATGAAATGCAATAGTTAAATTTCACAGAATTGAAATATATAATCACGTAAACAGTTTAAATAATTAGTCAAAAGATAAATTCAAACATTTAGTTAGAACCTAGTTAAATTTTTCAGCAGAGTCGCCATTTCTATTTTACTGAAATATGACTTTTAGAGTCGCCACTTAATTTATTTAGGAAAATTAAGAAAACCTTTATAAATCACTTAAATGATTTCAAAACAAAAAAAATCATTTAACTTTAGACATTCTAGGTAAGCGGTTCTCATTAACATTTTAGGAAGGTTTTTAAGGCACCTAAAATGTCCGCTAACTTGCGGTTATTCGGATTGTTTGAAAATGATTCTTTTGACTAACTTTTAAAGAAAAATTTATTGTTGAAAAGAAATTGCTTAAGGAATATTTTTTCTGAGTTTTATGCAAAATTGTTTTTTTAACGACTTTGTAGGGAATCTAACTAGTTCTAAGCAAATTAAAGTCAAATGGCAAATAAAAATAGAAAAAAGAGGAAGGAGAAAGCAATAAGCGATTTAGGCTCTTAATCCCGAATCTATTAGCCTTGTCCTAATCTAATTGGGCTTTTGACCCATCTTCACATGTTCTAATCTAGATATTGGGCTTTGACACATAATCTGTCCTAAACTATCTTTTGAACCTTTTGGCCCATAATCGACTTCACATGTATTGATTTACAACTATGGCTTCAAGGCCCAAATAAATAAATACATGCATAATGATAAATAAAGCAATAAAAAAGAAATGAGACTGTTCATGTCTCTTAGCTACTAAAAAAATAAATAAATAAACTTTAACCTTATTCTCTCCCATTGGCGACAACTTCTTTCTCCAACAATCTGACTGGTTTGATAGGCTCGAGAGGATGACTCGAAAGGAAACTGGACCATATTGGCTTACCATCGAAATGTATATGAGGAGAGTTCATTTGGACTCAACATTTTATATGTTCAGCAAAAAAGAAAAGGGAAGATTAGAATCAATTTGAAAGTAGTAACAAATTTTCAAAGTCTTTCACATTTTAACTTGAATAAACAGAAAAATAACTCTTTAGGACATAGAGACAACTTCAAAATAAAGACAAAGAGAAAGCAACACACCAAGACTGAAACGAATGTTTTAGAACATATTCTTATTTAACAATATAAGAATGAATCTTGAGCGAACTTCATAAAAATGTATAATTTTTATGATTTAGCTCAACATAAATGCGCAGATTAAACCTTCAACTAAAAATTCAAATTCTAAAGGGAGTTTAGATAATGCTTTAGAAGAGACAAATTGATTAACCAAGATTGTTCCACCTCCTTCCTCTCTTTTTCAAGTTCAAAGTAAACTTCACATGAAGTCATAAAGGGATCCTCGGATCAAAACTTTTGGCTTATAACCAACTCCATCTTTTTCATTGACATTTCGGGTCAAGGTGTGCTTAGGAGCGGTCTAATTATGCATCAAAAGAAAAATTTGGACTAAATCAATTTTTCGAAGAACTAAAAATGAATCCGAACAAAATCAAAACCACAATAATTAACCCACAAACAAAGGAATCTTCGGATTGAAATTTTGACTTGTAAGCCGACTCATTTTTTTCATTGACATTAAAGGTCAAGAAAACATTTAGAAGTGGTTCGACTATGCAATAAAGATGCAAACTTGAACAACTAAAGCCATTTTTCAAGAACTAAAAATGAACTAGAACAAAATTGACACCACAACGATTAATCCACGAAAAAAAGGATCTTAGGGTAGAAATTTTGGTTTATAGATCAACTTCATTTTCTCCATTGAAATTAAGGGTGAAGGAATATTTAGAAGCGGTTCGAGTACGCTTCAAAAGGGGAAAAGTAGAATTAAAGCAATTTTTCAAAAAAATAAAAAATGAACCCGAATAAAATCGAAACCACAACGATTAATCCACAAACAAAAGGATCTTTGGGTAGAAATTTTTATTTATAAACCGACTTTATTTTTTTCCACTGGCATTAAAGGTCAAGGAACATTTAGAAGCAGTTTGACTGCACACCAAAAGGAAAAAACTTGAATTAAAGCAATTTTTCAAATAAACTAAAAATGAACCCGAATAAAATCGAAACCACAACGATTAATCCACAAACAAAAGAAGCTTTGGGTAGAAATTTTGGTATATAAACCGAATTCATTTTGTTTCCATTGACATTAAAGATGAAGGAACATTTAGAAGTGGTTCGACTATGCATCAAAGGTGAAAACTTGAATTAAAATAATTTTTCAACGAAACTAAAAATGAACTTGAATAAAATCAAAACCATAATGATTAATCCACAAATAAAAGAATCTTCGGGTAGAAATTTTGGTTTATAAACCGACTTCATTTTTTTCATTAACATTAAAGGTCAAGAAAACATTTAGAAGTGGTTCGACTATGCAATAAAGATGCAAACTTGAACAACTAAAGCCATTTTTCAAGAACTAAAAATGAACCCGAATAAAATCGAAACCACAACGATTAGGCTACAAACAACATACTAGAACCAAAAAAAATAAAAATTTTGCACTAGATTGACAAAACTAAGTGAAATTACAATCTACAAGCATAACAAAATACCATTTGAGTTATATGATAACAATAGCCCTAAGCGTAACAACATGAAGCTAAAATAGTGAATATGAATCAACAACAACAATATTAAGCAAATTCAACTTAAAATAACGACATAAAGATCATAATCATCACAAACAAGTTCTATGACCATCAAAGCCTTTACAGCGAACAATCCCAGCCTCATTCACAATTGCGATTTAAATAAATATTTCTATGGAGAAAAAGATGAAGAAATAATTGGTAATAAAAAATAAAAGGGAGAGGCGAGTTCACCTTTTTCAAGGCAACAAAATGAGACTACGAGTTTCGTCGGAATCAACCATCATCGAAAAACATCGCCGTCAACTCGAAAACTCAAAAATCTTTGAGAAGCTGACCAATTTTTATGAAACCAAATTTTTACTAAAAAAATATAACTATTTTGCTCAAAAGGATTTTTTCACCTCTCAAGCCTTGGTCTTTCTACCAAATAGTGGTAGAATTTATATGAAAGGATGGTGATTCCATTTTTTTCATCCACCAATGTGGGAGAAAGAATTTAGGGGTGTTTTTAGAATTTTAAAATTGAGGACAAGGTGAGGTGAAAGATAAGGTGGGGGAAAATTATACAATGTGGTACAATTTTTGAATTTCATAATTAGAAAAAGGACAAAGTTTAGTGAAATTGTACAATCTTGAACAAATTTTGAATTTCAAAATTAAATTTTGGGATTTGAAATTATTTTTGGTGGGAATTGGGTAGAAGTTATGAGAGTTTTTGGAAATTTTGGGGTTATTTAAAATATAATCCCAATTGGAATTTAAAATTTAGCCAAATTTATTTAATTTTGTCCAACTTAAAAATCAAATGGAGGATTGCATTGCAATTATGGCCAATTTGATTTCAATTATGACCAAATCTAATAGATTGACTAAATTAAATTGAAATTCGATATGAATTAATACTTCCTTTATTTCCGAGCTTCTTGATTTAATAAAATCAAACACATATTTATCTGAATAAATTATTTTTGAGAGTAAATTATATTTAAATCTAGACTTTATTTGTTCGAATTAATTTTCAAGCTTGTTCAATAAAAGTCCAATTTTGATAAAAAATGTTCATTTAAAGTAACAAAATTTATACAATTTTGCATATGTAAATACGAAAACTTATAATCATTGATTAAATGACAAAATTAACCCTAATAAATATTTTAGAGCGCATTTATTTGGATTAAATAAATATTTTAATTTTATTAAAAATTGAAGAAACACAAAATTAAATTTAATCGTGAAGGGCAAAAATTAGTTCTGAACACGATGTTTTCAAAACGAGTCTTATGTAAATTTATTACTTTAATTATGATACAAGTATGAGATTGCCTTTTCTAATATTTAGGAGGAAAAAAGGTATAGTGTTTTGAAGCGTGTGGAATCATCAGAGTAAGAATTGTGTCGAAACTCTTGAAGTCCATACATACAATGTCTTCGCCACATAATTTCATCCTGACCTTTCTATTATAATCATGGGATTTGAAGATGGTACAGTTCGTATATGGCATGCACCCACTTATAGGCAGATTTAGATTTAGAACTACTTTATTGCTTCACTAATTTTCTATTAATTTTCATATGAGAGTGACTTTTACTTTTCTTTCTGAGACAGAAATTTCTATGTTTCAATAATTGTCCAATATTAATTATTTTGTTTGCTCTAATATTTGAATTGCTAGGCATATACACAAATAATTTAGCCAATACGTCAAAAATATATCCTATTTTTTAGTTGATTATTAGATCCTAAATTTGATTTCTGATTTCTTTTTTTCTACTATATTTTGTATGCAAACTTGGGAATACTTTGAATTACAGTTTGGAAAGAATTTGGGCAATTGGTTATATGAGAAGGTTAGTTTCTATGATAAGTTGTAGTGTTTCATCCTTTTTGAAAGTTTTTGCAATTTCTTTCAATTTCACTGTGCTTGATAATATTTACCTTTTTTCGTTTTTGAGTAAGAAAAGTTTTTATGGATGACGCAAGAAGGAAATCACTTATTTTTAAATCTGTTGGCATAACAAATGCTAAAAAAAATCATGAAACTATAGAGCAATGAACTCAGAGGTATAAATTATACATAATTAACAATTGACAACGAATACTTTTCACATGCTTGGTGATTCTTCTTTTGGCTACAACAAGTTTTACTCCTTTGACATACATTAGTTATTATGGGTATTTGGCAAGCATGTTGCCGCCAAATGAAGTAACGAAAAAGATTAAAAGTTTATCTCTTTTTATTTTCAACTATTTTTACGATAATGATGATTCTCTTTTTGGTTATCGCAAGTTTTACTCCTTTCACAAGTATTAGATAATTTCTATGTGTATTTGTTATTTTTATCGATATTGATGTATCGTTAATATGTAGCATTAACTTTTAAGGTGACACTATATAACACTATTATTATAGTGAATTTTGTTAATTTAGTTATTGCACCTTTTCTCTCTGAAAGGTTTTATTCCGACTGTTGTGTGGCTATTTTATGTTTCTTATGTACATGTCGATATTGAAAACTTTGTTAGGTAGTTGGTTAAGTGTATAACTGCGCACTAGTGGTTAATTGATGTACATGTATAATTAGAAAGTTGTTGAGTTAGTTAGTTAGCTACATTAATCGCCTCCAAGTGTAACTAACTGTAAATAGATACATTATAGGTAGTAGTTTCAATTTTTTTACTTTCTCTGTTATCTTTAGTCTAGTAATGGGAAAGCTTCTTTCTTCTCTTATACTTCATTGATGCATTATTACTCTTCAGTTTTATCTGAAGTTTACATGTTATCAGAGCCAATAGGACAATTTTAGAAAAGTATTTACTACATTAATGATCATATGGTGATCGACAATGCATTATATGAGGAATCAAAGAACAGAGGACGAGGAGAAATTTTGAACAATGGAGGTGCACTATTTCTGAATTAAAATCACTCACTATATTTGAACTCTTTTGATGTACCTAAAGCTTTATCTCTAGAGATTCGGCTGACTAGCATGGAAAATTACACACTGTTGAGTCGAGCTATGAAAATTGCTTTGCTTGGTTAGAACAAATTGAGATTTATGGATGGCTCAGTGTTACGTAGTGATTATAAAGGAGATTTGAAGAAAATCTGAGATCGATGTAATGCAATTATAATTTCGTGGCTTACTATAATGTGAGCACAAATTTGCTTAACGACATCTTGTATTCACATATTGCACATTAGGTTTGGCTTGATATTAAAGAGCGATTTGACAAAATCAATGGATCAAGGCTTTATCAATTATATCACAACATATTAACACTAACACACGAGTTTCTACCATTTTCTCTTATTACATAAAGTTAAAGAACTATTGGGATAAGTATGACTCTATACCACCTGCTTGTGACTGTCACAAAGCCAAGGAATATATCGAGCAGATGCAACATCAACATTTATAACAGTTTTAATGGGACTAAATAACAGTTATGCACAGGCTAGGGGCTAAATTCTCATGATGCATAGCCTACCTAATATTAATCAGGCATATGCGTTAGCTATAGGATGAAAGTCAGAAAGGCATTGCAAATTTTATCCATCAAAATATGGAATCTACTGCGTTATACACTTGTAGATCTAAAGTCAATCGACCACAATATTTTTAGAAGAGAAACTTTAATTTCTTATATGTGATTACTATCAAATGAAAGGACATGTTAGGTATGACTGTAACGAATTGAAGAAGTATGATCGTTGTCATGCCACTGGTCATGTATTAGACAATTTATTTCAGCTGATACGCTAACCTGAGAATTGAAAAGCGAAAAATAGATCAATGCAGCTATTGGAGGTTCTCAAATGCATGATCATCACCAGGTCACAAAGAACAATTGATGAAAAAAACAAATATAGTACAAGGAGGAAAATCTTTTGGCACTCAAATGTATGGATAAAATCATGTAGCTGATGCAAACGACTACACAAGAGCAGTTGCAGCAGATCCTTTATGTGCTGAGTAAAAATAGCACGGATGAATCCTTTAGAACTATCTGTATGACGGCTTATATTTAGTAAAATGGTTAGTGGATTCAGAAGCTAATGACCACATAATAATCAGTAGCAAATAATTACATGATGAAAAAAATAATAGGCAATATAGGTAATGTGCATTTGCCTATAGGTGATTCAATCTTAGTGTCATATGCAGGGAGTTTTCACTTGAACAAAGGTAAAGTACTTAACAATGTGCTGTGTGTCCTATCATTTTAGTATAATCTTCTGTCTGTGAATAAGATGAAAAAAAATTTAAACTATTGTGTGTTATTTTTCCCCACATGTTTTGTATTTTAGGACCTCTTGTCTGAAAAGGTTAAGGGGATTGGTGATGTGAAAAATGGCTTATATGTGTTGAATTGGAAGGATAACCAGCTAATAAAAGGAATAAAAACATTGCTTGCAGTTGTTAGAACTACTGATCCAGTACTTTGACATAAAAATTTAGAACATGGCTCTTTGATAGTTATTAGAAGAGTCAAGGAATTCAATCATTGTAGTACTTTTTCTATGGATCAATGTACAATTTGTCTTGAAGCTAGACAAACTAGAGTACCATTTTCAGATAGTATTACTAAGGCTGATGCAGTTTTTGACTTTATATATATGGATGTCTGGGTCCATGTAAAGTATCTACTCATAATGGCATGAGATATTTTCTTAGCTAGTTGATGATAAGTTTAGGTGGAGATGGATTTTCTTGATTGTTTTAAAGTCTAATGTAATTGTTGTTCTTATATATTTTTTGTTAACGGTAAAACCTCAGTTTGAAAAGTGTGTTTAAGTGTTTAGATATGATAATGAAGGAGAATTTCTCAACACTAATTGTTATGATTAATCATGATGCATGGCATTGTTTATCAAAGGGTTTGCCCTCATACTCCACAACAGAATAAAGTGGTAGAGAAAAAGCATAGACAGAGACTGCGAGAGCACTTAAAATTCAAGGTTTTTTACCAAGTAGATATTGGGGAAACTATGTTAAAACTACAACATATATCATCAATAGAATGCCTTTATCTGTCTTGAAAAATAGGTCACCATATGAGGAGATATACGATAGGCCTCGTTTTTTGTCATATTTTAGAATACAAGGATGTTTTGCTTTTGCTACAACTTATAGACAACAGATGAGTTTGCATCTAGGGTAAGAATATCGGTTCTACTTGGATATGCAATCCATTAAAAGGGATATGAGTTATTGGATCTTGAGTTAAAAGGATAATATATTTCAATAGAGATTTCACATTTCATGAGGATGTATTTCCTTTCAAATCTCGTAATCTCAATACAGAAGATGCTCTACAGTTTCTTATTCCACATACTGCATATCATGAACCTTATACTTGTCTAAAAGTTTGTCCTATAGCCACATGTACTAGTTCACTACCAGTATTTGAGGGGGATAAAGTACTACCCTCATCTTCTGTTGATGATATCACGACAATCCATGTGAAGTTGATCATATGCATTTTGAAGATAACACTGACGGTGGAACTCGTGATGCTTTGACTCATGAAGTCAGGATTGACAATGAAGTTCAAAGGTAACTTGGAGAATGATAGTGGTCAGAATCATTCCACTAATGTGCCTATTTCATTTCTTATTGTTCCTAGAAATTTAAAAGACATGTTAAGACTCCTATATGGCACACTGGCTATGTTATACCATAAAAAAGACAATAGAAAGTTTGTACTCTATATCAGATCTGTTGGACAGTGAGAGTATTTCTCCATCTTATAAGAGTTTTGTAACTACATTTTTTTAAGAAAGAGAACCTACACGTTATCATAATGTTGTTAAGGATATCAGGTGGGTTGAAGTAATAAAGAATAAGATTTAATCACTGAAGAACAATCAGATATGGATACTTACACAACTACCCAAGGATAAAAAGGCGATAGGGTATAAATGGACATATAAAATCAAACATAAAGCTAATGAAGAGGTCGATAGGTTTAAGGCTAGATTGGTTGCAAAATGATATAACCAAAAGGAGGGTCCAAACTATTGGACAATCTTCTCTCCAGTAGTTAAAATGGTAACTATTAGAGTAGTTATATCTTTAGTATCTGCATAAAGATAGAGTATCCACCAGATGAATGTTTACAATGTGATCCTTCAAGGTGACTTAAATGAGAAAGTGTATATGAAATTACCTTAAGGGTTCATTCATTCAGGTGGGAAAGGGATAGTATTCAGACTTACAAAGTCCCTTTATGGACTAAGCAAGCTAGTAGACAATGGAATATCAAACTGACTATTGCTTTATTGGCGTCTGATTTTTAACAAAGTCATTTTGACTATTCTTTATTTACTAAACTTCAATGAATCAGTATAATTATAGTGCTTCTGTATGTAGATGATCTCCTTATTACAGAAGATGATCATACTTTGATATTAAAGACAAAGAAGATTCTCAAAGAAAATTTCAATATCAAAGACTTGGGTGATCTGAGATATTATTTAGGGATTGAATTTGCCAGTAATGACACTGAAATCTTCATGAATTAGAGAAAATATTATTTGGAGTCAGATATGAGATTATCCAGCTCAGGACCAATTAGATCTCCTATTGAATTAAATTAGAAACTTACAAACACAGAGTTTGATCTATATTTTTAATCTGATTAGCATTGATAAACCATTAAACGATCCTGCAATATATCAGAAGTTAATGGAAAGGTTGCTTTATTAAACTATAACAAGATCAAATATTGCTTTTGCAGTATAACTTCTGAGTCAATTCATGCATCGTTCAAAAACTTCACACATGAAAGTTGCAGTGAGAGTGATTAAGTATGTGAACAATCATCAGAATTAAGGATATTTATGTCAGCTGATGCAGGAAAATAACCAACTGCATATTGTGATGTAGATTGGGCATCATTCTCTAACATCAGGAGGTCCATTACATGTTACTTTAGTACATACAGGAACTCATTACCATAGAAATTCAAGAAGTAAACATCATTTTTAGTAGTTCAACAGAAGCTGAATACAGGAGTTTAGCATCAATTGTGAAAAACATTGTGTGGTTAGTTGGTCTTTTCAAGGAGTTGAGAATCACTGTGGAACTACCTATACCTATATATTATGACAGTAAATCAGCATTTTATATTACAGCTAATTCAGTATTTCATGAAAGGACAAAACACATAGTCTGCCATTTTATCAAAGAAAAAATTCAACTTAGCATTGTTCAACCTATATACATAAGCACAACAGAGCAACATGTAAACTTACTCCCCAAAGGGGTCACTCGAATATAATATGATTATCTACTTGGCAAGCTAGGAATGAAAAATATTTTTCATACACCTTACTTGAGGAAGGATGTTAAGCAGTTGGTTAAGTGTACAGTTGTGCACTGGTGGTTAAGTGATATACAAGTGTCATTAAGAAGTTGTTGAATTAGTTAATTAGCTAAATTAATCAACTCCGATTGTAACTATACTCCAGTTGTAATTATAGATAGATGTATTAGAGACAACAATTTTACTTTTTCTGCAATCTTTAGTTGAGTAATGAAAAAACTTCTTTCTTCTCCCGCACTTCATGGGTGCACTATTACTCTCTAGTTTTCTCTAAAGTTTACAAACTTTTTGTAATATTATGTGTGAATGTTTTAGCCATACGATTTATATAAAATATATATCAATGTATATGTTCTTTGGAGCTAGAACATGACTCAAGAGTATTTATACAAATCCCCTCTCCACGATATTCATCTTTTTGAAATTAATGTTCTCAATGTTTTTAATTGTACAATGTCTTGAAAGAGAGCAGGAGGAAGCGCAAGGAAATTGTTCATTGAGTTTTTCTTAAAATAAAAAAAAAGAATTTAATAAAAAAAAAAAAGAACAAGTAGATTAATAGGCAAAAATTATAATGCTAAGTTAAAATAAAGGAAAGAGAATTTCTTTAATAAACAGGGAAAAAGAAAAACAAGTTTTATTAATAATTATAAATATTATTGTAGGTTAGAATCAAGGGAGAAGAAGGCTTTAATAGTAGAATAAATAGGAAACTTATTATGCTTCTTTAATTTTTGGGATTCAAAAGATACGCATAAGAGATTATTCTCTCAAAAAAATTTATTTTCTTATTCTTTTATATCAATTATACGTAGACCAATAGAGCAATCAATTTAATATATTGTAATTCTTTTTACAATTTATAATTATAATCTTTGTTCAAGATTTCTAAGTTAGCTTTCGCATAATACCCTGTTGTTTTAATCCCAACAACATGCTCATAATATGAGTTCAGTCATATTCGAAGGGTACATCAAGAGATTTGACTCAATAGATGACGCAGACTGCGTGAACACTGCTATACTTCTTTTTGAGATTCACAAAATATGAATTAAAGTGTATTCAAAATAAAGAGAAGGTGAACAACGAATCATTGTCTAGCTCTAACCAAATACGTATGAGTTATTTAATCTTTTCTTTGCATGTTTGACGTGTGAAAGTTGTTGAATATTATTTGAATTGAGATGCTGTATATCAATTAACTTCATTGAGTTTTGATTCTGCAGTATTTAATTGTTGTGCATTGATTCTTGAAATTAATCAAAAAATATATATTATATTGTGTTAAGTCAATTGTTAATTTTTTAATTATTTATTATTTTTCTATATATTTTATATTGATTGGTGGCGTTATATTATAAGTATGACGGTCCTATGAAATTTGTCGATTATAGTCTTTTAATGAAGTAAAAAAATTCAATCCACATTTTGAGAATCACATTGTTTTATATTTAAGTAATTTTATAAAATTGAATTCACTAAAGTGATATACATGCGCGAGATGTGTACACTTAAAGTAGTACTCCCTCCGTCTCTATTTATGTGGCATAATTTAATTAGGCATGGAGTTTAAGAAATAAGATCAGACTTTGTTATGTTTATTAATATATCCTTATTAAAGTCACTTAAGTGCTACTTTTTGGTTGACTTTTCTTGTTAAATAGGACTCAGTGAGGATCAAATAAGAACTGTGTCATTAAATAGTTGGCAAATAAAAAAGATGATATTATTTTTTAAACAGATTAAAAGGAAAAATATGTCGCATAAATTGAGATGCACATGAAAAAGATGTCAAAGTATTCTTATCTAAACGCTAAAATATTCAACCGTAGAATCTCACTCGTGCTTGTCTCCCACCTTCAAGAAAAAATAGCCCTCCCAAACCCACAAAAAAAAGAAAACCAAATAAACAAAATGTCAACCAAGTTTAGTCTAATTTTAGTTTTGAGAATTGTTATAATAAATTATTTTTTTTTGTCATGACTTCTCATCGACGTCAGGTCTATTGGAAATAGACTCTCTACTTCGTCGGAGGTAGTGGTACGAACTGCGTACACTTTATTCTTTTCAAACCCACTTGAGAGAATACACTAGGTTTATTGTTGTTGTTGGACCACTTCTCATTGACAATTAATTTGTATTTTGGTATATATTGAAAAATAAATTATGAAGTGCTTATATCCCTAATGAATACTTGTTCTCAAATTTTATTTTATGTTGTTGAAAATAAATACACTATAATAAACTAAAGCAAAAGGAGGTGAGATAGACGTATAGAAATGAGACAATGACTTTATTTCTCTTTTGTGAGTGTTTACAATGTTGTATGCAATGTCTTTTATAGGCAAACTATTACCTGAGGTAGTATCATTGCTACAGTAGTATGGGGGGCCTTTTTTTAATGACATCCACTAAAAAATAATTTGTTTACAATACTCCTCCTTGGATGTTCATGTACAAAAATTTTAAAAGAAATAAGATGTACATAGCGGTTTGTAATACACATTATTTGCTACCTCATTAAAAATCTTATCAGGAAAATATAGTGGGACAAAACCTTAGTTAAGAAAAAAAGAGCGCAGCGCGTAATTACTCCCCCTGATAAAAATATCACTTAATATCTCGGTGATGACGCATTCCAATCTTATATCTCAGTTTCTAGAAGGTTGAAGTTGACAATATTTTAGCGAATATATCTGCTAGATTATCATTTGAACGAACTTGTTGAACATCTATTTCACTTGTCTTTTGAAGATCACGAGTAAAGAAAAATTTTGATGAAATGTATTTTGTTTTGTCTCTCTTGATGTATCCTCCTCTTAATTGAGCTATGAATGCGACATTGTCTTCATATAATATTGTTGGCATATCTTTATTCAATGGAAGGCCACATGATTTTTGGATATGTTGAGTTAGCGATCTCAATCAAATGCATTCTTGACTTGCTTTATGAATGACTATTATCTCTGTATGATTTGAAGATGTAGCAACCATGATTTGTTTCGTTGAATGCTATGATGTAGCCGTACCTCCACATGTAAATAAATAATTTGTCTGAGATCGACCTTTATGTGGGTCAGAAAAATATCTTGCATCTGCATAATCAATTAATTGTGAGTCGTACTCATTTGAATAAAATAGTCCCATATCAATGGTTCCTCGAAGTTACCTGAATATATGCTTAATACCATTCCAATGTCTTCATGTTGGGGAAGAACTGAATCTTGCTAATAAATTTACATCAAAAGATATATCTGATCGTGAATTACTAGCAAGATACATCAATGCCCAATTGCACTAAGATGTAGTATTTCAGCACCAACAAGTTCTTCAACATTTTTATGAGATCGAAATGTATCTTTATTAATATCAAGTGATCTCAAAATCATCGAGATACTCAATGGATGTGCTTCATCCATGTAAAATCTCTTTAAAATATTTTCAGTATATGTGAATTGATGGACAAATATTTCATTTGTAAAATGTTTAATTTGTAGACCAAGATAAAATTTTGTCTTTCCGAGGTCTTTCATTTCAAATTTCTTCTTCAGTAGTTCCAATGATATTTAAGTCATCAACATATACAACTATTATGACAAATTTAGATCCAGAGCAAGGACAGATTGAGTCATTTTTATACCCCTTTTTCAATAGATATTTGTTAAGGTGATTAGACCACATGCGTCCCGATTGTTTTAATTCGTATAAGAATTTCTAAAGCTTGATTGAAGAATTTTCTCAATAATTTTTATATGCATCATACATTTTGAATCCTTCAGGAATTTTCGTAAAAATGTCACTGTCTAATGAGCCATATAAATAGGTTGTGACAATATGTATCAGGTGCATATCAAGTTTTTCACGAACTGCCAAATTTATAAGATACCTAAAGGTGATTACATTCATCACCGAAGAATATATCTTCATATAATTAATGTCAGGTCTTTGTTAAAAGTCTTGTGGAATAAGTCGTGCTTTATTTCTTATGGCTTTATTTTTCTCATTTCATTTTCGTACAAAAACTTATTTGTACTCCCCTGACTTTATACATTCAGGTGTTTGGATTATAGGTTCAAAACTTTGTGTTTTTCAAGTGAAGCCAATTTAATTTTGATTGCATCTTTCTATTTTGGCTAATCATTTCTCTATCTATATTCTTCGATAGATTTTGATTCAAGATCCTCATTTTGGTGCATTATTTCATTAGCACTATTCTAAGAAAAATATTATGAAAAATTATATCATTTTGATTTCATATTTTTCTTGATGAGACATAACTGACTGAGATCTCTTTATTTTTATTATTTTCAGGTATCTGAATCTCTTCTGAGGTTCTATCAATTGTTATGTCTTGCTATTCTTCTTGTAGCTTTCTGCATATTATGATTATTTTTATCATATACTTTTTTTCAAAAATTTTTATCTTTAAAATCGATCGATATATCACGTTTTAGCGCGGTTTAGAGTCATTTTCATTAATCAATTGTCCTACTAGAACATCAACTTGAATTGGAGCATTAGTAGCTGAAATATGAGATTTAGTAACTCTTGATAGGTCAGTGAATGCATTTGACAATTGATTTACAATGTTTTGCAAATTAATTATCTTTTGAACTACTATTTCACATTTATTTTACGAGCATCTAAATGAGATAGTGATAATGCATTTCAGTCTATTCTTTTTTCAGCTGCTTATTTTGTCCTCCTAATATTAGATATATTATTTCATCAAAATGAGAATCACCAAATCTTGCTGTAAATAAATCTCCGGTAATAGATTTCAAATATTTTAATATAAAGAGAATTCATACTCAACATATATTCTCAATATTTTTTGGGGATCCATTTTTGTGCGTTGTGGTGGAGCAATTGAAACATGTACCGCACATTCAAAAACACTTAGATGAAAAATATTTGACTCCTGACCAAAAATCAATTATAATGGAGAGACTTTATGATAACTTGTGCGTCTTATTAGCACAAGAGTTGCTGCATGCAAAATAGCATGACCCCATATCGAAATGAAAAGTTTTATTCTCATAAGCATTGATCTAGCGATTAATTGAAGGCATTTAATCAATGATTCATCTAGACCATTTTGAGTATGAACATGGACAACCGAATGTTCAATTGCTAATCCAATTAATCTACAGTAATCATTAAAATTCTGGGATGTAAACTCACCAGTATTATCAAGACGAATTGTCTGTATTGCATAATATGAAAATTGAGCTCTTAACTTTATTTGAGCAAGTAATCTCACAAATATCAAATTACGAGTTGATAAAAAACACACATATGATCATCTTGTAGATGCATCTATTAAAATTATATAATATTTAAATTTTCCACATGAAGGATGAATGGACTCACATATATCACCCTGTATATGTTTCAGAAATGCAGGAGATTCAATTTTCACTTTAATTGTTAATGATCTAATAATGATTTTGCCTTAAGAACACGTAGCATAAGAGAATTCTTTAAATTGAGGAATCTTCTGGTTCTTCAAAGAATGTTCATATGAATTCTCAATTATTTTGCACATCATATTAGATACGGGATGTCCTAACCAGTCATGTCAAATAATAAAATTATTTGAATTAGTAAACTTCTGATTTACTATGACATCTGTTTCAACCATGCTAATACTTGTGTAGTATAAGCTGAAATAAAGAATGAATAATTTTTCAAGTATATATTTGTTACCCAACATTATTGTAGTAATATAAAGATCTTTAATTTTTTTTCCATCATTTGTAGTCTCAATTTGATAGCCATCTTGGCAAATGTCTTTGAAACTTGATAAGTTTCTTTCATACTTACTAGAATATAATGCTTCATCAACTATCAAATTTGTTCATCCAATAAGTAATAAATTAGCTTTTTTAGAGCCTTCAATTAATCTTGTACTACCAAATATAATATTAACATTGACTTTTTCCATCACTAAATAAGAAAAATATTTCTTTTCTCTTAAACTAGTATGTGTGGTAGCATTATCTATAAGACATATATCATCGTAATTGATTTTGAATCCAGCTAATAATTGTAAAAAAAATTTATTCTTCGTAAAAAAAACTTACTATTAATTTTTTGAAAAAACTAACCTAAGAAATTGCATTAGAAATGTAGAAATTAAAAGCACATAGTGCTTTAATAAAATATATATAGTAAGAACACATAATTGCGAGCAAAAGAAAAAAATAACTTTCTTCATAAATTTATCCTCTAATAAGATGATCAATTCTTCAATCAATATCCTAAAAAAAGTTTTCAGCTCTCAAATGAGTAATATTTGAGAGGTCCTTAAAGTCATCATCCTTGTAAGAAAAATTTGCCTCAATATCATTATATGCATTTCATGGAGCTGTTTCATACATCATCACCTCAAACGGTCAAGTGAGCTTTTGTATCATTTTATTTCCTTTTAAGGAAAGCTTGATAATGTTTGAAAAAATGACTAGGCGTACGGCAAGCACGTGTCCAATACCTTTCATACCACATCGGTGACAAATATTAACTTTATCCCTTGAAGAATTTTTTTGAGAACCTTTATTGTTCTCCTATTTATTTTCATCTTTACGACCATAATTATTTCATCCTCTATCGCGTCCTCGCCCACGTTCACAATCATGATGGCGACTACGATCGTGATAATAATTTTGTCTTATTTCAGACCGATCATGCACTGCTACAACATTTGGTTCAGGAAAAGAAATAGATCCAGTGGGACGAGCTTCATGATTTTTTATTAATAGAGTATTATTTTTTTCTGCCACAAGTAGGAATGTAATCAATTCAGAATATTTTTTAAATTCCATTTCACGGTATTGTTGTTGTAGCAATACATTAGAAGCATGAAAAGTGAAAAAAATTCTCTAGTAGGTTCTCATCAGTGATGAATTCTCCACATAATCTTAATATGGAACTTACTTTATGAATAACAGAGTTATATTCAACTACGATTTTAAAATTGTAACGACCAAAAAAAAATTTGATAAAATATGTAAAATTTATAATTTTATATAATTTGACTATTTTACCCCTCCCTATAGTTGCATTATAATATTTCTGATGTGTGGGAGTGATTGACATAATTTTTGATGCATTTTGATACCATTTATGCAATATTATAGTTTTTGATGGCTTCGAAACCCTTATTTTAGACTTATGGGAATATCTTTTGATCCGTACGATGGATGGCCGAATGGATTGCGCCAATAGCATCAAAATATTGATTTTAGACTAGGTAGACCTTTGGTTCTGGTTCCGGTGCACCTGAGCTCATTTCAACTATTGATCCAAAAGTTGGAAAATTGATAATAAGGGTGTGGGACCCACATTTGATCGCAATGACTTCAGATGGAAAATTTAACTTCACCAACAGATCTAGAATGTTGATAAGGGTGATAACATGTTTGGTATGATGTTACAACTTTTAAATCTCATTTTGACCCTCGATTTGAAAAATTGTGATTTCGAGTTTCGGGGGTCAACTTTGTGAAAATGATATTTTTTAAAAAAAATTTGATATCTCCATCGCATCTAAAACATCAAATTTAGTATGGTTGCATAGTTTGTTTGCATGTATCGGACTCTGAATGAATCTCGGGCACCCCGTTGAAGTCCGATCGATCAAAAAATAGATTTTTCACCTCTTTTTGGCTCATTTTACTCATTTTCATCTTACCTCTTGAAAGTTAAACCTTAAAATAGTGTGGGAGCTTAAAAATAAAGTTTTTGAGAGCTTGGTAAGCTAGATTAACACCTATTTCTTGATTTTATTACAGATTTAAGGTAAGAATTCGTCCTTTTCTTAGTATTTTCTTGATTAATTTTTTAAAACCGCAATAATCTTAGGGGTCGTTTGGTTGGAAATGTAGTTATTATGGGATTAGTTATGCTGGGATAAGTTATGATGGGATAAGTTATACTGGGATTAGTTATGTTGAAATTATTTTTGTTGAGTGTTTGGTTTGTTGTATTCAAAGTAATATGCATTGTATAATTCCTAAGAATAAATTAATTGATTACCAAAATACCCTCCATCTTATTTAACTATTTATTTATATATATATATACATATATTTATTTTCAAGCTTTAAATATTTATTCTTAAAAATAAAACGTTCATCTTATTTAGCTTAATTTTTGTGTGTGTGTATTTTCATGATTATATCATGTATATTTTAAAAATAAAACTTTCATCTTATTTAACTTTAATTTTTTTGCGTGTGCCTTCCCATGATTATGCCGTGTGTGTTTAAAAATAAATCTTACTGCATCTTATTTAGTTTGAAATAAAAATTTCCAACTTAATTTTGTTTAAAATAAAGAGGATTTGTTTTTTTATGTCACTTCACTCATATAATAGAATATTAAAATTCATTTTAATTGATATATACAATATCAATTTTTAAGTGATTAAAAAACTATTTAATTTAAAATATGTAATTCAACAATGGAGTCTACATTTTTATATTTTTTTAGAGAAATTAAAATATATAAATAAGCATAATAATTGTTCAAACAAATTTAAGGTATAATATTTCATAATATATATATATATATATATATGTATGTATATATATATATATGTATGTATATGTGTGTGTGTGAGAGAGAAAGAAATAAAAATCATAGGGTTTGAGGGTATTTTTGTCATTTTATAATTTTATACCAAGGATAAATTAAGTTGGGATAGTAATCCCACCATGTCTATGGATAACTTATCTCGGGACTAATTATTAGTCCCGGGATAAGTTATCCCGAATATTGACAACCAAACGAGTGATTAAAATTTTTATCCTGGAATTATTATTTTATTCCAGGATTATTTACCTTAATACCACACCAAACGACCCCTTAGTGCTTGATTTTAAACCCAATTTTACTTCTTTTCACTTGAATAATATTTTTATCTTATAATTATTAGTTTTTCATCAATTTAACCCTTAAAGTAACTACAATTCTTGATTTTAACCCGGATTTCAAAAAATTTACCCAGTAAAACTTAAAAGTGTTTTTTCTTCAATTTGAACCTCGTTTTTTACTCGATTTGACTTGAGTTTTCAGTTGTAGATTACTAAAAATATGAAAAACATGTTTTTGAAGTAAAGTTTTGATGCTGCCCTTCTTTTTTGGAAATTCGTTCTGGGGTCTGTTTTGACCCCGAACCAAAAGTAGTCAATATGGGTGTCGTTGATTTATTTTGATGCATAGATTTCATATTTGATATTTTTAGTGTAGTTTGGGATCATTGGTGAAAAGTAAGGTCGTAGGTTCAAAGTGTAGTGGACCGGTTTCAACATTTGAGGCATGTTATGGCTTAACTCTTTTAGACTGGGCTGAGTAGTAAATGATGGTACAAAATACATGTTAAGGGTGGAAACTAATTATGAAAAATGATTATCTATGTTTTGTACCCCTGTAGGGGCCTATATGTGATGTAATTGTTGAAATTGAGATATGATGTGATATGTGTGACCATGTGAGGTCCTATATGGTGTTGATAGCCTTGAATACATATGAATAATTGTATTGAGTTTTTGAAATGCCTAATATGGTTTTATAGGTATATCGTGATATATCCATACTTATTGTTATATGAGACATGTGGAAATTCATGGATAAAACAGAAGTAATGAGTGGATATTGGCTCACGTGGTTGTGGAATTATAACACTGTGGTTGGTTGTGAAAATACATCATGTGGATTGGATGTGAAAATATATCACGTGGATTGGTTGTATAAATACTCATTTTGAATGGTTGTGAATATTGCATCGTCCTTCTCATGTCATCATACGCATAATTTTACTTGTTTGTTTTACTACTTTATATATACTTGTTGTCATGTATGTGTACTTGATTTATGTCTTATGTTATGTATGTACTTTGAAAATACTAGAAATACTGGAATACTAGATATTGGTATCGAATATTGAATTTTATGAACCATCTTCAAAGGATCATACCAGAGAAGAGTTGCGGATATTGGTGATCTTGAGGCTGTGTGCCAAACTTGAGGCTGTGTGCCAAACTTGAGGCTGTGTGCTAATACCATGCATTATTATTATTATCATCATCATCATCATATATGTTGCACCCGCTTTATTGTGTTTATGTTGTGTTTAAATTTTCATATTGAGTTGTCATCTACCTATTTGTTCTATATCTTGACTTGTTAACGTCTAATTGTTCTATTTTTATTTAATTGTAATTGATGATCTTGATTATACATGTGCCTCTTTTGTTCTAACTATATGTGATATTGTGTATATTTGTATCCCTATCTTAGGTGTTGCTGTATTATATATGGATATTATAGAACTGTTAGTGCAAACGATATGGGCTACCGTTGTGGGACATTTTTTGATTGCAGGTGACGTGCCCTTAATGTATATTTTGTATGCTTTATTTACTACTTTGCTTGGTCGTCCTATGATATCTACTGAGTACAAGTGGAACGTACCCATGCATACTGCGCCCTTTCGGAGCAGGTCCGAGCTCGAGTATGCCTCAGCTTGCTTGAATCGGGAAGTTGTTGGAGCTTCCAAGGTAGGGGATGGACATTCATGTGTTCGAAGGTCACCTCTATCTTTCTATAGTAGTTATGTCTTTATTAGTATTCAGAGATAAATATTAATCCTTTGTGGTTATTTTGCTGAAGTATTTGAATCTTGGATTGTATTAGTAGTTCTTACACTATTGACACCTAATTTTGGGCATAATTGGTAGTTTGGATAAGTTTTTAACGTATTGTTATGATTACTTATATGGTTCGGCTTCGTTCTAGAAGCTTTACCTTGAGATATTTTTGTCTTTTTCTCTTTTTGTATCAGTTCAGGGGATAGACTTATTTTTCAAGGTACGCCATGACAAGTGCCATCATGACCCTCATTTTTTGGTCGTGACAAATTGGTACTAGAGCAACTAGGTTTCATTGGTCTCAATGGTGTAAGAATAGGATGTCTAATCGAGTCTCGCAGATCGATACATAGACGTCCATATCTATCTTCGAAAGGCTATAGGACATCTTTAGGAAACTTTCCTCATTTTATTATTTATCGTGCGAAGTTCTGTCATACCTTGTGTGATGAGTTGTGTTTCATGCTTTCTGTGCAGATGGTGTGGCTTATACTATATCTTATCAGTTGAGAGATGTGATGAGAGATTAATGGAGGTTGTTTCTTAGTTGTAGACCCCGTGATTCTCTTGAGATGACTTGGGATTAGTTCGTCGAGGCTTTCCCAGAAAAATTTATGCCTTTCAGTTTGAAGACCGTATATGGGACGAGTTTGATCATTTGGAGCAAGACTCTATGACAGTTGTTGAGTATGAGGCACACTTCCATGCTCTGTCCTGATATTCCTATGATAGTATTTTCACCGAGTATGAGAAGATTTGGAAGTTTGTGAAGGGTTTGGAGGTCCCTCTTCAGTTGGCTACGTCTCATATGGTTGTGATTGGGGCTTCTTTCTAGAGTTTTATGGATCATGCAAAGAAAACAAAGGATATTCTTAGTGCCTCTCAGGGAGGTGCTAAGAAAATGCGATATTTTGGTTTGTTTAGGAGTCATATCTCGCAAGGTAGAGATTTTAAAGGTTCTTGTGGATACCATGGCAGGCCAGTGCAGGTGACTTTATGGAGCTCATATGGTGGTTCTTCTAGTTCAGCAGTTCAGGGTGGCCATTCGGGCCCAGTTGTACATTCTCCTTTTGAGATTGATCGTAGAGGTTGCTATGTGTGTGATGAGATTGCCCATGTGGCCAAGGACTATTCTTGCTGTGTGTTTAGAGCTACTCCTATTTCATTTGTGAGGGGTAGAGGTTGTACCAAAGGTGTGAGAGGTAGAGATGGTAGAGCTGTGGTGGTGGTGTGGGGCTACTCAGCCAGTTGGTAGTCATGGACAGTGTTATGCTATACCAGCTAGACCTGAGGCAGAGGCTTCTGATGTTGTGATTACAGGTATCTTCCTCATTTATTTTAGACCTACATTTGTGTTATTTGACCCTAAATCGACTTTCTCCTATGTGTCTGTATATTTTGCTTTAGGTTTTGATTCTATTAGTAAGCCTTTTACCATGCCTATTTGTATATCTACCTCGATAGGTGATTCTTTAGTAGTGGATTGGGTGTATTGATCTTTTGTTGTGACTTTTGCCGAGAGTGAGACTTTGGTAGATTTGCTTGTATTAGATATGGTCGATTTTTATGTTATTTTAGGCTTGGATTGGTTGGCTCCTTATCATGTTGTCTTAGATTATTTTTCTAAGACTGTGACTTTAGCCTCGTCGGGTGTGCCAATGATAGCTTGAAAGGGTGCATTTCATTCGGGTCCTAAGAGGATTTTATCTTATGTCCAGGATCGTAAATTGATTGAGAGAGGATGTTTATCTCACTTGGATCATATTCATGACACCAGTGTTGTTTCGCCTCCTTCCTTAGGTTTTGTCTGGGTTGTCCGTGAGTTTATGGATGTGTTCCCTACGAACTTGTCTGGTATTCCTCCAAATTGAGATATTGATTTCACTATTGATGTTGAGTCGGACACCAAGCCCATTTCTATTCCTCCTTATTGGATGGCCCCAACAGAGTTAAAGAAATTGATGGATCAGTTGCAGGAGTTGTTGGATAAAGGATTTATCCGACCTAATCTTTTGCCTTGGGGTGCACCTGTCTTGTTTGTGAAGAAAAATAATCGGTCTATGTGGATGTGTATTGATTATCAACAGTTGAATAAGGTAACGATTAAGAATAAGTATCATCTTCTTCGTATTAATGATTTGGTTGATCAGATCAGGGTGTTGCTGTGTTTTCGAAGATTAATTTGAGGTTTGGTTATCACCAGTTAATGATTAGAGCTTTGAATACTCTAAAGACAGCTTTTCAGACTCGATATGGTCATTATGAGTTCTTGGTCAAGTCTTTTGGGTTGACCAATGCCTTTGTCGCATTCATGGAGTTGATGAACTGGGTGTTTCGACAGTATCTTGACTCTTTTGTTATTCCATTTATAGATGATATCTTGGTTTATTCCAAGAGTGAGGTTGAGCATGGGGAGCATTTGTGGATTGTGCTTCAGAGATTAAGAGACGAGAAGTTGTATGCTAAGTTCTCTAAGCGTGAGTTTTGGTTGTAGTTTCTTTCTTTCTTGGGTCATGTGATTACTAAAAAAGGTATTATGGTTGATCCAACCGAGATTGTCGCGGTCGTAATTGGGCTAGACCTACTTCGCCCATCGAGATTTAGAGTTTTATCGGCTTAGCATGTTATTATCAGCATTTTGTTGAGGGTTTCTTTTTTATTGCAACTCCTTTGACTAAGTTGACTCAGAAAAAGATTTCCATCTAGTGGTCTGATACTTGTGAGGCGAGATTCCAAAAGCTCAAGGAATTATTGACTTCCGCTTCTATATTGGCTTTGACCAAAGAGGGCGTGGGTTTTACCATTTTTTGTGATACTTTAGGTGTTAGGTTAGGTATTGTGTTGATGTAAGAGGGCAAAGTGATTGCTTATGCGTCTCATCAGTTGAAGCCTCATGAAAGGAATTATCCTACCCATGATTTGGAGTTGTGCGCAGTTGTGTTCGCCTTGAAGTTGTGGAGGCACTACTTGTATGGAGTCCGTTGTGAGATCTCCTCAGATCATCGTAGCCTTCAATACTTCTTCACCCAGCGAGATCTTAATATGAGGTAGCGTTGTTGGCTTGAGTTACTTAAGGATTATGACTTGACTATTCTCTACTATCCGAGCAAGGCTAATGTGGTTGCGGATTCCTTGAGCTGAAAGTCGACTAGCATGGGTAGCTTAGCGCATATTTTGATCCAAGAGAGGCCCATGGCCTTAGAGGTTGGCTCGTATCTATATTCATGAGATTGTTCGTCTGCATGGTGTGCCAGTGTCTATTATTTCAAATCGAGGTTCTGTGTTCACATCTCACTTTTGGAAGACTTTTCTGGATGAGTTGGGTAGTCGGGTTGATCTTAGCACATCATTTCACCCCCAGATTGATGGCCAGTCAGAGCGGACTATCCAGGTTTTGGAGTATATGCTCAGCATGCGTGATGGATTTTGGTGTCCAGTGGGAGCAACATTTGGCTTTAGCAGAGTTTGCATATAATAATAGCTACCATTCCAGTATTGATATGGATTCTTTTGAGGCGTTGTCGCTCCCTAGTGGGTTGGTTTGATATTTCAGAGGTGAGACCTTGAGGCACAAACTTGCTTCATGATTCTTTGGATAGAGTCTGGGTCATTCAGGATAAACTTTGAGCAGCTCAGAGTACGCAGAAGTGCTATGCTGATTGTAGACTTTGTGCCTTGAGATTTGGCGTTGGAGATCGTGTTTTTTTCTTTGAGTTTTACCCATGAAGGGTGTGATGAGGTTTGGGAGGAGTGGCAAGCTTATCCCCATATTTATTGGTCCATTTAAGATTTTTCAGACTATTGGTGATATGGCTTATGAGTTGGCTTTGCTCTCTGATCTATCAGTTGTTCATTCAATTTTTCATGTTTCTATGCTTCATCGTTATGTTCCAGATGAGTCTCATGTCATTTGTTGGGAGTCAGTTCAGTTAGATGAGCCGTTGTCGTTGATTGAGAAGCTGGTTTCCATTTTAGCTAGGGATGTTAGGCGGTTACGCTCTAGAGTGATCCCTGTGGTTAAGGTCCAGTAGCGACATCGACCTTTAGATAAGGCTACTTGGGAGGTCGAGTCTGATATGCGTAGTTGTAAGACCCCGTAAAATCCTAAGCTTAATTCTGTCCTTTAGGCTTGTCAAGGGTCCCAGACTTAGAATATTTTAGTTAAGTACTCAGACTTAGTGTAATTTTAGACTACGAAGGTTGGCAATATTAGTTCGCGACCTTTACGTCTATTAAATGTTGATGTTTAGGTTGATTCATGATCATGACTGCCGTAGGTGTTTCTGGACAAGTTTTGGATTTTTCGGACTTCATTTGAAGCCCCTTTGAATCTTAAAACTGTGGATCAACGCGATCTTGGCGCGCCGCGTTGACTATCGTGTTGATTAATATTTTCCAAGCTACTAGCATCCAATTCTAGTGAATTGACGTGAACATGGTGCGATGCGTTGTCTATCGCGTCGATCCATCGACGCGCTGTGTCGATTAGCGCGTCGGAAGCCTAATTTTCAGTCATTAAAAGACCACGTTCTTGGGGGTATTTGGGTTTTTTCCCCACGTCCTTCTGCCCCCAAAACAAGAAATTAAGCTCTTTGGAGAGCAAATACACTCATTCATTCTCCAATTTGCTCAAGAACAAAACCCTAGGTGCTCAAGTTTCAAATCAAGAACTCAAGATTCAACCATAAACTTTTAGAAAATTCTTCAACAAGGTATGTGAAGTGTTTATCCAAGGGTCTCTTCCACCCTTTGAGTTCAAGAATCTCTTTTGAACTTCAAGTAATTGAGTTTATGATTTCCATGGTTGGAATTAAAGTGTATCCATGATTGCTATTTGGATTAAGTTCCTAATTCATAATTATATATATATATATATATATATATATATATATAGTCCATGTGAATTTGATCATTATGTGTGTAGATTCATGTGAATCCATGATAAACCCTTGATTTATGAAATTAGAGGTGAATTATGATGCTCACCTGTTGTTCAATACTATGTGCATATACTATGCTCACCAAGTGCTTGATAAATTGTCCATGTGAACTATTAAGAGAATGAAATCATGTCAAGTTAGTTTGTTTGCAAGTTATATCATGCAAGTGTTGGTCAAAATGCCCCAATAAAGGAATGATGATTAATTTCATAGTTTACATGTTTCATGTTTATGCCATGTCTCTTAATTTATGCTATCGAGTCTCAGAGGTACTTGTACCCAATAATTTAGTTGTTTACTTAGAGTCATGGTCAGTCATAGAATAGTAGCAGTCACGTCACGATCAGTAATACTCTCAGTCAGTTACAGAACTCAAGAAAACTCAGTACATTCAGTTGAGTCCAGTCTAATTTAGTATTCAGCTCAGACCTCAGTAAACTCAGTCAGCTAATAGAATTCAGTAGTATTCCGTCAGTCAACTAAATTCAGTAAACTCAGTTCTGTGCAGCTAAACAGTGATCTCAGTAACAGTCTAATCCATCCTAGTTCAGACTAGAATTCAGTTCAGTGTCCTTTCAGTTGGGAGTAGGATTCAACACCGAGTTAACCCAGGGATAGGGCATTCCTGCCAGCAGAGGGTTTGACCCCTAGTAGCAATCCCTGCATTACAGAACTACGTAGCCAGCGTAGGTTGAGATATCTTTCTGCCAGATATTATAAGGACTGATACTTCTCACCCGAGTTATCCTGCCAGTGAGGGTTGACGAAAGAGCTTCCTGTCAGAGAGGGTTAACTCATAGTTTGTCCTTACCCGTGGCACAGTATTGACACCCTTCTAACTAGGGTTACAGGTTGGACCCCAAATCAGTTAGAGAAGGGGCATGTCGGTTAGATAATTACCTCCCACAATCTCAGTTTCAGTCTCAGTCTCAAAATATATTTCAGTTCAGTTCTACAGATTCAGGACTATTAGATATAGTCACCCAACTCAACTTAGTACGAAACTCAATATAGTTTCTCAGAATTCAAGACTGTCAGATACAGTCATCCAGTTATTCGTAGTACAGTATCAACTATCCAGTTAATCAGTTGATCAGTATTCAGACTCAGTGTTTAGTGTTATCACGATTTCAGTTACAGAATACGTATTCATGCATGTACTCTTATTCAGTCATACTCATGTTATTTAGTTATTATTGTTCATGCATATGAATCCATGCATATTATCCTACCTCACTGAACATACCAGTATATTCAAAGTACTGACGCATGTTTTTTTTTTTGCGCTATGATGTCTTATATCATAGGTTCCGATGCACGGGCTTCCGATCATCCTTAGTAGATCATACTTTTAGCAGTCAGAGTAGTGGTGAGTCCTCATAGTTAGAGGACATGCTTATTATTTAAAGTATTTCAGTTTCAGCATTAGTGGTCGGAGTTTGTTAGGGGCTTGTCCCATCAACTCCACAGTTCAGATAGTTTTAGAGGCTTTTCAGACTAGAGTATTTCAGACAGTTATTCAGATTTTAATTTTTGTCTTTCAGTTTTGGGTATTTGTGATACCTCTTTCAGTATTATTTACAGATTGGACCTTATGGCATGATTTCTGCCTAATTCCGCATATTATTCAGTATTATTGTTCAGTTATTGCAGCAGGTACCAACCATGGGTTAGCTTGTGATCCTTCGAGATTATGAGCACCATGTAGCGTTCGGGGTACAGACTCGGAGCGTTACAGTAGTTCTTATCCTTAGCTCTTTGTTGATTCAGATATTTTTTTGCCTTATTTTGAGAATTAACTAGATTTTTAGTGGTGGGTGATGTAACGACTAAAAAAATTAATGAAATTTGTAATTTTATGTGATTTGACTATTTTACCCCTTCTCATAGTTGAATTATAATATTTTTGGAGCATGAGAGTGATTGGCATGATTTTTGATACATTTTGGTACCATTTATGCGATATTGTGGTTTTTGATGGCTCAGAGAGCCTTATTTTAGAATTATGGATATATCTTTTGATCCGTATGAAGGATGACCAAACAAACTATGCCAGCAGCTCCAGAATATCAATTTTAGGTTAGGTAGACCTTTGGTTCGAATCCCGGTGCACCCGAGCTCATTTTGACCTATTGATCAAAAAGTTAAAAAATTAAAAATATGAGTGTGGGACCCATATTTGATCAAAACGACATCGAATAAAAAATTTGAATTCTCTAACAGATCTGAAATATCGATTTTAGGGTGTAGCATGTTTGGTATGATTTTACAACTTTTAAAGCTCATTTCGACCCTCAGTTGGGAAAATTATAATTTTGGATTTTGGGGTCAACTTTATGAAAATGATATTTTTTTAAAAATCTGATATCTTCATCGCATCCAAAACGTCAAATTTAGCATGGTTGCATAGTTCGTTTACATGTATCGGACTTCAAACGAATCTCGGACACCCCATCGAAGTCCGATCGACCAAAAAAATTGATATTGCAGAAAAATCTGCTATAAATAGCAGATTTTTCACCTCTTTTTGGCCAATTTTACTCATTTTCATCTTGCCTCTTGGGAGTTAAACCCTAAAATAGTGTGGAAGCTTGGGAAACTAGATTAACACCTATTTCTTGATTTTATTACGGATTTAAGGTAAGAATTCACCCTTTTCTTTGTAATTTCTTAATTAATTTTTCAAAACTCAAAAAATCTTAGGGCTTGATTTTAAACCTCAATTTCACTTCTTTTTACTTGAATAATATTTTTATCTTATAATTACTAGTTTTTCATCAATTTAACTCTTAAAACAACTCTGATTCTTGATATTAACCCGAATTTCAAAGATTTTAACCGGTAAAGTTTAAAAATAGTTTTTCTTCAATTTGAATATCCTTTTTGACTCGATTTGACTTGAATTTTCGGATGTATATTCTTAAAAATATGGAAAACATATTTTTGAAGTAAAGTTTTAATTTTGTCCTTTTTTTAAAACCCTTTTCGGGGGTTCGTTTTGACTCCGAACCAAAAATAGTCAATATGGGTGTCGTTGATTTTATTTTGATGCTTAAATTTCATATTTGATATTCTTAGTGGAGTTTGGGATCGTTAGTGAAAAGTAAGATCGTAGATTTAAAGTGTAGCAGACCGATTTCAGCATTCAAGGTAGGTTATGGCTTAACTCTTTCAGACTGGGATGAGTAATAAATAATGGTACAAAATGCATGTTAAGGATGAAAATTAATTATGAAAAATAGCTTTCTATATTTTGTGCCCGTGTGGGGGTTTATATGTGATGTAATTGTTGAAATTGAGATATGATGTCATGTGTGTGGCCGTGTGGGGTTCTATGTGGTGTTGATAGCTTTGAATACATGTGAATAATTGTATTGTGTTATTGAAATCCCTAATGTGATTTCATTGATATATTGTGATATATCCATACTTATTGATACATGAGACATGTGGAAATTCATGAATGAAATGGAAGTAATGATTGGATATTGCCTCATGTGGTTATGGAATTATATCATTGTGGTTGGTTGTGAAAATACATCATGTAGATTGGGTGTGAAAATACATCACGTGGATTGGTAGTGGAAATACTCATTTTGAATGGTTGTGAACATTGCATCGTCATTCTCATGTCAACATACGCATCATTTCACTTGTCAATTTACAGCTTTATTTATACTTGTTGTCATGTATGTTTACTTGATTATGTCTTATGTTATGTATGTGTTTTGAAAATACTGAAAACAATGGAATACTGAATATTGATATCGGATATTGGATTTTATGGACCATCTCCGAAGGATTATGTCAGAGAAGAGTTGTGGACATTGGTGATCTTGAGGCTGTGTGCCAAACTTGAGGCTGTGTGCTAAACTTAAGGTTGTGTGCCAAACTTGAGGCTATGTGTCAAACTTGAGGCTGTGTTTCAATACCATGCATTATCATCATAATCATCATCTTATACGTTGCACTTACTTTATTGTGTTTATGTTTGTGTTTGAATTGCCATATTGACTTGTCATCTACCTATTTGTTCTATATCTTGACTTGTTAACGTCTAATTGTTCTATCTTCCTTTAATTGTACTTGATGGTCTTGATTATACATGTCCCTCTTTTGTTCTACCTGTATATGATATTGTGTATATTTGTATCCCTATCTTGTGTGTTATTGTATTATATATGGATATATAAAACTGTTAGTGCAAGCAGTGTGGGCTATCATTGTAGGACATTTTCTGATTGCAAGTGATATGCCCTTAGTGTATATTTTATATGCTTTATTTACTACTTTGCTTTGTCGGCCTATGATACCTACTAAGTACAAGTGGACCATACTCATGCCTACTGCGCCCTTTCAGTGCAGGTCCTAGCTCGAGTGTGCCTTACCTTGCTTGACTCGGGTGATTGTTGGAGCTTCCAAGGTAGCAGATGGGCATTCATGCGTCCGAAGTTCGCCTCTATCTTCCTATAGTAATTATGTCTTTATTAGTATTCGGAGACATATATTAATCCTTTGTGGTTATTTTTCTGAAGTATTTGACTCTTGAATTGTATTAGTAGTTCTTACACTATTGATACTTGGTTTTGGGCATGATTGATATTTTGGATAAGTTCTTTCCGCATTGTTATGATTACTTATATGGTTCGGCTTCGTTCTAGAAGTCTTACCTTGGGATATTTCTATCTTTTTCTCTTTTTGTATCAATTTGGGGGATAGGCTTACTTGTCAAGGTACGCCGCGACAAGTTCATTCATGACCCTCGTTTTTGGATCGTGACAAAAATTCTCACATCGAAGGTGTATCCCATCATACTTAGCTTTCGATAATACCTTCAATTTTAGATGGTGATATCGGTCCTTCAAATTGATCAATAATTCAAGTGTATCTTTCACAGTTAAATATTCAGTTTTTAATCTTTCATGGAGGTGATGACGAAGAAAAATCACAGCTTTTGCCTTATCTTGACTAGATGTGTTGTTTTATTTTTTGATAGTATTTCCAAGACCTCTAACGTCAAGGTGAATTTCAGCATCAAAGACCCATAACAAATAATTCTTTTCGGTAATGTCCAGTGCCACAAATTCAAGTTTCGATAAATTTGACATAGTGAAACTATCATAAAGAGATTAATAAGTTAGATATAATGTTATTTTAATATATATATATATATATATATATATATATATATATATATATATATATAACCATCTCAAAAAAATTTAATAGAATTATATAATATTTATAAATTATTGTAACCCAGAAGTGTTAATTATGTAGTCCAAGAAATTTTAATTATTAAAAAAAGATATGTGTAATATTGGACACAAATACTTATATAAATATTGTTAAAACGACGTTATACAATAATAATAAATATTTTAGTGCCAAGCTTAACACAAATAGTACAATTAGTATGTGTCCTTTAAACGTCAGTCTGAAGTTAATGAACAAAAAGACAGAAACTTTAACTAACTGGTAAGAGTATATTTTTTTTAACATGTGAAAAGGTACGAATGATTGATTAAGTAATTTGGTTGTCCTTATAGTTCCTAGTAGCAATTATCCTTTGTAAAATAATTCCCAAAACACAACTTATGTGAAATAGCTATCATATCAGTTCAAATCAAGCTGCTAATTACTCTTTTTGTAATTTTTCCACAAATATGCTTAAGTTAAAAGATGTAATAGATTCTTTAACAATATTTAGCTTAAGATACTTAGTTAAAAAGAATTGTCTTAAGGTGATGGTGAAAAAATTATACCTGAAAGAGAAGTTTTGTGTTGATAACGTGTTGAAAATAAATACACTATAAGAAACTAAAACAAAAGAAGGAGAGAGAGACGTATAGAGATGAGACAATGACTTTGTTTTTCTTTTGTGTGTGTTTACAATGTTGTATTGTTGTATGCAATGTCTTTTAGGGGTTGTTTGGTAGAGTGTATTGGAAAGCTAATACATGCATTAGTTTAATATGTACTATTAGTACCTTGTTTGATATATTTTTTCACCCTATGTATAACTAATGACTATACACTCTATTGTGTCTTGAGATGTATATTACTAATACCTCAAAATTCATGGTATTAGCAATGCAATAGATCCAATGCATGCATTAACATGATTAAAGACACTGTTATCCCTCAAAAATATTTCCGCATCCTTTCCAACATATATATGGAGGATATTTCTATAAAAAAAAATTAAAAAAAATTATGTAATTCATATTATTTTTAATACATCAAACCAAGCATGCATACGAAAAATACAAGTACAACTAATGCAAGCATAGCTAAGAACATTACTAATTAATACAAACATTACTAATACCCCATATTTTACGTTATTCTTATACAATCTAACAACAGACCCTTTATAGGCAAACTATTATTTAAGAAAGTAATATATGGGGCATTTTTTAATGACATCCACTAAACATAATTTGTTTACAATATATGTGAGATTGTTATTGCTTGTTAAGTCAAATGATTTTCCTTAACTATCATTTTTCTTAACATCTTTCTAGTATTTTCAACTTAAAATATTTAGTATGATCTACAATATAATATTGGTGGAGAGATGAGTTGTTTGTCTCCCTGCACAGTCTTGGCAACATCATCTTATGATTAATTTTTGGGATTCAGTAAGTTCAAAAATTCATTTCTTCATATGATATCGAAACCTGAGCATCCCAAATCTTATATGTTAGGATCCATGTTATATTGTTCATGCCCCACCTTACAATTAAAAAGAAAAAAAAGAAGGAAAAGCTTACAATCTTGAGAGTTGAGATATAAAGGTTTTAAGTATTCCACATTGATACTTGAATGATTGGAAATTTATTTTCTTATTTTGTCTTCGAAAATTCACATCTCATGACCTAATTTTTAGAGAACTAATTTAAGCCCGAGATCAATTTCTTAATATTAAAGGTGCTAATTTATGGTGCTCTTCCATTTTATTTCCAAAAAAAAAACAAAAAAACAAAAGAATTGATGTCCTAATTTAGATCAAGATTATTAGACGTCCTGACTTTCGTGTATGTTATTTTTTTCTGTTAATTCTTTTTGAGATCGAGGAAATACATGTCAAGAACTGTCGTATCAATTTGTAAGTTGAAAATATAAATTGCAACTAGGGAGTGCAGGTTCATTGAATAGACATGTTAGAGAGGCAGAGGGGTGGCTTAATTGTCTGCCACCGAAACAACAGTATCAGTAAAAATTGAGAAACCGAATTATGATTGTTGAAATGAAATTTCACAAAAATGTTAATCTGGATCAATTTTTGAAACTTGAATTTTTTTCTTTTTGAGATGGGATTTTCAAAAGCTGACCAAATTTCATGAACAAATAATTTGAAATCTACTCCTAAAATCCATAGCCAAATGAGAGTATAAAATAACTTTCGTTTATCGTCTTGAGGCAATAAAAGGATACATGGTCAGCGGTCATATATGTACACACGATTTTGCGTAAATGTTGTTAGTTTAGTATTGCAATTCAGCTTATAGGTGAGTTCGAATTTGAAAATGCAGTGACTTTAAGGCTTTATTTTCTGTCTCAAATTACTATTAACTACTCAAGTTAGCCGCGCTTTGCGCAGTTATAAAATTATTTATGCTTCATCATGTAGTCATAAAAGACTTCATTAAATTTATGACTTAATTTTTTTAATATTTAATTAAATTTAAAATTTTAAAATATTTAAAGTCTTTTTTTGACATGAAAACATTAAAGTACTTTTATATAAAATGTTTTAATCTATTTTGGGTATTTAAACCCATAAATTAATGTGCCTTAATTTTCAACCGTTATAATATTAATTCAAGAAAGAAGTTATCATAGAGATAGGGAGAAGGAAAAGCCGAGTGATCATCAAATTTATTTTTTGTGACATTTAAATTTTTGTTAATTTTCTTTCATAAGATAAAATACATATATATCTTTAATGGTGAAAATAAATCTTGAATACTCAAATTCCTTCAACAATAACAGAAATTCAATAAATACAGTATTTTGAATGTCATAATTGAGATTGAAATTTGATAGTAATTTCAATTAAATAGTGAGCCAATAACCAAAAAGAAAATCAAAAGAATTGAGAACTATCAATTCAACCTTTGCAATTTTAAAGGAGAAAAAAATAAATTATGAAGAAAAAGTTCAGCAGTATTACCACTTTCCATTATTTTAACTCTAACATTTGCAACATTAATTAACCATTACTGTTTTACATTCTATAGTTATAACTGATATTTTTATTCGTAACGGTTATAATTGTAACCTAAAGCGTTCATTAACTGAATTATTACAAGCCACGAAGGTACAATATATACTTTTTGCTTAATTAAATGTGTTAAGCTGGCGTATTTTTTAATTTAAATAGTTAGGAGATTATTATTATTTAATAAAAAAAAAAACATCCAAAAAGAAAAAAAAAGATCTTTTAAGTGATAAAGAGATACTACATCACCTTATTTTAGATGTTTATAAGTATTTAACTTTAATTTGTTAACACTTTCATAACTTTCATCTTCTTTAAAATTTGAATCTTAAAAATGTTTTAAAAAGAAATTAGAAAAAAAATTAAACTCGTTTGTAACAAATTTATAGACCAATTGGTAGGAAACTTTCCTTCCTCTTTCTGTACCTGAAATACATGGTGATAGAAAATTATTGTTAAGATGATTATTATTATGATCATAAAAAAATATTATTAAAATAGATCAATAAAGAGAAGAGGAAAAGATGAGGTATAATTTAGAGGATTAACAAAGTAGTTCTTGAAATTTATAATGAAGCATAAAATAAATAAAATAAAATTTGAGAAGACGAAATTTTCTTTTAAAAAAATAAAATTGAAAAGAAAAAAAAAAAATTCAAAAAATATAATTTTTTGGTCAAAGAACTATATACATCATCTTCTAATAAACCACATTTATATATAAATAAAGATTGCATACTTAAAGATAAACGCTTATATAATAATATATCAATTAAGTTTTATGTTAGAAATAAAATAATTACTATAAACAAAGTGTAAAACTTTATAATAAAATTTTGTTATTGAATAGTATATCTTGTGTTTGGTGAAATAGTTATTCGATAAATTTACAATAAGCATGAATACATGTATCTCTATTATTAATAAATCATTAAAAAAATTCTATTTTTCTAAACTAATTTGGCCATCTCTCTAGATGCATTATACATTCTTCTTCATCTTGACGATAAACTTACACGAAATTAATTTGATCATTCTTTCTTTGATGAATTTTGTACCGCCATTAAACTTCCTTCTTCGTCGTTGGTGAACTTGTGTTTGGTTCTTATTACAAGGAAAAACTTTGATAATATATCTATAATCTTCATCAAAGTAGCCATATTGTGAATCATGTTTTCAATGCCCTCTTTTTTGGTTATTGAACACATGATTGATGAGAACAATGAAAAATGGTTTGAAAAGGAGAAAAAAATATATACTAATAAAAAAGGAGGAGAAATGAAAATGAGCATCCAAAAACTCTATAGATTATTGTTATTTATAGATTGATCAAGTAGTTGAGAAGATATTTTATTAAATAGAGAATACAAATAGTTTGAGATTTTCGTATAACTCATGAGATATAATTAAATGTAGTAAATATGATATAATTTTTAAAATTGATGAACAAATTAATTAATAAAAAGAATGATAAAAAAATTCAAAAAAAAGGAGAAAAAAGATAAATAGTATTGGAGGTCATAGAGAGGTGTCACATCATCCTCTCTGTGTTTCTCCTTTATATATATATATATATATATATATATATATATATATATATTGATTTACTTAACACGGAGTCGAGCTATATTGTATATTATATTATAAATATATTTCTTTGGAGAAATATTGATATCTACACTAGCAGATTTTTTCAAAAAACTCTATTTGTTCAAATGTGGATGGCAGGTAGGCCTATATATATATAATTTGATAGCAGTAATCTCCTCCGGACTGAAAATAGGAAGTGGTTAAGGTTGGGTTAACTAGTCCCTTCGAAGAATTATTGTGTTGTAAGTTGGGCTTTTGGGTTGTAAGTGACAAAAGAGATGAGGTGTAGGTGACACAAGTTTTAATTATTGAGTGGGGGTGACAATTACTTTATTATAGATTAAGAAAGTTTGGTAATTTTGAGAATAACCCAGAAGTTTTTAAATATACACTTTGGTCCAAATGTTTACCTAATATAGTGAAAAATGGAGAGAAAAAAGACATCTTTCTCTCTCTTCTCATCCATTGTTGTTTTCTCTCTCTTAGCGATTTTTGTTTTTTATTGTTGCTGCTGCTTTATTCATCATCTTCTGTTTCATTATCATTATCTTCTACTTCATTATCATCTTTATCTTCTTCTTGTTGACCATTATCGTTGTTGTTGTTGTTGTTACCGCTACTGTTGCTATTTGACCAATTTCTTAGGTCAAATTTTGTTTCGTACATCACATTCCACTTTGGCTAATAGGAGACTTTTTTAAGTCAAATTATGATTTTTAGTTGAATTTGTCATCTGGGTAATTGTTATTGTACTATTTTTTCAACAATGGATAGAACTCGATCCTGAATCCAACATAATAGCCATCTGTTTAAACAGATATATCATCTGTTGCGATAGATGAGACGTCTGTTTCAATGGAAGACTGATATGTTAGATTTATGTTTATGGTTCTATAGGTCGTAACATGAATCAAACAGATGGGTCATCTGTCGCAACAGATGATTTATCTGTTTAAACAGATTAATTATCTGGTGCAACATGATAAATATCTGTTGCAATAGGTTAATAATCTGCTGCAACAGAAAATAAACTCGATCCAACAAACGTTTTATCTATTACAACAGCATAAATATCTTTTACAACAAATTATTAACCTGTTGCAACAAAACCTGAACTCAATTTCAATAGATGGTAAATATCTATTGCAATATATTAGTAACCTATTGCGATAGAACCTGACCTCGATTCCAACAGATTGTCATCTGTTGCAACAGGTAAGTCATCAATCGTAACAAGTTAATTATCTGTTGTAATATGTCACTCATTTGTTGGAATCAGCTTCAAAGGTGCCTCAGTACTGTAACATCAATCCCAACAGATATATAGTCTGTTGCAACATATGATTCACCTATTACAACAGATGACTCATCTGTTGAAATCAGCTTCAGGAGCGTAACATGAATCCCAACAGGTAAGTAATTTGTTGCGCCTGATTACACATCTATTGGGATTTATTTATGGCACTATGAAATCACTATTAACTTTTTTTAACAAATGACTTTATTCAGGTACCACTAATGGAGGGATCAATAACAATAGGGGTGGATTGTCATGGTCAATGGATCGAGAAGAGCAATCGATATGTATGACGTTGGAACGAGGGTAAAATGCTAGAGACGATAGCTATGACAGTCCAAAGTGATGTTTCGTATGATGATTTTGTGAACTTAATCATCAGTTATTGTGGACTGAATTGTCAATTGGAAGAACTCGTCATCAGCTACATGCACAACTTCTTTGCAAATTATAGGGTACTTCCTTTCAAGATAACCGATCAGGTTCGGTTGCGTACTTATCTTAGTGATTCATCAAAGTCGGTGTTAAGGGTGTACGTGGTTGAAAAGACGAGAGAGAATGAGAACTAAAACGTAGAATAAGAAGAACAACAAGACATCTTTGATGATAGGTTGGATGATCTAGACATGAATATTCCAGTTGATAATCAAACACCTACTCCCGTTGATGCGACCAATACGATGGGTAGTTTTTCTCAATCGACACAGTCTAAAAATCTTCAAGACGACGAGACCGGCTTTTTTATTGGAATGCCATTCAAGGACAAGAATAAACTATCTACCACTTTATTTATTTCTTGTTTAAAAAAAGATTTTAGATTAAAGAAGGTTTTTAATTCGAGCAGTGTCTTTTGCTTCAAATGTGCTAATCCGAACTCAAGTGGTGGTTGAGAGTGGTGAAGTAAGTAAATTCTGATAGATTCATCATTCATAAACATGAAAAGCATCACACATATGGTTCAGAGCACATCTCGGGCCAAAATCCTCACGCCACGACAAAGGTCCTCGGTGAATATTTCAGGAGTAGTTTCCCCGAAGGCAAAGGCCCTTTAACAATGGTTATGACTAATCAACTCCTTACGGAATTAGGTGTCCTGGTTAGTTATTAGAAGATATATACAGCCATGGGGATTGCCAAGGACTTGGTTAGGGGGACATACGAGCATGGGTATGCAGTCCTGGAGGCCTATCGTTACATGATTGAGTCCACAAATCCCGGAAGTTAGACGACATTGCATGTTGATGAAAACGAAAGGTTCAAGTACTTTTTTATATCCTATGGTGCTTGGATTCAAGGTTTTCGATATTGAGAAAAGGCATAGCCGTCGAAGATACCTTCTTGAGGAGCAGGTATAATGGAGTTCTGCTAGCAGCGGTAGCACAGGATGTGGAGAATCACATCTTTCCTGTCGCTTTTTGTGTAGCGGACAACGAATGTGATGCCTCTTATGGATTTTTTTGAACAACTACAAAGCTGCGTAGAAGATACTAAAGAGTTGTGTTTTATTTCGGATAGGCATCCAAGTATTCCAAAGATGGAAGAGTTGTGTTTTATTTCAAATAGGCATCCAAGTATTCCAAAGATGGGTTCAATTTTCTTCACTTCAACTTACTTTGGTTGTTGCATCAGGCATCTTGGAGAGAACATTCGGACCAACTATCACAACGAAAGGGTCGTGACCCTTTTTATAGAGTAACTAAAGCATATAATAGAGAGAAGTTTTAAGACTATTTCAATCAAATAATGAATGTGAATCCCAAGGTAGCAGAATTTCCCGTATGTGTCGGTTTTGAGATATGGAGCCGGGCATTCTGTTCGGCAGATAGGTACATTCTTATGAATTTAATATCTCGTTTGAGTTACAAGTTTAGTATGATGTCGTACTAAGTGATTCTTTTGTATAGGTACAATATTATGGCATCAAACATAGCTAAATCGGTGAATTCATTATTTGGAGATAAAAGAGAATTTCCCATTAAGGCTATGTTTGAAGTAATAAATAAGAAGTATGACTGATTTTTTAACGAAAGGCGTGTGTAGTTTAAGGGCCCCAAAAGAACCCGATTCGTTCTCAAAATTGAAAAAATAATATCAACGAACGTCAGTTTGGAGACTAGGTTATTATCTCATAAAATAGCAGATAACAAATTTAGTATCACCGGTCATGATGATGTTGCCACGGTCGATCTTCAAACAAGATCTTATACGTGCATAGTTTTTTACTTGGACAAAATACCCTGTCCACATGCTATGACAGTGCTTCGAGATCAATACAGTCATAAATATGGAACTGAAGTTTACGAGCACTCCTTTCAATATTATTCGATGAAAATATATGAAATGGCATATAGTGGGCATATTACTCCGGTGCCTCTCGAAGAAGCTTGGGTTGTTCCCGCAGAGCTTATGGGGAGATTAATACCTCCTTTATATATTGACCCAAGCACTATCAAACTAGGAAGAAAGCCATATAAGAGGAGGCGCGAAGTTGGAGAATCATTTTCATCAAGAAGAAACAAGTGCTCCATATGTAAGCGCTCTGGCCAAAAAAGCACTACAAGCCCGGATCGTAATCCATCATGATCGTTGTGATTGCAAAAACTTGTGTTGTTGTTTGTGGTGTACTTTTATATATTTAAATCATTGTTGTGAACGTAATGTTATTATTTATTATATATAAAATATCTTTTTTAATAACTTGTGCATCAATAAAAAGAGGAAAAACATGAACTAAATAATACAACAGACTATAAGTATTTTCAACAGATTGCCCATCTGTGGCAACAGATGGACATTAGCTGAAAGAACACAACACAACTCCATCAAACACGAATGTTTTTCTCCAATAGATGATAAATCTGTCGCAACAGATGGATAATCTATTGACAAAAACCCAATCGATGACCAATCTGTTCCAACACATGGTCTATCTATTAAAAGAACTCAAAAGCCAAAATTGCTATTGCTCCTGGATTCAAAATTGCTCCTTACCTTCAACCGTCGACATGTTAACATGTATGTTTAGAAGAAGAAATAGACAGAATGAAAATTGAATAAGAATTAAAAAGCAAAAGTTGACTCAAAATAAATTTTTTATTAAACGAAAAATAAAATACATTAGGTATAGATTCAATATAAAAAAATTAAAATACACACGCTAAAAGAAAAAACACATTCTAATTATTATTATTATTATCATCATCATCATCATTAATGACAGCCGGCCAATCAACTCCCAGAAGTAGGGCCCTCATCAGCCTCTATATCTCTCTGAACATCATCTCTCTCACGGCGACCAACTCCCTCTGCAGGTTATTAACTTGTCTCTGAAGTTCCCGTACTATGTCGCGCAGAATAGCAATGTCCCAAATAGGATTAGCCATATCTAGAACACGCATGAATTAAAAAATATTAAGAAAAGAGTCCAAATATAATACAACGTATAGTATAAACTGGTAGATTTACACACAAAAAAAACTTACCTCAACGATAAAGGAATATAATCTTTAAGGAGAAGTGATTTAAGATGTCACACGTAAAAAAATGCAAGAAATAAATAAAGTTTAGCAGAATGACGATTAAGGAAAGACCTATTTATGGAGGATTGAATCTGGATGTGTAAGGACAAAAGGCACGTCTATTAAGCTCTATTATATTAATTACATTCAAACTAGTGGCATTTTGTTTTCTGTGAAAATTCACTACTTTTTCTTTTACATTAATACTTCTCACCTTTTCAAAATGGTTTTTAGACTTGATAACAGCTGTTATTATTAAGCCGTTGCAATAGATCGTACATCTGTCGCAACAGATTTACCATCTGTTACAATAGATTGTTTATATGTACAATAGATGAGACATCTGTTGCAACATATGTATTAACTATTGCGACAGATGGACCATCTTTTAGAGATATTTTGATTTCTTCTAACAGATGATTCATCAGTTGCAACAGACTGAGAATTCGATTCATCAGCTATTTTGAATGTGTTAGATAAAAAGTCACAACTACCTCTTTTTTAATTGTCATCACATGCGTGCAGATGAATAAACACTGTCTAGTCTGTTGCAACATATAGATTATTTGTTGCGACAGATGGACCATATATTGGAGGAGAGGCTTTGATTTCTTCTAACAACTGATTCATCAGTTGCAATAGATAGAGAATTTGGTTCATCAGCTATTTTGAATGTGTTAGATAAAAAGTCACGACTCTTCACCTCCTTTTTAATAGTTATCACATGCGTGCAGATGAATAAACATTGTCTAGTTTATCGCAAGAGATTTACCATCCGTTGCAACATATAGATTATCTACTGTGATAGATGGACGATATGTTGGAGGAGATGTTTTGATTTCTTCCAACAGCTGATTCATCAGTTGCAATAGATGGAGATTTTGATTCATCAATTGTTTTGAATGTGTTAAGATAAAAAAAGTCATGACTCTTCACACCTCTTTTTTAATAGTCATCACATGCGTGCAGATGAATAAACAACACTGTTTTGATGGGGTAGGAAGAGTAAGGTGTGTGCAATGGATCCACTTTCATGCGTGAGAGTTATGTATTATTGATTAGGCTACCGTGACAGACACACATAAAGTGCAATGATTTTGTGAATGTAGTTATTTTACCGATTAGACACTGATTCTTCAAACAAGATCCTGTATTGTACAATTTAGTTTGATAGGTGCGAACTGATAAGGCCGAAGGGTTCCAAGATGGTGGTGTCGATACCCTGTTATAATTTACTAACAGTCTATGCTCATGTTTTTGTGTCAAGTTTGGGGAAGGGTTCAAGTTTTGGGTGGCAGTGTAAATATCCAATAGTGATTGGACCAGTTTAAATGGCGCAATAAACTTCTTGAAAGGCCTCCAAAGCCTCGCACTGCAGCAAACAATGATGGAACCAATAGAAATTCCCCTGGTCTAAATTTATATGGATGGATTACTGGAAGAGACTTTTATACAACAGAAGGTGCTTGGGAGAATACCTGTGCAGAAAGGGGGAGGCGGAGAAGGCCATATATCATCTCAGACCTTATTTAAGAAGAAATACAGGGAAACAAGTAAGGAACTTCTAGCGAATATGACCAATGAAATTAACATGAGAAATGAAAAAACTGGATGAGCTTCAAATGTGAAAGTGTATACAAATATAAAAATCCATCAGTCATTGAAGGAAAAAGAAGAATGGTCAACAGGACTGGAGCTGGACACTTTGCTCGAGAAAGCAACTAGCGAGCGTGGCTTGAATGAAGACTCTCATAAAGTGCAGGACTAGAACTCTAAGAAAGAAGCTCTGCAAGCACAGGAAATTGGTACGATTGTCACTCAAAATTGAAACCTAAACCAACAACTCCTGAATTAAAAATAATGGAAGCCAAGACGTTAATTTCTGAAGTCTAACTTGCATGCCATGCCTTCTGTTTGTGGCTATGATCAGGTCAATGGCAGTAGAAACAAAAAGGTCTGAAGTTGGGTAAAAATCCCATGCCTTGTTGTTTTCACTGCCTTTGACTTGACCAGAGCCATAAACATGAGGCATGGGATGCAAGTTTAACTTGAGAAATTGCCACCTTGGCTTGATTCCATATTTTTAATTCAGGAGTAGGTGGTTCGAGTTTCAATTCTGAACGACAATCTTACCACCTACCGTGCTCGCAAAGTTGCTTCCTTAGAGTTCTGGTCCTGCATTTTGTGGATCTTCACTGAGGCCACGCTCGCTAGTTACAGTCTCTAGCAAAGTGACCAGCTCCAGTCCTCTTGACCATTCTTCTTTTTCTTCAACGACTGATTGATTTTTATTTTTGGATACACTTTCACCTTCGCAGCTCATCCAATTTTTTTATTTTTCATGTCAATTTCATCAGCCAATTTTACTACACTTTTCTTCCTACACTGTATTTTCTCTTAAACAAGGTTTGAGATGATATATGGCATTCTCAACCTCCTCCTTCCTACATAGGTATTCTCCAAAACACTTACTGCTGTACAATAGTCTCCTCCAGTAACCCATCCATATAAATTTGGACCAGGGTAATTTCTATTGTTTGCTGCAATGCGAGGCTTTGGAGGCCTTTCAAGAAGTCCATTGAGCCATTAAAACCGGTCCAATCACTATTGGATATTTACACTTCCACCAAAAACTTAAACCCTTCCCCAAACTTGACACTAAAACATGAGCATAAATGGTTATTAATTTATAATAGTGTATCGACACCACCTACTTGGTCCCTCAGCTTTACCAGTTTGAACTTAACAATCTTAACTATAAAATGCCATATCTTATTTGAAGGATTAACGCCTAATTGGTAAAGAACAAACATTCACAAAATCATTGTACTGGATGTGTGTTTTCACGATAGGTTGATCAGTAATACATACCTCCCACATATGAAGTGGTTCCATCTGTAAGTAGCTTATTCCTCTGAACCCATCTTTACTCTAGCCTTTAATATTGGTTGGGCAAAAGTGAATCCAGATTCACTTCCTTTTATCTGCAAAAAAGAGAAATAAATTTGATGTCAAACAAGAGAAGAATAAAAAGAACATTACAAAAGGGTAACACAAAATTGAGTGAATCAACAGATGACCAATCTGATGCAATAAATTACCCATCTGTTTAACCGATGAGGCATTTTGTAACAGATGGATGACATGTTGCAACAGATGGTTCATCTGTTGAAATAAATCAAACCAGCCTTACTACTGGTTTGATTTTTTGAAATAGTTTCTCCATATGTACAAAAGGGTAACACAAAATTGAGTAAATCAACATATGAACAATCTGATGCAACAGATTACCCATCTGTTCAACTAATGAGGCATTTTACAACAGATGGATGACATATTGAAACAGATTGTTCATCTGTTGGAATAAATCAAACTAGCCTTGCTACTGGTTTGATTTCTTCAAACAGTTGCTCCGTCTATTCCAATAGTTGGTTCATCAAACTATACTGACAACAAGGTTTTTTAAGTTCTCCTAATAGATGACTTTTTTTTGCATATTTTAATAAAAATAATGGTTCGTTCATTCAAGACTTAAAAGTCACCTTTCCTTTAATTTTTTTAAAAAATAGAAAACTGGTAATGAGTAAATCATTAATAGCAACAGATGTAAATATCTAATTTAAATGACATACAAAGAAGAAGATGAGATGGAAAGAGCAATAGTGAAATAGACCTGCAATGTGAAAAAAAGCAAAGGGATCAGAAGATCTAGTTCAGTCGAGAAAGAATATTGATCGATTGAAATCTAAAAGGATCCTCATCCAAAAGAAGAGAAAAAAGATAGGAAAAAAGGAAAGAAAGAGAATTAAGAATAAAGAAGAGTGACGGATGAGTTGAATCTCACTTTGTGGCTGAAGGAGAGAGTATTCTTCTAGATATGGGTTTTAAATATTCATTAATTACTTTTGACTTTTGAGGGGCACGAGGAGACGGTGATATTGAAAATACTAGATAAGACTACTCACTTAGGAGATTTTTAAGTTATCCAAGTAATATTTTTTACCACCTTAGTATTTTAAATTTTTTTTATCTTGGATAGAAAATTCCAAAATTACTTTTAAAAGGGTCTGAAAACATCTAAGTGCAATAGATAACAATTTATGTTTAAAATTTTCCAAAGCTCGATCATCTGTCACAACAGATGCAACACCTGTTTGATAATTTACAATAGATACGTAATATGTTGCAACAGATGACTTAATTTATTTGATTAAATCCAACAGAAAAGACATCTGTTGCAACAGGTTGAACATTTGTTTTTATACAATTTCAATTGATTTCATATATTAGACTAATACCTTAATTAATTGATTTAGGACCAGGGGTGAGTTCTCATAGGGTCAACTACAACTTCAATTGAGTCTTTTGGTAATTGCATGATGAGACGGTATTGCGTTCCTCCCGACCAGAGTCGTCGATCGATCACTCTGAGCTGAACCGATTCTTACTATCTCATATGTTCAACTAATACCTAAATTGATTAATTTAGGACTAGGGGTAATTTCTCATAATGTCAACTATAACAGATGGCAGCACCTATTTGATAATTTACAACAGATGGGTAATCTATTACGACGTATGACTTAATCCATTTGATAATTTACAACAGATGGGTAATTTGTCGCAACAGATGACATAATTTGTTTGATTATTTACAATAGATGAGTAATCTATTTCAATAAATGACTTAATCTGTTTGATAACTTACAATAGATGGTTAATCTGTTGCAACAGGTTGAATTTTTATACAATTTTAATTGATTTCACATGTTAGACTAATACCTTAATTAATTAATCTAGGACCAGATGTGAGTTCTCATAGGGTCAACTACAACTTTAATTGAGTCTTTTGACAATTGAATGATGAGACGGTATTGCGTTCCTCCCGACCAGAGTCGTCGATCGATCACTCTGAACTGAATCGATTCTTATTACCTCATATGTTAGACTAATACCTTAAATGATTAATCTAGGACCAGGGGTGAGTTCCCATAGGGTCAACTACAACTTCAATTGAGTCTTTTGGCAATTGTATGAGGAGACGGTATTGTGTTTCTCCCGACCAAAGTCGTCAATCGATCACTCTGAGCTAAATTAATTCTTACTACCTCATATGTTAGACTAATACCTTAATTGGTTAATCTAGGACCAGCGGTGAGTTCTCATATGGTCAACTATAATAGATGGCAGCGCCTATTTGATAATTTACTACAGATGGGTAATCTGTTACGATATATGACTTAATTCAATTGATAATTTACAATAGATGGGTAATCTGTTGCAACAGATGACTTAATCTGTTTGAGAATGTACAATAGATAAGTAATTTGTTGCAACAAATTACTTAATTTGTTTGATTAAATCCAACAAAAAAGACATCTATTGCAACAAGTTGAACATTTATTTTTATACAATTTTAATTGATTTCATATGTTAGACTAATACCTTAATTGATTAATCTAGGACCATATGTGAGGTCTCATAGGGTCAATAACAACTTCAATGGAGTATTTTGGCAATTGCATGATGAGACGATATTGTATTTCTCTCAACCAGAGTCGTTGATCGATCACTCTAAGCTGAACCGATTCTTACTACCTCATATGTTCAACTAATACCTTAATTGATTAATCTAGGACTAGGGGTGAGTTCTCATAGGATCAGCTATAACATATGGCAGCGCCTATTTGATAATTTACAATAGATGGGTAATCTGTTGCGACATATGACAATCCATTTGATAATTTATAACAGATAGGTAATCTGTCACAACAGATTACATAATTTGTTTGATAGTTTACAACAGATGTTTATCTGATGCAACTGGTTGAACATTTGTTTTTATCCAATTTCAATTGAGTTCATATATCTAAATTGATTAATCTAGGACCAGGGGTGAGTTCATAGGGTCAACTACAACTTCAATTAAGTCTTTTGGCAATTGCATGATGAGAGGGTTAAAAATTATGCATATCTTTTATATTTTTAAAAAATAATTAAGATCAATTCGGACCAAATTAACATTTTCAAAACTTGTCATTCTTTTCAAAAATACAAATCGACCCATACAAATCATCCATTTGCGAGAAAAATGTTTCATCATTTCAAATCTTGAGTTCTCACTCTTTTCTCTTTCTCACTCAATTATACAGTACAGACAACAACTACTAAAAAAATTGCTCCACCCTTCACAACAGATCAATTTTCTTCTCATTTTTTATTATATAGGTGTTATTTTTTACTTCATGCTTGCTTGTATCAGTCATTTTCTCTGTCTTCGTAGGTAACAAAGTTCGAGAAGAGTTCTATATTTGTTATTTTTTAAAAAAAATAAGGGCTTTTAAGTTAATGATGAAAATTAAATCTTTAGTTATATTATCTTCGAGAATAGGTTAACAATTTTGAGTTTTGATGGTAAAATTGTAGAGAGAACTCAAGAAAATCCTAGTTTCTATCACAGTGTTCTGTTGACTGTCGTGGCATTATTGGATGGTGTTTGTGGTAGTAGTGATAGTGGTGGTGGTCGTCATCGTCGTTGTGGTGGTTGTTGTTGGTGGCATTGGTTGATGGTGTTTGTGATGGCATTATTTGGTGGTGTTTGTGGTGGCTATCAATGGAGTTGGTATTCGTGGTGTTTGTGGCATTGGTTGGTGGCGGCTGTTGTGGTGGTGGCGGCTGTTGGTGTGTCGTTATTGGTGGTGTTTGTAATATATTTTTTAAAATTTATGCATATATCAATTGTAATATAATTTTTGTTTTTCTATTTTTTGTAGGTAAAACATGTCACCTAAAAGAAAAGAAAGTGAAAGTGGATCAACGTCTGACCACCCAAAAAAGGCTACAGTACAAAGGGATTCGGATGAGCTTCCTGAACAATCTCAGTCAGGGAAAAGTGAAACTAATGAGAGATATGAAAACAACATTGAGGGAGGTGGACAAGGGTCTGTAGATGGTGATGAAGAAAATAAAAGTGAGAAAGAGGAGGAATTAGAGAGTGAGAAAGAGATAGAGGATGATCATCAACATGATGATAATGGATCACCAATGGGGCGTGAATTAATATTGACATCCCAGCATGATCCTATCAAAACTTTTTGTATTGACAAGTTTCAAGTTGTGATGCCGATAAATGACCAAAAAACAGAAGAAGAACTAACTGGTGAAATTGTATTTAAATGTCAGATGGGGAGTAGATTTATTTATTTTAGGAAAATTATGAAGGGAGAAAAAAAAGATGGACTTTTTAAGAAGAGCTACTTTAGATGCTTTCTTGAGCTGCCTGAGTCCCCTGCCCGTTTGCATATGAGAATAGTATATGATCTTCTCAAGCGCAGGATCAAGTACGTAGGGGATGATGAAGATTCGAAGGAGGGGGGCAAAAAGATGGATAAAATTTGGATCAACTACTGTGGCATGCCGGTTTATTTTGGCTTACAAGAGTTTTCCATAGTGACGGGCTTGAGATGCCATCGTCCAAAAGAACTACCTATCCCCAAGGAAATACCCCGTAAAAGATCCAAAGTAAGAAAACGTAAGGAAAAAATAGATGGGTTATTTGACATTGCCCGACGTGGCTACAAAGCATTGGATTTGTTGACATATCTCATGGATAAAACCATACCAAAGCAGTACAGGGAGCAATTGTGCTTAGTTTGGTTTGCCCATTCGGTTATATTGACAAGAGACGTCAACAAGGTCATAGAAGATGATTTGTTGGCGCGTGCTAAGGATTTTGATAAATTCAACAATTATCTCTGGGGATATGACAACTTTTACTTGACTGTCCAATATTTAATGACAAAGCTATCCTCAGGGACGACCACATTATACGTCTTTTTTTGGGCTTTCATGGTAAAATTAATCACTATTTTAACTCATCCATTAAGTTATATTGAATATAGTTATTATGACTTTTTTTGCTTGCTTTCTATTTACATTTTTCAGGCTTGGGTATTTGAAACCATTCCCCCCCCCCCCCTCCGAAAGAAGGTAAGGGATTACCCAGATGAGGTTTCTCATCCAAGGATGTTTAGGTGGTTAGCTGCAAATAGGAAAAGCAATGGTGCGGTGCGGTGCGGGTGCGGTGTAGGTTTTTTCTAAACACGCAAATTTTAAAATCGCACCACATTGCATCCCATTTAAACCTTCCCCACACTCATACCTGCGCATACCCGCATCGCACCGCCCCATGTTTTTCTTTTTTTGAAAAATTCGTGACTCCATTGAAAATCATAATATTTCCAAATCTACAACTAGGAAATAATAACAACTAGTTTCTATTATATCACTTTTCACTAAAAAATTGTCAAAAAGTATCACGTGTATAAGTAATGATCAAATATCATATTTTTTTTAAAATGAATAGAGATATTAAAAAAACTATAAAATTATTTATTTGTAGTGTTATACATGTCATTTTAAGTATCAACAAATTTTAAGTAAAGAATACATATAATTTTAGGTATATTTTTACGAGAATAATACTAATTTTTATTTTTTTTTAATTTAAACCTGCATATAACCACAACCCGCACCGCACCGTACCATTTTAAAAAAATTTCACTTTAACCCACACTGCACCCGCACCGTCCCGCATAGCTTAAAACCCGCACCGCCCCGTATAGCTTAAAATTCGCACCACACCGCACCCGCACCGCCCCATTGCCATCCCTAGCTGCAAAGAGCAACACCAAAATTAAGGAGGCTGATCTCTTTAACCCTTCGGATGATGCAGTACATCTTCTTCAAGTAAAATAATTTTACTCAATGAAAGATATTGAACAAATGTTATATCTGGTGCAACAAATGTTATATCTGATGCACTAGATGGGATATCTGTTGTGACAGATTACCCATCCTATGCCAACCGGTGCAACAGATGGATAATCTTTTACGACAGACGATTGATATCTTGCATCAGATTACCCATATGTTGCTTTGGTTCTCTGAACTCGACTCCTAACAGATTAACCATCTACTGTAAATTATGCAATAGATGCGTAATCTGATGTAACATATTAGTAATACATATACAGATTATCTATTGCATAAATATAACCCAAAAGATTACCCGTCTTATGCAACTGGTGCAACAGATTGGTAATCTATTACGACAGATAATTGATATTTTGCATCAGATTATTCATGTATTGCTCTGGTTCTCTAAACTCGATTCAAACAGATTTTAACCATCTACTGCAAACTATATAACAGATGGGTAATCCGATGCAACATATTATTAATCTGTTGCAGAAGTTGACTCTGTTAAAATATAACCCAACTGTGAAAATTATTATATTATATGATTTAAATATATCTGTCCTTTTTCTAGGTTGTGCATCCATGGATCGTGCCTACTGAGACAGAGTCGTTGATGACTTTTTATATTACTCTAGGTCATGTTGATACTATAGCAGACCCAACGGTAGAGTTAATAAAGAAGGAATTGGCTGGACAAATAGCCATAAGAAAAGTAGTAAGGCAAGGTCAGCCTAATGTTGAGGCTATTCGTGACCAACCTATTAAGGCAGATTCGGGTGCTTCTTTCGGTGGAGTTGTTGGTGTTGGTGGTAGGCATGCTGATGCTGCTACCACTCATGATGATGAGCATATTGATACTCAAGAAAAAATAAATATGTTTGAAAACATCCTTTTTCACCCTTATACAGGTCCCTCTCACCTCTCTTCACCCTCGTGTTCTCATTGCAAATGCGAAGAGTGCAAGGACAGCCAGGATAAAATCTTAGAAAAAGTAGAGGCTATCTCTAAAGCTATCAAGGAATTCACATCCAAGAGGGGTGTCATACCATCCAAGAATGTGAGGGAGCCATACACTCCTACAGTGTTGGTTAGAAGGAAAAAAGAGCAATAATCGCCGTACTCTCCGGTCAGAAATAAAAAATAATTGCAACTCCTCCCTCTCCAAAAGCTGTTAAAGTTCAGGGGCCATTCAAGAAGGTAGACATATACGCAGAACTTGGCGCCAAAGAGAAGAGGGATCTACGAAAGGCCAAGAATGCCAAGCCAGGCGCACCAGATTACCACAGTCCTCTCTTGGGCCCCCCCCCCCCTCCCCCAAGACTTCCAGACTATGACAGATATGCGTATGCGGTACGAGGACAAGGCAAGTTTACGTTTCCCAACCTAGCCTTCTAATATACCCTATGAAGAAGAAGCTACGCAACAGATGTGAAATCTGTTGCAACAGCTGGCTATTCTGGTGCAACTGGTAGTAGTTCTGTTGTAACTTATTATCCATCTGTTGTATAAGTTGCATTGGATTATTGATTCGGAGAATCCTATGCAAAAGATGGACCACCTTTATAATTACAAACCTATTTAAAAATTGACTTCTTATATCACAACATGTTGACAAAATTCTCTGCCTTAAGAGGAAAAGATAATTAACGTACCTGGAAGCTTATGACGTTGTCGATAGGATAATGGACCTTGACTTCAGCAAGAAGTTCAAGGATAAGTACGATCAACTCAATTCTGATGCGTCAGCCTGTGGCGTGGGACTTGATTTCGTAGTTTCTATATAGGACTTGGATGAAGAAGAAATGATAAAATATGTTAGAGGAGAGAGACAAATCCACACAGCAAGAGCTGGACCGAGACAAAGAGGATTCTTGCAGTCATTAGCGTGAACGACATATATTATCGGGTTGTTGAGATACTACTCGAGGAGAAAAAGATCAAAGTTTATGACGGCAATAAACCTATCATCGATGAGGTCAATCTTTTTAACCACGTGCAGCCACTGATGGAGTTGTTCCCCATCTTGTTGAGGGAGAGTAAACTGATGAATCATTTTTCAGAGGAAGTGTTGATAAAGAAACCATGGGATTTTGAAGGTCAAAACAAGGGCATGACCCTTTCAAAAAATGATACCGGTTACGCGTGCGGCTCGCATGCTCTTGCACACATCACATGTTTGCTGATCGGTACAAAAATGGCCGAGCCAATGACCTTTCTGTGTGACAACGCTGTGGTAAACCTGCAAGAAGTCTGGGCTTATGGTGTACTAACTGGACGCTTGAAGCCTGTGTATATAGAAGAGTCTGTGTATATAGAAGAGCCTGTGAAATAATAATTTTTTATTTCAAGTCACACTTCACTTTATTTTAAATTACATGTACATGTAGTGATAATAATTTTTTTCTAATGAAAGTTGAGTTTTTGATAATGCAATAGATTATCAATCTGTTGTAAAATATATTCAATCTGTTCTGGAAGATAGTTTATCTATTGCAATAGGTTGGTCATCTGTTACATTATTCCGATGTTATTTCTATCTAATCTAAGTCTAATTTGTTAAAACAGTGGGAAGACCTGTTTGATAATTTCCAACAGAGGACCTAAATTTTACAACATATGCCTAAATTTGTTTGATATTTTACAACAATTATGCTTGAATATCCATGTGCTCGACAACACCAAACCAATAACAAATACACCACCATGAAAATTTCAGTAATTAGGCTTGAATATCCATGTGCCCAACAGCACCAACTAGTAGCAATAACGACAACAATGTAGTATCTACTTACTTGATTTTGTTTCTCTTCAAAAGCCTTGACTTTATTCAACAAACCCTAGATTACATGATTTTCTTGTGAAAGGTGTCATTTTTCATACCAATTAAAGTAATCGCATCCACCCAATTTCTAAAAAAAAAAAAAACTCAATTATAAAATAATTACAAGTCAATAATTAATCAACTAATTAAATACAAAAAATATTACCTTTGAAATCTTACAAGTAAAAAACCTATGACCTGAATTTTTTTAAGTCCAAGAAGTCTTCAATAGAGCTTCATGACCACACTTACATTATCGAAAATCATTATCATAAAAAGCAGTGGAAGATGCGCTCGATATTGTCAAGCTCAGTTGGAAAAAATAAAAAGAAAAAGAAAAGAAAGACCAAATGCAAATAATTCGAAGAATTTGAAAAGATAAAAAATGACGACGACGAAGAAGATTTGAGAATTTAGGGTTAAATTTTAGGAAGAAGATGAATATATAAGATAATGGGGAAAAAATGATCGTTGGGGGCCAAATATGACGCCAAGTCAGCAAAGAGTGCCAACCTGACACATTTGATGCCTATTTTCTTTTACGTGTTTAAAATGAACACTGTCTACTTGATGCCTATTTTTTTTTAGGTGTTCGAACCGAACACTGTCGATGGATTTCTCCTTTTTTATTTCAATTCACTTTTACTTTTTTACATGTAGTGGCAATTTTTTATGTCCAATGAAAGTTGAATTTTTATAATGTAATAGATTCTCCATCCGTTGTAATAGATATTCTACATGTTCTGACATTTAATTTATCTGTTGTAATAGGTTGGTCATCTGTTTCATTATGTCGATATTTCTATCTAAGTCTATCTGTTGCAACAGTGAGAAGACCTGCTTGATAAATTCCAACAGATTATCTACCTACTGCAACATATGTTTAAATCTGTTTAATATTTTCCAACAGATATGTCGTCTGTTGCAATAGATATATTATCAGCTGCAATATTTGAATCTAGTATCCATTTCAATTAATAAGTTTAAATCTAAGGAAAAAATAAAATTTACAGAGAAAATATAATAAATCGAAGCCTTAAGAAATTAGCTAAAATAAATCAACAAATAAATAAGATGTAAAAAAATTATTATGGGTACAGATCTCAACAATTTAAGTATTGATGCCAAGGATTCCTAAGGAGGGGTAAGGTTATTACTTTGACAGACTCAAGCTGTAAAGATCTACTCAATATGGATAGGTTGTTCTTCATCCGGTGCTATAGAATTCGGCTTTGCTCATCGTGGATCTTTATTGTTGCTAACGTACGGTTTTTATGCTTTCTATTCTTCGTATTTTTATAAAAAGAGTAGCATATTATCAATGTTGTTTAGCAGTAGCTTCTACATCCACCTGGAAAGCCAAAATCGGTCAATGCTAATCATGGAGATACAACAAAATGGAAAAGGATAACTCATCTGTTCTAGCAAATCAAACAGGTCTTTCTCCTATTTTAAATTATCCCAAACAGATTATATTTTTGTTGCAACAATGAATTAATTTTTGAGATAAATTTCTATATGAGGAAGACCTGTATGATAATTTTCAATGGATGAACCATTTGTTGCAACATATGACTCATCTGTTGCAGTAGATAAGTCATCTGTTGATATAAATAAAAGTGGTACGAAGAGCTGTTTGATTTGCTAAAACAGATGAGACATATGTCGCAACAGATACTTTTCTGGTGCAATAAGTTAGTCAACTTTTACAACAAATATATATATCTGTTTGATAATTTTCAGCAGATGTGTCATCTGTTGAAACAGAAATATGTTTATTTGTTAGTTGGAAGACATATACATTCACCTTCTTCGGCTCGTGCTACTCTCCTTTGGACATTGTGCATTGCTCAGTGCAACACACGAACAGAGGAGTTGCAATTTTGATTTTGTGGATGCTTGATAATGCCTTGAAATCACTTTTCTTCTCCTCTTAGCCTTGATCTCTAATGGAGTGGATGGAAATAAAATCTTCTTTGATGGAATGACACCCCTCTTAGATGTCAATTCCTTTACAGAAGCAGTTGATGCATTAATAGCATTAATCACAACATTATGTTTCACCCTGCAGTCTTGACATTTGCATGCAGAACATTAGCTGGGAGAGGTAAAATCTGTATAACCAGTATGATCATACTCATAATGGTTTGTTTTAAATACTGTAAGAGAAGCATCTTTAGCATCAACAACAGCACCACTACCACCACCAACAACTCCATTACCACTAAGATCATCAACAACAAGAGCCCACCCTCCAAGATTATTTTTTTTGTAATGGTTGTTGCTCCAAACAATTCCATTTTTATTCTGTCGATGACCTTAGGATCCGATAAAGTTTGCACAGATCGTAAAGTAAGAAAAATGGCATGTTAAACTCTCGATTGGTCGGAACTAGCAACAGATGCACAATCTAACATAAATTATTACATATATTAGAATGATGATTAGATCATTCAAAAAATCATTAATTAAAATAAAAACTTAATTATAATTATACTTACTGCATCCTTCAAAGGGTTGAAGAGATCAAGAAATTTTATATTTGTATCAGTTTTGGTCGATAACCATCTCAGATTCTTTAACAGGAAACTTCTTCCTGGTAGTTCACTTGTTGTCTCAAATAAGGAATGGCTTCAAACGTCCAAGCCTATAAAATAACGCCAATCAATCAAAACCATTATTGAGTAAAAATAAAAGAATGATATAATAATAAAAGAAAGAAACATTTACCATAAAAGCCCATGAAAAGCCATATAAGTTGATTGTCTTTGGCGCTAACAGAGTCAACAAATATTTGACAGTCATTTTGAAGCTTTCATAACCCCAAGAATAGCTGTTAAATGCCTCAAGATCCTCGGAGAGCTTTATTAAACCAACGCATATGTTGTTGTTAACGTCTCTCGCCCAAAGAATATTATGAACAAACCAAATCAAGAATAATGACTGCTTGAGCTTCTTTGAAAGTCCTTTACCTTTCAACGCTTCTATCAAATTTTTATTTTTGAAGCTTGGACCAACAATGCACACCAGGTCATCATGATCACATGACTTGACTTTGCCTTTTTTGGGTGTGCGGGGTGCTTTTTTGGGTTAGAATAGGTATAACTTGAGAAGGAAGACAACATTTTAGTCCAGTAACTACAGCAAACTCCTTCCAACCAAAATAAACAGACATGCCACAGTAATTTATCCACACCTCATCCATCTTATCTTTGTTTTCATACATAAACCTATGCTTGAGAAGTTCATATACCATTTTCATTTGGAAACGAGCATTGTTGTCCTCCGGCAAATCAAGATATTTCCCAAAGCAGCTGTCCCTGAAATAAGCATCCAATTTTTGTTCTCGAAGTATTTTTCTGAAGGCGTCGAAAGATTTTCCCATGGATGACTTAACCATAAAATCACCTGTTAAACCTGTGGCACCACAGCACTGCATTCTCACAGGATAACGATCAATACTGAAGGTTTTGACCAACTCTTTGGCGGAAGGGCTATTAGCATTTGGATCATCTCTTTTGAAATATTCCTCCCTCCCGTGTTCATCATATTATGCTCTTGATTGAGATAACACTTATAAAGCAAGCTCATAGAGTGGTGGATATAGCCTAGCTGCTTTACTTGTTCATTTACTTGGACTTGATTCAGTTTCTGTTCTTTTGAAAGCCATATTATCTAAAATTAATAGGAACATAAAAAATATATTATAGTTGATTAATGCCTCGTTAAAAAGGAATAACAATAAATCTAGCAAGCAAAACAATAAAATAATAGTTCCAACAAATCACTTATCTGTTGCACCAGGTAGTATATCTGTTGCAACATATAAAAAACTTATTACAGTGGATGACAATCTGTTGCAATAATACAAAATGTATCACTCATCTTTTAAGACAGATGAATGGTTTGTCCAACAGATCACACATTGCTGCAACATATAAGTGATCTATTGGAATAGTTAAATAACCTGTTACAATAGATGAGTAATTTATTGCAACAATACAGAACATATCACTCATCTGTTGAAAAAATAAATGGTTTGCGCAGCAGATCACACATCTATTACAACATATGAGTGATCTGTTGGAACAGTTAAATAACCTGTAGCAATGGCTGAGTAATCTGTTACAACAATACAAAATATATCATTCATCTGTTGAGAAAGATGAATGGTCTGTGCAACAGATCACACATCTGTTGCAACATATGAGTGATCTGTTAGAACAGTTAACTAACTTGCAGCAATGGCTGAGTAATCTATTGCGATAATATAAAACATATCACTCATCTGCTGAGAAAGATGAATGGTCTGTGCAACACTTCACACATCTGTTGTAACACATGAGTGATCTGTTGGAACAGTTATGAACGGTAAATATTATTTAGAATTTTTCTAATATAGGGTCGTCTATCGTGGTAGATGAATGATCAATTGGAAAAATCAAGTCTTAGACATGTACCGTTGGAAGAGTTGATAGGATTTTATCCAACAGGAGGTTCAACTGTTGCATCAGATCATTAATCCAATGGTTCTTCCGTTACATCAGATGATTAATTAATTGCATCAAATTTATTATCTGATGCTTAATCTTTTGCAACATATGTTTAATCTATTGCATCAGATAGTTAAACTATTGCATCATATGTTAAATCTGTTGCATTAGAATTTTAATATGATGGTTCCTCTGGTGCATTAGATGGTTGATCTGTTGCATTATATGACAAATCTGTTGTATCAGATGGTTAATATATTGCACTAAATGAATAATCTATTGGGGAAAACAAAAAACAGTAGCACGATTTTGTTCAACAGAAAAACGGGAATATCACCATTTTTACCAAGAACAAATATAGAACAAATCAACCCAAATCATTGTTTTGTTTGTATAAACACAAACAACAAAAATCAAACTTCAAAAAAATTCAACAAACAACAAAAAATCATAATTCACTTCGAAAAGAGAAGAGACAAAATACCAGAAATTAGGGTTTTATTCAGACCGCATTCAAATTAAAGCAACAAATATTAAAATTGTTAACTAATACTATAAGAGAAGTTGGCTCAAGTTCCTCGTTTTCTTTAAAACTAAAAAGGTCATAAATTTTTACCTGTGAATGAAGAAAAGGAACGATGATGATTTTGAAGCTGTTATGGCCGGAGAGCAGGGCTCACGTCGATTAAAGGTTGAAGTCGAAAAGGAACTCGAAGCCCAACTATTTATCGTCGGATGTTGAAGTCGCCGAGGATTGAAAGGAGAAATTTGCAGAACTGTTGGTTGGGAGAGAGTTGAGAAAAGTTGTCGAGAGAGAGAGGAGAGAGACTGGTTGATTTAGATTGAAGAGGGGAACTCGAATCCCAACTATTTGTCATCGAAGGTTGAAGTCACCGAGGATTGAAAGGAGAAATTTGCAGAACTGTTGGTTAGGAGAGAGTTGAGAGAAGCTGTCGAGCGAGAGGAGAGAGACTAGTTGATTTGGATTGAAGAGGGGCATAAGGGTTGGGTTGATTTGTATTTTTGAAAAAATTAGAAACTTTTGAAAATATTAATCAAATCCACAATTAACTTAATCAAGTTTTCTAATGATGTTTGACCCTTTAAGTTGGTCAATGTCACCAATCCTTCATTCAAGACTTAAAAGACACCTTTCCTTCAATTTTCTCTTGTAAGTTGATCTCTGAAAAGGAAAAGGATATTATGTTTCTGCCTTCGGTTGTGCATCTATCGGTTCGGTTCGGTTTTATATATTATCGGTTCGGTTTATCGATTTTCGGTTTTTAAATATGCTAAACCAATAACCAAATCAATAAGATATTTTTTATCGATTTTTGGTTTATCGAATTTTAGTCCTTAACGGTTCGATTTTTGGTTTAACCGATAAGAAAATACTCATAAAATAGAAATAGTAGTAACTAACATGAAAAAAATTGAATCTTAGTTGCAACCAAAAATCTTACATGATGTGTTTTAATTTACAAGAATCTTCAAGTTTGAACTAAATGTTGTTAGGAGAAATTAAGAGTTTGTATAATTGAAAAAATAGGTTTGTTAATTTGTAGAAATTAACGAAAAATATTTAATAAGTCATATATATATATATATATATATATGTATATATATATATATATATATATATATATTCTTGTTGGGTTATCGGTTTACCCAATAACCCAATAAGAAAAAATTGAATCGAACCAATAACCCAATAATTTTTTTTTTATAAAACCATTAAAAAAACGTCAATCCATTAACCCAATAATAATAAACCAATAATATTTTTAGCGGTTTGATTTACCGGCCAGTTCGGTTTTTGCACACCCTATTTCTGCCAACAAAGTATTTGAATTTGGATTCACCAAGTGAAGTATAAGGAGTATTTGGTACAACGAAAATGTTTTGTGTGGATTTTTTTTTTCGAAAAAGTATTTTCTTGAAGTAACTGGTAAAGTTGCTTCATGTGACCAGGAGGTTAAGGGTTCAAGCCTTGGAAACGGCCTCTGGTAGAAATGTAAGGTAAGACTGCGTACGATACACCCTTGTGGTGGGGCCTTTCCTCAGACACCGCGCATAGCGGTAGCTTTAGTGCACCGTACTGCCCTTTTTTTTTATTTTCTTGAAAAATAAGTATTTTTTAATTTATTTTTGAATTTACTACATACATAGAAAATATAATTCCAAAGTTATTTGTATATGATTTAGACAAACACCGCTGAAGATAGGGGTCAGGGTAGGAATTGGAGGGGACTATCAAGGTGGAATATGTTAGAGGACGAGAGGAGACAATCAATATGAAATGATATTTGCGAAATTTGTTTTTTTTTTTACTTTCACTAAAAAAGTCATTTTTTTCATTTTTTAAAAATTTATTTTCCTACAAAAAATATTTTCTAAAAATTTTAACCAATTAAAAAAAAAGAAGAAGAGAAAATTGAAAACTCCATGACAAACACACCCATCGAAACATCATTTTTGGATATTGACATTGTCGCAAGTGGATAGGAATCAAGTAATGCTGACTTTCTCTTTTTTTTTTTCTTATTGTTGCCAACTGCCAAGGAAGATGGATTCATGATTCTTGTTCCAAAAGAACCCTTATGAATGTAGTGCAAAAGTCAGCAGCAAACGACACATACGGCATATTGGCCACATTCATTGCCACTCATCCTAAAGTGATTATACAACATTTTAAGTAAATGTGCGTGAATCAACATTAGATCCCTTGCTTTTTGTGATACCAAATACAAATTTAGTAAAAAAAGAAAATAGTACATTAAATGAATTCCTTGTATATAGAGTTACGAATAGATGGTTGTGGGATGCGCACGGAGGCTGACTCACATGAAAGGGTGGGCTGCACATGAATATAGTATATTGTGCACCCTATTACGTTGGTTGCGACAATCGCGTTCTTGCTTGTTCATATATTTTACACAACCTTGACCTTTAATTATTTTATTTGTATTACAATTTTATTATTAGCGTAGACGTCATATTTGATCCATAAAATTGTGTTTTTATCACTACTCACGCTATTGGTGATCAATCCGATGCAATATTATCCCTCAATCGTCAATGAAAATTTTATTAACATTTATGGTAAGATAATTCTGTTTGCACCATCTTCAAATCTTGAATCCGCCTCTAAATAGAACCATAACTTAAAACGGCACCTCGTCTTGCAGCAAAATGAAGATTTTTATTGCTTAGTTGCATGAACACTATAAACATTAGACAAGAGGGATTGCTCGAATAGCAAGTGCTCTTCATTTTTAATTTTAGGATTATGCGTTCGAATCACCAGAAGAGCAAAGAATAAAAACTGGCAAGAAGAAATTTATAAAAAGATTATCACTCTTAATATAGCAATGAGACCCTCGAAAGAGTTATGGTGTTATAAGGTGGGGTACTTGATAGGGACAAACTAATAGCCGCAACCGTCCTACTGGTTTCAGTGTCCCTCTCCATCTTCTCTTCGCTTTCTGCATATTGTAGGCATGACAATATGGTCCATGGAGCTTTGCTTCCCTAATTTATTCCTCTGGTACATATTTCTATGCTTTGTTTACTTTTTCACTTCATTTTCTTTTCATTAAGGAGCTCTTTATCTTTTCCATAGTGGACTTAATTTTAAATAATGAACTCATTTTCTTGAAAAAGAATGCATGCCTTGGCAAGAAAGAAGATCCACAGAAATAAAATCGGAGTTTCAAGTCCGAGTTCTATGATAAATGATACCGCTTAATTGAATTTATTTTTCTTTCCGATAGATTTCATTTGATTTGAACTTCATTTGAGTTACTAACGTATAAACATGAAAATTATTAGATTGTTCACAAAACCTAAGTCCAAGTTTAAAACTTAATACGTTAACTTATAGACAAAAATTATTTTTAAAAAATTAAGTATTTTAAATTATATTACAAGAAATACTTTTATATATACATATGATATAATATCAGGTTGGTTTGATTTTTGATAACCATCAGGTTAATTAGATTTAATTCAACTGTTTTTAGTTAATTCCAAGCCAAATCAGTTAAATTTTTATTTTCCGATATGACTCGAATTATTGATTGATGCAATTTGTCAGATTTGTTTTTACACTTCAAAATAGATAATATTGGAAAAGGATAGTCGGACCCGTCATATGCCGTCCACCACTACGTCCGGATGTAGCAGTGCATGTGACCCAGCACCACTAGGGTCATTTTCCAATAAATTTGGCACAACTAAGCTGCCTTTAAAACTTTAAGCTGTCAAATTTTGCTTTAATCCTTTGGTGGGAGGATTTATGGGACCCGCAGCTGCTAGAAATGAACTCCACATTTTGAACTTCTTACCTTTAATTGTGACACCACTAAGCAAGTTATCTTATCAGTAACTTTAGTATGTTGATCCTTCCACAAAAGAGCGTTACATTGGTACCATTGTCCATTAACTGACACTTCTATAAATTCATCTACTGTACAACTTCCCTCTTGTTATCCATTACTACTGTTTCACCTTTCAAGCAAGTCCAGATATTACCATTCTTCGTTATAATGACAGAAAAAGGAAGGACATAATGTTGTGAAGGATCTCGACAAAAAATTATTTGAATGCAAACTTTATAATGATCTGTTTGAGTCCATTGACAATGACATTGTATTAAACAATGAACGAAGACGGAATAAATCTAAGGAATGGTGAATGGGAGCTATGGAGACTTTGAGATAGTCACTCAGGTTCTTATTGTGGCTCCCTAGCCGATGAAACCACTGGGTGGAGCTGATTTGTCTTCTAATATGACAGATGACGCTATCATTTATCAAGTTTAGTCCTCCAGAGTTTGATAGCGCTGTCAATTGGGGTTAACCCACCTATTGTGTCAAGGGCATTGTTGTCTTTCAACACTCATTGAACGAATTTTGGACACCCTATTCTGGACGAAATTTTTTTACCTTACATCACTTGTTGTCACATAGTGGGCTGATTTAGAGGGGCAGAAGGGTGTTTACCCGAACCCCCGTTACAAGTTACACGGTGAGTAGATTTTTCGCGTTTATTACACATATATATTTTGAATCCCTCGAACATGCAAAAGGTTAGCTCAGCAGGCCAGAGTATTCAAAATGCACCCCAACACCCAAAGTTCGATTCAGGGACTCATCATTTTATACATTTTTATTCTTCAAACCCATCGAGTGAAAAATCAGGTTCAGCTACTGGTTGTGGCGTAAGCATCTACTACACAAAATAATGTGGAGCATGTCATAGCTCGTGGCGTAAGCGTATACCAGAAAAAATAATGCGGGATATGCCCATAGCATCAGAATGATGTGACAGAAACTTTTTGTCGTCTTATAAGCATTTACTAACTCAAACTTCATGTAGAATCGTTCTGCCAAAGAGACCGTCAGTGATGCAAAGATGCCCAATGTCCAAATTGCAGGTCGGAAGGGATCTGGCCTTCTGCATAATGTCAAATCATCTTCTGCATCTTAAATCATAAAACATGGCCATTGCAACCGCAAATTAGTCAAAAAAATTGATCATTGACTCATTAGAATCAAGCAATGACCAACGACAAATAGAGAACAGGAAAAAAAGGTAACAAGTTTGCTCAATTGTAGTTGACTCCCCACCAACTAGTATGTAGAAGGTTTGATATATATATATATGGAGTAACTAGTAAGTGGAAGCACTATCCGTCCCACATGGATCGAGATAGGCAAAGAGAACTGAATTTATTGAGTCCCTTAAATGAGTCACAATGGTCCAGATTTCCCTAAGATGTTGCCTTAAGCTATTAAAAGAAGTAGACTTCAATACAACAAAAGAAAAAGAAGAATGGGCATCCACAGTCTAATAGCCTTTACCATTACCCAAGTTATTAAAGCAGTCAAACATAATGACAAAAATAATGCTACATTTCTATTCATGTCAAACAATGTGAAGTACCTCTTTGAAAAGAATCTGAACGGTGAGAAAGGTATGCCAAAGTTAACCAGAAGTTTTGTCCCCACCAAATCCTGAATCCAGAAATTCTGTCTTTTTGAGATGACTTACATCAGCCCAGAGTTCAACGCTCCACTTATCCTTATCAGACAAGTGAAGTATACCAACGGATGTATTCCAAATCTTACTTTTAGACCTCCTATGTGGGGAAGCTCTTCTGTGAAATGCTCTGATTGCACCCCCATGAGATACCACAACTACTCGTTTTCCTGCATCGGGAATAAACAAAATTCATGTAAGTACTTTTATGATATCACAGTCTTATCAATTCCAATAGTCAAAAAATACCTCTGTGCTTCATTGCAATCCTCTGTAAACAAGAAGTGCAGCGTTCATAAAGGTGATCTAAACTTTCTCCACCACCCTGCAAATAAGTGGTGGGAAACTGAAAACATGCAAACCCTTTATAAAACAGACAAGATCATACAGTCTCTGTTCCTTCCCCTCTTTTTCTTTTATCTTGGAGTAGGTACTTGATCCTATGTCATGGGAGTCCTGATTGTAATTTGGTTCAATTTGTGGCAGTTGACGCTCCCTTGATTATGAATTTTAGGTCAAATTTCCAATTTGGAGCTCACACTTGTGGAATGCATATGTGACGAAGCAGATTGAATATCCAAGAAGAAATAAAAGAAGCAGATTGAAGAAAATTTATATTCAAAATGAACTACAAGTTTATTCAAATAATGCAGGATAATGCTGATCATGGCAGTAATATTACATTGAGTACTCTTCTACTTCTTTTTTCCTAGTTTTTTGGGCTTGTATAGGAGAAAGGAGTACTCACTGGAATTTCTTGATCACTTCGGTCAGAGAGAAAAGTCTTATAAGCCATCGGTTGACTTTTGGCTGCTTCACGGAGTGAAGTACCTTGAAGATCTCCTAGATGTCTCTCTCGAAGTTCTGGATCTTTAATGACCTATATTAAAGCACAAACCAAGACATAAAAGCAATTTATTTAGGGGATGTTTGGTAGAGTGCATTAGCAAAAATAATACATGAATTGGCTTTGCGTACTCCTAGTACCTTGTTTGGTATGTTATTTCAACCTAGCATTGTCTATACACTCTATTTGGTATTAAGATGTGTATAACTATATATGGAAATCCATGATATTAGTAATGCAATGGGTTATATGATTAAAGACACAATTGCCCCTCAAAACCTTTTTCACATCCTTTCCACCATATTAGCGAAGGGTATTTTTGTAAAAATATATTTCTTTAAAAAAGATTATGCAATGCATGTTATTTTGAACACACCAAACCAAACACTACATAAAAGAAAAAAATTTTTTAGCATAACTAATACTAGCATTACTAATACACCATATTTTACATTATTCTTATACTCTACCGGTCTTGAGCCGGGGGTCTATCGGAAATAGCCTTGCTACCTCTCCGGAGGTAGTGGTATGGACAGTGTACATCTTACCCTCCCAGACCCCACTGTGTCGGAATACACTGGGTTTGTTGTTGTTGTTGTCTTATACTCTACCAAACGATACTCAAATTTACTGCCTAGTCAACTATTCCAAGAAGGCGATTTATTTTTCGCAACACCGCTTGGCAGTCATGCCACACTGCACAACTTCAGCCCCACACACACTGCACAATCGAAGTAGAATAGACTAAGTATACGGTAACGTAAAGCACTCAACAATATACAGGAAACAAGTTCCCAACCTTTATTACTCTCTCAGAATCACAAAGGAACAATGCCACACGAATTTATAAGGCATTACAACCTCCACTCAGCATCACAATATAAAGACTGCACATGGGCGGTTATAAAAAAAATCTTAGCATAACTAATACACCATATTTTACACTATTCTTATACACTCTACCAAACGATACTCCAATATACTGCCTAGTCAGCTATTCCAAGAAAGCGATTTATTTTTTGCAGCACCGCTTGGCAGTCATGCCACACAGCACAACTTCAGCCACACACACACTGCACAGTCGAAGTAGAATAGACTAAGTATACAGTAATGTAAAGCACTCAACAATGTACAGTCGAAGTAGAATAGACTAAGTATACAGTAATGTAAAGCACTCAACAATGCACAGGAAACAAGTTCCCAGCCTTTATTATTCTCTCAGAATCACAAAGGAACAACGCCACACGAATTTATAAGGCATTACAAACTCCACTGCCTTAGACAAATTTTGACATCACAATATAAAGACTACACATGGGCGGTTATGCCGTTTGGGTTGACAAACGCCCCGACAATTTTCTGCAACTTGATGAATGATGTGTTATTTGATTACCTTTGACGACTTTGTGGTGGCATATTTGGATGACATTGTCATTTATAGTTGCTCTCTTGATGAACACTTGGAACACTTACAGTTAGTATTGTCTCGTTTGAGGGAGTACAAACTTTATGTGAAGATGAAAAAATGCGAATATGCTAAGAAGGAAGTGAAGTTCCTTGGGCATTTGGTTAGTCAAAACCAAATGAGAACGGATCCAAAGAAGGTGCAAGCAATTGTGGAATGGCAGACGCCTAGTGGGGGTCAAATAATTGAGATCGTTCTTGGGTTTGGCTAATTAGTATCCAAGTTCAATGCAGGTTACTCAAAGAAAGCGGTTGCATGAACAGATTTGTTGAAGAAAGATGCCAAATGGGTGTGGTTTGAAAAATGTGATGCAGCATTTCAGACATTGAAGGAAGCCATTGCTTCAGAACCATCTTGAAGCTGCCAGATTCTGAGTTGCCTTTTGAAGTACATACTGACGCATCGGACAAAGCTGTTGGGGGCATGTTGGTACAAGAAGATCATCCCGTGGCCTTTGAAAGTCGGAAATTGAGTGATGCGGAGTAGCGGTATTCGACCCATGAAAAAGAAATAGTGGCAGTAGTGCATTGCTTGCAAACTTGGAGGGTGTACTTGTTGGGTACTCGTTTCATTGTGCGGACTGACAATGTTGCTAATACTTTCTTTAAGACGCAAAAAATGTTAAGTCCAAAGTAGGCTTGGTGGCAGGAATTCTTGGCTGAATATGACTTCATATGGGAGCATAAACTAGGAAAGCACAACCAAGTTGTTGATGCACTCAGTCGAAGAGAGGCATTTGATGCAATATACTCTATTTCTAGACTTAAAACTGGTTTTCTTGATAGAATCAAATTTTCTGCTGCAAATGATCCACTCTATGTCAAATGGATGAGTCAAGTGAAAGATGGGACAATTAGAAGGTGTTGGATCGAGGACGATCTCCTTTTATTTTAAGGGGGAGAATCATAGTACCTCAAGGCAGTGGATTGCGCAAAGACTTAATGAAAGAAGCGCATGATACTCCTTGGGCTGGTCATCCGGGTGTTGAACGGATGCTAACTTTGTTGTCCCGTGTGTATTCCTGGCCTAAGATGGAAGACATTGAAGCCTACATGAAGACTTGTCAAGTTTGTCAAAGAGACAAAACTGAATGCATGAAGAAGGCAGGTTTGTTGCACCAATTCCTGAAAGGCCATGGTTGTCCGTCTCAATGGACTTCATTTCTGGATTTCCAAAGGTTGATGGCAATGCATCTATAATGGTGGTGGTGGACAGGTTTTCAAAATATGCTATCTTTGTTGCTGCACCAATTACTTGTCTGAAGTTGCTGCAGGTTTATTCTGTAAGAATGTCATGAAACACTTTGGTTTGCCAAGTGACATTGTGAGTGATTGAGATACGCGGTTCACTGGTCGGTTCTCGCAGACATTGTTTAGCATGATGGGGACTGGCTTGAAGTTTTCCACAGCAAATCATCCTCAAACTGATGGTCAAACTGAAAGAATCAATCATTTGCTAGAAAAATACTTGAGGCATTTTGTGACAACAAGCCAACGTAACTGGGCAGACTTGTTGGATACGGCACAGTTTTGCTATAATGTACGCAGGTCGTCAGCAACAGAGGAGCCCATTTGAACTTGTCTTAAGCATGCGGCCTATGACACCACTTGAGGTAGTGACGCTGAAAAGTCATGGCATTTGTCTTGCTGCTTACAGGCATGCAAAAGACAAGCATGACATGCTTGTTGAGGCACAAGACAGCTTGAGAAAGGCCCAAAAATGCATGAAGAAGTATGCTAACCAGCATAGATGTGCAGTGGAGTTCAACGTGGGAGACAAGGTGCTTTTAAAGCTCACTCCACAAATTTGGAAACAGATTGTGAGCAAAATAAGGCATAGGGGATTTATTCCAAGATATGATGGCCCGTTTAAAGTTGTTGAGAAGATTGGGGAAGTCGCTTACAAGTTGAATTTGCCGGGAAGGTTGAAGATTCATTCTACTTTTCATGTCAGTTTTCTGAAAAGGTATCATGAAGATGCTGAAGACCCGAGCAGAAACAAGTCTAAGAGGGCTCCTCCTTTGAATCCGAAGCAGTACAAGACCAAGATGGTGAAAATACTTGATCATTGGACTGTGGGAAACAGCAAGAGGAATACCAAGATAGAATTTCTGATACAATGGAAAGGCAAGAGTGAAAAAGATGTGGTTTGGGAGAAGGCTCAAAACTTATGGCAATTCGACAAGCAAATTGAGGACTACCTCAAAACAACCTCGACGAGGGCATCGAGTTCATATAGTGAGGGTGCATTGTTAGACCCCCGTCTAAGACATGATGGTCGGCAAGCCATATCAAGGTGCACATTGGCCTTGACATGTACTGAGACAAGCAATGTGATGCTGTGATGGCTATGAGATAGCAGACAGCTTATGATGACCAAGGTGCTGGAGAGTCGGCAAGGCAGCCTTGGGCACAACAGGCGGCAACAGACGCATGGCACCTATGCGGGCATGCGTGCAGGCAGTGACATAGACTCGACGAGGCGCTGGCATGACATCGACACTGGTATGGCACAGGCAATGGCATTGGCATGACATGGTCTAGGCAATGGCGTGGCCAAGGTAATGACATGGTCAAGACAGTGGCATGGCCTAGGCAGTGACACAGCTAAGGCAGCAGCATGGCGCAGGCAGTGACATGACACAGGCAAGGCATGGTCCTGGCAAGGCAATGCTGTGGCTGGAAGACATGACAAGACAAGGACGAAATATTCTTAGTGTTGGAAGCTGAAAATTGGCTAAGTGTGGAACATGGCAAAATTGGCTATAGGGCAGTTGCAAATTCGAATTTTGAATGTATGTACATGTGGGATTTTCAGATATGTAATTTAAATACTTAGATAAAGTCTATTGAGTCATGTGATAGGCATGCAGGCCATGTCCAATGACATGTTGCCAAGTGTGGCAGTTTCAACTGCTTGTAACCGCCCATGTACAGTCTTTATATTGTGATGCTGGAATTTGTCTAAGGCAGTAAGGGTTGTAATGCCTTAGCAAATTCGTGCGACATTGTTCCTTTATGATTCTGAGAGGATAATAAAGGTTGGAACTTGTTTCCTGTACATTATTAAATGCTTTACGTTACTGTATACTTAGTCTATTCTACTTAGACTGTGCAGTGTGTGTGAGGCTGAAGTTGTGCAGTGTGGCATGACTGTCAAGCGGTGGTGCTGCAAAAAATAAATTGTCTTGTAAAACCCCAAATTTTTCAAGCTCTAGACCTCTTAAAAGATAGGCCACGAAGTTAGCTTTCCAATGCTTCAAGCCTCGTCCTAATCTGATGTCGTGGCAAGGAGTTACGAAAGATTTCCCTTAATGGCCTGATTCACTGTTATGACTACGACTCAAGGTAACGAGTCGTAACCACTCGTGACGAGTCGTCACGAATGAGTCGTAGTCACTCTAGTGGATCCCTCAGCTGTAGCCAAGTAACTACGACTCCTCATTACGACCCGCAATGAGTGGCTACGAGTCGTATGGAAGGATTCATAGTCACAACAGTATGTAATCAAAAAATACAACCCAGTGGTTACGAGTCCAGTATGTGACTCGTATCTAGACATTATGAGTCGTTATGAAGACTCGTAGCTTGACCAGTAAACGATCCAAGAATCAAGCCTCATGTTTTGGTAGTTTTACAAGTGGCGTAGACATATATTAAGACCCCAAATAGCTCTTAGCTTATAGACAAGTCAAGACATCCTTTAGCGATTAAATTCTAGTGAAGTATAAAACTATAGTCAGCTTTAAACGAGCATAGCTTTTGGTATACCAAGAATATTTAAGCTCAAGACCACCAACAGATAGATAATTGAATTAGCTTTCCAACGATACCAATTTTGCCTTAATCCAATATCGAGGTGAAAAGTTATGGCCAAAAAACCGAAGCACTGTCAAAGCTGCCTAGACTACGACTCGTAAGGTCTCATTACGGGTCGTTAGGAGGGAGTCGTAATCTGGGCAGTAAAGGCTGAAAATGGGTGTCTGACTACGACTCAAGTCACGACTCATACCCAAACCTTACGAGTCGTGACCTTAAGTCGTTGGGACTACTTCCAGGCAACTTCCAGACGATACCAAAGGGGTTTTTTGTTTTTTTCCCACTCTTTTAACCCCAAAACTACGTCATTTCACCCTCTAAACAACGGTTATCAAGCGTAAATATTACCCTAACCTATCATAACTCCGAAATCATTCATCATAGAGCAAAAAAAGGCGATTCTTTTCTCCCCAAAGCCAACTAGGGTTCTTCGAGTTCAATCCCAACATATTTATCCAAGGCTTCTACAAACAAGGCATGTAGGGTTTGAGCAAGGATAATCTTTCATCCTTGTGCCCAAAAGCTTGAATTTAAAATTGAATTTATGTGATTTCAATTAGGGTTCATACCTAAATTCCCATATTCTTGAATTATGATATTATCATGCGATTAGAAGTTTAATTTACACAAGAAATTACTTCTATTCATGTTTCAACTTACAAGATTGCTATTATGACATGATTTTTATTATCATGACTTGGAAGTTGACGAATTGGTGAAAGATTCTGATTTAAATTTTGAGCATGGTATTTCGATGGGAATTCGTGAAAGATTCTAATTTAAATTTAAAGCCTCTTTCTCATTTATGAGGTAGTGGTATGGATTGCGTACACTTACCCTCCAGAGCCCACTTGGTGGGAATATACTGGGTATGTTGTTATTGTTATTGTATTTTGATATAAAGCCTCTATGAAATAATGCTATGAATTTCAAGATTTAAACACAAGCTATTGAGTTACAAGAAGTTTAAGCTTATAAGTTCAATTTGCAGTATTGTAACTTGATTAAAGTTTAATTTTGATCTTATGATCACATTCAAGATCTGAAATCCACAACTTCACCCATTGGGTATGATTTAAGCAAGAGAAGCATAGTTGGTTTCTAATTTACAAACCCATATGCTATTTTAAGGTGAATTTCCTAAGTGTGAGCTTATATATATATATATATATATTTGAGAGTAGTATTTAGCACCGAAAAGGGAATATGTGTGTGTGTATATATATATATTTATTTGGGAGTAGTATTTAGCACCGAGGAGGAAATGTGGATGAGTGTATCCTAATTTCCAGAAACTACGAGCCACCGTAGGTTTAAGGGTCTATCAAGAGAGTGTCCCTTCCGTTTCCCAATATGGATGAAGTTTAGTGATCACTATAAGGTTCTATTCCGATGGCAAGGACAAGACAGCTCTCCCCAACGTGGGTAAGACGTTGGATTCCATGATAGCTCACACGGTTCATGTCGGTTATAAAAATCTCCCACAGGAAAGAATAAAAGTAAAGATTTTAGAAACAAAGTGTAATGACTCACTAAGCTTATTCATTATGCTTTATTATTCATGTTTTTTTTTGTTTTTTTTTAAACTGAAAAAAAAAACTGTTTTATTCATATCCAAGGTGAATCCTTTTACACTTAGCATGCATGATTTGATAGTATATTCAGTTTCTGTTTTACTTATGCATTCACCCCTATATTCTCAGTACATTCCAAAGTACTGACCACATATATGCATTTGTGGCTACATTCCTTCATAATGTAGGTATCAGATGTAGCCCACACACCAGGGTCAGACAGTTCACAACACACAGCCAGCAGGTGACGAGTTCTCTTATTTCAGGGACTCAAGTCAGTTGTAGTTCATGTATCTTATTTTCATTATTCTTATGTATTGATTAAAGATAGTTGGGGGTCATGTCCCGACTACATATAGTCATTATTAGTAGAGGCTTCATAGACGGTCATTCAGAGTTAATGTATTTATTTTCAATTTTGTTTTGTATAACCAAAGTGTAAATGTTTTAAACAGTTTTTGATACAAGATCAACCAACAAAGTCATAAAACAACCACAAAAACGTCACAAAACAGTCCACTAGAACTAGGCACAAACGGCAACAAGAACACAAACACAAAACACACGATTTGAAATAGATAAATGGATAGATAGTTAGACAAATGAAGATGTAAATCCTAAGAACCCTAAGATATATCAAATTTAAGGACCCTTAACACCTACACAAGACAATCACCTAACTCCTACGAAGACACGAGAGGGACTTTACCTCCTCTAGCCCCAACGTCTCAAGCCAAAACACAACTTAAGTGATTCCACACTTGGGCAACCCCAGTTACAGTGGGGATGGCTTTTCCAAGCCCAACTATAAGGTGATACACTCTCAAGAGAGTCTTAGGTGTTACAATTATTTCATGTCATATATCAATAAACAACCACTAAAGAAATAAAGACCTAATACTAGTCTATTTATACTTATTACAACATAGAGTGAAAGGTCCAAAAAGCCCTTAATGAAGGGAGCAAAAGAGGGGCCCTTGGAGTGTATGTAGGGGCGGCTTTGTTGTGTCCAAAGCCCTCTTCACACTTCAACTTGTACACTCCCTCGGCTTGATTCCATGCATGCTCACGTACGCCCATCTTCATGATAGTGCCCGTACCATCCTCTCCATTTTGAGAGGAATTTGACCTCAAATTCACGGCATCTTCTCTTTCAATTAGGCACGTCACATGCATCACCATACGGCCAAACATCTTCACCACCATCTTCATTTTGTACCTCGGCTTCCTCTCCATCTTGAGATTTGCCCTCAATCTCATCCACCTCAATTCCCATGTCTTTACTTGGTGGCGGGTTCCTTGTTGATCCCTACCTCTTCCTCTCAATTCGTCTTCCATCATATAAGCATCATCAAAGACTCCATATTCTTCATGTCCCTCTCTACCATATACCTCTACATGGATGTCTCGTCTTTGGGGAAGTGGAGCTTCGGTTGAGAGGATTGATTTGGTGTAGTGGAGCTTCGATTGTGGAGCTTGGACGGGAGAGTTCGGTTTTGGAGCTTGGATGGAAGAGTTCGGTTTTAGTGGAGGCATTTGGCTTCCAAGTCCTTGTTGGACTTGATCAATTTGCGGGGAAAGTGGCCTACTTAGGTCGCGGTTTTGAGGGTAATTGGAAACTTGGCTTATGACATTTTGTAGTGGTCTTGGAGGATTGATTGTTGGATGTAAAGTTTCGGGAGTAGAAGCACGAGAGTTCCTTCGACTCTCCCTACGATCCAATCTCCCACTCGTAGTTGACATATCACCCTTCATTGATGCCATATTCGAGTTTAATCTATCAAAACTCGCATTCATTCTAGCCATTCCACGGGAAAAAGTTTCAATCCCGGCCAAGATAGCACTAAGAGCATTGTTATCCATTGTAGCCGAGAAGTTACCTACAAAACACAAACAAGTTAGTTGTACAAAAAGGGGTGACGTGGCAGTCCTTGAAAGTAACGTGGCAGTCTTGGGTTGGTTGCGGATCTTGAAAATTATTGTTTTTCCAACTTGAAATTTTGTCCAACTTTCAATTTGTGGAAGAGTAATTTCGGTTTTGGAGAGGAAGACACAAGTTTGGAGCCTTTTTCACATTCAAAGTAGGTTGACTTTGTTTGCACCTTTTGGGCAAAACCCCTTTTTGAAGGGTGGTTGGTTCTTTCCTCTTTTGGCTAGTCTTGAAAAGCCCCCTTACTCCTTTTTGGTAGCTAGTCTTTTTGAAAGGTCTTTTGTCCCTTACTACTTTGGTATAGTTTTGGAACTTGTTTCAAGACAAACAAGAAAGACTACACTCTTCTATTTGTTCTTAAGATCAAACACTACTTATTGAAGTTCTTCTTGTCACAAGACATGAAGATTGGCCAAGAACACCAAGAACCTTCAACAAGACTTGAAGATCAAGGTTCAAGTTGAATCTCCCAACAACAATAACACCTCTTTCAAACACAAATCCACAACAACAAAGCCAATCAACACCTCCAAATCTCGAATTCACAACAACAACAAACAAACACACGGCCAACCTAAGTTGCTCGAACTCTTCAAATATGTCTATGGGTGCGTGTCGGATCCTCCAAAAATAGTGTATTTCTTAAGGATCCGACACGGGTGCGGCAACATTTTTGGAGAGTCCGAGCAACTTAGCGGCCAACCCTTTGAAATCCACACAAACACAACACAAGAAGGAGTTCAACTTGGATCTTGACTCTATTAGTGTTAGGGAAGAAGAAACCAACACTAAAGACACTCAAGACTCACGGAATTCTCCTAGATCTAGACTCAAAACACAAGTCTTGGCCAAGACAACAACAAGAACACAACTTTCGGCCAAGAACACAAGAACAACTTCTACTCTTTTTTCTTTATTTTTTTTCAAGTGAGCTAGCCCAAGATTGATTTTGTTGGAATAAAATCAACCACAAGCTTTGATACCAAATGATACAAGATCAACCAACAAAGTCACAAAACAGCCACAAACAAAACAGTCCACTAGAACTAGGCACAAACAACAACAAGAACACAAACACAAAACACACAATTTGAAATAGATAAATGGATAGATAGTTAGACAAATGAAGATGTAAATCCTAAGAACCCTAAGATATATTAAATCTAAGGACCCTTAGCACCAACATAAGACAAACACCTAACTCCTACGAAGACACAAGAGGGACTTTACCTCCTCTAGCACCAACGTCTGAAGCCAAAACGCAACTCAAGTGATTCCCCTAGTTACGGTGGGGATGGCTTTTCCAAGCCCTACTATAAGGTGATACACTCTCAAGAGAGAGTCTTAGGTGTTACAAGTATTTCATGTCTTATATCAATAAACAACCACTAAAGAAATAAAGACCTAATACTAGTCTATTCATAGACTTGTTACAACATAGAGTGAAAGGTCCAAAAAACCCTTAATGAAGGGAGCAAAAGAGGCGCCCTTGGAGTGTATGTAGGGGTGGCTTTGTTGTGTCCAAAGCCCTCTTCACACTTCAACTTGTACACTCCCTCGGCTTGATTCCATGCATGCTCACGTACGCCCATCTTCGTGATCGTGCCCATATCAGTTTTGTATTGAACATATTCGGCAAAGACATCTCTTCCGCTTGTTTCTTTCAGATTTATGTATCTTATTCAGTTGCTCACGAGTTATGCCAGTATCATGGGTTAGCTTAATATCACTTGTGGTTCTAAGCACCGTGTGACGTCCAGGGGTAATCTTGGGGCGTTACAATAAATCAACTATCAAATTCCCTCTTCTTCCCTCATTTCCATGTCGAACCCACACAACTGCGTCTGTTCCACATAGGACGGGCATCAGCTCCTTAACATTGTTAATGAGCTTATGTTGCTTCCGAATCTAAGCTTAACATAATAGAAGATAGATTCATACAATAGATCTTGAATATCAGTTACACAGAGCCCTAACGTTTTCTTAGCCTCGTAAGCATATTCTACATTGTATTATTGCCTGGAACTACAGAAGAACTATTTCCGTAACTGAATAGCTGCATTCTTACTAAGAGGACCTATGTCTTTATTCATTAGCTCGTACACAAAACTAATGGACAACACCAACATATTATGGAATCACTAAGGTCCTCTCTTCAAGTTCATAACAATCACATTAACAAGAAGAAAAAGAAGTGAAGCAGCAATAGTTTAATCATCTGAAGCATTCACAGGAAACGTAAAGCTTACATACTAAAAGAATTAGAAAATGTGAAATATAAAAGCAGGGTCAATTATAGAACAGAAGCCTCTAAAAACTGAAATAGAGCTGATAGTGCAGGCTGAATTCCAGGAAAATCAAGAGTACTAAGGAAAAAAATAGTTTGAAAACAAATGATAAAAGGACCCAATTGTGAAAGTAAAACAGATATCATGAAATTATTGCTGAAAACTTTCTTCCATCTACTAGCTAATAAATAAATCATTAAAATCTGTAGAAATTGTTAATATATCACATTATCCAGTTGAGTAAAAAAACCAAAATCTCTTTACATAATCAGATATGAAGAAATAATATATGAATTTGAAGTTAATTGTAATCTGCTTGAATTCTAACAATGCAAATCCAAAGTGAATTCATACCTCTAGATCCCCACAACTCCGTGCTATTATCTCTGCTGTCTCATGTGCCCGTTTCAAGTCAGATGAATATATGACAGAGATCCTTGGCTCCTTGGAGAGCCGGGCTGCCACCTTGAATAAAGTAACATCAGACGTTGCACCAAACCCTCCCCCACCCCACCCCCCACCCCACCCCAAATAGAAAAAATGAAAGAAAAGAAAGATTGAAGAACCCCACTTGAAGTTTTAAGCTGGGAAACCTTGAAGCCCCCCACACCCCCTTTCCCCACAATAAAAACAAATAAAATGAAATGGGTAAAGGTACAGATTGTTTCCCTTAACACGTATCTTAGGACATGAATCATCTTGCAACCAAATATGTTAACCTAAGCAAGTTACTCATATTGCATTATAAAGAGGTGAGAAAAAACACCTATACCCACTAATGGAGGGAAAGAGTTGTCCGTAAAACGGACAGACAGAGAAAAGGAGGAAACCAACTTGGTACTTGAGCTAAGGGCTGAACCATAATTCCTTTCTTCTCTTCTAAATACACACACTTCAAACAAATGCAGAAGTTCCCAACTCAAAAGAATTATTTGAGGGGTAAAGTACATCAATCCCAAAAGTTCAAAGCAATTAAGTGAAATACAGAATTTACAAAACAAAATACTATGCTACTGATACTTACTGCCATAGCTTGCTGTCTCCCGACGTCGTTCAATTCGATATCTAAATGCCCCTGGGTAATAAATGAAACAAGCATCAGTTACCGCATCCTATTTTTAAGATCCATAAATTGTTAGTGAAATTCTCGTAAAAAGCCAATTGCTAACAATTTGCAAGTTCCAAGTGAATACAATTTCTCTGTCACAGATCCTTTTGAATGCCCTCCAGTCTTCCAACTTTTTCAAACCCTTTATAGAGTAAGTGGGGCTTATGTGTTTCAAAGGGATGTTGTGGGCGAAAAATGGAACATTGTAAAGTGCTTTCTTTACATTGCCTATATATAGCAGATTGTGGCAACTCCAAAATATAGTACAAAACCTTTAATTCTTCGATAACAGAGGAAACATTCTACACCTAAATTCGTAGATTGATATTAATATTCACAAAACTACTATAGATTTACAATTTTCACCAGGTTATACAAAGAAACTTGAATGATAAAAGTAAAAATGTTATATGTAGGTCTAGTTAAAAGGTAAATGCAGAACAAAAGCAATATAAAGATGCTTGCTGGTATTTTATACTCCCTCCGTTTCAAAAAAAATGACCTACTTTCCTTTTTAGTCCGCTTCAAAAAGAATGACTCCTTTCCTTTTTTGGCAATACTTTAATTTCAACTTTCCACATAACATATTTAGGACCACAAGATTAAAGGGCATTTTGTTACATTTGACATAACTTTAATTTAATGCCACAAGATTCAAAAGTCTTCTTTATTTTCTTAAACTTTGTGCCAAGTCAAAGTAGGTCATTCTTTTTGAAACGGAGGGAGTACTAGTAAAGTGACAAGTTTGAATTTTTATTTAAAGGATGGAAATGCCGAAAGATCTTTAAAATGACACATCAAAACTGAGTGGTTAGTATAATCAAGATCAAAAGAGTCTTCTTATTTAGAGCAAATTCTTCATTATGGTTTTATGTAAAATGGAACTAATAAATACTCCTTGTTCAGATCTGATCCTTCATGTTCAATGCACCAATCTCAATGAGGTTCTGAAGTACCCTGCTTTCATCCCCAGCAAACTGGGTAATTTAAGTATTATTATCATATGAGTTACGGGAGAGGTAAACGAGGCAGCACAAAATTAGAGGAAAAAAATTCCAAAATGTTAAAACCAGAGCACATGATAGAGAGTCTAAAGCTAAAAATTTTCACCTCACCCATATTTTTTTTTGATCCGTGGATGTCCGGGCCAGCTTTCGCGCATCTCGACTAAATCCACGGGATACTTGTCACCTACCACCAGCATCAGATACCGGGTAACTCTATCAACCAAGGCTAGGACAGATGGGAAGAATCACCTAATGTTTTTCGCCTCTGCTGGGATTCGAACCGGTTCTCAACCCACTTCATTGACCACTAGGCCACACCCTTGGGAGCCACCTAACCCATATTTTGCAATATGAAGTACTCCAATCACCGGTATTCATTTGTTTTACAAAAGGCTATAATATGATGTGAATATATATGAGTGAAGAAAAACATGGTCACATTTATGAAAAGAGAAAGTTACACATTAAGTCCCTTATGTTTATCAATAAGATCCTACATAGTACTTCATCTATATTTTTTCCAACCAATTTTGAGGTGATCTAACAATAGGAGCTCATTCTCCAAGATCAATTTTCACAGGGACGTAAATAAGGATGGCACCAATATTTTAACAGTTCAAAAAGAGAATTTAAAAAAGAAATATATATGAGCTGCACAAATCTCAACTTAACAACCAACAAGAAGTCCAGAACCCTTTGCTTCATCTCTGAGAAAATCCTTACCATTCTCTGGTGATAGAAAATACTAATTTCTCTTTTAGTAACTATTGCAAATTGAGCAATGAGGTGAACAAGCCAAACTACCTTGCTGTGGTTGTAAGATCATAGGTGAAAGATATGAGCGAAACTATAGTACTATACACAGAGCCATAGAGGTGCAAGATGATATTTTTTATTTATGGATAAGGAACTACATATGAAAATTTATACCTTTTCAAAATTTTGAAATGCCATTTTACTTGCTTACACTCACATGGCTGTACACATTTTCTGGTGATCATTAATTTTGATAATCAGAATTTGTTAGAATTCCTCAATATGATTCTAAAAATATAGACAATGGACTAAATACAAGCAGCAATGAGTACAAATTATTACCAAGTTATAAAGGACTATGCACCCAAGGGTGTGTGGCCTAGTGGTAAATGAAGTGGCTTGAGAACGATGAGGTCTAAGGTTCAAATCCAATCCCCACAGAGATGCTATGTGATTTCTTCCCATCTGTCCTAGTCTAGGTGGATAGAATTACCTGACTTTTGGTGGGAGGTGACAGGTATCCCGTGGAATTAGTCGAGGTGTGGGAAAGGTAGCATGGACACCACGGTCATCAAAAAGAAATTATAAAGGACTAAATTTTTCTTTCACAATGAGAGACTAGATAGCAAACAAATTAGAAAGGAGCTTCCCAGAATTCAAATACTCCAAAAGGAGGCAGGAAATTACCTGAATTCTGCCATCAGCATTCCATTCCGTCTCTCCATGACGAATTACAATAATCTCAGTGAAACAAGGAGTCACGTTTTCAGATTTCGCATATCCATCACACTCAGGCTGTGATACAACCCTGTTTAGCACACGGTAAAAAATCTTAAAACATCACAAGTTAGGGCAGAAAAAGATAGACAATCAAATCACGATGATCCAAATCTAAAGGCAGTTAATTCACCTCTTAAAATATAAAAACTACATACTTTCCAAAATTTCCTTTCAGTTTCCAATATACAAGTATATCCTCACATGCATCAATTGCCTATAAAACAATGTAATTCTAATTGCTAAGCATGACAGTAATAGATGCATGTATGTAGCGACTGCTTATATATACACTCTCCCTCTGTAGTAAAAAAGAATTTAGATTTTTGTGGCCTAAAATTAAACATATATCAAATGTGTTTTAATCTTGCGGCTTTAAACATTAGAGTCGCTTAAAAAGGAAAGCATGTTACTTTTGAAACGGACTGAAAAGAAAAGGTAGACCAAATAAATTGAAACGAAGGGAGTATTTAAATAAAAGGTAAAGGATGTAAATTGCACGACCTAGAAGTAGAATCAGCCATGGGAGTCCTGATCGAATTGAATATCAAGGTTGGTATAATGAGATAACGCTTCGAAATTGCAGCACTTGCTAACAATTTTGGCCAACAAAAATGTGGGGGATTGCTGGTCAGAGAGTGGCGGAGAAGTAGATGAATGTCGGGCTTTACTGATTCCCCACAAGCAAATGAGATCATCTCCCTGCCCAGTAGATGATGATTTGTACTCTTTGCTGCAACTGAAAATGGCACAACTTAGATGGGCCTACGGATCTGGGCCTGAAATGGGTCAAAAAAGTTGATGGGCTAAAAAAAGTGAATTTCCAAAGGAAAGTGTCACCTTGCCCAAAATATTTTCACTATATAGCCATTGATTTGACATTTTCAATAGATAGTCATTTAGGCTTTTCTGTCGCTACTACCCTTTATTTTATCTTTTTCTTATTTATTGTTTAATTTTTAATGTCAATTCTTTTACATGTTACATTCTCTTTTTTCCCATTTTTTTTGTTTGTTTTTCACTATTTTTTTTTCTTTTAATGTTGTTAATTTTTTTTTCTGAAAAAAGTCCACTCTGTCCACCATTTATTTTTTCAGGTGCGATCACAAAAATAAAAACATGAAATACAAGTCTATCCATAATTGTTCTATCTCTTTTCATATGAGTTAACACTATAGCAGCACTTTGACTTTTTTTTTCTGCTATCTCTCTCTTTTTAATCAAAAAAATTAAGGAATGTTTGGACAGTAAAGGTACAGGATTTAATAAATTTTGTATATGCTTGCACAAATTTTCACAAAAATTTAGGTGAAGTTAACAAATTTACGAATAATGAATTACTGTATATGCTTGCACAAATTTTCTCTGTAAAAGGTGTATTTATATGGTATATAAATTGTATCAACGTGGTATAAAAGTGTATCAATATAGCATAAAAGTGTATCAATGTAGTATAAAAGTGTATTAATGTGGTATAAAAGAGTACCAATTGGGTATAGGGACTGCATGTGCTTGCATAGAATTTTCTTTCTCTTTTTTAAAAAGTGTATCAATATATATAGTATAAAAATGTATCATTATGGTATAAAAGTATATCAATTGAGTATAGAGACTGCATGTGCCCAATTGGGCCAAATGGCTAAAAAAAGGAATTACTTTAGCCGACTGCCTACAGCATGTCCACCATTTCAATTATGGGCCTTTTATTTTTAAATGGTCATCCCATGTCCTTTTCCCAATTTCTAATTTTTTCATCACAAGGGGGAAAAAAGGAAAAATTACATAAAGTAGCAAATTTAAGACTATAATTATAATAAATAGCACTACTTTTATAAAATTATATTTTATAATAAAAGTAGCACTATTTTGCCATTAACTACACAGGCGCGTGGTTTACTCCACATACTTTACCTTTTTCTTTTTTTTTCTACATTATTTTACTTTCCTCCAATCTAATCGTATCTTCTACTCAATTTTTTTTTTCAATTTTCGCCTATTTATCTCAAACTATTGATAAATATTGTGCTCCATCAAATAAAGTAAATTGATATTAATAGTTATTGCATGTTATCTCTTTCATATAATTTATATATTTTATATTTTTTGTATTTTTTCTTCAACCATGTCCTTCTGTTTTTTTTTTTGAAGTTTTGTGAATTTTTTTGTTGAAAGATTGTAGAGGTCTGCTATAATGGCAAAACACACATATTGTAGAAGTTCAAATAGAGGTATACCACCTATGAATTTAGTTTTCGATAATCCACCATCATTTAATCTTTATTTAACACAAGATCTTAAATTATTTTCTACGCCTATTCAGTCAAAGAAAGAAGTAAGCATAGAAGAGGTGAGATCGAAGTATCGTAATGATCTAAAAAAGATTGCGAAATTATAAAGCGGAAAGGATTGAGAAAACCTTCATCCCCAAAATCCCCAAAAATGCAAAAATCTGTGAAAAAAGAGAAAGTCAAACGAAATGGAAGAGTCAAGTAACATACCAAGTCTTGTTGCACAAAATTCATCTAAAGAAGAAAAAGTGAAAAAGGTATTTGTATATGTATTTTTACAGATTATGGGTTATCTGCAGGTTTATATATTTTTTAATATACATATGATTGTGCTTATTTTTGTTTTTTCGGTTGATAATATACGTATTTATAGTTTTTCTTATTTAAAATAAGTAGTATGTATTTTGTGTTGTTCAGTCATATCTCTCTCTCTCTCTCTCTCTCTCTCTCTCTATATATATATATATATATATATGGAGTTGTATTTGTTATTGTTAAGATATGAAATTTTATTTGTTACTCTTAAGATATGTATTTGGTACGGAGAAAATATGTAATTATTTTTGTTACCGTTAAGATATGTATTTGTTACTGTTAAGACATCAGGACAGGAGTTGTATTTGTCAGTGTTAAGATATGTATTTGATATAGCATTTGTATTTGTTTGTTCAATATTACTATGATGTGTATTTTGAAAATACATATGTAGTTATATATGTATTTGTTGTAATGTAATATGTATGATGTTATAAAAAATATATGCATATTATTTATTTTGTATTATTTTTTTTGTGAAAAGTACATGTAAAATAGATTTCAATAATTTTTTGGGGCTATAGATTTCAACAATTTTTTTGGTCTAAATGTATTTGTAAGGATTGTGAATTGTATATGGTGACATATGCTGAGTGTCTTACTTATGGTGAAGGTGATCCTTATGTTGATTTAGAGTCGGACCTTCTTGGCATAAAATATGCTTCACGTTTATGGCATTATGATTTGAGAAAAGAAGAAGATAAGGCACAAAGTAATGATGAAGCACTAATGAGGCCTGTTAGGAAAATGGGGATAACAGAAGACACCGAAGTGCTAGAAGTTTGATGTTTTTTTTTTTTAATATTTTGTATCTGGCAACAGTTAACTGTAGGTTGACAGAGACGTAGTTGAATAGTTCTTAAGTTCACATATTACTTTCAGGTAGTATGTCAAAAGTTTTTTAGAACTTGTCAGTTATATTTTGATTATTGATGTTGAATCAAATTAAAATGAATGTTTCAATTTTAGTTTTATGTTTAATATTCCATATATAATAGCTGATTTTTTAAAAAAATTATTTAAAAAACTCAAATTCGGTTGGACAATAGTATTTTTCAGTTTGCATATGTATTCAATGTATTTATATGTATTTTTCATATATTTTTTTAGCTTTGTATATGCATTTTATGCAGAACTATACATATATCTTTCATAACACATGTGAAAATACATTTTTTTTATTGAAATAAAATACATATACAGTTACATAGAATCATTAGCAAATACATATACGTAAATGCACATGTATTATTTATTTATAATGTAATTATATCTTTTTTCTGATTATACATATACCCAGATATGTATTGTTATTTATATACAATACTTCAAAAATGATCTTATTTTCAGTATATTTTCACATTCAGACAATACATATAGAATCAATTAAATTCATTTATTTATAATGAACTTAAAAAACTTGCAGGTTCGGTATCATAATTGCATCAACTTTATGACTTAACAAATTCAAATACATGAAACATAATTGTCAATGAAAAATTATTCACATATTATTCAAATGAGTTCAATTGTACGACTCACATAGTTGTCAATGAAAAAAATTGAGAGTTTTTTTTTATTGAATACATCAACAAACGTATCATTTACTATATTTTCTACATGAACTCCTATTGTGATCCTTAAATTCACATGCATTACAAGATTTGATATTTTTCTTTCCAAACATATTCCTTCCTGATTTTTCACGATCTTTCTTTGGAGGTCTGTCAGGGGGCCACTTGTATTTTGGGAGCAAAACTACCTCATCAAATATGTTATGTGAAATTATCCAGTCATCTTTGTGTGGTAAAGAATAAATTAGAACATCATATGTTCTCAATACTATTTTTGGCTTGTATAGATCAAAGCAATTTGATCACTTCTTAAAATTCTTGCTATTCAGGACTGAACAAGCTTGTACACGTGGTATCTCGTCCAACTAAAATGCATGACAAGAATATTTTTTTCTTTGAGGCAAATAATAAAATGCTTCTCTTTGTCATCTACTGTATAGACATACTCTGTAACTGGTAAAACCTAAAATATTTTAAAGAAAATTAGTTAAAAAACAAAAATTTAGTTAGACATTTGTTTTTTCAAGTTCTGCATATGTATTTTTCAGTTCTGCATATGTATTTTTCACTTCTGCATATGTATTTAGGTTTGTATATGTATTTTATGCAGAACTATACATATATCTTTCATAACACGTATGAAAAATACATTTTCTACTGAAATCAAATACATATATACATATAAGTAATAATATACAATAATTATAGATGTATATGAGATAATTAAATATATTTTATCATATCGTCATACGTATACACTCTACTTCGTTTTGTTAGAGAATTTCTTGAAAATTTTTCAATAAGATCTGTAAATGAATTTCTTAAAATACAAATTCTTAAACAAAATACTATTACATTTAGTAAATATACAAATGCAACTACAACACAACGTACAATTATAAATGCAACTACAACATACAACATACAATTAAACTCATAAAATACAAATGCAACTACAATTCTGAGAAAATACATAAATTGAATAATCTAATTTAAATAAATTCAAAAGTTATCACTATGTTCATGAACAAAACAATTACATTGTTCCAAATATACAAATACAATCTGAAAAAAATTATAAAACTAGTAAATGCATACCTATCAAAATCATATTTTTTTTTATCAAATATGAATTTAAGATCGAATAACGTTCAAATTGAACGGATAATATATTTAGATCAATTTTTTCAAAATAGACATCGAGAAGAAAAATTTCTTTGTTGAAAAAAAATATTTCGCATAAAACAATTGACTATTCTAAATTTGTTGAAATTCATATACGAATACAAATTTTTGATTCAATAACTGTATTCGCAGTGTGTTTTTAAAAAAAAATAAATTACAAGTTCATCAACTAATTCACACAAAATTTGTTGAAATTCAAATACAAACTTTAAAAAAATAAATCAATACCTATACTCACAATGTTTTCTTTTTTTAAAAAATAAATTTAGCCGCTCATCAACTCCAGATTCTTCAACCCGTTGTTGAAATTGATTTGAGTTGTTGATTATAAAAATTGCTTTTTAAATTAAATAGTTGTAAAATAACGACAAAGATTAAAAAGAGTCATTTAAGAAAAATGAATCTTTTGAATTAAATATATGGCATAATTTAAGGGACTGTTTATTCCTTATTTAACTCAACTGATTTGAGTTAAAAAAAAATGTTATTTCATTTGTACATGTATTTAAATAGCAAACATTACCTAAAATACAAAATACAACTTGCCATTATTCGTAATTATGAAACTGTGAAAGTTCTAATTATGAGTATAAGTATGCTACTTATGAAATTTTTCCATGGGGCAATGTTTATAAATTCCAATAGTTTAGTACCACTTAGTAGCTTAGTTGGTTAGCTACCTGAACTTTCACCTTGTTGGTGAGGGTTCGATTCCGCACATTATAATCCCCTCCCCCATTCCCCTTTCCCTACCCCCATTTAAAATAAAAAAAATAAAAAAAATTACATATTTCATTATTTTTATATTTACGTAAAATTTTGATCATTTACTGACGCGATATATAGCTAAGACTCATGATACATCACTATCTGATATATAAGTACTGATACATGACTCTTATATATTAATATGATAGAGATACATTCAGATACATAAGTCTTGTGTATCAGTAGTACAAAAAATGCTCTGATACATATTTTTTGTAGATTTTCAACAAAACACATCTTTTTTATGTATCTACAACCTAATATTCAGAAGGATACATGACTTTTATACATTTAGTGGAGGGTGGTGTGAGATATTTTCTTGTCATTTTCTATCAGATCCATCATTCTTATGTATCTCTGAACTCTTTTAACAGATAGATTTCTTATGTATTTTCATTAACCCACAACTGGAAACTGGGTCTATGACGGCATATGCAAAAGTGTTGCAATAGACAAGTAAACCGTAGCTATAGACATATTGCGACTGTTAAGAAATCGTTTCATCAGGTCGCGTGGCGACAACTCTATTGTTATAGTTTTTGTAACGGTTTTATTAACCGTTGCTATAGCTGGGCTATAACAACGATTATAATAATCTCTACTGCAACACTTATTTGACATCAATTACAATGAAATAAACTATTGCTAAATGATTTTATGTAACGGTTATTATATCTATTGCAACAGTTAAATAAATGTACTACCAGTTAACTTGATACTGTTGCAATAATTTTGTTATCAATGCTATGATTTTTTTGGTCAAATATAAACTCTATAGAGATGGTTTAAATGATCTAACACAATAGTTTACAAGTTGTTGCCATAGAGTGTTATTCAACAATTATTTGATCTATTTCAACAGTTAAAAGAAGTGTATTACTAAGATTAACTTTATACTATAGCAATAGCTTTATGATTAATGCTACATTTTTTTGACACATAGAAATTCTATAGCGACTATTTAAATGAATTAACACAACATTTACAAAAGCTGTTGCAATAACTTTCTATAGCAACAGTTCTAAGTTGCTATTGCAACAACTTAATTTGCTACAGAAATATGTAGCCTTGTAATGATCAGTACTAATAAATACTAATAAATTCAAATACATGATAAAAGCTATAATAAGAATTACAAAACATTTATCAATGTTCATCTTTAAAATTGTATATCCAAAATAATAAGCCAGCCATAGTGATTAATATCCAAAAAAGTAGAAAATCGACTAAGTTTCATTGTGCTATTATCAATATAAAAATATCTTAGAACAAGTTACAAAAATCATCTAATATTTTCATAACGATCTTCAATGTGCTCATCATTCGCTTCTTCATTTTCTCCACCTAAAAAAATCTTGTCAATTATCTTTGACAATATGATTTTAGTTATCTTCATATATTGTTTTACATGAGTACTTTAGTAATTCGTCAAAATACAAATAAATAGAGCCCAATACAAAGGTCATGGAAACTCACAACATCTATGAGATTATTATTAAAATAAGAGGCAGGAAGTTTCAAAGTATAGTACTCCCATGTGACTTGTAATTTTTAAATATGTCTAACTAGTTTTAGGTCCCACCTTAAGTCTGTTTATTAACTGATAACTATATTAGTTAGACTAAAGCATCAACCAAGTTATCTAAACTAACAATTTCCATATTCAATAAACATGTTCTTCACAAAAGTCAAAGAACTACACCGAACATGTAGACGACAAGGTGAAAATCAGACTTTGACTCAAAATCCCACCAGTGGTCCTTCTGATCACTAGTTTCCCGTTTTTCTCTTTTCATGAAACAAGGAGAAAAGATCAAGTCACTAATCAGTAGAAAATTCAAAGCTTTTTATCCAGCCAACTATCCATGCTTATGAAAATGTGGACCAGATATTAAAAATAAATTAGTAGTCAGTGTTATATTTTGCTAAAAGAAGTGAGCTTACTTAAAACTTATGATCACTAAACATAATAGGCACAACCAATGAGCAGAAACATAGAGCTTGTGTACTAACCATGAGTTCTAAAGCCAAAGTTACCATATTTCTGCTCATGAAATATCGACAATGATTAGGCATCATTCCGGTATGACTTTTGCTTACAGATATGTATATCCATGGGTGCATTCAATTATCAGCTAGTTACTAGCAGTTCAAAGGATCCCCATAGACTAAGTATACTGTATAACTATGTTATTTTCGTTTGGCACTAGCCTATCAACATAGATGAGTGATTAGACAACACAATCAATAGTAACAACATAATTCCACTCATGAATAAATAGTACAAATGGACAAAAAAAAGTAGAAATCATATCATAAGAACTGAGTATACCAAGAGGGCAATGTTATGAATAGCTAAAAAACTGAAAGAAGCTTCTTTATTCAAGAGAAACATGGTGAAAAAGTGGAATCTTATGGTACTCAGAAAATCATTTCAGCTAGAACCCAAAATCATTTCAACTCATCATATCACTCCAACTTCCCTTTCTTACTATTGTTAATACATGATCAAATCAAACTAGAACCTAATTTTTTTTACAAAATCTGACTCCACTGCTGGATACTATAAAAGATCCATATGATTTCAATGGAAAAGGCACATTGGTATTAATAAATTCAAAAATGAAGCAGGGATTGTTATAAACTACATATACTATAGCATGTATTGCAAATATTAGTATTATGCAGCACCACTAGGAAACAAATAGCTAAGTACAATGTAAAATATTGCTTCTTTTTATACACATATATATTTTTTGGTAATATAGACATGTATTCTTACAAGAATCAAAGACCTTTCTTTTTCTTTCAAAATCTAATAGAAAAGAGGTTTAATAACTATTATAGGAAGAACAAATTTAGCAAATACTTGGCCTTCCCTATGTTAATCTACAAAAAAGTAATATTATGAAATTAAAAATTTGTCTACTAAAGCTAAAGCATCAACAGAGATCAACTAAGGCAAAGCCTAATTGGAAATTGATGTTGCAATGCTAAAACATTAGCTTAAATCAACCAAACAAAAGATTTAATCTACAGCCTAATTGTAATATCATACCCCTTTCTCTCTCTCAAGATAGTCCCTTTTTCAACAATATAATATTTTCATCAAATTTCTGTAGTGTAAAAATAAAAAGAATAGTTTTCACAAATCACAACAAGGACTGTCATAACTATTTAGACTATAAAGATAGCTCAACCAAAAGTGGGTCCTTTAGAGCATAAACTTATTAATATAGTACATTATTAGAAATAGAAAACACTCAAGTAAAATTGTCAAAGGAGTAAAGTACTTATTAAAGTGTAAAGAAGCAGATTACTATAGTGCTCAGAGAAAACCAGAACAACTAGAAGCAGACTAGAAAGAGCTAAACACTCCATTATTCAAATTATGTTCCTGAAATGGGAACACTTTCCCAATGACATAAATATGACTTGTATTAAATATGTCATGGTCATCCGAATAAGAAAATGCAAGAATCAGAATGATAGCAGATCAGGGTTAAGGCGTTGAAGTCTTGCGATGATGTTAATTGCAATTTGTTGTTGCATTGTACCTTTTTTTCTTGAATTTTCTAGCATCTTTGTTTCATCTTCTCTTCTATTTTCTTTATTTTTATTGCAGTAGATCATCCGTAGATGATGTAGGATCTCTCACTTTCTCTTTCAATATTGTCTTGGTAACTCCACATCCATATAATCTTACACGACCTGGATGCTCAGACCCTATGACTGATGCAAAAACATCAACTGACTTAGTATCATCTTCTCTTGCTTGATTTTGTATTTTCTTCTTTCAGCCTATAAATAAAAGATAAGAGAAAGAATTTAATTAAATATAACTGAGTTAATAAGAAAATACAAATAAATTATCTCGACAAACATTAATTAAAAAATGCCATATAATTTTACAAATTATATCGCCATATGATTCTTTATAGATTCGGTTTGATTTTCTTGATCGTGTGGCCACAAAGATGTCCTTGCGTGACATAACCCAACAACTTTTTTTTTTATTTTCCTGGTTATATGAAACTTGATTTAATAATCTTTTCGAGTAAGGAAATGATTTTATATTTAATTAAAAATTAGAGAAAACATCAAACCTCGCGTATTAACGCAAAACTTCTCTTGCCAACTGTGTGAGGATACCTCAACTTTTTTCGATTCTCTGTATTAGTACGAGATATTTTCTGCAATATTATTCATCATCATATATATAAACAAAACCAGTTAAACTACTATCCAGCAAGAAGAAACTACAACAATGACTCTCTAAATGAGACAAAAAATATAATTTTTCTGAAAAGCAGTAAACTATAGTGACATTTATATCTTACTTGAGCTTCATCGAAGTTTTAATAATCAAGGAGAACCTTAAATTCAACTTCTGAAACATAATTAGGCCTTTTTTGCATTCGAATTTTATTGTTGGGATAACGTTTATAATGCCGACACTTCAACCGACACTTATAGTTTCTTCAAGCATCTTGAATTGTTTTTAAGGCCCATTTCTACTCGGCATTAGGAATGAAATATTTCTCCTAAAAGTTGGTTCAATATGATTAGTATAAAAAATATAAAATATCTTTAACTAGAATTTAAAAATTGAAACTTCAAACCTTGATGTATTTCCACATGTCTTTTTTTTGTGTTCACAATCTTTCAAGTCTTAACATTTAGAGGGCAAAAAGTTGAATTTCGTGCAAGTGTGCCAAAAAAGCTACTCAACTCGTATAGTAGGACTAATTGGCTGGTTGTGTTCTTTAACACAATCAATTTACATTCAGTCCTCCCATGTACACTTTGCATTTGTATTCTGCCTCTTTTTTCTTTTCAGCAGAAAGACCTACAATAATTATGAAATAAAGACAATCAGCAATTCATTAATATTAGTTTGATATCTGAATGAAATATATATATATATATATATATATATATATATATATTATTGTCTTGATCCGTGGATTGTTAATTTATGTCATGAGTGATAGTATCCAGTAACACTTTTTACCCATTTTTGAATACTACTTGTGCTGCAGAAGAGGTAGAATACAATGTGTTTTGCTGTCCATTTTTTGGAATTACTTTTGTTGCTGAAGAGGTAAAATTTAGTAATAGTTGTTGCCCTTTTTTGAAGTTATTTCTTTTGCAGTGACTCTTGCTGATCATTTTGTGGATTTGCTTGTGTTGTAGAAGAGGTAGAATGCAGTGGCATTTTTAACACTTATTTTTGTACTTTTTGTGCTATAGAAGAGGTAGAATCAAGAAGTAATTGTTGCACTTGATTTTGTACTTCTTGTGCTGCTGGAGATAAAGAATTCAATGATACTTGCTTCGCCTGTTCTAGTAGTTCTTGCACAAGATGAGGAGTAGAATACAATGGCACTTGATGCACTTGGTCTCGTAATTGAGAACCTTCTGATGTACATTATTGCTTTTTGTATTTTGAACATGTATTCTAAATAGGTTTTTTGATTTTTTGCAGTGAATTCTTTAACGTTGTAAGTGATCCAGCAAAAATATATCTTGAGCTTATAAGTTTTTTTGTTTTTTACAGGATGTCTTTATTGATTCATGACTATTCAAAACTCTGTCAACTTAAACAAAACAGATGTTAGTCCAAATAAAATAAATGCTAGTCAAAATACACCAATTATGACTGAAATTTTTCTCTTGTTAGTACAAATTTCAAACATCACATTTGAAGTTCACCTAAATCATATCTAATTTTAAAATACTATCTATTAAAGTAAAGACTTCGCATAATAAGATTGTTCAATGTTCTCATTGTTATGTACATGACAAGTATTTAGGATCAGAGCGACCAAATTGGATGCCCTACAATTTTAACTATATTGGTTAGTTCATTTCGAGTGTATGGGGTAGTGGTCACTTAGACCAGAAAACCTTGATTTTTATTTGGAACTCAACAATATTTTGAAGTGCAATACTATAGTTTACTAGTACTAATTTCTAATTAGATCATGATTTAACTTCTTGATTCAGTAAAATAAGCTACTCAACTTTACTTCTTAACAGAAGTGACAAATAGATTAGTGCTAGCAATATTACACACTTTTAGGATCTGGATTGTACCCGTATGCTAAACTGAGATAGAATTTTAAATTAGTTAAGAAATAATTGTAGCTTCAGAGTTCAAAAATCCTAGTAGTAAAACTAATTCTACAATAGGGATTTATTTTTGGTCCACAATTCAAAATGAAACAACAATAAATATTGTCGAGCTAAAAACATAAATGGTTCAGTGACTGTGCTTACATTTCATCATACAAGATTCCAGACTGATCTTTGTCCCCCATTTCATGACATAATTACTACCGACACAGAGGGGTCAAAATTTGAAGCTTGCAAGTTTTTTTTTTAAGTGACTAGATTCTAAATTACAGTAATAATTTATACATATTTGATGAATTTTTAAGACAAATACAGAGTTAGAACCAAAGATACAATAAATCAACTTCTGATCTCAAGGAAAACGAAACCATCGTAATATTCTTAATTAATATTTATTTGTCATTTCAGCCGAATTATAGAAGTTGGATGGTTCTTTTCTATCTAGCTCCTATGTTTTCACACCAATCACAAGCAGAAATTCAAAAAAATCACCTTGAATAAACTTATATTATTCTAATTGTACCCCTACTCCTTAGCAACACATCAACAAAATATAAAGCGTAAACCCACAAGCTGGTATCTTACCTCTTCTTTAGCAACACAAAAGACCAAAATTAAAAGAGAGATTAGGGGAAACAATTAGATAAGGTGGAAACAGATAGCTACAATTAAGCAGAAACACACCTCCAAGCATTCTTTAGTACACTTTTGCATAAAAATATTAACACAACAACTTGTAAAATCCTTCGATGATATTGTTAGCTAAGTTATTAAATATACTGTCAACTTTCAGGTAAACAAGAAACACTTAATAGTCCATGTAATTTTCTGTTGTGGTGCTGGGTGAAGATTTAAAATTTAACCACTGTATGATTTTCTTCTACTCCAGGTACGATTAATTCTAACTTGATTGAAAGGATCTCAAAAGTGCATGATCAGTACTTGGAGTTTGTCATGCTTGAGAATAATTTTTTCTCACTTGACTACAAGAATTGTTATATTCAGCTGAATGATCCTTCTATCGGTGATAAAGAAATCGAAGAGATCATTGAAAAGATTGTTAGTGGCTTATTTTGTGTGTTGGGTACTATTGCTATTGGCATCTATTAGCTAAAAAATAATTTATTCTTTGAGGGTGTAAATTTCACTAGATCATTTTAGAGGTTAATTTTGTGTTTATTTGATAGAAACTTTGAGTTATCAGTAGCTATACAACATGATTTAAGGTATAGGCCACTTGAGTTTCTAGAGGTTGCTGTGGAGATAGAAGCTTAATTGAATAAGTATAATAAAGATGTTGAGGAGGTAAATAAATGGACTAGTGGGAACTTAGAGGACTGAGTTTGATAGGACTAATCTGGTTGAAAATATCAAGCTTTTAATGAATGCTGTAAATTATAGAGAGAAAGAAATCACTGATAAGTACACCAATATTGGGTACTAGGATAGGATACAAATAATGTCACTAGGTTGTATTTGTTTCTCATTGATAAGCGCACCAATGCACTCTAGGTTGTATCCGCTTCTTAAGGATACAAATAATGTTATTGAGATATACATAGTCACTTATAATCGTGCAATACATACCTTGTGTGCTCTGCAAATATATCAATAGTGAAGTTACTAGTCTCTTTTCCACTAGCTTTGTCCAAATCAGAATACTAAAAAACCTATAAATTTGAAGCAACTTAAAATAAGATTCTAAGTAAAAATGAAAAATAATTAACTAGAAATAAACAAGAATAATCATAAAATTCTTTTAAAAGGATATTTATCACTCACTAAAAAAAAATTACAATAGTAAGAAAATTCAACATTTCTCCTTTAATCATCTGCCTCCATCCAATCCCAATCAGTATCATCAATCTCATCCTCCTCATCCAATATTTCTATAGTTGTATCTTGTAATTCTTGTTCATTAGAAAGTATATCAACAACATTAACGGGTACATCTTCTCTTGACCATCTTATGTCTTTATTATACAATCTACTTGAGGAACCAATTTCATCATCAGGCTTCCTCCAAAATGTTTCTCTAATATTTTGAGAATTCTCTTCCACTAAATTATACAAATCAATAGGAACTTTATTCCTTGAATAGTAAACCCCCTTTTCAACTGGATCCTCCACGTAGAAAACTTGATGAACTTGCAATGCCAATACAAAAGGGTCTGTACTACATAATCTATTAAAGTATACACGAGTTATCCCATATTCATCTACTTCATTATGAAACCAATCATATCTAAATAAAACAACACTAAAACATCCATAATAATTAATTTCAGTGATATCGTGAATAACTCCATAATAGATAACCTCTCCATCAATGGAATTTTAGTCCCTATGATAACTAGCAAAATTATCAGTTGTTGATGATAAAATCACTCCACTATTTTGAGTCTTGCATGGGGCATCCTGAGCTTTAGTATGAAATCGGTATCCATTAACTCAATGTGCAGTATATCTCTTGGCCACCCAATTAGGCCCTTTAGCCAGCCTTAGTAAATAATCGGACAATTCAACATTTTTAACTTTCTCTTCAAACCAATTGCTGAATTCCTGATTATGATTCCTTGATCTTGACCAAACGCTCGATCTAGTATCATTACTCATTAAATTCTTATGTTCTCTTCAATCATGATATTTTGAATTTAATCATAAGGCCTTTATAAATGATGCTAAATGTACGCTACTTCTCATAACAAATTAAATGATATTTAAAATATAAATAATTTTTCTATAATTTATCTTACCCAATAAACTGTTTCACTTGCTCATCTACGGTGTTAAATAGGACATATCGATGTGTTTCATAGCGTAACTATGAATCCATAAAAAAAGTGAAATCTTTTGTCTTCTCACGTCCAATCAGATGAGCTATCTTAGGGAATATAGGTGACATATTCTGAACGAATTCATCATCCTCAGCTTGATCCTCAGATTCGTACCTACTGAATCTTGTCTTCACACCATCATGCAGGTATTTTAAACAAAATGTCAAACATTCTTCAGCCAAACCCCCCTCTGATATTGATGCTTTGGGACTTGATCTATTATGAACAAATGCCTTCAACTTACATAATTTCCTCTCAATGGGATACATCGAGCGATAATGAGTTGGACCCCCAAGCTTAATTTCATTCACTAATGAATAGGTAAATGCACCATTATATCAAAATGTGTAGGGCGAATTTTTTCTTCAAGTTCACAATTCATTTCAACAATTTCAGACTTTAATTTTTTAAGATCACTCCTTTTATAACCTTACCATAGATCGCTTGAAAGAAATTACCCAACCTAATCAAGGACAATGAAATATTCTTGAGCAACACTTTTCTAACATCAAACTGGAGCAGATAATGCAACATAATATGAGCATTACTACTCTTGTACCCAGATATTTTCATCTCATTTACATGCACACAGTATAGTATATTTGAAGCACACCCTTTTGATAATTTGAAATTTTTCATGATGCTGCAAAATTATTCTTTTTATTCTGGTTCATAAAGAAATTAGATTCAGCTACACTTAGACATCCAGCATCATCTTCTTTTGGTTGTATCTCTTTTTGTATCCCTATTCCTTGTAAGTCATAGCGAGAATTTACATGATCCTTTGACTTCTCCTGTATCTCCAATAATGTCCTGAGCAAACTATTATAAACATTCTTTTCTATGTGCATAGGATCAAGATTGTGCCTTAATTTGTTATGTGGCCAATATGACAATTCAAAAAAATAGATTTTTTATTCCACGATCCCTGATTATCTCGAGAATTTTTCTTTTTTCCCTTTCCAAAAGTATGGTTAAAATCCTACATCTTTTCAAGTACTTGTATACCTGACAAAGGTGTAGGGGCAGATCTATGCTTCTCTTTACCATCAAATGACTTCTTATCTTTTTGAAAAGGATGATTAGGAGGCAAAAATCTATGATGACTCAAGCAACACATCTTACGACTATGTTTGAGATACTAAGATTATATGTCATAATTACAAGTGGGGCTGTAATACCCCAGAAAATTTTTCGTTGAAATTTTGTGAGTAAACGAGTTGGGTTCTATCTACTAGAATGAACTATAAATTTTTCGTGCATAATGTCTTAGATTATGACCCACCATTGAGTAGAGTATCAAATAAGCTTTCCAATGATATGTGGATCATCCAAAATGGACACCCGAGCGACGAGTTATGAACATTTCGATCGAACCATGAATAGTAGTGAACAACAAAACATGCAGGAAAAAGTACTGAGGTCTGGCGTATTTTTTTTCCAACTTTAAATTATAATAACTCCTTTTACATAATGATCTGGGTGATCTACTATATATCAACGAAAAGCTCTACGAGTCCTCTTTCTGATGAAATTGGTTTCATCCAATTTGTCTATCGAAGTAAAAAGTTATGGTCGATCAGCCTATCAAAAGTAAATTTTTGGGTCAATTCCAAATGATCATAACTCCTCGTACACAATGATCTGCGTGAGATACTATATATCAACGGAAATATATGAGAGTCCTCTTTCTAATGAAATTGGTTTCATCTAATTTGGATATCGGAGTAAAACGTTATGGTTAATCTACTTCAGACTATCAAAACAGTCCACCAAAGGACAGATTCGAGAATTATTTGATTTTTAGGGGCGTTTTGGTCATTATCCCTCACCCAAAATCCGTCCAAACCCTATATAAAATCCTATTAGAAGCATTATATGTTATATTTCATCAAATTCTCTCAAAAAGAAAACCCTAAGCTCCTACATCCAATTTCAAGAACCTCCAAAGTTTACCATTAATTCTGCAAATTTATTCAAGATTTCAAGTTCCTAGTTCAAGAACCATCATTCAAAGGCAAGATTAACATCTCAAAAATGAGTATCGATCTAAAGTTCATCATTCAAGGTATGTGGTATTTTTCAACAAGAACTCTCTTTCGTTCTTGTGCCCAAAAGTAATTTTCTTTACAAAGGCATGATTTTTATTTGATTTTTATGAATTTGAAGCATGAACCCATATGTTATGATGATTATTATGAAATCTTGATGTTTATGATTTTGAAAGATGAATTTACATGTGTGGTGATATAAATCATGAATCTTGAACGATATTTATCATGATTTTGATATTTGGATCGTGAATCTCCATTGAAAATTGTGTTTTTTTAGAAAGTGGGTGTTATAAGCACGTTGATGTTGAATATTTGAGATATTTTGAATGATTTGACCTTTTGGTCTTAATGGAGTTGTTTTGAACTCGAGTGTGAAAGAAATCCATAACGTGGTTGATTTTGGTAGATGGGAAGCATGATGGCTCCCAATGTATATTTATATATTACTGAAATTGTTTTGTTGTGGATTGTCTTTGAAATGATCTGAGCTAAGTTCGGGAGAAATCTTTAGCACTGAGTGGGAGATATAAAACGACCTTACTTCCCTAGAACTACGTGCCCCCGTAGGAGTGAGCCTGAGGATGATTTATATAGTGATCACTAGTTTGTGTGGATTTGATATCGATAGTCCTACTCCGATGGCAAGGATAGGATGACTCTCCCCAATGTGGGTTGTACGTTGGACTCCATGTAGCTTACATGGTTTATGTAGGTTATAGGATCTCCCAGTGTGTGTGCGTTTCCTTGTGTCTATGATGAATGGTGAAGTAATTTAAAAGTAGAATTGTGAAAATTATTCTTTCGAAAGATTTAAATGATATTTACATTATAAGAATTGATATTCTTGATGAAATGAAAGTGATTGACAAATTATATGATGACTCACATATGTTATTATACTTATTTCATCCTCTGATGATTATGATGATTTTCTTTGGGCTATGTGAGTCTTTCATACATCTTGCATATTTCTTATAAATATTTATGATGATGATGTTTATACAACTGTATACACCCCCATATACTCGGTTCCTTTCCATGGTACTGACCCACATCTTCGGATGTGGGCTGCATTTTCTTGGAATGTAGATTCACGTGCTCAGTTTCAGGTTCGACAGTGATTTTTCGGGCACGCTGTTCTACATCCTCTGTTGTGGTGAGTCCTCATGTTCCGAGGACGTGATGTCTGATGTTGGTTTCATGGAATTGTTTACATTTGATAACTGAGTATGAGTCAGTTGGGGCATGTCTCAATGGCTCGCTGGTTTTATTGATTTTCTTAGAGGCTTGTCAGACTAGTATAGATGTTGGGAGTTGACTAATAAGTCGTATTTTGTTATCTTTCTGAAATTCTTTTATTCTTGGATGATGATTACTCTATTGATATTTGAGGGTTATTTATGAAAACCCCGTTGATTTGTGTTGAACTGAATGAAAATGGCTCAAAGGGTTAGCTTGGGGATACTCGTAGCCTCAAGCACCGTATGACGCTCCGGGACCCATTTTCGGGGAGTTACAGGGGCATGCCAATTTTCCCTTAGTGCTCCATCCAGAAAGCATTGCTAATGCTGGAAAATCACTAACTATTCATAATAAGGCTGCCCACATTCGGAATGTTTAGATGGTTTCAGCATCATCTATTTCCATTCCATGTTCCCACAGTTCATTCAATTCTTTAATTAATGGTTGAAGGTATACATCTATAGCATTTTCAGGAGATGATGGACCTAGAATGATAATTAACAAGATAAGATACTTTAACTTTATGCAAATCCATGGTAATAAATTATAGTTCATCAACATAACTGGCCACGTGCTATGAGAAATACTCATGGTTCGAAATGGGCTGAAACCATCACTTGCGAGACCAAGCCTGAATTTACGAGGATCTCTTGAGAAGTGTGGGTATAAACTATCAAAATTCTTTCATGCTTCTCTATCAGTAGGATGCCTTATATTCCCATCTTTAGGTTATTCAGCAGTATGCCATCTTATTGCAGCAGCTATTTTAGGATACATGAATATCCTTTGAAGTCTAGACTTTAAGGGAAAGTACCTTAAAATCTTTGCAGTAATTTATAAACTTACATTAGCTGAGGAATTACCAACACTTTTTCATCTAGAAAACCCATAGACAATGCAATTATCTATGCTCTCATTTTCCTTCCAAAACAACATGCAATTGTTAGGGCAAGCATATATTTTTCATAATGAAGACCCAAATCTCTTATCACTTTTCTAGCTTTGTTGAAAGACTCTTGCAACTGAGTAAAGGGAAATGCCTCTTTCAACAAATCTAGAAAGTCAAAAAAGGCTAATTACTCAATCCATACAAGGATTTAAACAAGTACAACCGAATGATGAAACTTAGATTAGAGAATTTTTCACACCCCGGATATAATTGTTTCTTACCTTCCTCTAATAGTTTAAAAAAATTCTTTGCATCTTCGGATAATCCCTCTCCCACTCCTTCATACCCTAACTCAGTATCAATATTTCTAAATTTATCATGAAGTAGTCCATCAATATCATCACACAAATTAGAACATTTATCATTGTTGATTGAGTGATGTGTGTTTGTCGAGGAAATCCCTTCTCCATAAAAAATCCATTTAGTGTAAAAGTCAACAAATCCTTCATCATATATGTAATCTTCAACTACTTCTCTATAATGCCAATAACGATTCATGCACTTTTCACAAGGACATAATATTTCATTTCCTTTAGAGGCTCGTTCAAAGGCCTTATCAAGAAAATATTTAACTCTATGTTCATACTCATCTGACCATCTATGATAGTTTATCCAACTTCTATCATCATTATCCATTAAAATCCTATTAACATAAGCAAAGCACAAATATTGAGATTCACGTAGATGAAAAGCTAAAATTTGAAGCCATTATTTAGATTGCTTTAGCAATATGTGACCAAAAATAAAGAAAAGATTCATACATATTCAATGAAGTCAAAATTTACATCTCTTTACCAACAAGATACTGTAATGAAAATATACTACTTTACTAAATTACAAGTCCTAAATTTCATGTCAAAATCAGAGTACCTATAGAGCATAGAGTGATTTAGGTAAGTACAAAGTATTTCAAAGTCATGCTGCTGGAATCTTCAAATAGGTGCAACATATGGAACTTATTTGAGATACACAATTGGTATATTGAACTAAAATAATAAAAGGATGAGCAAATGAATAAGAATCAATGAAAAGTTCAAGGTGACCTTTTATTAAGGCATCCAAAATACAATTGGATCAAAGAATGCATCAAAATAAGAGAAATCTGAATAAAAAAATAGATCATACCACAAAAAATATCCAGCTACGAATTCCCTTCTTGTCGATTTCTTACTCAGCTCAAAATTGGACTAACTCACAATGACTACCAACAATGAGGTAAATGATCATAAGACAATCAAGAAGACTATGCTTTTTATTAAGCCAACATGTAACAGAAATTAGTCAAGTCAAAATCAAATACAGAAGTAAAGAGGATATCGTAAATAATAAGAAAAAACCATTACATAGCATCCAAAAAACAAAGAACTGGACAATATTTAAATAATGTGATAATCAAAATGTAGAAACTGCGAGAATAATGCTACTAATACAGGTATAAATAGAGAAACAGATATGGTGCATCAAACTACCACCAAGCCTATCTTGCATGACAACGAGACGACAAAACTTAACTACTTACTATCATTCAATCCTATTCCACGATCTTCATAACCTCTTATATAAAGTCATCATCTTGATAAGCTCAATATCCATCATATCCCACAAAAGCTTATTAATAGAGGAAAATGGTATTATTTTGTTAAATAATTGACAGAAAAATGAAATGATATAGGAGAATAATGACCCATCCAAAAAAACTTCAAGACAAAGGCCAAGCTGTTAGTGTTGAGCCAGCTAGCTAATCCAGTTCATAAAAAAGGGACAAGGGCTATTATTTTTTACTAAACAAGGTAATCTGTTGTGGGGTTGTTATATACCATCTCATGTTAAAAATGATAGACATTAGCCATTACAACAAGATGCTACTTTAGTCTTTGACATATACTAGAACTGTAAGTTCAAATGGATATTTAATGTAACAGATGCTAAAAACTTATTAAAATGAACTGATAAAAAGTTCACTATCCACATTGTTACATAAATTGCCTCAAAAGTCTAATATATGATTATTCCTAAAAATACTAACCACCGAAAAATCTATGGATGACACTAGAACTAAAACTCTTAAAACACCTTCTCTAGAGAGAATGGTACTCAGTAAATCAAAAACTCTGCTTGAACCTCTCTTTAAACTCTACTGGACATATCATTGGCTACCATTATTATTTGAAAAGGTAACAGTTGTTGTATGTAACCCAAAAATGTATACTTGGAATCACTTTCCAAATCACTGGTACACCAGAGGTGCAAGCCACTGATTTTTATTTTGGTCCAGACTTGTAAGCCTTAACTATCTATGAAGTCCTTTTACAAGCCTTGTTGGGCTAAATTTTATGGCTTGTTCAGTCCAACTTTAACATTTTTTTGTGCTTATACGATAACAGTAACATATCTAGTATAATTTCATAGGTGGGTCTGATGAGAATAGAGCATAAGGATATTTTATCTCTATCTTGTGGAGATAGAGACTGAATTTCGAAAGACCCTCAGCTCAATAATGTACATTAAAACAATTAGAAGAATAAAAATATAGAAGTAAAGAGGATACAACAAATAATAGGAAAAAGCCATTACATAACATTCAGAAAACAAAGAACTGGACAATATTTAAATAATGTGATAATCGAAATGCAAAAACTACGAGAATAATGCTACTAATACGGGTATAAATAGAGAAACAAATATGGTGCACCAAGCTACCACCAAGCCTATCTTGCATGACAACGAGCCAACACTTAACTATTTACTATCATTCAATCCTATTCCACGATATTCATAACCTCTTATCTAAAGTTATCATCTAGATAAGCTCAATATCCATCATATCCTATAAAAGCTTATTAATAAAGAAAAATGGTATTATTTTGTTAAATAATTGATAGAAAAACTGAAAGATATAAGAGGGAAATAATGACCCATCCAAACAAACATCAAGACAAATGCCAAGCTTTAAGTGTTGAGCCAGCCAGATAATCTAGTTCATAAAAAAAGGGACAACAACTATTATTTCTTACCAAACAAGGTAATCTGTTGTGGAGTTGTTATATACTATCTTATGTTGAAAATGATAGATATTAGCCATTGCATAAAGATGCTACTTTAGTCTTTGACATATACTAGAATTGGAAGTGCAAATGGATTTTTAATGTAACAAATGCTAAAAACTCATTACAATGAAATGATAAAAAGTTTATTGTCCACATTTTTACCCAAATTGCCTCAAATGTCTAATATATGATTATTCCATAATACTAATCACTGAAAAATCTATGGATAATACTAGAACTAAACCCTCAAAACACCTTCTCTGGAGAGAATGGTACTTAGCAAATTAAAAACTCTACTTGAAATACTGAGGCATTCATTTATATTTTTTTATCCTCCAAAAAAATGCATCATTAAAAATTTCAATATGAGCACGATATTTTTGAAGAATTCGAACCACACAGATTACCAAAACCATCCCATGCTTCATTTTTTTCAAACATTTCATTTTTCATCTTAGCTCCCCGTAACTGAATCGTTATGAAATTGTAGAACAAATTAACAGCTTATGGACCACAAAACCTATGAAGACAAGATATCTCAATTGATAAGGTTAATTAAATGCTATTCTAGCATAATTGAAATAAATTAGAATTTAGTCATAAATTATACCCAACAAAAAATATGTACATTCACAAAAAATTAGTAAATCGAACACTCATGCAATAGAAAATCGAACATCAACGTCAAGAAAAATTAATAAAAATCAAACACTCAACCAAAAATTTAGTCTTACATTACTAGAAACAAGAAAATCCAACTTAATAGCTCATGCAATAGAAATTCAACATCAATGTTATTAGAAATCAAATATACTAACCTTAAAAGTTGTTTCTTCAATTAAAATATCACGGATTGAAGAAAAATCCTAGAATTTGGGCCCTAATATCATAAATTCAAAGAAACCCCAAAATATGAGAGAATTTCCATGATTGTGCTCCAGCCATGCTTAATCTTCTCAAAAATATTTAAAAAAATCCAAAATATGAGAGAATTCCCAAAGATTTAGCTTACTACGATTCCGAAAATGGCGACTATTTATCTATTGAACAACGTATGAAAACATCTTCAGCTATTAATCTTCAACAACAACTTAGGTCTTATGATTTGCTGATGGAAGTAAAGAAGTCGAAGAGAAATTTTGTTTTCTGAAGTCACTTTTTTTCGATTTTCGTGGATGGACGTAGTGAGAGAAAATTAGGGTTCTATATTTTTGGCTTTCACGGGTTATGGGTATTGGAGGGGTTCTATTTTTTTTTGTTTTCGTAGGGAATGAAAATAAGAGAGGAAAAATATGGACTTAAGAACTGTTCCAATTGGAAAGCAGGTATTGCCATAGATTATTATATGAAAATGAGTGTTAAAGTGTTGTTATATGGACACCTATTGCAATGATTATAAATCAGTGACAGCCGTTGTGTTACTAAATTGTGGAATTAGAATCATACTTTTTGGCAACGGTTGTAACCATTGCTATAGATGGTCTATTAAGTTTGTTGCCATAGGCTCAATTTATGGTAGTGACATAATCATATTCAACCTGCATTAACGAATCTCCAAACTCTAAAATTCCTCTTGACTTGAACTATTTTGTACGAATCATTCGAGATCTATAGTGATTCCGCAATCGCTTCACAATTAACTCGATGCGGCGTTAGTCTAGAGGATGAGGATAAGGGTTTATCGTGAATTGGAAGAAGAGATTGAGCTTCGTCGGTGAAGATGAGTTTAGGGATAGGGAGGAGGCCGTGCTTGAAAGGCTCGCATCAGGGATGGATGTAATTTGGTGGCACGGTAGTGGATGACGCCACTGTGGACGACTTTGATTGCACTAGTTGTTCATCGGATGTCGCCGTCGATGATGACAAATACCTTCCAAAATAGCAAGAGAGAACAGGAGGGAAAAATGTGTTTGAATTGGATTTGGGAAAAGGTTGTGATGTATCATAGTTTTGGAGAGAGAAAGAGTAAGAAAGGATTTTTGTAATTATTTTAGGGGGTTGGGATTTGAGGTAATAATGGTAAGTTAAGGTGTAGTTTTAAGTAATTTATCCGAAGAAAATTAAATAAATAGGTCATTATTAAGACTTAACTACAAAAATAATAGTACTTTTAAAATATTATCAAACTAAAAGTTTTTTTCACATATATAGCCATTTTAAAAAATATATATAATTATAATTCCTAATTGTATGATATAACTAATTATTAATTCATCTTAATTTAATGGATTATTTTCAATTTCTCAAATTAAAATCGATGTAGATGATAATTCCTAAAACTACTTCCAAGTCTTTCTCCGTGTTAAAGGGTAATTCCTAACTACTTCTAAATCTTTCTCTCTCTAATATTCAAAATGAAAATATTGTTAAATAAACTAAATATTTTGTCTGTGCATCATTGATTTATATACTCTTTTATCAGAATAATTCAATTATTTATATAAAAAATATTTGATTTAATTATTTCTATAACAAATTCTTGGTATTATATTTTTAATACAAAATATCCAATATAACACACCTATACCATAAACTGCAACTGTCACCTCTGTCAAAGTATGTTATACCTTATATATACAAAATATGTCAAAGTAACATATATTTATATCATATATATATAGAGAAAATATGTTATGTATAAAAGGTTTACACTATATATATACCACACATGCACATATATAAATACTAGATGGTTATTGCCCGTGCTCGCACAGGCCCAAATTTTTACATTTTGATGTGATTTTCAATTGTTGAATACGTTTTAACAGTCATTTGGTAATGACATACAACAGTGTCTAACAAAAAGAATGAAAAAATAGAACTTGGAGAAACATAACACTGATTGAATTGAGACTAACAGATATCATATATGTAAAATAAATAAAATGTGGCATTTATAATAATAGAGTAACACTTAATTGATAGAAGTTGTATCACGTATCCTACTTACAAAATTGTATTAGGGCGACATGATTAATAACGTCAAATTAGATTCAATTTGTTAATCTCAGCAAAGTACTTATTCCAATTCTCAACGCAAAATCGACATACATGTGTGATGAAGCTACAACACCACAAATATACACATTTATGGATAAACTGACACCAAGTATGTCTCATATATTAGCTACTACATCTTTTTACTCCTTGTCAATTGTAGGGTTATCTTGTTTGTCTGCATTTTTAAGCAAGTTGATCAATTTATAAATTATGAAAAAAAAAACATGAAAAAGGAAAAAAAATGGATATCCATGAAAAATAATTTTTTTTGCAGAAATTAAATAATTAATGGGTTTGTCTATAAGAAATAATTGATACTAAGCAATAATAAATGCTCGCATGCATGAACAAAAACAATTAACAAAACAAACAAATGTGCCAACACATAAACTTTAGTAGCAGATTGTTCATTATCGTTAGTGAAAATGATCATAAAAATAAAATGTGACAGCTATTGATCCATAACCAAAGTGAAAGCAACCGTAATATCAAGTGCTATGCATTTGACAACAAAAATTGAAAAGAGAGCATCCATGAAAAGAATAAAAAAATTTCTTTCAATTAATTGTTTTCTTATATAACTAATTACCACAAATGCATTATTTCCATTATAGCTTAAGAGTCTGCTATATCTCTCGTATTGTCTTTCCTTCATCTAATAATCCCCCTTGATTAGAGATGTAGGTAGATTGAAAGGTGTGTTCTTGAAGTGGCGTACTCAAAGTTAGCAAAATAACAATAAAAATAACATATTTCATAACTGGGTTTGAGGAGGATAAATATATGTAGACCTCTTTTCCTAAATTATGTGAGATAAGAATGATTTCCGACAAACCCTCAGCTCACAAGAAGTGAAATCACAATATTAAAAATAAAATAACAATAGTAGAAAGCAAGATGCAAATGCAAAAGAAGTAACAAATAAATTTATGATTGTAAAATTCAAAGTTTTTTTCCACCTACTTCTTAAATTATCCACAGGCGAAATTGTTTACAATAAAATGATTAAGATAAAATAATGAGCTAGACTAATAGCACATGTAATTCTACAAATGAGGTATGAGGAGGGTGGGATATACACAGTTTATTCTGACCTTTGCTGGATAAAAGAGACTGTTCGTAATAGGTTTTTGTAGAATAGTTCGGATCTCATTATAACAACAATAACAACATATACACTATGATCCCACAAGTGAGGTATGGAGGGGAACTTTGTAACTCATAAAAACAAAACCCCCACCAAGAAAAAAAATTAAACTTTACCTGAATCTGAACAAAACTAAAGCTAAAGCAACAGTTAACCAAGTCTTCCATTGATTTTTTTTGTGAAATCCACATAACAGAAACTTTAATAAAATCCAAAAAGGTTTAATTCTAAAACATCATAAATTTCAAAAAAATTCTATACTCAACTGGAAAATGAATATTAATAATACAAAAATGAAAAAGGAAGATTTCAGTGTAATCTACAGAAAATAAAAGAACTTTTCTTTATAAGGTTAGAGGAATGCTAGATGACAATCGTCCAGTACCCATCCATTGTCTCAAACAAAGAAAACTAAGGTAATTAATTACACCGTGCAAATGAAAGTCTCTTGTGTAGTTGGATCTAATAATCACCCTTCCTAGATAAACAAATTACCAATAAAACTTAAACCAGTATATCACCATCTAAAGAATTTTCTCGTGATTTCTCAATAAATCAGAACTAAGAGCCCATTCAACTGTTTCCATCATGGAAACATGAAGTTGTCCAGTTAATTAATTTTGGGGATACAAAGTTAGCACATGAGCCAAATGCCATGATCTTTCAGCACACTTACGTTTATGGTAACACAACAAGTGTTAGCATTTGTAGATTTTAATAGAAAGAATTGAAGATATTTAATGAACTAATCTCAAGAATAGCAATTACACAATGTCCATTTGTTGGACTATAAGCCATACGAACACCAAGCAAACCAATATCAATCAAAGTTTTACCGTGGGATATTTCTGTCTTTTCTTCTTTTCATATCAGTTTGGGTGATAGGCTTACTTGTCAAGGTACACCGCGACAAGTGCCATCATGACCCTCATTTTTGGGTCGTGACAAATTGATATCAGAGCAGTCGAGTTTCATTAGTCTCAACGGTGTAAGAACGGGATGTCTAATAGTGTCTCCCAGATTGGTATGTAGACGTCCGTACCTATCCTCGAGAGGCTATAGGATATCTTTAGGAAATTTTACTTATTTTATTCTTTATCGTGTGAAGTCCTTTCATACCTTGTGTTCTGAGTTGTGTTTCACTCTTTCTGCGCGGATAGTGTGGCTTATACTACATATCAGTTGAGAGATGCTATAAGAAATTAGTGGATATCATTTTTTGGTTGTAGGCTTGTTGATGCTCCTGAGTTATCATGGGATCAGTTTGTTGATGCCTTTCTAGAGGGATTTGTGCCTTTAGTTTGGAAAAATTGTATGTGGGACGAGTTTGATCATTTGGAGCAGGGGTCCATGACAGTTGATGAGTATGAGGCACATTTTTATGCTATGTACAGATATTCCTAAGATAGCATTTCTACCGAGTCTGAGAAGGTCTGGAAGTTCGTGAAGGGTTTGAAGGTTTTCTATTCAGTTGGCTACATCTCAGATGGTTGTATTTGGGGCTTTTTTTCAGAGTATTGTGGATCATGCTAAGATGACATATGGTATTCTTAGCGCATCTCAGGGAGGCGCCAAGAGGGTGCATTATTTTGGTGAGTTCAGGAGTTAGACCTATTGAGGTAGAGATTTTAGATGTTCTCGTGGATACCATGGTAGGCCAGTGCAGGTGATTTTATAGAGTTCAGCTGGTAGATCTTCTATTTCAGCAGTTCAGGGTGGCTATTCGAGCTCAGTTGCACTTCCTCTTATTGAGATTGGTCGTAGAGGTTGCTATGTGTGTAATGAGATTGGCCATGTGGCCAAGGACTGTTCTCGCTGTGCTTTTAGAGCTATTCCTATTTCAGCTGTGAGAAGTAGGTGTTCTACCAAAGGTCCAAGAGATAAGGATGGTAGAGCCTGTGTTGGTGGTTGTGGGGCTACTCAGCCAGTTGATAATCATGGATAGTGTTATACTATACCAGCCAGACCCGAGGCAGAGGCTTCTGATATTATGACTACAGGTACCTTTCTCGTTTATTTCAGACCTACATCTGTATTATTGGATCCCGGATGTACTTTCTCCTATGTGTCTGTATATTTTGTTTTGGGTTTTGATTTTATTAGTGATACTCTTGCCATGCCTATTCGTGTATCTACCTCGGTAGGTGATTCTTTAGTGGTGGATCGGGAGTACCAATCTTGTGTTGTGACTTTTGTCCGACGTAAGATTTTGGTAGACTTACTTGTTTTAGACATGGTCGGTTTTGATGTTATTTTGGGTATGGATTGGTTGGCTCCTTCTTATGTCGTCCAAAATTGTTATGCCAGGACTGTGACTTTAGCTTCGTCGGGTGTGCCAATTATAGCTTGGAAGGGTACACTTCATTCGGGTCCTAAGAGGATTATATCCTATGTTCAGTCTCGTAATTGGTTGAGAGGAAATGTTTATTTACTTGGACCATATTCTTGACACCAGTGTTATTTTGCCTCTTTTCTTGGATTCTGTCTGTGTCGTCCGTGAGTTTATAGATATGTTCCTTATGGACTTGCCTAGTATGCCTTCAGATCGAGATGTTTGTTTTATTATTGATGTTGAGTCGGGCACCAAGCCCATTTTTATTCCTCCTTATAGGATGGCCCTAGAAGAGCTGAAGGAACTGAAGGATCAATTGCAGGAGTTGTTGGATAAGAGATTTATCGACCTAGTATTTCAACTTGGGGTGCACCTATCTTATTTGTGAAGAGAAAGGATGGGTCTATGCAGATGTGTATTGATTATTGATAGTTGAATAAGGGTTAAGAATAAGTATCCTCTTTCTCACATCGATGATTTGTTGGATCAGCTTCAGGGTGTGGTGGTATTTTCAGAGATTGATTTGTGGTTCGGTTATCACCAGTTGAGGATTAGAGCTTCGAATATTTCAAAAATAGCTTTTTGGAATCGATATGGTCATTATGAGTTCTTGGTCATGTCTTTTGGGTTGACAAATTCCCTTGCCGCGTTCATGGAGTTGATGAACCGGGTATTTCGATCGTATCTTGACTCTCTTGTTATGGTATTTATAGATGATATCTTGGTTTATTCCAAGAGTGAGGTTTGACCATGAGGAGCATTTGTGGATTGTGCTTTAGAGATTGAGAGATGAGAAGTTGTATTCTAAGTTCTCTAAGTGTGAGTTTTGGTTGGAGTCAGTTTCTTTCTTGGATCATGTGATGACTAAGGAAGGTATTATGGTTGATCCATCTAAGGTTATAGCTGTTTGTGATTGGGCTAGAACTACTTTGCCTACCGAGATTCGGAGTTTTATTGGCTTGGTACGGTATTATTAGTGTTTTGGTGAGGGTTTCTCTTCCATTGCAGCTCCATCAACCAAGTTGACTCAGAATAAGAATTCCTTCCAGTGGTATGATGTTATGAGGCGAGTTTTCAAAAGTTCAAGGATTTGTTGACTTTGGCTTCTATATTGGCTTTGCCCAAGGAGGGCGTGGGATTTATTGTCTTTCATGATGCTTCAGGTGTTAGGTTAGGTGTTGTGTTTATGTAGGAGGGAAAGGTAATTATGTATACATCTCGTCAAGATTGGAGCCTCATGAGAGAAATTATCCTACCCATGGTTTGGAGTTGTGCGCAGTTGTGTTTGCCTTGAGTTGTAGAGGCACTACTTGTATGAAGTTTATTGTGAGGTTTTCTCATATCATCGTAGCCTTTAGTACTTCTTTACCAGTGAGATCTTCATATGAGGCAGCACCGTTGGCTTGAGTTGCTTAAGGATTATGACTTGACTATTCTCTACCATCAGGGCAAGGCTAATGTGGTTGCGGATGACGTGAGCCAAAAATCGACTAGCATGGGTAGCTTGGCGCATCTTTTGACCCAAGAAAGGCTTTTGGCCTTAGAGATTCAATCTTTAGCTAACCAGATGGTTAGGCTTGATATTTCGACACCTGGGCATATTTTGTCATTTGTAGAGGTTAAATCTTCTTTGTTGGAGAAGATTGAGCTCATCAATTTGACGATGTTGGATTGAGGTTGATTTGAGATAAGATGTTGAGTGGGGAGGTTAGGGAAGCCTCACTTGATTCAGATGGAGTTTTGAGGATTGGAGGCTGAGTTTATATGCCGAGAGTGGTGATCGAATTAGGTTGATCTTGGAGGAAGCCCATTGTTCCAGATATTCTATCTATCCAGGTGTGACTAAGAGGTATTGTGATTTGAGACAATACTAATGGTGGAGTGGTATGAGGCAATATATAGTGAATTTTATTGCTCGTTGCCTATGTTGTCAGCAGGTGAAGGCCGAGCATATGAGGCCTGGTGGATTGCTTCAGAGGTTACCCATTCCCGAGTAGAAGTGGGAATGAATCACTATGAACTTTATAACTAGTTCACCTCGTACATCTCATGGTTCTGACAGTGCTTGGGTCATCGTGGATCGATTGACCAAGTCATCTCTTTTTATTCCAGTTCGGGTCTCATTCAGTGTTGAGAGGTTAGCCCATATTTTCATTCGTGAGATTATACGTCTACATGGTGCGTCAACGTCCATTATTTCAAATCGAGGTTTTGTGTTCACATCCCACTTTTGAAAGATTTTTCAGGATGAGTTGGGTCACGCCTAGATTGATGCCAGTTAGAGCAGACTATCCAGTTTTTGGAGGATATGCTTCATCGTGCGCGATGGATTTTGGTGGCCAGTGGGAGCAACATTTGGCTTTAGCAGAGTTTGCATATAGTAATAGCTACTATTCCAGTATTGATATAGCTCCTTTTGAGGCATTGTATGGTAGACGTTGTCGCACCCAGTAGGTTGGTTTGATGTTTCTGAGGTGAGACCTCAAGGTATGGACTAGCTTAGTGAGTCTTTGGATAGGGTCCAGATCATTCAGGATAGACTTAGAGCGGCTCAAAGTAGGCAGAAGTATTAGGCTGATCGTAGACTTTGTGCCTTGATATTTGGTGTTGGTGATTGTGTTTTCCCTTCGAGTTTCACCCATGAAGGGTGTGATGAGGTTTTGGAAGAGCAGAAAGCTTAGCCGTAGGTATATTAGTCCATTTGAGATTCTTCAGACTGTTGGTGATATGGCCTATGAGTTGGCTTTGCCCCCTGATCTATCAGCTGTTCATCCAGTTTTTCATGTTTCTATGCTTCGTCGCTATATTCCTGATGAGTCTCATGTCATTCATTGGGATTCTGTTTGGTTAGATGATCGGTTGTCATTTGTTGAGGAACCGGTTTCCATTTTGGCTAGGGATATTAGGCGGTTACGCTTTAGAGTGATCCCTGTGGTTAAGGTCCTGTGGCGACATCGACCTGTAGATGAAGCTACTTGGGAGGTTGAGTTTGATATGCGTAGTTTCTATCTCCAGCTTTTCATATATTTAGGTATTTCTTTGCCTTAGTTCGAGGACGAACTAGATTTTTAGTGGTGGATGAAGTAACGATCTAAAAATTTAATGAAATATGTGAAATTTATGATTTTATATGATTTGACTATTTTACCCCTCTCCGTAGTTGCATTATGATATTTTTGGGGTGTGGGAGTGATTAACATCATTTTCGATGCATTTTGGTATTATTTATGCAATATTGTGGTTTTTGATAGCTTTGAGAGCCTTATTTTGGACTTATGTGGATATCTTTTGATCCGTGTGATGGATGACCAAACGGATTGCGCCAACAACTCCAAAATATCGATTTTAGGCTAGGTAGACCTTTGGTTCGGGTCCCGGTGCACCCGAGCTCATTTCGACCTATTGGTCAAAAAGTTGAAAAATTAAAAATATGGGTGTGGACCCACATTTAATCGAAATGACCTCGGATGAAAAATTCGACTTCGCTAGCAGATCCGGAATGTCGATTTTAGGGTGTTAGTATATTTGGTATGATTTTACGACTTTTAAATCTCATTTCGACCCTCGATTTGAAAAATCAGAACTTCAGATTTCGGGAGTCAACTTTATGAAAACGATGTTTTTTAGAAAATCTGATATCTCTAACGCATTAGAAACGTCAAATTTAGTATATTTGCATAGTTCATTTGCATGTATCGGACTCCGAACGAATTTCGACCAACCCGTTGAAGTCCTAATTGAGTTACAGCAGTGCAGAAAAATCTGCACTATAAATACTCTTTTTGAACCTATTTTGCTCATTTTTCATCTTGCCTCTTAGAGTTAAACCCTAAAATAGTGTGAGAGCTTAAAAGTAAAGTTTGTGAGAGCTTGGGAAGCTAGATTAACATCTTTTTCTTAATTCACCCCTTCTCTTAGTAATTTCTTAATAAATTTCCCAAAACCCCTAAAATCTTAGGGCATGATTTTCAACCCAAATTTCACCCCTTTCACTTGAATAATATTTTTATCTGATAATTACTAGTTTTTCATCAACTTAGCCTTCAAAACAACTCCAATTCTTGATTTTAACTCGGATTTCAAAGATTTTACCCGTAAAGTTCAAAAATGGTTTTTCTTCGATTTGGACTCTATTTTTGACTCAATTTAACTTGAGTTTTCAGCTATAGGTTCCTAAAAATATGGGGAGCATGTTTTTGAAGTAAAGTTTCGATTATGCCCTTCTTTTTGGGAAACCCATTTTGGAGGTCCGTTTTAACCCCGAATCAAAAGTAGTTAATATGAGTGTCATTGGTTTTGTCTTGACGCGTAGATTTCATATTTGATATTTTTAGTAGAGTTTGAAATTGTTCATGAAAAGTAAGGTCGCGGGTTCACGTGTAGCGGACCGATTTCGGCTTTCGAGGTAGGTTATGACTTAACTCTTCAGACTGGACTGGGTAGTAAATGATGATACAAAATGCATGTTAAGGGTGGAAACTAATCATGAAAAATGGCTATCTATGTGTTGTGCCCGTGTGGGGCCTTATGTGTGATGTAATTGTCGAAATTGAGATATTATGTGATATGTTTGACCGTGTGGGGTCCTATGTGATATTGATAGCCTTGAATACATGCGAATAATTTTATTGTGTTATTTAATATGGTACCATTGGTATATTGTGATTATATTCATACTTTATTGGTAAATGAGATGTGAAAATTCATGAATGATATGAAAATAATAAGTGGATATTGGCTCATGTGGTTGTGGAAAAGTATCATTGTGGTTGGTTGTGAAAATACTCATTGTCATTGATTGTGGGCATTACATCCTCATATCATACTCATTCATGAAACATTGGTACCACCGTGGCAACATCTGAGAAACACTGGCAACACCTTTTTAAAACCCTTCCCGAGGGATGGGTCAAGGAGGAGATATTGTAACACCTTATAAAACCTTTTTCGAGGGATGTGCCGGAAAGGAGATATGAGATATGTGGATTGTATATGGGTTGACGAACCCCCATGGGTCCTACGTCGGGAAGCTTTAGCTCCGTAGGTGTATACGGGGATTGTGCGATGACCTCGTGCATCATCATCATCATATACATTGCACTTACTTTATTATGTTTATGATGTGTTGTATTGCCTTATTGACTTGTCATCTATGCATTTGTTTTACCTTCCTTTACTTTTATTTGATGATCTTGTATCTGTATGTTCTCTCTTGTTCTATTTATATGTGACATAATGTATACTTGTGTTTTATATCTTGGTGTGTTGTTGTAATATATGTGAGATATATTAGAACTATTAGTGCAAGCGGTGTGGGCCACCGATTGTGGGACATTTTCTGACTGCAGGTGACGTGCCCTTAGTGTATATTTTGTATGCTTTATTTACTACTTTGCTTGGTCAGCCTATGATACCTACTGAGTACAAGTGGATCGTACTCATGCCTATTGCGCCCTTTCGGTGCAGGTCCTACCTCGAGTGCGCCTCAGCTTGCTTGACTCGGGCGATTGTTGGAGCTTCCAAGGTAGCGGTTAGACATTCATGCGTCTGAAGTTCACCTCTATATTTCTACAGTATTTATGTTTTTATTAGTATTCAGAGACAGATATTATTCATTTGTGGTTATTTCTCCGATGCATTTGACTCTTGGATTGTATTAGTAGTTCTTACACTATTGACACCTGGTTTTGGGCATGATTGATATTTTTGATAAGCTCTTTCCACATTGTTATGATTACTTATATGGTTCGGCTTCATTCTAGAAACCTTACCGTGGGATATTTTTGTCTTTTCTTCTTTTCGTATCAGTTTGGGTGATAGGTTTACTTGTCAAGATACGCCGCGACAAGTGTCATCACGACCCTCATTTTTGGATAGTGACAAAATGACTAGTAGAAAGAGGTAGAAAATGAAATATAGAAGATTTGTCATGAGTGAAGATCAAAGGCTTCTCCAAATGACTAAACAAAAAATTAGGAATAGGGAGGTTGCAGCTAGAACACATGAAATGAGATTGGTAAGCTAACAAAATGTTTCATTTTATTAAATTTATGACTTTCTACTATCCCAACAATTCTATCACTTGGTCCCTCATTTTGTTTGTTTTTGTCTTATGTCGATATTTATATATGTTTATAAGGCTCGTGAAGCATATTTGAAGTCTCAAGTCTCAACATTTGGAGCTTCTCATGGAGAACGATTACTTGAAAAAAACTGTTAAGGTAAAATTTATTAATCATTGATTTCATCACCATATTGTTATTTCAATTTGTATTCATTTCTTAAAGAACTTACACATAAATTTTTTTCTTTGTTAACCAATTTTTGAAAGACCATAACAGAGTGAATGTGCCGCCTCCTGAATCATTAAGGAGGACCATCTCAAGAGAAAAAGTAACAGAATGTTCGTATCCTGTGGATTTAGTCGAGATGTGTTAAAGTTGGGTCAGAACCTTTCATAAGGTTCACAGTAACTATAAAGCATGTTGTCATGATAGTGCCGACAGAAGCAACTTTCTCCATTTCTACGAAAAGAAGCTATTTTTCTCAATATCTTTCTTAATTCTTTTAGATTTAGTAATGCTAGAGTTACTGTGATATCCTAGTTTTTCTTTATTTACTTGTGTAGGCTCTTTTCATATCTGTGAATTAGGAAGGTCCTAGAATTTGTTGTCGACTCTGTTATGGTAGGAAACTAAACTTCTTCTCATACGCACACAATATTTTTTTTACATAAACACAAGTAGCTAAGCTCGTTGACATAGGAAGTAATGATATATAAACATATATAACTATAATAATATTTGCGCATAAAAAGCTACAACAATCTGTAGCAAAGATTCAAGAAAAGAGAATTATAAAAACAGCTGGTAACTGTAAAGGGCGGACTGAAATAGCTGTCGTTGAGTGAAATGTGTCACACTATTTTTTTTTTGGTAGGTTATACTGATGATCCTAATTCTCAAGACTAGCTGTCAGAATATAGTGGACGAGGCATCCAATATACGAACTCTCGTTTGCAGATGTATATGACAGCAAGATGCCCAAACAGTTTAAGATCAGAAAGGTTGTCTTTACTTGATAATAGTACAACTTTATTGTGAGAAAAGTAACATAAATATCGGTTAGTTTCAATTAAGGTAGAATAAGATGTTTACTCTACAACCACTACCTATGACTTATTTCGATAGACAATGCCAGCAAAACAACAACTGATGGCAAACAATTTAACTGAGAGCAGCCAGAAAGTCTGATGGCTGACCGAGTAAGAGGAGCCTAGGCAGAGAAGCTTGATCAGTACTCAGCTTATACACAACACCCCACTACAATTAGTATCAAAACAATAACATGAAAGTTTCACTTCAGATAAAAGATCTATGGAAGCATTCATCATTGGATGAAAAAGTTAAAATTGATAGCTCAAAAGGTTAACATTATTGGAAATTTAGTCCAACATAGGTGGATTATTCGAGAGGTGTGTGCAAGCTAACCAGGATACCACAATTATTAAAATGTTTATTCTCATAGCCTAGGGTTAGTCTTTATTCAATTAATATGTACCAACCGTCAAAGAAATCAGTCTTCAGAAAATCTAACGTGCTATACAATTAGTGGCTCCTCTGTACAACTTAATGGCTTTGTCAAAATAGTAAAAAATCTATTTCTGATACCATAAACTATGTATGTAAATTGCCTATCACCCACCTGTGAAGGACACAACATGGACAATCAACTCAGGATGGAGAAACTTATGAAAAATTGAAAGAACCAAAGTGTACTACGAAAAGTTTTGATGATTCACAACCGAATTGCTTTTCAATTTATTCTGCTGTTTCAGCTGGCTTCTTCAACCCTAAAATATACAGATAAAGAAAGCAGCAATTATAAATAGCACCAACTCATACATATGCAAAATTTAGCAAGAACCATAATACTGTGCATTTAACAATTTCTCTACCAAGCTGAAGTGTGTTCCTGCTAACTGAAGATTTATCTTTACTTTAATGTAGTGTAACATGATTCTTACTAAACTATAATATGAAAATTCTTCAATGTTATTTCATCCTTTAATAGCATAAAGATAGAAGGATGATGAAATGGATGTTTGTTCCACATTAGGAGTTGCATTGGTCACTAATTCACTATTTTATGGTCTAACATTAACTCATTTTTTCTAAAATCTACTAAAAATAATGACTATTCTAACACAAAAATGACAATTTACACAGAAGTTTGGAAGGCAGAAAGTCGTATATAAATTGAAGGTAAGTTTTAAAGCACTATAGAGAAGGCCTACGTGAAATTAATTGAACTTCATTTGTGACTAATATGGACTTCAAATCAGCTTGTTGATGATATATTGTTCTTAAATTTGGAAGAGACACCATTGAGAGGTGTTAGGTGGAATATTTGGTGGTTGATGCTCTATAGATTATTATTCTGCTTTAAGTACAACAACAATACGTGCATTGGTTATTTATCCATATGATGCAGTGAAGCTACTTCACTACCTTCATGTGAACCTTCACTCAATATCACTAAATAAAATTGGATAATTTGAAGCGAACTGAAATAGAATTAAGCAAAAATTTAATATAATAACTGACCTTAAATTGCAGGGAGAAGGCAAAAGCTCTCAATGAAAACTTCACTGGCTGAAGTATTTAATATTTGTCCATGAATTTGAGATTAATAACGAATTTGTCATTGGTTGTTCCAAAACTCAGAAATTCTACTATGGTAGAAGTGCGGGAAAGAAAAGATGGATCCACATGTCTGAGTGCCTTTTAGTCATTTCATAATTATCTTAGCTTTTTTGTATGTCACATGTTACAAATGTGTCTTTCATGCACATCTTCATCTTTCGAACAAAATTTTTTTGCATTCGTATTTTCTCTCAACACTCTTCATCTTCAGCTTCTACAATCACAAGGTAAGGTCTTTCTTTTATTTCTTTCTCCTCTTAAATTTTTTTTTCATCTTCTATTTTTCATTCTGTTTATGTCTGAGTAGATGTGTGAAATCTTATTTTTAGGTTTAGTTTAGTGGATTTGTAAAAATCTATGAAGAATTTGAATTGAAGATAAAGTTCTGATCTTAGATTTATTTCTATGGGCTTATGAAATCTATAGCGAATACAAATTAGAGATGAAAGCTAACAAAAAAATAACAAAAAATGTGTTGTTCATTTTTCTTCCTAAATTTTGTTCTTAGATTTAGGTTTGTGGGTCTTTGAAATCTATGAAGAATTCGAATTGGAGATAAGTTTTGGTCTTAGATTAAACTTTGTGGATATATGAAATATATAGAGATTCGATTTAGAGATGAAAGTTAACAAAAATTATTTTGTTCATTCTTCTTCCGGGACTTCAATCAGTTCTTACATTTTAAACTAACACTTTTAGCGAATTGAATTATTTTGCCTGATACACAACCTCCATGGTGCTATTTTTCATATCTTTCACTGTTCAACACTTACTTTACTGGGTATCAACTAAAAATGAAAAAAAGACTAAAATTTTAATGAGAATACTCAATATTGACAAAATATAGAAGTGAAATTATAAAAATCCATGTCAGTATCTAAAGGAAAAATGCTTAAATGGTGCGGGTATGAGCTGGGATTGGGAAAAATTGCAAGAAACAAAGAGTAAATTGAGGAGTTGAGTTTAGACATGAAAGAATTTAGGTGTTTGGAGCAATGCAAAGAAGATCTTATAATTGTAGTGGTAAATTTTTTTGATAAAAAAAATTGAATCATCAAGTAACAACAATCCTTGAAATTATGCACCGAATCCCCGTTAGCTAAATTGTTTATTTTCATCACCTACTTACAGGTTTCTGTGCATATCGTTCTGATTTTCTCTTTTGTGTTTTGATTATGTTCTTTGTGTGCTGACGCTCTTTTAACTTTGGTAGGTACCATTATTTCGCTTTCTTTTAATTATCATCATTGTCTCTGTTATAATCGTTGATAGTCCTTGTCTTGAAAACTCAGACAGGAAAATTCTCAACAGAGAGGAAGTTTTTCTTTTAATGTTTTAATTAGAGTGACCTTTCAAAGAGACTTTTTCCTTCTTAAAGGATGTCTCATTCTCCTTTAAAGGTGTCCCAACTGCACTCTAAGGATGACATATGATTAACTAGCGCAGGAGACAGTTTGACATTTCCTCGTTCAATCTCATATCAGTCAGTCGTCTTACTGTTGTCGAATAAGCTCTTAGACAGCTATGTGGGAAAGTAAAAGAATAACTCTTTGCTTAATAAAATATGGGGTCTAATTCTTCCTCTATTCTTATGTTATTCTTTTTCTTCAAAAAGACATTCTTGATAGACAAAAAAATAGCTCGTTGCTTAACAAAATGTTGGTGTCTAATTTTTCTCCTAATCTTATGTCTTCTTTGTTTTTTAAATATTGTTGTCCGTTACAGTACTGCAGGCGACTTGAAAGAAAAAATTATACATTGGTCCTTTGAAACATCTGGGTGATGTTAAAAGCTTGGGTCAATAAGCTACGTAAGGTATTTTTCTACTACAGCTATTGGGGTTCATTTGATTTTTATTTTGGTGAAGATAATGTAATAGAAAACACATAATTTCAATGTTAAATTTCTCCCATTTCGTTTATATATGCATTTGTTCATGTGTACCTTGACATATGTTTTATGGTAGTTGATTGAAGACATTGTTTGTATTTTATGTTAAATGATTGTTCTTAGCAACAAACTTGAACTTGGCAATTGAGAAGCGGATTGTATGATATCACATTCTATTGTTGATGACAAATACAACAAAGGACCATGATATTGTTTCTAAAATGCTTAGTTTGAGGTCTAAATATGTGTTTTTGGACTTGTGGGTAGGCTATCAACTTGCTCACATATAAAGGTATTTTCTTTATGAGAGCTCTTTACCTCTTTATATGTCATCGAAACTAATATAAATGATTTGAATGCACTATGTGTTTGAACTATTAAAACCAACTGAAGAACAAGTACTCTGTTCTTTGTTTTTGTTGCAATTAAGGAGCTGGGATCGACATTTTAACTTAGAGTCTTGAGTTTTTTTCTAAGAGTATGTTGGACTAAGTTGTGTGGACTCTCCATATTCAATGCCACATCTGTGTCGGGTTATTAAAAAATACTTTACTTTTGAAGAATGTGACATACATTCATTGACATTTTTAAAGAGTCCGAGTAACATAGACCTTGGATATTTTTTCCCATCTAGTGATGCAGGATGATTTTCAAGTTTGAGCTGCATAGACATAGTGTTATGTTTGTCATCTTGATGTTTTAGTTTTGTTTCATGTGTTTTAATTTAGACAATGGAGAAGATAAATGAGCTAGCGATAAGCTGAGTGTAAAGCAAAATGTGACTACTACTAATTAGTTCTTGATGATAGTATGATTTGTTCTCCTTTTAGATCAGTAAATGTATGCCTCGGATTATTACATTTATGATAGTCTGGTTTGGTCTCCTTTGATTTCGGACACAACGTTGATGTGTGATGTTGTAACTTAGCATTTATGTTTTGAATCTTGATTCTCATGGAAATTTCTTTTGTTTAGGGGATAAATTTTTCCTTTACCGTACCCTTACTTTCACTAACTTATAAAAAGGGCAACCCGATGCACTAAGACTACCGCTATGCGCAGTGTTCGAGGAAGGACCCCACCACAAGGATGTATCATATGCAGCCTTACCTTGCATTTCTGCCAGAGACTGTTTCCAAAGCTTGAACCCGTGACCTCCTTGGAAACAACCTCTGACACTAACTTATGATTGATGTAATTAGTCAATCTTTATGGAATCGAAGTGTTTATAATTCAACTTTTCTTGTGAGTTTTAGGATTGTGGACATTCTTACACTGCTCAACTATTTCAACCAAGTAAACTTACTAATTAAGATCTGAATAAAGACAGAATTGAATTATATGTTCAGCTGGTCTTATCTGATGTATTTGACTTATGCATGGGATTTTTGAATATATCTATGTAGATGTAGCTTTAAAAGGGGAAAAAATGCATGGTTTATGGTTGTTGTAAAGTAATTTAATACCTATTAGTATTATAAAGAAACTTAAATATCAATGCTAGTCGTAGCTATACTTCAAAAGTTGGGCCTTGGGTCCGAGGGCAAATTTCATCTAGTATAAAGAAAGTAAGTTTTTTGAGGCCCTGGCTTAGAAATTTGATATTTTATAATTACATGATTTAAAATATGTAAAAAAGAAATTACACTTTGTCAAAAGGACGTAAATTTCTGCTAAATAAATATGATGATTTAAATTTAGCTCTATACAAAATTAAGGAAAAAAGTTAAATTTGTTAAAATGAACCTCAAGAATCAATTAGTTCTTCTTATAAAATTTATGCTTAAAAATATTAATTTTCAATTAACAAAAAAGATATTCTTAAAATAATTTGATAATGATTGATACACTACCTTCATTTTTAACATTAGCAATAATTTTGAATTTCACTATTTGAAATATGTCATTAATATTTAATAAGCAGTGAATACAATTGCCCACAAAAAATTATATGCAATTCATAAAAAGTAAAAAAATAAATTACATGAAAATTCTAATTGGTTCATCATTAATAAAATATAAACTTATATAACCACAAATGTCCAAACAATTTTAATTGTTTCTTTTTTTCCTCTTTATCCCCAAAGTATTTATACAAACTTCTTTCATAGAATATTATTTCATATAAATAGTAAGAAAAAAAAAGAAGAGTTATGAAATGTTCATGCAATGAAAGAAAGTTCTCCACAATCATAATATGATTTTTAAAGAAAGTTATTATATAAAAGATCTTATCTTTTTAAAACTTTATTAATACATTTCTTACTAAACTCATAAAAGAATAAGTTTTAATAATAAATATTAAGAACATAAAGTGAAATGCATCAAAAAATAGTAATAAATAAGATAAATTCTTAAAAATGTGTAAAATAGAAATATGTGTATATATTAATTTTTTAAAGGTTATTTTAATTATTTGAAGATAAATCAACATGGTAGAAATATTTTTTTAAAAAAACCTTTTTAATTTTGTCATTGAATAAATATTGTGAAAAATCTGTACAAATAATGTTATTGAAAGATGCATTAATAAAGTAATGACATAGAAGTAATTTAATAGATAAAATGCATAACTAGATATTAAATTTTTATATTCTCAATTGACTTAATTACGTAATATGTAATTATCTAAAGTAGAATATTATAATGAGAACTTCTAAGAGAATTTATCGATTAGTTAAATAATTAAAAATACATGAGAAAATGCATCAAAACCCCCCTAAACTTTTTACTCCAACTTACTTGTGGCTTTGAGTTGTAGGCGACAAAAAAGTTTGAAACTGAGGTGTAGATGACTCAAGTCTTAATAATTGAGTATATGTGACAATTACTTTATTATGGATTAAGAAAGTTGGGGAAGTT